>JALXJV020000010.1:21754989-22407934 GCA_024633595.2 Lepomis macrochirus
TTGACAGAGCATTTAAAGTATTTAGTTATGTTTATGTTTCTATTGCCCATACTACAACTTATATGATTTTTTTAACAAAAGTACACACGTCAGAGTAGGCTACTCATAAATACACATACATACACAACATGAACTACCTTCGTGACAGCATTATATTGAAGTTCAATTACTGGAGGATGGAGACTATCCTCACCAGAAGAAAAAGGATAATATAGGTCATTTGTGTAGCACATTATTATGACCCATATTTAGATTTATTGTGGCAGCGACGTCTAGCTGCCACAGGTTAACTTAGGTTTAACTTAAATAGCGTTATTGACTTCCGTCACTTAACTTCCATCACATGACTTGCATAATTTACTTACTTTAACCCAAACAAGGATCTTTTCCTAAACCTAATCAAACTGTGACTGTTTTACAATATTAACCACGTTTTTAATGTAATGTGACATAAGTCATGTGACTTATATAACATTTACTATGTTATATAAGACAACAACGCCACACCACAACACTAACGCAACCTTATCTAAATTTTAGTCCTATATCTAAAACTAAGTATTAACCCCAAAATTAATCATTCATCTTGTGGAGACCAGATTTATGTCCCCAATGTCAGTTTTGATTAAAAAAAACACTAAAACAGCTATTTCTCTCTTTCTCTCTCTCTCTCCTTGACTGTCCATCCACATGCACACAGGTTCCCTTCAGTTTGTGGATTGTTGCTACAATGAAGGGAAAATGGAATTAGACCATGAACCAGAATTACAACCATGAAAAGCAAGCAGGTCAAGAAACTAAACTAAGTGATGTGTTATATCTTTCTAACTGTCAGTTTCCTATGCTCCACTCACAGTATTACGGACAGTACCGCACCTACATCTAATATCGCCAGACAAATTTCACCACTTCACAGCACAAATTATCACAGCGTCTGTGTTCAATTTATCCATTAACTAACAAACCAATTTCTCGCATCTTTATAATATCATAGAATAGCAACTTGTTTTTCACATTGATTTGAATATATTCCAACACATTTGCTTTTCAATATCTGACTTTACTCTTTAACAGCAAAATGTAAAAAAGGGAAAAGGTCAAAATACTTTCTGAGGTCTTGGTCTGCTCATTGATACTACAAAATTGATGGACATACAGTAAAGTCTATATCCAACAGCTTGAACTGCTCACCCAGTGTCAGCCAATGCCTTTCATCAAGGCCTTTTGCATGTTTAAAATACTGTAAAATACTTTGTGAGAATTCTACGTGATTACATAAAAATGCTGCTTCTGATTAGTGCCTACTCAGTAATTTGATCCACTTTGTTGAGATCAGAACAGAAAATTGATCCAGACCTGAAGAAAGTCATGGTAAGAAAGTATTTTTTTCTTTCCATCCATTTTCAGCATAAATTCAGGGGGCGAATTATACAGTGACAATCAGGGGGGTCAACTTTTTTTCCCAGGTCATAAAAGAAACACAGAACAGTGCAGGCACATGCTTCAGTGAACTAAAGTCTTACATTGCTTGCAATATCTTTGCTTGTTTAACTAAATTCTGTATGCAGTCTGTAGATGACGATAAATCAAAGTCATTACACCATTTCATGGGTGCCCAATTCCATGCAACAACTTTTCTAGACAGCGGTATTCTACAGCAACCATGCCAGAAAGTCAGACCTGTACACATATAACAGCTGACCAGCATTTCTGCAACACATCATCATCTCTAATTAGCATCATGTCTTATCATCTCTAATTCCTAATTATTATCATTTCAAATAGGCCGATACAAGGTTTGAAAAATACAGATAGTTTATTTTAAAACATGTTGAGTATTTTTGCCCATCCCTAGATATGATGTACATTATTTGAAAACACAAATCTTACATACGGGCCTTTATGTAAGTTTTCTTTAACTGTCTTTACTCCCAAATCTTCTTTAACATAAGTGTTTGTTAACAGTGATTAGCTTTTTTGTTTCTGACTGTGAAGTGCTACATAAATATTGCAAAACAAATAAAGTAACGTCAAATACTATAGATCCTTGAATGTACTGCTTTCCATACCTAGAAAAAAAAAATCAGTTTTAATTGAGTGGGTATCAATGTGTGTCCACGGATGGATAAAGATATTTGTGGACATTCTTTAACACATACATCTGCAGGTCTGTTGGTGAGATCAATAACAAAACCCTTAAAAGGAATGAATCAAGCAGAAAGAAACTTTCCTTTCATCTTCCCCTTCCTCCATGCCTCCGTTCTTTCCTTCAGTTTCAGAGCACCACGGACAATTGCTGGCAGGCCTTCAGATGCAAACAGCTGCTCTCAGATTGTCACTGTGATGGGAAACTGATTATTTAGTCTGCTGTCCCCCCTTTGGGACAGTAACAGTTTCTTTTAGATACTGAGGACTCTTAAGAGGCTGGGTCTTTTGCCAGAGGCAGCAGTAAGACTGTAATAGAAGCTCCTATAAATGATCATCACAGACTTAAACATAGCTATGAAAAAGGAGATTATGGGCCCCAGTGAAGATCTTTGGGGAGCATCCTTTTCAGCATCTGTGTGGAGTAGTTGTTCTGTTTCAGAGAGACCAGGAGTTTAACAGGGAAAAGGTGGCCTCTTATTCCCTGGGACCTCATTTATAAAAAGGACTTGCGATCAATTTTGATATTAAGCATGACTGATGCAGAAAACCACGTATAAATACTTATTTAGAAAACCTTAATTTGATGTGGAAATGATCTTTATGTGATTTTCCTGCTGGTTTATGTAGGGTATTGCAATTTGCAAGACTTTGGTGCTTAGCTTTATGAACAATATGATTGATTCACATTGTTGAATGAGATTTTTGGCTTTGTTTGTCAGCCTACTTTAGTCCACTGAATAATACGTGTTGCCTGGGTTTAATCTCCTCTAACATCTGCGTGGGAGGCTAATGGGAAGAAAGTTTGGGGGAGGCAGCTGCAACCCACACCACAAGACCATGGCCAAGTCCTAAAGGACAGTGTATGCTCTATGTTTTTCAGCTTCCCAGCTCACTGTTAGCCTTCCAACCCTCAAAACTACAGAATATGACGCAGCATCTAGTGTTGCACTGGCAAAGTATTTTGGCACCATGTTTCAAAATGAAACATTTTAAGGCAGAATACTTTCACATGTTTATTTTTCTCTGGCAAAAAGCCACCAGCTGGCAGAGAAATCTCTGATCTCCATCACTGTTAAGTAGCATCTACCTCTTGCGTCAAAAAGTCACATTTAATCTTTTAAATCACTTTAAGCTACATTAGCCTTTTAAAGTCTGGGGAATATTGTCAGGACAGTGTATTTGTCATCCATGAACACCATTTTACTACCAGCTATAAAATAAGTTGGTATGGTAGGGGGAGATACAAACATTATCTGCTGGGTTAGACAATGACTGTAAAGGTGCCTTTGAGCAAAGCATTTAAAACCCTTGTGGTAGTAATGCTTCTCAGTGTGTGTATGTAATAATGTAAAAAAGGCTGTCACTGGAAATTAAAATGTGTGCCATTAATCCACAGATAAATAAAAGTTAAAAAAAGATTTCTATTCTAAAGGGGTCTAAGGATAAAGCGTGTCATAGACTATATAGATTGTAAGGCCCATTGAGGCAAAACTGTAATTTGTGATATTGTGCTACATAAAGGAAAGTAACTTGACATTCTGTAACTATTTTCCCACAAGATCTGAGTCAGTGAAAAAATACAGATAGAGAAAACAAAGAATATACATTGTCTGTGTCTAATCAAGGTTCTGATTACAATAACAACAGTTTATGAATTTCCAAATACAATTCTCAAAAACAAAAGCGTTTAATAAATGGCGCAGCATTGTTGAAATGACCTCTAGCACCCGATGCAAGATTGACAAGTGGGGAGCCTTTTCGTAGAGCTCATGTTAACTGGCATTTGACAAGTTCTCTCTCTGGGAGTGTATTGGAGCCTAACAGTGCATATCAAGCTCAGAGTCTAATGTGAGGTGAGTGATGTAAGGTGAGGTGAGGCTGTGCGAAGCCTGAGGCTGAACACCAAAGCACAGGGCAGTGGTTGGATCAATACTGGCTTAGCCACAGCCGATGAGGTCGGGGTGGTTAGGCAGCAGAGAGACAGCACTTCCTGATAGACCTGGGCTGGCCACACAAATATTTATTCTGAACAATAATGCTAGTTATTAATGCATTGAATCTTTAGCACGCATTTTCTTACTTGTCTTCAGTGTAATGCATTAAAAATAATGTAGTGGCTGCTATTATCCCAACTTTTTACTAATAGACTATATATTTCATTGCTTTCAAGCAATTTTGAGTTTGAAAATCATATATATATATAAAACTTCTAATTATGTTGACATCATCCTGTTTGACTCAAATTATAAAATAATTGAAAACATATTTATATAACCCAACCATATCATTTTTTAAAATTGCCTAGTGATACTGATTGTCTTTGTATATAATAAAGTCAACTGGAAGTGTAATCTTTTGAATGACTTTGGAAGAATGTCACAACGTGCTGATATATTGGCAGAGACAGATGAATGGTTGATGTCACACTCTGGATTAATCGGGATGTGCTCTGCAAATGTGAAACTTGTTAGAGCTGCCACTTTGCAGACAGACACACCAATCCAACCCTATTCCATTAACTCCACTGCTGATGCTGTTAAAAATTCTAGACTTTCCTTTATGTCCTGATCTCCAACAGCAGGACTTCTCCAAACTTGTTAAGTTCTTCTTTTTAGTCTTCAATGTCATTTTAATTAATGAACACTTCCTGACGTATGGGACAGGATGTGTAGCCTTACATGTTATAACTGGAGCATTATAACACTGGGTGTTATTTTGCAGTGGATTTGGCAATAGGAGACTAAAGGAGTTCCAAGACTTTTAGTTATATATTTCTAAATATTACTAAAGCAGGGATGCCTTTTATTTGTGTCCATACATAATATGTCACTATTCACTTATTTCCTATCCATTCTTAAACAACTATCAAAAAGTAAGCACACATATAGAAATGATAAAAAAACAAAAGCACCTAAAAGTAAAATTCTTGCTTTAAAATACCAAGCTGTAGTGTTTAACAATATTTCCTTCTTGTTGGGGGTGGGCGGGCAGACACACCCAATGTAGCAAAATCAGAAACAGTCATCCACAACTGATAAAAATGTCAGTTAAAATTTGTAAAAACTCATAAATAATGGATGCTCCAAGTAGGCAGGGGAGCATCTTCAATGAGCCCAGAGTGCAGAGCATGCTTTCTCATCTCCAAACCGACGAGCCATCTTAATGACTGCGCCCGGAGACTTGGGGGTCTCCATCAGCCCCTGCCCCCATTCTCTCCAACCCGACCATCGGACCCCCCTCGTCAAGCACGTCCATCCTCCCAACCACCACATATCGTACAGAGGGGAACATGAGCTCTTAAATTAAACATTCACAGCAGCAGCCGCTGCCCATTTTAAGCAAATCAGCAGAAAATGAAACAAACTGGCTGCCCCAGGAAGATCCATGTGTGTGCAATTGAGACATTTTTTGGGGGAGACTGGGATGGGTGGTGGTTCCTCTTAAGCCTTGCGGAGAGCAGAAAAAGCAAATAATGTCACATCTCCTTTTTGGTGTTTTGTGGATAAAAGAGTCTGTTTTGCAGTTATCCGTTTTGGCATGTTGGAAGAAGGAAAAGTGCAACTACTTATTTTGAGGATATATCTCTTTCTGCAAGTTGAAAGGGAAGGACAGATCAACAGCAATTGTGATTAAATGGTTTAGTGATGGAGAGTTTAACATTTAAAAAATAGAGATGTAGAAAGCCCTGTATTTTGTTCAGCGTAATCACACTTGGTTTCACAGCATCCTGCATCATCAGAGCTGGGTTCACCTCTGGGGAAGGATGACGGTAGATGAGGTAGTAACCACTATCCCCCTCTATTGACCTGAATTCAGACATAAACAGGAAATTGTCTACAGGAAGTCATATTTTTTACAGCTTTGCCCTGGACGAGGACAGAAGTTTTCAAGAGCTGCATTTTCAATCTACATATGTCTGAGTTTAATAAAGATGTCTGATGTGTGCAATGAGCCATTCAGTATCACTCACAACCTGCAAAAACGACAAGCTAATGTTAGTGTTTTGAATGAAACCTGTGGTTATTGCCTTTTCCTGTCACCATTATAAAGGCCCTTTCCTGCACCAGCCATAGTTAAACTGTTTTGTCTCTTTGTTTTTGTTCTTGGATGAAGATCAAAGCACCAGGTCCAGACTCAGGGCTTGTGATCTGTTAGGGTGCAGGGATATATACGGCACTTGCATCCTACAATACTCATCACGTCTGCAAGTCACAGCAATAAATCAGATTGGCAAGGGGCACAGCATTACATATAGACTCTGTGGCCATAAGGCAGCAGATTATATTTTTGAAGCAAAGGTGTTTTGTATTGTTAAAAGATAAAAATACAGTTGGTCTAGATGGGGCCTCAAGCTTCTGCCCACCGTTATTGATAAGTTATTTCACTCATCGCTGCAATACCTTAGAGACGTACACACAGGAACATGCTCACTTTTTACGCACACAGATGAAGAGGTTTGATCAATTTCTCTGTCTGCTAAAGGGGTGGTTAAACAGGCCCGAGAAGTGGAGGCCGAGGATGGTGGGGGAGGCAGCCCAGCGCCCTACAGGAAGTGATTTAATGTCCAAAAAGACATGCGCTTGTTTTTGCTCTGTCTCTTTCCTGTTGTGTTCTGATAGAGACTTCCTCTCCCCAGTGGGGATGGATACGGGTGTCATCCGTCCAGCCATCAGACCCACCTCCACCCACCCACGGAAATATCATTCTGCTGCCATGCAATCTCCGCAAAGAACTCATCAAACTCGTTGGACATCACACACAAAGTGTGTGTGTGTGTGTGTGTGTATGTTAGCTCTGCATGCAGGGTGGACACTTATGTATCTGACACAGTACTGAGAAGGTAAAAAGTTAAGAGGTGAGAGGCCAGGAGAAAACATTTTTGTTTGTAACTTTGTGTGCGCTGGCATCCCCATCCATTTTAACGTGTGTGTGTGAGCGTATGAGCAATAACCCACACGTGTACTGTGTATAGGCCTGGGGAGCCAGAGGACTCAACCCCAGCCATGGTAACACCGGGATGATCTCTTCCTGTCTGCCTCAGTATCTCTACAGCCAACTCCCTTCCTTTCCGTTAAAACACACAGAGATACAAGCATGCATACACATGCACGCACACACACACACATTTATGTTACCATGGGCATCGTCCTCTCGAAGACATCGGGTTTGTGGTTTCACAGTCAAGGACAATTAAAGAGGATATCGAGTAGGGCTACACGATTAATCTAATCGCAATCGCGATGTCATCATGTGCAATTACATAGCTGCAAAACGGGTGTGATTTAATAAAAGTGTGTGTGACTATCTTTTGTGCGTGCGCTAAGTTTGCTCATTAACCACTCCCTCTTCGGGCTCTTGCATTTACCTCTAAAAACAGATAGGCCACGTGAAATCAGAAAAATGATTTATGAGTGAACACAGTCGGACTCACCACTGAGCACTGAGAGAAATGCCAGTGCTCTCGTTGCTCTGTGACAGAGAGACGTTGTCAGCAGCTAAAGCGGTAAGACAGAATAAAACAGGGAGAAGATAAGGAAAGTTTGGGTTTAGCTAGCTGACAATTTAACGTAAGCTGTATCGGTGCCTTTTGTTGCAACATGTTCAACTTTTCATAACAGACGTTCTTGTCAGTCACTTTTCGTCAACCAACCAATCACGACCTGGATGGGGCAGGACATTAAAAAAGCAAACCTGCAAATGTTGAACAATATGATTATTGACGAGTTAGTACATAGCATAAAAAAATTTGAGACCAATATAGACACAAGGATTAAATAAATAAATAAAAACCACAGAAATAAAACAGCTGTAACTGGATTCAACTAGTGGTAAAATAGTTTACTATTATAATGACCATAGTAATTAATATATTATTCTTATAGGCTACTAACAGTATACTTTTAACTGAACAGAATATATTCTATTTAATTGTAATAATATTATACTAATACACTCATGTATACTAGTTCCTCCTCTACGTTGTGGATAGTCAGTGGACAGATGTAGATTTAGCCAGAGCCAGGATGCCAGTGTGCCAATATTTGCTCCTTCTAGCCGCCTCCTCCAAATTGTGCAGCCCAAATATCTAGCCAGATAGTCTTGGTGGTGAGGAGCGAATCCTGTGAACCATTAGGCCACCCTGTCACCCAAAATCAGATGGAATCATACAGATATTTGACAAGAAATACTAATTAACATTCAAACAAACAAACAAACCCATTGACTGGAAATATTTCCTATGGTTAAAAACTAAAATGAGGTGACATGTTTGATTAAAAAAGAAAGAATCAAGTGATACCATCTATTGATATACTATATCCTGTGTTGGGCAGTAGCGTCGCTACAAGTACTAGT
The DNA here is from genome assembly GCA_024633595.2 of Lepomis macrochirus. Classification (NCBI taxonomy): domain Eukaryota; kingdom Metazoa; phylum Chordata; class Actinopteri; order Centrarchiformes; family Centrarchidae; genus Lepomis; species Lepomis macrochirus. The sequence goes on from JALXJV020000010.1 coordinate 21,763,492, forward strand.
TTAACTACATTTTTTACCAGCTTGGTGGTAGCGTGGCTATTATCTGAATCAAATAACTTTTCAGTAACAAAGCTCTTTTATTGACCAAGTAGCGCGGTAGCTTCCACAAATGCTACATTTTCCCAAAGATCAGTAAGTGACACCACTGCCACACACGGACCTGTATGTGCAGCCGGCAGAAGCGCTTCCGCGTGACGGTGACATCATGTACCAATCCTTGGGCCGATGTCTGCGACTTTGCCGCAGGTGAATAAAGACGCACGGTTGAGTTTACTTGTTATTGTAATTGTAACACCTCTTGTGAGAAGAATTAGGGTCCAGCCTGGACACCTCTTCCTCTAGTGAGAAGGAAACTTTGATATGTAGTGGCAGAAACTTGTTTCCATGAGATGAGAGATATCTCTCTCTCTCTCTGTCTCTCCCTCTCTTTCTCGCCAATTGCCATGAATGTTAGATTGTTTAGGTTTCAATGTTGCTAGAGCCCAAATCCACATAAACAAGAAAAGATAAAGAATTAATTAATAATGTGATAATTACGTTCCTATATAAATACAAACAACAATGGTTCTCCGTTTGTTGCATGAGGAAATACATTTAGCTGCAATGACATGGCACAAAGTAGGAGAATTTCTGTGTGTCTGATTTAGCTCTCTCTCGCGCACACACACTGTTTGGAGCAGGTTTTTAGTCTTTCTTCATTTGCTACTGTGGAATGACATTAGTTCAATCTAAACTAGGCCTATACCGAGTGTGTGTGTTTGTGTGTGTGACTGTGTGTGTATATATAACTATAAAATATTAAAAAATTAAAAGTAGCTTATATGTAACTAAGCTACTTTTGCCACATTGCTGTAACTTAGCTTGCTACATTTCACTGGGGGGTAGCTTCTGTGTAGTGAAGCTTCATTTAATGTAGAGTAGCTAGTAGCTCAGCTCACTACATTTTCCAAGTAGCTTCCCCAACACTGACAATATCATCATCTTTGACTTCGGCTTTTTGTCTGTCATAGATTTGTTTAGGTATAGATTTTAGCTAGCCTTTTTCTGTATAGAGAAATTACTTAGGGTGTGGGTGTGTGTATGTCAGCAGGTCTCTGCGGTGTTTCCACCAGTGACCAAAGCACCTCATGCCACAAAGCTTATCTGCTCTCTTCTCTGTTGAGCGATTTAACGCTATCGCACACACACACACACACACACACACACACACACACACACACACACACACACACACAGTGACCCACCCTCCAACCTCATCTCTTACTCATTCATCCCATCTACCAACACAATTGCACACTGCTAGTCTCACACACATGCATATGTGTGCACACATTCACCTACAGATGGAGGAAGTAAGCTCAGCGCTGCCTGTGTCTGCGAAGGATGTGAGGTACAGTGATGGCACATTAACGATAGGACCCATGACAGCAGTACGCATCGGCCTCACTGAACAAAGCCTGCAGCCAGTTTTTAATTCAATGAGGATTGTTTAAGTGAAACAATGGCTTTTGTCCCCACTGAGGGTTATGAAAGGGTGAGAAAGGTGAGTTTGTCAGTAGTAGCTAGCTGGTGTTTTTGTATTTTAAGCTGCGGATGATCCCGCGGGTTTGAAGGGGTCGTGGATCAGAAAGACTGCTGTGTTCCAGCAACATCCGCTGTTTTTCAGGTAACAAAAAAAAGGCTGACAATGAGTGGGCAGAATAGGACATGGTTCCAGACATCCTCACCATGGTACCATAAAGATTATTTGGAGGCAATATGACTCATATATGTTTATATTTTGATACATTATTGTCATTTTCCATTCTTATCTAGGATCATACAATGAAAAAAAAGTATTAAGGAGGAGTTTGCTCAAAGTGTCTTTGAGAAAGACTAAAGTTTATGAGTGCTGTTTGTGAGGGCCTGCCCTGGCAATGTTGGTGCCACTGAGGACTTCATTTCTTGCATTCTGGAAAAGTAATTTCTTGCACTGTGTCACTATTATGTCACAGTTTAAGATGCAAAGAACATTTTTGTCTATTGTAAACTGTGCAACCAGCAAAAACCTTTCAACCAAGAACAATTCTACATTTAATTTATTGAGGAATATGCTAAAGCAGCACAGCAACGTGAAACTTATAAGGATCTCCGGCTACTACTGCCACTTTGACTCGTGGGGAGAGAGTGGTGTTAATGTAACGTTTTGTAAAAATACTGACTACTCCTCTTATAAATAGGATACATGTGCATAAAAACAGTAGTTCAAAAATTGGGATTTACTTGCTTTATTTTTTTATTTCAGCTGATGGCGTAAAGAAACGTTATATATGTTTTGTAAAAAACACACTGATTGTTGCTCTAATGAATATGTTATTAGTTAAAAAATTGGGAGAGACTGGTTTGTTTAGGAGTAAAGGATTGTGGTAGTGTTTCCCATACATTGATTTATTTGTGGCTGCCTACAAATAAATCAGTGTATGGGATAAGTATCTACACTGACCACCACATATTGATTTTCTTTTTTTTTTTTAACTAAGCGTACTTAAATATGACGTATTTGATTGAGGAACTGTATTGAGGTGCATATATTTGTGCAGCACCTCCTCTAGCTTCGCTCGCTCTCTCTCTCTCTCTCATTAACACTGCTGCACAAACCTGTTCAAAGTTAGCTGGGTTCTCGAGATTAGTGACCCCCACCCCACTCCGCTCTAGAGTTACACTGTCATTCTGCGTACTTTTACTGGAAAGTAATAATGTAGTAACATAACGAGTAATGTAACTATTTTTATTATTACTTTCTAAGAAGTAATAAGTAACTAGTAATATATTACAATTTCTGAGTAACTTGCCCAACACTGTATCACAGAGTAGTAGTTTGTGACAAAGTAGTAAATGATACAAAATATAATAATCTGATTTTATATATTCCTTTCTCCTTTTTCCATACATATACACTAGATAGAGGGCAACACTATGTAACTTGTGTGTGTGTATTTTCACTCTAGCACTTGCATTCCTTGCAGCCCATTTGGTCTATGCTAATGGAGTCTACTCATGCAGAGCAGCAGATCTTAATGAAAAACCTTTGGCTGGTGATCAGTGATATTGATCAGCCTGAGCCCCAGCTTTAAGCAGGGTTAATTGATCAATCACCACTGGTTGCTTCAGATTAATGGAACATGACTGGTGAACCCCCCCAAGACATACCCACCTCTCATGAAGAGGCCTGAGTGAATTTGTATGTGGGGTGTGTGTGTGTGTGTGTGTGTGTGTTTGTATGTAAGAGAGCAGGAGATGAAAGTGTACATTACCCCTCTAAAGTGAAAATAAGATTAATTTTGATTTAAGCTAAACAAAAAGGACAAGAGTAACTACTTACCAGACTTTCTTTAAATATCTATATCTATCTAATATATATATATATATATATATATATATATATATATATATATATATATATATATATATATATATATATATATATATATATATACATATATATATATACACACACACACAATATAGTTGCTGTGTGGCATTTTATCATAAATACACCAAATCTCCTTGTTGCTTGCAGAAGGGAAGAGAATGATAAACATCTACTGAAATGAAAGTAGAATAGATGTTTTTTTAATGTACCCCCAATGTACAAGTATACACGTGATGAGCATGTCATGATGTTTTCGTGAGAAATTGTTTGAGATGTTCTGGTAGGTATTTTCACAAGTTTTTTTGTTGTTTCAGAGTGAGTCAGAGCAGATTAGTGGTAGGGTTGTCACCTCTTAGATATTTGACTTATCAGCCATTTAGTGCTTTGGTCAGCTATAAAACTTTACATTGATCAATTCGTCTTTATGCTTTTTTTAATGGAATGACTCCACTGTAAAATTACAGTAACAATTCAGGCATTTCAGTAATATTTATTGTTGTTGTTATTGTTGTTTTACTGTTGTTAAAAAGTTTGTCAATTCAAATTCAAATCAGCTTTATTGGCATGAATGTGTAACAACAATATTGCCAAAGAAACATACAAACATGTGTGTCTGCATGTTTGGATTTGTGAGTGACTTCTGAAAGTCATATTTTGGAAATTCCTTGCTGGCCCCAGGTGGAGAAATGTACTTTTCTTGTTTGTCCAGAGAAATCACCCCAGTATGGTATGGAGTCATTTTAATCAACAGTCTGAAAAAAATACAATAAAATTTGCCTCACCCGAGTTTAAAAAGCCCCTAAGCTACACAGAAGAAATTTAATTAGTTTGAATTTCTAATGAGAGCTTTTCAGTCACATTCTCCATTCTTTATGGAGTTCTGCAGAACACTGGCATGAGTATAATAAGAATATAGTATTTGATGTAAAAAAGGACAAAAGGTATCAGGTATCAGCTTTAAAAAAATTCTGACATCAGTTTAGATATCAGTGGTGGTGATGGCGCAATGGATAAGATGCCTGCCTTTGGTGTGAGAGACCCAGGTTCAATCCCTACACTGTGACCCATCCACCATTGTGTCCCTGAGCAAGACACTTAACCCCTTGTTGCCCCAGAGACGTGCGACCTCTGACATGTATAGCAATTGTAAGTCGCTTTGGATAAAAGCGTCAGCTAAATGAATAAATGTAAAATGTAAGTAACCCTAGTGTACATTTTATGTGCATTGCTAGTCCCATAACTGACAGATATGACACCATCAGTCCCTCTGCCAGGAAGGACTGAAGCACACAGGCCAAAACAGGAAGCCCCAACAACAACCCCGACACACACATTCATAACCCTCCTATTGAATAACTGACAGGTTGGCTGGCCAGTGGTGGCTCCATTGAGAATTTGGGCCTGTGTATGTGTTTGGGGGGTGGACTGAGGGTTCCAGCTGGCCTGTCATGGGACTCCCAATCGCGTGTGAATGGTACTCAGAGCGAGCTATGGCTAACTGGTCCAACACTAAAACACTCAACAGGCTGGAAAGGTCAACTGGGTTGAGTTCAGCAGGGCAGAACCAGGAATATTGTTTTTATGCAATAGCCTCAAGAAGCTATGGTTTCTTTCAACATTTCAGATCATTTAAAAATGCTGTGTTTCTAATTTTGGTTGAAAGAAAGTATAATAAATTATTTAAATGATTGAAATAAATAAAATAATAATTATGTTACAAAAAGTATTATGATTTTATTGTGATGACAATGCAAAACTGTTTATAACATTTCCAACATTGCAGCAGTGGAAAAGCTCAAATTTGCATAAGGCATAAAATGTCTGACAACATTTTAGCATCATGAATCACATTATTAATCAAACACAGCTGAAAACAATCACCATACTTACTAAAACCTTATCTTTGATTGCGATTGGACAGCACAACATGTCAAGGCAAAGTCTCTAATGGCAACAGCCAACCAGTACAGAGTTTCTGACTCTTGCCTGTGCTGAAATCAGAGGACCGCCCCAAAAGCACACACACAATATTCACCTCCCATCATTTAGTTAGCCTTGACCAACTAACCAGCCACACATAAACTGTCACACTCTCCTATCCTTTGACTGACCAGCAAATTTTGTGGAATGAGACCACACTTCCACCCAATAACCTCTGGTGTGAACTCAATTGTGTATACTCTGGTATTGAGTTTCGGACCATGCCTGAGTCCCGTGGTGCTCACAGAGAAACAGACGCTGTGAACTCGACAATGAGTGAGAGAGAGAGAGACATAGTGTGAAAGAGAGAGCGAGCGAGAGATATAGACCACCCAACGGCTGCAAAGAAAAACAAAGCTGGGTGGAGAGCAAAGTCAGCTTCGATCACATTGGAGGTAGGACAGTTGGAAGTTGTCGTGTGGTAGCAGGGTGAAAGAGGCAAAGAGAAAGTGGAAGGCTGAAAAATGTATTTGATCTTGGAGTCTGTTTCTATCTGTCTCATAGCAAAAATGGTAAATCTGCTACTTTGTTTATATAAAGCCTCTTATTTTAGATTCAGATAAAGTTATCTTTCTTTATTGAGTGGATTTATTTACCTATTTTTCTTAATTTGGTCAATTTTTTCCAGTTGTGTGATAAGAAATAATACTTATAATACTTTCCTGTTTTATCAAGGGGAGAAGGTATACATGATCAGTGTTTTATCAATCTTTCTTTTTCTTTTCATTTTACAGTATACACAACACGCCACATAATTCATTTCACCACATAATGAGGCAGAATAAGATTATTCTCGGTTGCAGAAAATACAGGATTGAAAATTACTGGACTGGAGGTTTCAAGAAGTGCGTTACGGTCGGTCGGCTTTCAATCACTAGATCAACTGGAAAAACCTCATAAGCTCTCAACTCATGTTAAGAATAACCACTCAGGTGCCCTTGATCAAGCCACTTAAGCTCTTAGTGTATAAATCTAAAGCAAAAAGGATGCTCAGTTGACTCTTTCCTGGATAAACAAAGGCAAAGACACCATGGACTATGTCTTCTCAAAGCAAATGCAATTCATATAAAGTGCTCACTCTTATTTACAGTTATTTCAGCAACATTATAAGGTTTATTCATTAACAACATTATTTAGCTTTAGATATCAGATTTTATACACTGTCGGATAGAAAAGACTTCAAAGTTAGCACAGATGAAAAGTAACTTTTAATGAAGATACTGTATGTGGTGATGTGGTTCTAATGCTGGCCACCAGGGGGAAGGGGATATGCAGAGTCTGATCAGGGAGTTGGAGGCTTCCATTTATTTGGAGAGGCAGTCAGTCAGGCATTGGTGAGCATATTAGGGTGGGTGGGAGAGAGAGAGAGAGAGAGAGAGAGAGAGACCTCTGCTAAGTAGTTAAGGGATCATTTTGGGGAAAAGTTACCTGATGTTTTTTAATAATTGAGAAGATACTAAAGATATTGAAATAAAATAAATTACTAAACTAAATAATTTCATTATTTATATTATTTAACAATATAAAATTCAAATGAAATGAGTCTAAAGTAGAATAAAATAGCTAGCAGGAAATGCTAGAATGTAGTGAAGGGCAAAACATTTTATTTTACTTTACCCAATGCTACATTCTTAAGAAGTGTATGGCCACACATTTTGAATTATTTACTTTTTACTGAATACAGTTTAAACAAGGCTAATATTTTTCACTTCAATGGTACAAAGGTTTAACAACTGTTATTTATTTACTACAGCATTAATATGGGAGAAGTATTTATTATAAGTTCTGGAAATTAAGTTTAATCCAAATGAAATGGATGAAACAGAAATATATTAACTCCTTGTTAACCCAACACAGTAATCGCTCAGCCTCTGACTTCAGTCTTTTTTTCCCCTAAGGTCAAAGATCAAATGCTGATGTTGACCGCCTGAACAGCCCGGTTATCAAAAGCTCAAAGTCTCACAGTAGTGGCGGATACACCCTGCTGTGTGTGTGTGTGTGTGTGTGCGTAGTCACTTACCTTTCTATGCAGATGAGTGCCTTTGGAGGTTTGGCTCAAGGGATTTTCTAGTCTCTCTGGAACACAAGGAATGGACAGCTGACCTGAAGACAGACAGACATAGACACAGACGCAGAAACACAGTTAGGTCTGCCAATAGTGTTCAGCTCCACTGAAAAGTAACCAAATACAGACATGCAAGGACACATGCTTGAAGCAAGTATCATAGTATTTGTTGCAACACATAATAACTTATAAAGCATGACAGAATTTCATGCATATTTTACAACCCAAATATTATCCTGAAAAATCATAAAACAACTTTGTGGGTGTGTGTTTTTCATAGTTGTACTGAATAATGATACAATTATCATCTAAGAGCAACATTCAACAAAGTCAGATGTGGTCTTAGCAGTTAATTTGCACCTGCTGAGCTGAACATCAATTCATACATTTCCATTATTATTTTGTAATTTCAGAATCATCAACTAGAAATGGAACACACCTTATCACTAAAATGTTGCATTTTAATTTCCAGGAAGTGGGCAAGGAAAGGGCTAGTTTACAATTTAATTACTTTGTGTCATTCTTCTTCTTCTATAGGTTATATCACTATCAGTGATATATGGGTTATATCACTATCAGCATTTAGTAAAAAACAGGTTCTCTTTCAAAATTATTTATTCAGGAACCATCTAGCAAAAATAAGACTACATTAAGCTAACAATTAAGTACCTCAAAATATGAACATAGACAATCCTACCAAGAATTATGTGTGCAGGTGTTACTCCAAATGGCACAACTATTTAAATAACCAACAATAGTAAAAGGTATTCAGTGTCCATGTGAACCATGAGTTAAGTTAAAAATAATAAAAATAATCCGAGAATTTCTCCCCTCTATGTGACCTGTAGGATCCGAAACAATTACAGAAGGAAACAAGACAGAATTACAAAGGGCATCCCAAAGGTGGAGGATTATAAATTGGAGCCAATTAAAGCATAAAACAAAGAAAGCAAGACAAGCGTGGCTAATGATACTATATTCATCAACTTCTGACACCCATTTTACATTTCAGACACTTAACTGATTCTCACATCTGGATTATTTTACAGTGACGGAGAAGGTACTGCAAGGCTTGGTCAAGGACACTTAAAAATGCCAGATAACTGCTGATGGACACCAGGGATACTCCTTGGATATAATGGGACAATATCTCTAATCACAATGCCACCTTGTTATCACATAGTCAATGAAAAACATTTCTGTAGCAATTACATTTGCATCGTCTCATATTTCTGCTCAGCCAATGTACATCAAAAACTATTAATAGGCAAACAACCATGAAACTAAAAATGTTTAAATTGCAATGCATCACCCTGTCTTAAATAGATTACAATGAGGCACAATTATAGCTAAGTAGTTCTATGTGTTAAGCTGAATTATGAAAATGTATTCACAATAGACATAGAGGTACCACTGATTGTTAATTTCAACAAAGCAAGGCAAGACGAGGCAAGGCAAGTTTATCTGTATAGCACATTTCAACAACAAGGCAATTCAAAGTGCCTTACATAAAAAATATAAGCAACATAAAAAGACATTTAAATAAAACTACTCAAAGACTTAAACATACAACTAAAAGACTCAAACATACATTGCAGTGTAAGATATTAATCAAAAGGCTCATATTTGATTTAATAAAAGGCATCTGCAAAAAATAAAAGTCTTCAGCCTTGATATAAAAGAACTGAGTTTCAGCAGACCTGCTGTTTTCTGGGAGTTTGTTCCAGATATATGGTGCATAAAAGCTGAATGCTGCTTCTCCATGTTTCGTTTTGACTCTGGGGACAAAAAGCAGACCTGTCCCAGATGACCTGAGATCTGGATGGTTCATAAAACACACCAGAAGATCATAAATGTATTTTAGCCCTAAACAATCCAGTGCTTTACAAACCAACAGCAATATTATAATATAAAAGCAGTTCTTTGACAGACAGGAAGCCAGTGTAAATACCGCAGATCTCGGGGTGATGTGATCCACTTTTTTGGTCTTAGTGAGGACTCGAGCAGCAGCGTTCTGAATCAGCTAAAAGCTGTCTGATCGATTTTTTTAGGGAGACATGTAGAGACACTTTTATGGTAGTCGAGCCAACTAAAGATAAATGCATGGGCAAGTTTTTCCAAATCCTGCTGAAAGACATTTAATCCTTGATATAGTCTTCAGGTATTGCAATGTTGCTGTTGAACTTCAGGTCTGAGCACATGACTAAACCAAGATTTATGGCTTGGTTTGCATTTTATAACACTGCAGATTAAAGGTGAGCACTGACTTTTAATCATTCTTTCTTGGCTCCAAAAACAATTACTCCATTTTTCCATTTATTTAATTGAAGAAAATTCTGGCAAATCCAGCCATTGATTTGTTCAATGCACATACTCAGCACTTGTATTGGATTACAGTCCCCTGGTGATATTGTTATGTAAATTTATGTGTGGTCTGCATAATTATGGTAACATATTTTGGTGTTCATAATCTGAGCCAGCAGAAGCATGTAGATGTTAAACAAAATGGGTCCCAGAACAGTCTGCAAATCTCAGGATATTGGGTGCAAATAACGGCTCAAATCAATCAAATCATCAATCGAGTTGAAAGAGTGAGAGACACTATGCCTGCTTGACTAGCTGTTGTGTTACCAATTAAACAGAGCTTAAAATTCTGGCTAGCTCGCTGGCTAGTAACATTTGCAAATTAATTTAGCATTTTTATAAAAATTGTATTAGTCCTTCCACACTCACTCACTGAATCAGAAAATTTTTCATGTTATTAGTTAATACAGAAGCAGAATTGTAATATTAGCTACTATGTTAGCCATCCAGCAGAGTCATTAGGCTGTAAATGCCAACACATGGTAAACTCAGAATTTAAAGAGATCATCAACATTTGTATTTATTCTATAGTTACATGGAGTTTAATCATAAGAAAAATATAAGTGAAAAATGGATTGGATTGGGTTGATTGTTTTTCTAATCAGGTAAATTAGAACTACACCACACCTATAAAAATTGGTTAATGATTCAGAGTTCAGGAACCATACTAAATTTGGTCTATCTTTACATGTCATGTTAAAGAAAATTGGTCTTCACATTGTTGATTTTCACAGTCTTCCAACAATCTGTATGTTAAACCTGAAAATTACATACATAGATATATGGACATAATCTCAGTAGGTATATCATTGTCATGAACCCATCCGGCCTGTGTCTCTACTCTCATTCATGGCCTGTCATGACTGCTCTCCAACAGGCCTCGTGTGTCTGGATTAATCTCCCTGGTTGACTGCTGATCTGAGGGTGGGTCGGCCACCATCCACCAACACCAAAACTAATTTCACTGTGTTACTGCATGACACACCCGCCCACCATCCCCACTGACACCCACACAAGCCCACACATTGCAAAATATCTTCATCTGTCTCTGTCTCATCTACATGGATGAGGGGATGAGGGCATGAGGGCGGATGACTAGTCCGAAGGAGAAAGGTCAGCGCATTGAAGGAGTTCATCACTCTGAGGTGTCAGAGCCACTCTTTAGGAGAGCAGTTGAAGGGGAGAGGAAGGAGGACCGGGGGGTGGGATTAAAAGAAAAAAATATTTGCTGGTTATTGGTTATTAGCCAAAAGTTCGTCATGGCCTACAAAGTTGGCTGGCATCCACTATGTGCAAATCAATCATCACACTGTTAGTGTTTCACCATCACGTGTTGTCTTTGATTATATCTTAATTATGAGGAAACTAAACACACACACACACACACACACACCTTACTCACTATGAATGGTCATTTGGCGACTAAAAAACACACCAGAGGGTTTACTGAAACACCAGAAGCTAGTAGTCAAACACACATACACACACACACATTCAGTCATTCCGAAATGATCACACAATGCATCCACTACACTTGCTGGCGTCTGGCATGAGGTAAACAGCTTTTAATAGCATCAAACCCACTGCAGTTTGTTTGGGACCATCTGTCCAATCTATTGTGTTTCTCTGTTGTGCCTCTTTGGAAGCCCATCGGGTGACAGCTGATGTATGGGCTCTTACAAAGTCCCCAGCCAGGCCCTCGGGATCCTGCCACACTGTTTTCTCCCTGTCTACTATCTATTTCTTCTGTTTTGTCTTCTTATTTTCCTTTGTCCCTGATCTGCTTTACAGTTTCTGAAAAAAAACTGACCTATTGTTGTGGTCTGATTCTTCCAGTGGTGTTAGTCAGTCAGTATGGAATGGGTAGGATCAGAAGTGGACGAACAGGAAATTATGTGCATACATGTGTGTCTCTGTGTTGTGGCAGGCAGAGGATTAGCGCCAAACATAGTGCTTTTCAACTGTGTTTGAAGGCTAGGCTAGGGTAATGTTTTGTGCAAAAAACATAATGTTTGAAAATTGTATTTCAAACAGAGAGAGAAGCTGTAGGTTAATCTTTTCACTGCAATATAGTCAGATATTTCTTTTTGTTCAGATTGTATTAGAAGAAAAGACATGTTAATCCCTACTATTATGCCCACTAGTTTGTGGTTGACACTTGTGACTAAATGCAATGACCGAACACAATTGCAGCCATTGTGTATGATGGTTGTTGACCTACTGCAGTATTGTGGTTTCTTCAAATGTCTCTTTGATAAGAGGTCAAATTTAGCAGCATTTTACACCCATGAGAAGATAGAGTAGAAAGTCTTTAAACTGATAACTAGCCAGATAAAATACAGACAATTTTGCATTACATTTATAAGAGAACTTTGTTCTGTACAAATGCATAATAGTTGTGAACCAGGAGTTCACAAGTGTTGACCATGAATTCCAGGGTTTCAGGACAGAAACTTGATACAGTGAGTGCAATTGTATAATGGGTAGATGTTAATAAGAAGCTACCTTATACCATACCTCCACTGGCTTCATTCATCCTTGTATGCAAATATAGTTTGAGCACCACCTGCAAATTCCAACCCAATTCAGAATTTCCTATTGTTTATAGAAGAACATAATTTTTAATAAATGAATAATAAATTGGTTCCTTGAGAGGTTGAGGGGTACACTGGAATTGAGGGGTGGAGGGTAAAAGCTGGATTCAGGGAGTTTTCCTCCCAGGGTGCCCCTGGCCTCTCCAACTTTCAGTCAAAGGCTGAAAGAAGCCAGATGCAGGCAGGATAATCACCACCTAATAAGAGGCTATATTGAAAGCAGGCTGGCGTTCATACACAACTAGCTTAAAAGGCATCTGCACACACATACACATGGATAGTTGAATACAAATGCAGACACATGGTTAGGGCAGGTGTAATTATGGCACACTTCAAAAAGAAACATATCATTCACAAACTGTACACATGTGGACAAGCAAGTGTACAAAAAAACAACACACTCACACGCGCACACACACACACACACGCACCAGATCCTTTTTCCTTCTTCTGACATTAGTTCTCTACCACCATCCTAGAAAAATGTTAGCATATGGCAAAATATATCAATAATTCCATGATATACCAATTATCAATTTAAAAAAAGACCAGGCTTCCCCATGGTTTTGTGTATGGTTGACGCCTGTTTTGGTGTGACCCAATGAAAGAATATGGGGCTAATCATAGAAACTGAAGTCCTATCCAAACTCTTAAAAGTGACCTTTGGGATTATAAATGCTGCAGCCAAAGTGATCCAAAAATACTTCTTGAGGGAGAATTCTCTATAAAGGGTTCATGGGCCTCAATGTTTTGAAAAACTTCTACAGTTAACAGTTTAACAGTTGTGATAAAAGACATTTTTTGGTCCTCATTACAAAAAAATTATTTGTGCTTCCTTGGTATCTTGATCTACTTCTGATGTGGTCTAGAGAGTATGTTGGCAGTGCTAAACAATTTTCTTTTAAACAGGTGATGAAATCTAACCACCAATCTTACATTTCATCAGAATAAACTGGCTCATCATCAACCAGTGTTGGTAGACTTTAGCCCAAAATGAAATCAGCACCATTTTAAAAATGTGGAACTACTGTGACCTACTTTTCCATGTGTATTACAACCATAAACTACTTTTTCACATGTAACATGTTTTTTGGACAAAAACACTAAGCGGTTGACTTATTTCTATCATGACTATAAACTTTTACATTAATGCAGGTTTTTTGTTTTGTTGTTTGCAGTGTATTTACTTTGTAAATGCAAAGGCACAGCTGCAGCATACAACATTTGAGAGTGCTACTACTAACACAATATATTGTAATATTTCAAAACTCATTCATGCGGTTTTAATTTTCCTTGCTTTAAAAAGGTACAATATGTAAGAATTGGCCACCTGTCAAAGTCATACTCCAAGCAGACAAGGGCAGCACAACCCCAGAGTAACCACTAACTGCTGCTAACTATATGTGCTGTTAGCTAGTTAGCCTAGTTAGCCGTGCAGAAAGTGGTCTTATTGCTCAACTACTCTGCAGGGACTGGGTGTTCAGACTACTGGGGGAGTGTTGGGTGTTTACACAGCTAGCACCAGAGCTTTGGACAACCAGGAGGAGGAGGTTTTCTGGCCCGGGGGGACAGTTACCTAGTGGGAATTGCTGGTGGGGAACGCTGCTAGAATGGGCACCAGAATCTGAGCCAGACAAACGGGCAAGGGAACCAGACTTAGCTGCTGTGGGTGCAGCAGGATTATTATCCATTTTAGGATATGAGGAATAATCAATATATATATTAAATTGGTAATAGTAATAGATAATAGTACAGCAATACTAACCCTTAAGCACTTACATACTGTAATTGCATGCAACCCTAAAGCATTGTGCTGCACTAGCTCCTTGCTCAATTTAATAAAAAGAATCAAAAATAGTCTATCCACTATATTTTTCCAATATTCATCCGAATGCATTTATCTAAGAGATAACAAATGTGTAATGGTGCCAGATTAAAAAGAAAAAAGTTGGTTTGCATTGAATACCCTGTGTCTGTGTGAAACATCAATTTAACATCAATTTAATGGTGTGGCAGAGCTAACTACAGAATAACTATGAAAAGATCACAACCAATAAACCTCAATGAAAAAACGTGTACATTCATAAAACTTAAGTGGTCCTGTGTTTAGCTGGGTAGAAGTATCATGTGCAGTTAACATTAACGTAACCAATCCAAGAAGGTAGAGGAGTTGCTTTGCTGCCGAAGAATTGTGGTACAGATGTGCTGTGCTCCAACTGTGCAGGTTGGAGAACACAACTGCTCCATCCTTTGTTCAAAGCATTGTTGCTCCTGTTGCTTTGCAACTGGCAGACTTTGTGTGGTAGCTGCTGGCACTAACTAAGATTTGTGGCAGGGATCTTATACACGCTACCACACAAAAGTTTGGTTGAGTGTGTTTGCTCCAAGCAGACTGCACGGCGGAGCAGACCTCCGTCCTGAGGTCTTAGAGGTCTTAAGAGTAAGCTTCTTAAAATTACTAACACCTCCTCCAAAATAATAGGTCTTCCCACTCCCAACCTGCCAGCCCTATGGCCACTGCTTGTAGAGCAACTACCATAGTACAAAATCCCAGCCACTCTCTCAACTCATGCTTCACACTTCTCCCATCTGGATGTAGATACAGACAGTTGCTCTACAAAAAGGCATGTTATAGAAAAAGTTTTGTACCCTGCGGTATAAGACAGATTAAGGTCACTTCTGTGTTATGTGTAGCTATGTGTATTTATCCATATACAGTATGTATATATGTGTGTACTATGCGTAGTTTGTGTGTAGAATTCATATTAAGACAGCATCCGAGACTGATGGAGGCCAGTTTGACGACAGTGAATATAGTACCGAGGTGATTTACAGTGGATTTTTGGCTTGTCTAGGCTGACGAGGATGTTCTGCAGGGAAGAGTGAGGTTAGGGCTGTGCGTTATGGCGAAAAATTCATATCCTAATATAGGTTATTTCATATCCCAATAATGATACATATCCCGGTATAGAACATTTTTTGTAAATCCAATGAAATTATGGCATTTCCAACTGAAACTCAGGACATTTCTCTGCATCATAAAGGTGGGGTACGTGATTCTGGAGAAGTCCAACACCATGACAGAGTTAACAATAACACAGTAAGTAATGTAACTAATGTTAGCTAGGTTGTGGGTTAGCAAACTGACGCTACTTGCTGCTGCAAAGCTAACATGAGAGGACGAGACGGTCCCAGAGCCAACACAGCAGCTCTGGACAGCGACATTCACAGCTCTCCTGCTACTATAACTAACATCACAACAACGGAATGAACAATAAAGTAAGCTATATGTCCGTCGGCAAGTCATTTAACGTTACTGCTGGATAGTGTTGTGTGGCTCATCCATTATATTTAATGCAATTTCTTCTCCGCAACACCGGCATGTGTGGAAGAACAGACCGCGATGAAGTTAGTTTAAAGTTGGATATTAGCTTTAAGTTGGACATTGGACAGATGTGCAAAGCGCCGTTCTCTCATCAAAATATTACAGTAAAATGTGGAATTTGTGACACAATGAAGTAAACTATAGAGCATATTTGTAAACGATAGATATCATCATATCACACAGCCCTGAGTAAGGTGATGCAGGGATCACTAAGACAGATGACTTTGCAATATAAGCCTTACATTTACATTATAAGCCCCTGTTATGTTTCTGCACAAATCTCTCTTATTCAATCAGTAACATTTTTGGGCGGTCTGAAAAGAGTTCAGCACACTGCCATTGATTTACATAGAAAAGCTGCAAAAATCCTCCTCTTCACACGTCAACACTCTGTATGACTCCCAATAACAAAATATATGTATATGCAAACACATGCAAGCCCCCCCCCCAATCCATCCAATCGCAATCCATCCATCCTTTCACACACAACACAACCATTAGTCCAAACGTACACGTCCCCCCTGTGGCACAACACACACATTGTCCTGCTCTTACACCATCAACGGCTTCAAAAGGAGAATCTATATTCTTCCCTCTGCCTTTTTTCATCTGAGTGACTATGAGGGAGCAGCAGCAGCAGCAGCTGCTGCAGCCCCTCGTGCATCCCTGCTCGTGCTCAGCCAGGGGAAGGCAGTAGGTTTAGCAGGCGAGGCAGATTTATGGCGGTGGAGGTGACCTCTGGGGCCGTAACACGGTGATGGGTGAGTGGCTCTCAACAGTAAGCTACTGGCACTTGACAAAGTGCCCGAAGCAGAATGAATTTACTTCTCTTTTCCTCAATCATCAAGCAGCCACTGCCCTGACCCCCATCCTGACTGCTATAACAAGATCTCCCATCTCACAAGGGCCTGAAAAATTTACTGTCACATCTACTTTTCAATGAGCTCAAGTGAGCACTTCTTTCACCTTCAGCGGAGCAGGTGCCGGTGTGGAGGAGGGCTAACCAGCCCCTGTGTGTGCATTCTATGTGTGGTGTATGTGTGCATTTGTGTATATAAGAGATAGTGAGAGAAAGAGTGAGAAATTTGTGTATACACACATATGCACTCCACTCCAAACCCTCTCTGAGATACACACACACACGGGGAAAATGAGGTTGCCAGGCAGGGACACAAAGGGCACTGCTATCCGGACGTCAGTAGGCACCTCTACCGTTTACATTAGAAGTCAACCTCATCACATCCCTTACACACACAAACACCCCCGCCCCCCCCCCACACACACCAGGCATTATGAAGTCTGTGTGTTTGCCAGCTTTCATCAGCTGGATGGTAGTGATGGCAGTAGAGTTAGACTTAACGATCCTGATATCTTTTTATATGCAGACGATAAATCTTGGTGCATGCACAATTCAAATTTCACCTTTCTTGCACTCTAGCTGTTGAAGTGAAACAGTTGATGCGCCACAGAGTAAACTCGACCAAATTAAAGACATACAATGGTATTTCAGATACATCAGCATGTTTTGATCAAATTACATTTCAAATTATTTTTTATTTTAAGTCAGTAGTCATATTCTTATTACAAACTCTTATTAGATTTATTGATAATAAAATTATATATATATATATATATATATATATATATGTATTTTAAACAATAAATAACATTAAAAAACAAAATAATATTATATAAAAAATTATATCTGACAAAGACTCAATAAATCAAATACAGAGCAAAAGGGAGGAGGGGGATAAGAAGAGGAGAAAGAAAAATGGACAAGAAAGTTCTTAGGGGAGAAAAGAATGTGTGTTAACAATTTATAAAAGTTCATTGGATGAAATTCATCTGACATCTATTTCTCTTTTTATCTATTAAAAGAAACTGCATAAACGTGGTAGAAACACATTTTACTTAGTGGAACATTTTCAGGCTTTGGAAAGGTTTGAAAATTCTTGAGAAAAATGAATGAATTACTTTCTTACCATATAGCCCAGTAAGAAATCATGTACATAATTGTCTGTGAAGATTCTAAGTCACCCAGGTCATAGTTATCCAGGGTGGGTTAAAATCAAGGACCCACCCTGGACATAATATGATTTGGTCAGAAATAGGTTATATTAAACAATATGACCTATTTGTAGTCATTGTTGACATTTAATCTTGTTTTTTTTGTCTCAACAAACAGACATACTGATTTACCAGCAACAGGAAGAGAAAAATATCTGGAGAAGGTTCCACTTATTTAAATGGTTATTGCTTCAAATTGTCAATTTTTGAACAGTTACAGTGCCAACCAGCACACCGTACATTAGACAAAGGAAGTGGGTTATGCCAGCATTTCACTTTGTCAGCTTCACTCTTTAAAATGCCATAACTAATTCAACCTCTTTTCTTTTATGAGCGACTCTTTTGCCCACTCTCGTCCACTGGGATAATGTTATTATGATGAGCCAATAAAAATCAATGATTAAACATGTGTAATTTTCCAGAGACGATGTATTAAAATTTATTGTCTCTCTCTGGCGAGCCATCACATCGGCCCTGGAGCAGCAGACACTCCGTGGGTTACAACTGAAAATAAAGAAGGGCATTAAAACCTATTCAATAAGCCACTGTAAAATTGATCAGGCTATAAAAGCTGCTGCCCGCCTGCTCCCCACCCCTCCCACCTCCTCCAAACAGGAGAATGTGGCAGTGAAGGAGTAGACGGAGTGACGAAGATTATGAAAAAAGATAAAGGGATCAAGAGATCAGAGAGAAAGAGAAAGGAAAAGGGGGAAAAAGAGAAAGAAGAGAGACTGAAGATGAGAGCAGGGAATTGTTAAGAGGCAGATTTAAAGAAATGAGGAAGGTGAGACAACAGACAGAGTGAGGGGAGAGTGATAAAGAGTTTGATACAAACAAGATCAAATGGAGCGGGAGGGAGAGAGGAGCTGTGATTTCTTTGCTGACACAGCCCTCACTGCATAATCACAAAGCAGTTAAAAAGTGTGATTTGCCATGCTATACTATTATTAAACAATTACATTTACTGCAACTCATCAGTCACTACATACTGCCAAACACAGCCCCGACATACAGTAATCTATATTTGTTTCCGCTATTCTCTTTTTATCATTTGTGGTTTTACAGTAAATCAAACTTTATTAGCTTACACCTGCATTCTTGGTAATAGAGCAGCCTGGAGGCTTAATCACCTAGACTTCAGAGTCAGTTTTGGTCTTCACAGCTATGGTGGGACAGTATGAGAGATGAGTTTACTTCACTAACAAAATACACTAAATACATTTCAGATTTTAAGTCAGACATTTTCTCCTTTCAGTGGAATATTCGTAATTCACCCATATTAGAACTGCCACACTCAACACGAAACAAATATAAATATAATATTAATTTTAAAAACAGATACAATGACTGCCTGTGTGAAAATATAGTGTCAATTATGCCAGTTTATCGCAAACTAGTGGTAATGAATTCAAAGGAGAAAGTTATTTTCTATAGAAACAATTTTCATCTCATTCCCCTCTCCCACCAAAAAAAATTTTTTTACTGTAAACCAACTGAGAACAACACCTTAGGTTAGTGAAAAAGAAAGATGTGCGCAGTCTCCCAACTTCAATAAGTGCACAAAACTCTGCAAAATGGGTAAGACACTACACAACAAGCCCTGGAGATTTATTGTTTGATAATCTATATGGACTGTGTGCCACTTGGGGCGTTCTACTGCCCTCTAAAAATTTTTTTAAAGGGATTTATAAGAAATAAGAAAATTCCAGTGGCAAAGAGCGGTGCTGTCGGCTGAATCAGTGGCAGTGGCTCGGCAAACTGCGTTTTTCTTTTAACTTTCAATTCTCCTAAGCATCCGTGCTTCACAGCCCCTTGGGCTATTGCCTTTCTCAATCTGTCCCTGGAGAGGCAGGAGTTATGGTCCCTGTCGATTGAGGAGAAAGGGATGTTATTCCCCTGTCACCTCCTGGTCGCGCTGCCATCCTCCCTGCCCTGATCTACAGCCTGCCCCCCCCACCTTACCTCCATCTTCCCTTCCCCTTCCCCACTTTACTTCGTCTTACGCTTTCGGCTATGTCGTTGCCTGTTGAGATGAGGCCAGTGGAAAAATGTTCTGTGTGTGGCTGATATTGGTTTAGAGGTGCTGTGGCAGCTGCACGACGGTGGTACTGGTGAATGCTTTGGTACTGTGTTAAGACCCTTGCAGACAATTTGGTCTGTGTGTGTGCACGTCTGTGCATCCCTTCTTTGCTGGAGAGGGCTGAAATGACATGGCGTGGGGGGAGTGGTAAACAGTGAGACAGTCTGGGCCAGGGGAGGTGACCTGCCCCAGGGAACATGCAAGTCCTTGATAGACGACCTTGACATGAGAGCAGTGACAGGGTTAAACATGAAAGACAGTTAGCGGACAGTTGTGTGTGATCAAAGGTGTGGCGGTCACAGGAGGCCCAGTAAGTCTGGCTTCATGTTGGGTGGTTGACTGCTACAAATTAATTGTATCAATCCAATATTCTTCAAATAGGTCATACACAAGTGCTAGAGTTTGATTTAATCTTGCTTGGTTTGAATTTCATGATCATGTTGTCTTTGATTTAACAAGGTAGATCTTTAATTTTTGAAACTTTTGGAAATGTCTTGTTTATTTAGACAGTAGGAAAGCAGAAGAGAAAATAAAACAGGCAGACACAATGATGAATGTTTTGGCGGGATTCAGTCTTACACCAGCAGGGAGACAAGTGGATCAAGACGAACAATCTTTCAAGAGACAACAGCTTGGCTCTAACATGTATTGGAATTTGTCTGGACAAGTTTGCATGCATGTTCAATATATGTGTGCACAATGTGAGTTTCATTTGTGGTTTCTGAGAAGCTCTTATGGAGAAAATGTGTCATGGTTTTGTTCTCTGGTTTAGTTTAAAGTGGAACGATCAAGATTCAACACACTGCAGGCCCCCTTAAACCACCAACACCACCAATGAACATCAGCACAGACATCAGTACACCTGACACATGCTTAACAGAGGACTTCCAGACCTCAGAGAGAGCAGCCCTATTTCCACACTGGCCAACACTGTTTTAGGTACTATTGCACCTTAGGCAAATCCTGAGTTTGTGAGGGTCTCTGGATGAAGGAATAAATAAATAAGTAGATAAATAGATGAATAACCCAGAGGTATGGGAGCCCATGTGGCTTGGCCATCCATCATATATCCTATTACCACACACTCAGCGGCACCTGCAGTATGTATAATGGAGTCAACCTCTGTAAGCAGATACAAATTCAACTCTTTTCCTCCTCAATTTGTTATATCTGACAACGCCACTGCTTTTGCCTTGTTGTTTCTTTGAATT
Organism: Lepomis macrochirus; assembly: GCA_024633595.2. NCBI lineage: Eukaryota > Metazoa > Chordata > Actinopteri > Centrarchiformes > Centrarchidae > Lepomis > Lepomis macrochirus. The sequence continues at coordinate 21,784,653 of JALXJV020000010.1, forward strand.
ATGAATAGATTCCCTTCACCAGACTTTCGCATGTGCGTGATAGCGTGGCATTGTTATGCAGAACAGCTGCGGAAAACAAATTTGAGAAGCCTGGTTCGCTTTGTTGCGGCTGGGCGAATATGCATAAACAGTTGCGCTTAAAGCCACTTAAGAACAACCAAATCGGCTCAATATTTCATCTTTGGATTTGTTTCATTGGGTGCGATGAATATGACATACTAGAATGTAGTACGAGTGCAGAAAATGCATTCGTTTAAGTGTTTCAAATGATCTAAGAATCTTTTTGAGATTTTTCATACAACATTGAGAAATGGTAGACAATCCTTTAACTGACAACTTAAATCTCAATACCTATCACAAAGTCCTTTTCACAATTTAGCCATGACACTTGGAGTCACAAATATTACAAGTATCGTTAACAAACAGAGAATAAAGGAAATAAAAGGAGTGTCAAAGGAAGAGAGGGAGCAAAAGAAAGACGAAAGGAAAGCTAGCAAGTAAGTACAAATTAACAAATCCAATGCAAGAGAAAGAGAGAGAGTGAGAGAAACCAAGTGGAAGAGAGGAAGAGGAATGTAAATAGATGGCAAACCGACTGCACATTGACCGTAGCCTGTTTGTTTGGGTATTTACACTGAGGCTACAATCAAGTCCTCAAATCTTCAGCCCACATGACAAGAGCCCATTTCAGGGCCACATATCCTCTAAACAGCCAAGCCAACAAAACAAATGTGAATCCACACTCAAGCACACACACACACACACACACACACACACACACACACACACAAACCCAAAGTCGCATCCACCTATTTGCCAATCACTTCAAAATGCAGAAATGATGAAGGGAAAATGTATCAAATTTAATTTGTGCACAGAGAGAGGGGAAGATAAGTCGTGAGGAAGTGATTTTTCGGGACTTGGCTGAACTTTGGAGCCCTGTTTTGTTTGAGCAGATGTAGAATTAGTACACTTCACTTTGCATCAGAGAGACATTAAACACAAGCTGCTGCTCATCAGAGGCCAAATATCCGTCATACAGACACACCGGCACACCACACCTCTAGTGTCTGTGCTGTTCTTCTATGGCAATTATCAATGTGATGTTGATTCCCACAGCAACAAATTATTATTATTATTCCTAAAGCATCTTTGGTGACTTCAAATATCAGTGGCCTGTTGCACCAGTGCATAGACAGTTTTACACAACTCTCAGTTTCTTGTAATGTTCAAAACAGACATCAGGCCACATAGACAGTTAATCTAGATACAATAACCCTTTGTATTGAGAAAATAGTACTGAAGGATAATATTTCATAATATTACATACATTTGCCTTAGAAGAGAAAAATACTGTAATTACAAATCACAGAAGATGCAGTAGTACATGGATATCATCACTTAACACTCCAAGCAAGACATACACATTCAATCACATATTTATCTAGTACTCTTGAGTGACAATCATTGATGTAAAATCCTAATGCATTTGAGCCACAACAAAAGAGACAGAATCATACAGAAAATAATTTTTATTTATCCTTTAATTTCATTTATTTAAAAAAAACTTGACAGCACCAGGTAGAGTCATAGCAATCTAAGAATTTATTTGCACTGATAACTTTATTTCTGCATATGACCACAAAGCCTCTGAATCCTTTGAAGCAGCAGTCGTCTAACAGCTGCTTTGATTTTGTTGAACTGCAATCTGTCAGATTGTCAAGCATTTGTACATGACTGTTACTCAACAAACCAGTCTTCATATATTAATACAACACACTCAGAGCATGGTATTACTTTTGTTGATATTGACACTGGGTGATATGAGACAACTATGATATGAAACAACATATAACTATACAATAACATATACAGTAATATAAAGTATATGACTTGTACTCTCCTGCTGGTAAAGGCATACACTTAAGTAACAAACTGAATGAACACTGTGCATTCAGTGACCAGTTTTGTGTGTAAATATCTTCTGACAACACTAATATTTATCCCTTAAATATTATAACTTCTCCTTGACATATATTGTAATGTTTGATGAAAATATTGTGACATTTGACGTGTCAGTATTGCAAGCCCCGGTGGTGGACCTTCAAATACAGAAACAGATTAAACCGCAGGCACCCAGATGAAATTGCAAACATGCTGTCATTCCACAAGGGAATATTTCTTTTTTTGTATTTGTGGAGCAAGGGATCCTGTTGCATGTCAATGAACTGGGCTAAACATGCATGACAAGTGATGGTGAGTGGGTGAAGGAAGGTAAGGGGGGAGTCAACCTCGTGGTGGTGTCAGCGAAGGATCTGTGTGTAATCTACAGAAGATGCAGATGCATGCAATAGACCGCCACACTACTTTATCTAGAAGGCCCCTAATTGCGAGAGATGTTGAGGAACACATGTTAGCAAAAGAGGAAGGGGAAGGGGTGTCAGATGTCAGCAATGTGCAGGCATATGGTTCCTACAAGCTGGGTTACATAAACTGGAAATGACACCAGAAATCAAGTTTGCTACAGTGAACTTGTGAGGACCACATGATACTGCACTCTTGGGACACACCAACAAACTAACTGACCAATCAGTCTGTCTAATGCTACATCTGTAGGTGCTTAACATTTTAATTCAAACATGATAAAATCCTGACTAAAATCTCTAACATCATTGTAACTCTCACATTTAGAAAGTTTCATCACAATTACATTATACTGAAGTGTGTGTAATATTCTATCATCAAATTCTGACACAAATTGGACGTGAAACAGCATGACATACCCGAATTTCATTACACATAAAACAACATCTACAGTGTACCCCACAGGAAAACTCAATGACTTTATGAATTCAAAACGAGAAACATAAAAGAAAGATAACTGCTTGGCCGTCTTTACTCGTTGAGAAGGAGGCTTTAAAAAAGCAAGAACATGACGTGAAGTAACACTGGTTAAAAGGGCTTGCAACCTTCAACTCAGCCATTGTGTGGGGCCATCTCATCAGGAATGCAACTCTTGTGCACATACACAAACACCCACACACCCATTTCCCTTTCAATTCAAATCCCCCCACACTTCACCCCCTATTCGTCTTTTATTCCTTCATTATGCACTTGTCCTTCTCTTATACTCACAGCAAATATTTCCTTTACTTTGTTCACATCTTTCACCATGTACCCTGAAGATAACCCACTGTCTGCCTCAGACATTTGTGCCAACCAGCTTGAGTAAATAGAAAGATGGAAATGGCATAAAGGTATCAACAGCAGAACAACTCCCAAAATACCCCCCCCCTACCAAGAAGGGGTTGACCTTGTGCATGTAAGCTACCACTATCACTCAGGAGATGCTGTGGTTATTGTTAGGAAAAAGCAGGGCCCATCTGTTTCTTTGTGAGAAGCATACTATACATATGTACCATATGTTGAGCATACAATCAAATAAAGGCATTGCCATTAGAAAGCCACCTTTTCACCAGCTTGCTTAAGTCTAGATTCTTTTAGATTTTATTGACACTGTTTGACAAAGTAAATTATTTTATCAAAAATAATCAAAATGTCCACACCCTCCAGAAAAACTGATCAACTGCTGTATCACCTCTTCACATCATCACAGACAAAATAGTCCAGTATGACAACTATTCAAACACAACTATTCAAACACCTCTCATGATCATAGTTTAAGATTACAGTCAAGTGAGTTGGGTTCGTATCGATGATTAGCTACATTGTCATGAGAGCATATGTTTGCCTTTGTGTGCTCTGCTGCAGGATAATATGCATACAGTAGAATTAGTTTGTAGTGTAGGAGCACCTGGCCGCCAACCCACCAGCACTCAATCACCCAGATTTGCATGTTGTAGCATTGAGTTGGGAACAGATTGGAGGGGCAACAAATGGACTGAATAATATTGTCTGACAATCGATTATTTCTGCAACTGTGTTACATCAAAAAACATGATCCTTGCTGCCTTGTTTGATTTGTCAGGTTGCATAGGAGGTTCAGTCATGTAAAAGCGACGTAGGGACTGATTTAACTACTGCTCGCTGAGTGAATGAAAGAGACAGTAATAGTGTCGAGGACCATGCAAATCACCTGCAAAGGAAACGCAGTAAATCACAGTCTGAGAGGTGCACAGAGCGGCAACAAGAAGCAATAACACTCAGCACATGTACTATTCAAATGTGAATTTCATTATTTTACAAGTCATAAACCATGAACCACATAGTATTTACCAGATGAAGATACTGTGCGTTAAGTTATATTAAATTGTTCCATCTCATTGTCAGTGAATAAAATAAAGTGTTAACAACATATCTTTATAAGGCTGAAAAAGTGCAGATTTAATAATCTAATTTACTAAACACTCTGGTGACATTACATCTCAGGGATCATCATAGGAACTTTTTTATGAATGGGGGGTAATAACCTAAACGCTCTCCGCTCTGCCCACTCATTTCTGTTATTGTCAGTAATATACTTTTTCACCAGTATAATTTAAGCTAACATATTTTCATAAAACAGTGTGTTACCTTTTTTTAAAATCACAATGCAATTAAATACATCCACATTGTAAATAAAATATTAATGTTATTATATTATAATATTATTATTAAAATATTTTCACTTTGATGCTGAAAATACTACATCAACTAGAGCAACAGAACAAGTGACACTAAGACCAGCTTTGTATTACAGAATGAAACCAGGGATCAACCTCTCCCTCTTTCTTTCCCTGCTTTGAAACCGGTGTCTCCAATCTTTTCTACAACCAAATGACTCTTAACTCTGCTGAGAGCAGTATGGGTCAGGCAGCAAGATTGAAGCCAGGGTGTCTGGTTAGTGTTTAAGTTTAAAATCAGCTTTCTGATGTCTGATTTCACTCAACAGGCCAGCCTCTACTCTGTTTCAGGGTGCCTTGCAGTAATGCCTTGCAGATTTCCAGTGGGGGAACAGTGGGGGAACATACGGAGCTAAAATTTTATGCAACTTTATGATCGTTTTGAAGATAGTTGTGTTTCTAATATTTTGAGCACCTTTTTTTATTAGTGAAGATAAGCCAAATATTACAAACACCGCCCAGTATCGCACAATACAAGTGACAGCACCACAAACTAACTACAGCCTCCAAAATGACCAATAAGTTGAATAAACTTCTCTCTAAAAGAGTCTCCAATGCAACACTGCAACTTTAATGAAGACACCATATGCTGTTAGGCTAGACTGCATTACTTTTAGTTGTTCCTAATAAACTGCAACTGAGTGTACATAAAATGCTTATGAAGACAAAATAAATGGAATTTGAGCAAGTGACATAAATAAAAAGTAAAACATATTATGTTGGAAAATGGGAGACGAATGGGTCTTTTGAATGATACAGTAGATGTATGTATGAATTAGGTGCAGCATACCTAGTCTGCCACCCACATAATATACACACACAAACACACGGCACACATGGGCTCTCATCGCTTGTTAATGCCACTGAATTCATCAGGAAAAGTTGTAGCTGCATTTTAGTTACTAAACTGTAAAGTAAAAATTAAAATCCTTCACATGGCAAAACTACAATTTCTGAACTGAAAATTTCAAAACACAAGGCCACAGGTGCTGACCTGTTCAAAAGAGGGTATATTAAGATAAAAAAAAGGTACACAACAAACAAAATACTTCACATATTTTTATATATTTAGATGTCATATTTCATTCTAATTAAGAAAATGTCACTAGATCAGTGGCCTTCCTTGTTATAAATTATGATGGATTGGTTGTGCTTTTTGAGAAGCAAGGCCAGCAGAGAAACCACATTAGCAAGCAATCTTGTGACTTGCTATTATGTTCAACTGCTAAGACAGCTGCTCCAAATCCTTTGATCAAGTAGGAAAAACTGTGTGGGAAAGGTGAATTAGAGATGGTAGAAATATAGTTAAACCACCAAAACCTCAACAGTATCTCAAAAGTTAGCCAGAAGTCTAGTATAAGAAATTGCTTGATTTTAATGTCAGCTATTTTGAATTACATTTATCACAGGTAGGGTCGAAGTATGGAAAGAGTGTTCCAAGCTGGCACCATTTCATTCCCTGTTTTTCTGGGTTCAGCATTGTTGGCTTATAATTTATATGAATTAAAATCTGTCCTACAAATGAGAGTATACAATTGAAGTCTGAGGATACCGGGATGCATGGCTGTCTGCCAATGTTTTTTATGGTTGTATGATATGGTATTGGTCTGACAACTCACCGCTGGTCCTCACTTCTTCCTTTCCCAGGCCTGGGGTGTTGCTGCAAGTGTAGGTAGGGATGGCCTCCTCCTCCTGGCTTGGGGTAGTTCCTAGTGGGAAACTCACAGGACGAGAGCTGGTAACTGAGCTGGATGGCCGGGAACTGGCACAGTTCTGTAAGAAATGAGAAGATATTAGATGCTGGAGATCACTGTATGGTTTCACTGTATGGAATACACAGCCACTGGTCAACTTTCCTGTTAACTGATAAAAACAAAGACATCAAGTTCATAGATACTTTCCTTGTTGATCATAGGTATGCACATTTGTTGGATTATCAGCCTAATTGTCTTTTTACATTTTAACTTTTGTTTATTTATAAAACGTTTTCTTTGACTACCAACAGTATACATTTATTAAGCAGTCACAATTAGCAATTAACATAAACAGACTACTGTATTGTCCTATCCACGTTTCCAGCACTAAACCTGAGCAGCTGCTCTATGACTTCAGAACTAAAGAAACCTCCTTGTTCACACACGCACCTTCCCGCCAGACCAAAATAAACGGAAATCACAGAAAATCCATTTGTTTGCACAGCTCTCAAACAGACTGGGGACTTCAACAGGCTCCAGGACCTCTTATATTTCATACTGTACTTCTATCAGGCAGGAATGCCTCAAATGGCAAACACTTGGGGCCTGCCATTTTGGCTCATTTTGTGTTTTGTTAATGTCCAGCTTCACTGCTTGACACACACACACACACACACACACACACACACACACACACACACACACACACACACACACACACACACACACACACACACACACACACACACACACACACACACACACACACACACACACACACACACACACACACACACACAGTGTAAAGAGAAAGACACATGCACTGCAGTTCTACCAGGGGTCCCAGCAACAGAAATAAATTGCTTTAAATCAACAATTAATTTGACAAACAAGCATAACCACATACAGCTTTTTCACAGCTATTTTATGATACCAGAAAAAGACAAAAAATAAAGATCAACTTTCGAATGTCCACTTGAAAATCAAACTCCAGTCCAATTAATTTTTTTTTACTCTAGTACTGATACAAACTAACTCATTGCTTCAAAAGAAAAAAAAATAATCCACTTCCAATTTATATCTATATTTCAGTGGTGTCAGAGGCATGGAGTTGAGGGGGGGGGGGTTGTTTTTTATCAAGGCCCTGCAATTGACAGCTTTATTTCACAAAGCAATCTGGCAGTGTGTGCACAAGAGGGAGGTCAGGTGGGTCAGGAGGTACTTGGTATCAAACAGGCATGCGACACTGGTCAAAGTGTATGTATAAAACCCCACCCCCTGGGACTGTGTGTGACCGACGCCCATGTAGAGGACTACTACAAGGAAGAGGGCTAAAGAGGTCGACTGTATAGAATTTAAGTGGGAAGAGTGTATGATTAGGTTTGGTGGAATTTATATGAGAGGTCAAGGTGTACCAAGAGCAATTTATAGTTTAATTGTTCCAAAATATTTAAATGAATTTCATGTGTTGTTGGTTGTACATAGTACATTTCATCAGATGTCATGTGCACTGCTTAGATACAGTAAATTACTCTGCTTGACCCATCCCTAAAAATTCCTTATCTCACACGATCATCCTAGAGATGCTAGATATCTGACAGATCAATTGTAGGGTGGCTTTGACCTTAGCAAGGCTTAGTATTTGCTGCTTACGATGTAGGTGATCAAAGAAAAAAAGGGGCAATGAATGTTTCAAATTATCTTTTATAATATAAATTAACACTTTAAATCCCTAAATTGAAGTCACAGTCAATTATCCCACTGAGTTAACCTTTTAATCTTTGCAAATAATACAACATATAAACCCCTCTATTTCTGACAAGTGCCATTCGTCTTTAAATGACCTCATATGCAATAACACTACCAAAGCCTCTTTATCCCTCAGCCAGCAAGGCACGATACCCAATCCTATGTTTTACAACACGGGGAATATATAGGGGCATGTGCGGTCATCTAGAGCCAAATGTCTCCTATCTAACCACAGGACAGGTAGATACAGTATTTCAAGCAGGATTTATGGCACAAAATAGCATTAGCTAAAAACCGTCAGGCGGCAGTGATGGCTAAAAAACGCATTCTGGTAGCGGAACCCGGCAAGATTGGAAAATTGCCACCACCAGAGGGGAGAGGAAGCAGTAAAAATGACGGTAGATGGGGGGCTTCACTGATAACATGAGCAGCCAATATATCAGCCTGCACCTGGTGGCAAGGGGCCCCAGCCCCAGCCCCAGCCCCAGCCCCAGCCCCAGCCCCAGCCCCAGCCCCAGCCCCAGCCCCAGCCCCAGCCCCAGCCCCAGCCCCAGCCCCAGCCCCCGCTTAACACACAGACACACACACACACTTTAATTTATCTATATATTCATTTCATTTCCTTCCATCCTTACAGCGTCCATCTGTGAGGTGCGGGGTCAACAGGAAGTAGGGGCATCCTGATATTTTACAAATCAATCAGCTGTCAGAAATTGTTTTATTTCTTCTTCAATGACCATGTGTGAGGGTGGTGAATGTTGAGGGGTACATGTGTATGTGCTGTGGGAGGAGCAGGACAAAATTTTGCTGGCAAGAGAGGAGTGGGGTTAACATGATCAGTCATAAGGGACAAGATGCATTTTGTGTGTGCGTGTGTGTGCGCGTGAGAGAGATGGCTGGGGCAAAATAGTGTGGAATGGTTAGAGTGGGTAGGTGCTTGGATCTATAATTGTATGTACGTGTGTGTGGTATGTGCTTGTTTGTGTGTGCTAGAGACTATTAAGTACTTTCAAAGTGCTTTGTGTAGGCTATGATCTTCCATAGGCACACACACACTCGTGAACACACAAGCGTGCAGCATCCCACCGCTTCAGCCAAACAGCAGCGTCCAACAATGTATAAATACTGGGTTGACACTTTAATGTCAGGGGACGGCTTGTCCTGGATTAGAAACTTGTAACCCACCACGGAGCTTGACATTCCTGGGATGAAGGTGCAGAGCAATGGGCAGAGTGTGTGTGTGTGTGTGTGTGTGTGTGTGTCTGGACGGGGGGGGGCTATCAAGGAGGGTCTATGTTTGATGTATAAGGGCATCTAACATGGACTGTCAACTTGTGAGAGGCTTGTAGAGGTATAATGTTGCTTTCTGGCCAGCTTTCATTGGCATTGCTGGAGTGGTGATTTTTTTTTATCATGAGAAGCAAAAGCTGTGAGGAAAATTTAGTGTGTCGCACGGATGTGTTTCAGACACACACACACACACACACACACACACACACACACTCACTCACACAAACACACACCCGTTCATAGGAAAATAGAGGATTACATACTGAAAAATTAAGCGCTTTTCTCCTCTCCTTGATCCTGTTGACCGTGCTCCGAACCTGAAAGAAAGGGAGACAGAATGGGAGAGAAAGAGATAAGTGTATCTGACACAGCACTCAATGTAACACACTTACAATGAATCAAAACAAAAAAATCATTCACAGCAAACTCCTGCAAGCACACAAAGTGTAAAATGGAGAAAGGAGGACAGAATGTGGAAGGGATATAACAAATCTTGGGCGTTAGTTTGAGGGCACTGACAACGGTTGAGGAGGTGTGTGTGTGTAATTGTGTGAGTTTGTGCATGTACGTGTGACAGGGTGTTCCAGTATGTCCCAGTGGCTAATGGGACTTGAAAGTGACACATAGAGCTGGCAAACTAAGGAGACGACTTCAAGCTATCATCTGTCAGCATAGAGCGCCGGGACCAACAAATGGAGCTATTGGAGGAGAAGGGACCGCCGTAGCAGAACAGATTACATTTTTACACTCCGGATGAAACAGTTTTCTGCACGCCTTCATTTAACACATACAAGACAAGAATTTCATGGATTTTTAAAGATGTGCAGTCTACATACATGCATTTTTACTATATAATAATTTTTAAAACCCCCAACCTAATTTATAATGAACTCCTTGAATAAAGTTTAAACACTTCAGGATTTGAAAAAAAAAAGACTAAGGATAAATCATTTTGTACTGTAAGTTAATTCAAGACCTTTGATTATATATTGAATATATATGTGGTAAATTCCATGTATCTTTTCTTATTATAAATTATCATTTTCATCAATTTAAAATAATAGAAAAAATATTTTGAAATTTAACCCATCCAGATATTTATGACTGATTAATATAATCAACAAAATGTAAATTGTGTAAGTTGGGTATTTAATCTCACGTCACACAAGGTAATAAATCAGCAATTTATTCCATTCAATAAAACTCATCTCAACACATCAAATAGCATTTGAAAACGTACAAAATAATTAATTAATTTTCAAAATTTATATTAAAAATGTGCTTTATGGCAGAACATTTTTACTGATCACACAATCATAGGTAAATACATATCACACAATCATAGGTAAATACATATAGTTTAGTATGACAGAATATGTGTTACTAAACATTTCTTTAGTAAAAAATAAATATATAAATCTAAAATTGCAGAATAAAAATAAGGATATATACAACAAATGTATATATTGTCCCACATCAGCAGCTATGAATTATTGTTTTTTCCTAGAAAGTTTTGATTAATTCAATATTAGAACATTTTCACAATTTTCTATATGGGCAATGTGTTACAGTAAACAGGATAGGTAGGTAACACGATAATTATCTGTTTAGTTTAAAAAAAATCGAAATAAAAAAAACAGACAGCATAGTAGGAATTACTCAGCGTGTTAGCTCAGTTAAAAAGGCTGAAGTATTCTACGGAAAGCCTCTGGCACTTATGAGGTCTGCATGTGTGTGTGTGTGCACACGTGCATGTGTCCGTGCACAGTGTCAGCGCTCACTGTAAATTTGTAGCGGCTGGGCACTCATCACTACAGCTCGTCCCAGCCCAGCCCACCACGTTACTGAATATGCATTATGGCTTATGGCTTCATTAAGTCGCAGCGTGTTATAAATTATGACACCACGCTGAACTCACACACACACATTCTCAGAGACTGCATGTGTATACAGAGGATGTTTTGCATACATACTAACAGTGAAGGGCAACATAATGAAGAGACCCCAAGCCTTGTGACAGGGCAGAATCAACAGCATCATGTTTCCAAAATCCCACCTATTATTTCTGACAAGATCTGCAGAAGGCCTTCGACACCATGCAGATGTTGGAGAGACACCGTCTTAATGCTATTTAATGGTGAAAAGTAAGTCCTGGGGATTTCATTGATATCAAAAGCAGCCGGCGTACTGAGGCAATTACATGACACAACTTAATTAATCATTTGACAATGAGGGGAAGGGCATTGTTTTAGATGATCGTTATGTGTTTAAGGGGTTTTGCGCACACTCAAGGTTTTGCAATGATGCAAAGCGTGGCTCGCCATGTAAATGGGCGCTAAGCGATTACCATATGAAAGCAGTGCGTCCGACAACACCTGCCGACATCCTTGGAGTTGATAGAAATAAAAGGTCATCAAAGCGTGGGATTACAAGGTGACCACCAAGGAAAAGCTAATTGCAATGAATAATGGAAAGCTATTGTCAAGTAATTAGCAATTAAAACGCTGCATTTTGAGTGTAATAGCAGCAGTCGGTCTTCCATGCCATATTTGTAATTATTGAGCCTGGAAAACAGCCTCATGAATGGAGCATTTTCTGACTTTGAAGCACTAGTTAATTCAACACCTTTCTTTAGCATATCAAAGTAAAATGTCTTCACAATATGATGGCTAAAGACTAATTTGTTCTACCAGTTAACAACTAAGAGCAACTTTGCAAAGTTTTTTCTTCACTCTACAGACTTTGTTACACAGAGCAGCCTAAGGTGTGTGAAAATGTAATCAAAGGAGGGGTTGCCGTCCCCAGCCATTAAGGCTGGTTAGCTTAAATGAAAACAAAGCAGGAATCTCCCTATCTCATATTGGCCTCTACCTGCCACTGTGATTCCAAAAACTGATCATTTCCATTCAGCATTTCTGTGATTTTTCTATTAAGAAAACATTAGGTGTCAGGGAGGGTGAAACCTGAAGCCAGCGGGGCACTGTGTTGCACGTTAGACAAGTTAAAGATACAAAACAAAAGACGAGCTGGGCGAGGGAGAACAAATAAGAGTGATCCAGAAAAGTAGTGAGTGTTCAGAGGACGAAAGAAAAATGTTAAGAGGTGAATAATGGCAAGATTTTTCTCAAATGTTAACAAAGAAGTGTGGTTCTGAAAACCGGAACGTTTACATGAGCTGCTCACAAATTGTGAAGACACCAGGGTCAAGGACATATTGAGTGCAAGAAAATGATTTTCCGAAGCACAAAAAAAGCCACTTAAGCAAGAATGCAGTGTTGATTTATTTTACAGTGTGAAAGGTCAGCCCTCCTGGCTCTGCATTGTTGATGTGTCGCCTATGACTCAGGGACAGCTCTTTATGCTCTGGAGAAGACATTAATGAAGAAAAGAAAGAGAAAAGGGGAAATAAAAAAGGACAGCAAATACAAATGAAGAGGGGGGGTATGTATAATATGTACAATTATCTTTGAAGAGCTGTGTAGTAACGTAGTAATTATCCAACATTACCCAACTCTTCAAAAAGTTGCTTGTATACGGTGACAATAACCTTGTACATTCAATCAAAGCAACAAGAGGCAAAAGAAAACATAACGCAAAATGAGGACTCGTTAACCATGGTTCATTCCAACCACAGAGAGAAAGAGAGTTGGTTAGATTAACTTTGGCATACTGTTTTTATTTAATTTTGCTGTGATAGTAACAGTCCATCTTTTTATATTTACGATATCACATGTATTTTCACTGTGTCTTGAATTGTTGACTGTGCTACAAGGCAAATCTTTTTTCAGATTTTCACTTTATCCTTAAAGTTTTGTATGGGAAAAGCCTAAAAATGAGCCAAGTTCACAGAAAAGTATTTACTTACTTTTACGTACTTGTTTTTTAAGAAGGCTCAGATGCATCATTACCTATGCACATCTAAAGTGCACCCTATTTAAATAGACTTAAAGCCACATTTGACCAAGAGTGATTTTCATGAATTGAGTCTCATCCATTAAATTGTATCTCTGTCTCTCGCCACTCCCCCACTCTCCACCCCCACACAGCTACGCCGTATCTAAATGGTAATAAAGCAGCATCTCAATATGATATGTCCTCACTCTTTCATTGCATATTGTTGGTTGCATATTGTTTTTCTTTTTTGTCCCACAATGGTTAGTGCCTGGGGCCCTGCGAAGCTCTGGCCAGCAGCTTTGTCAGGATGCTAAATGGAGGGCCGTGAGTTTAAAAACTTAAAGAGGCAGTGAAATATTAGCCAATGTGGGTGAGGAATGAGTGGCTGAGAACCGCGGCGTGTCAGTGTTTAATGGTCGGACTCAGATGCATATAAGTTAGTCCAAGCATGAAGGGCAGTGGGACGCTCGCGTGGAAACGATGTCCCCTCCCCTGCTTCACATCCCTCCTCCCATCCACAGACACGTTCAGGCACACACCCACCCACACACACACACACACACACTCACACCACACCCACACAGCTTTTAAGCAGGGAGCCCATCAGAAACTTGTCATTTCTCTCATTCACTCCGACAGCCTTGAGACACAATGCAGACTTACCTCTGTGTTGTACACCCCATATATCAGGAAGATGAACAGGCCCTGCAAACACAGACAAAGACAGAGAGAAAGAGAGAAAGAGAGAGAGAGAGAGAGAGAGAGGACAAAGTTGTTATAGTTGTTTTCTCTCTTATCTTCTAGTAAAAAACAAAAGATCAAAAGTAATAAGTGGAGTGACACACAGGATAGGTTGATTCGTACTCTATCGACGGAGAGCTGAAGAAGACTGTAGTGAAAAGTAATGAGAGAAGCAGCAGGCCTTGAAAAAGCACAACTTCTTCAAACTGGGCCACCTCCATAAGGCTCAGCTTGCGTTTGTTTCGTCTACAATACTCAAGCTCCTCATTCCAGCCCCCACTAAGCCATCAAAGGCTCAAACCCAAGGTTCCACATAGCTTTATCGAAATACAAAATCTCAAGTGCCTGTGTTCAGTCTGTGTTCTTCAACACAGAAACCAGCAAACACACGTAACACACAGACTTCCAGCTCACACACATATACAGACACACAGAATCAATGCATTCACAAACATATGCAACACACACAAACGGGCATAAGTGATGAGGAAACAAAGACAATAGGAACACAAACACATATTAAAAGACACACACACATACAAGCACATAAAGAGAGCAACTCAGGCCAGACGAGACTATCAAGGAAAAACCACTGGAGGAAAGCATGGAAAGAGAGAGACACAGGGAGCATAATGAAAAAAATGACACATAAAAGAAGATATTTCATGTTCACAAAACTCCACGGCTAGTACCCATGGCCCAAGAATGCCATGCCCTTGGATGCATAAAGGCTGCACTTTTGGTGACAGAAAAACATTTTTTTTTCATTCCATTCCATTGTGGCAAGCTGTACAAGCTGTGCATTCGCCTTCGGGCCACAATGTAATACAGTCACCTCAATGGAAACAGTGAGAACAGCATTCTCAGAGCACCGATTGAACTGTGCCACAAAAAGATGTACCGAGAAAAAAGAAAAGGCAGGCAAAATCCTATAAATTTCAAGGCTGATAGATACAGTAGATTCTTTGATAAACCAACGGTATGTCGATGTAGGTCTAGCTAACACAAAAAAATAATCATTTAAAAGAAAAGTACATCTCTCCCCTTTCACCACTCAGTCTGTTATAGAGTGTGTCTGTGTTGCTTCATCTTTAAACGAAGGTAAGGACACCTGAGAACAGGCAGGCACAACCTGGTCAATGCATCAATCAACTTGAGTTTGGAGCATCCAATTTTTGCCAGAGGGAGATCTCGATGCATCACCATTGACAACATGATTTGGGGGACCATTCAGAGTGACAGGACGACGATGGCCGACAACAACGACCTCTAGCCCTAGCTACTGCCCATTCACCTCATACTGGCTGCTCTCCTGTCCTCCAGGGACTGAATTGCCCTGTCGGGCTGTCAGGTGACACCTTAGGACATCCATCCTCTTTGAACTGACAATTCTGCTGGTGTCTGACATGCTGAAGACAACAGGCATAACAAGGGATCTCAAGCTGAGATCTGAGACCTGCAACTTTTTTCTCTATATTTCTTACTTTCAATGGCATGTAATGTTGGCTACAACCTAATACAGTACAAAATGTGATTACTTTAAGCAGACTGTGGCCATGATGGGACTGACAAGGTTGTTTACCAAAACCAGTGCTTTACCATTAACTTACTCTTCTTCTGTTAAAAAGCAATTTTACTGTTGGGTCAGCTCCAGGCCATTGCAGTTCAAAGAGACTGTATGGCTGCAAAGGTGGGAAGCTGTCCTAGACACTTTCATGACAAGTCCTGACCTTTTTTCACCAGTTCCTACTGATTACCAATACAAGCTAATTGAGGCCAAGTCAAGTGGAAACCTCCGGGTCTGAAAAGGGAAGCAATAGGGGAAGTGCCTTAAACCTACATTCTTTCTAATAGCCAGCTGGGAGACAGTCCACTGGTTGCAAAAAGAAACCCAAGTAAACACTTTCCTATTGAGTTTATGGTGTAGTTTCAAGTCTTCTTCAACACAGAGTGATGTTCATTTTGTAAATTATGGTTCCATTTAGAGCAAAATGGACAACAAAGCAGGGTATGCTTTAGGGCATGGTTACCTCTCTTCCACTTCCGCCCCATGGGACCTTATTTCAGAAAAAATATGTACGATAGTTAATGGTGTGTGACAACTTGTCTTTTTATCCTGTTAGAATTGAGCTCTGAATTACATACATGATGTTGGTCAATTCAAAACATAATTTTGTCCATCAAGAAAGTCACAGTTTGTCGTTAAACATTAAAGTACCATTTGGTTTTGTGTGGAACCCATTGGTGAACTACATCTCTCGTCCCACACAATAATGCTAGCACTCATTGCTTAATTGCTACTAGCTAGGTAACTTAGCTATGTTCCACTCAGAAATATATCTCACCTGATGTGTTTAATTCAACGACTTGTTGAATGAGGCTCTCTATATGGTCAGTTCTCATTCCAAAAAACAAGATGGGGATGGCCAATATGCCAAACTCAAGGCTTCAAAACAGAAGTCCACAAACCAATGGGTTAAGTCACGGTGGCTACATCCACTTCTTGTATACATTCTGTGGACCATTTATTATTTGAATCCTCTTTTACTAATCAGCTTTTATCAAATTTAATGGATCTTTTGGCTTAAAATTTTAGCAGACAGGCCATTATGAAATCAAACAAACTCAGACAAAATCTTCAAAAAATAGAATCCCTGTCTTTGGAATAAACTCCTAGCTACCGTCAAGGAAACTCACTCCTTTGTCATTTTTGTATGTGATATAGTCTGACATTCGTAATTAAATGATTAAAGTACTCAACTGAAGGCTTTAAAGTGAGAGAAAACTACTTGAAGTACACACCAACAATGTGTAACAAAGATATCCTGATCAATGCACTGCTACAAACAGAGTGTCATTATTATAAGTGTATTTCAAATGCTGGAGTAAGTACACTGTAAGTATAACACATTTAAATTCATGTAATTACAATGACAACCTATGATGTTTATTGACACTTATTTAAGAGCAGAAGCAACGTATTATATATAAAGTTTATCATGTGGGGAAAATATACTGTTGTTACTCTTTTCACACAAACACACACACACACACACACACACACACACAAACAACAGACAGTGGGTGGTTAATTTGCAACACATACCCTATTGTATTGCATTAGTATTGCAATTTCCAACTTGCTGTTACAATTTGATTATCATGTTTTTGATCATTCCTCTTATTTGTAATTAATCTTTTGTTGTGTATTGAACAAAGTGGAGAGAAAATACTGTGCACATTATGAAAAATGATCTATTAAAATATAATTGAGTTAAAAATAAGTGGCAGCACAACAATAATGATAGATTGTTTAAAATGTTAATTCATTAATATTCCCACTAAAAACAAAGAGAGACAGAAAATGGGGCGCATTATTTAAATGCATGTGTGCTTTTCTAAACCCAGTCCTGTTTCTTTTGAACTCAGCAGCAAATGCTACAAATTTATGCAAAGAATGAACGCAGTTGCTTTCAAAGTATTGCTATACTGTACATCAAACAGGGGAGCATAAATTAATTAGCATCCAGCTAATTAGGGAACAATTGTATGTTTAAAAAGTTAAAGTCAACAAACACTGTTTGACCAAAAACATTATCACTCCAGGGATATGTGCTATGTTGCAATGCAAGACAGAAAATAGCATTTGTTTAAATTAGCAAGGGTTCTTCTTATCAGAGAGAGAGCTTTGTCTGAGAAAGCAGAAAGAACAAACCAAAGTCAGTGATCAATTTACTTACAAGAAGTCTAAGTCACATCAATTAAACCAGGATGCTGTGGTTTTAACCATCATGCTGTTTATTACTTGCTGTTTGTGATGTTGACAAATTTACCACATTCTACCTCTGCTGTCCTTGTAACTCACTCTTCTTAAAAGCAGGGTCTGAAATTTACTTTTTTTTGCTGACTGTCACTGTGGCAAAACAAGTATTTTTTCTGTCTGCCTCTCAGAAATTCTATCTCCCAGTTTTAAAATGTATGCGTTAAAAGCACACAAGAACTTTGAAGTTCATCACAGTGTTTTATACAGTCAGCACTCAATGCAAAACCCACAGTTCAACCACCAATGACTCCTGATCTCAGTTCAAATCTCCACAAGCGGCCATTTCCCCTCTCCTCTTCTGGATCTCAGCAAGCAAACAAAACAAAATTTTGAGTTTATTAAAGTTGGCCAATGAAAATAAAGCCAAGTTACACCTCTTGCGTCTAATAGACAAGCTTTGTGATTCTGCTACAACACCAGAGTTGGCGCCTGCAGTCCGGCCAGTGCGCTGCTGGCAAGCTTACCAGCTGTTACTCAGGACAGACTGGGCCTCTTCCACTGTTGAGTTTGGTTTGAAACACTGCCATAGATATTCCCTAAGCTGACTGGTGTGTGTGTGTGTGTGTGTGTGTGTGTGTGTGTTGTGTGTTTGTGTGTGTGTGTGTGTGTGTGTGTGTGTGTGTGTGTGTGTGTGTGTGTGTGTGTGTGTAGGGCCGGGTATCATGTTCAATACTTTTTAGGCAGTAGGCACCAACCGAATTGCCTCAATACAATCTTGTCTTTCGGTACCAAAGTTCGATACCTAAAGGTTCTTGTTAATGCAAATTAGCCAATAAGCATGCAGCATTCTTGATGTGCCCACATCTAAAAGTGATTGTAATTGTCTGTGGTGATGTAAACACTAGTTAATGCCGGTTACGCACAGAGAACGTGGCTCGTGGATGTAAAAGACGTGGAGAAAATCAAAAGTGCGGCTTGATGCAACAGCGCACGATACAATATTTGCGATGTAAGATAATTGCTGCCATGACCAGTGACAACGACAATCCTGGTGAAGCCCTTGACTGTGCATGGAATAAACTTAAGAGCAGAAAGTCGCTCTGTCTTTGCTGCAACAATCAGAGCCGGTGCAGTCATCATCTCAGCGCTCTGCTGCCACCGAGCCTGCTTCAACACGCATCGGAGAAGCGTTGGGCAGTAGTGTCGCTACAAGCAGCACAGTTACTAGTTTAACTACATTTCTCAGTAGCTTGGTGGCATCGTCGCTGTTTTCTGAATCAGAGCAAATCAAAGCTCTTTTATTGACCAAGTAGCGCGGTAGCTTCCACACACACTACATTTTCCTAAGTATTTCTGAAGGATCAGTAAGTGACGCCACCGCCACACACGAACCTGTATGTGCAGCCGGCGCCAACAGAAGCGCTTCCGTGTGATAGTGACATCAAGTACCGATCCTTGGGCTGATGTCTGCGACTTTGCTGCAGTGGATTAAAGACACGCGCTGCTGAGTTTACTTTCTATTGTGGTCCGTGTACGTTGCAGCCAACGGATTTTCATTTTGAAACAAAAATAACAAAAACGAAAAACGGCTCGTTTCCCACTTACCATTAGTAAATAGGGAAACGAAAAAAGGGAAACAAACCGTGACAATTAATTATTAAAATAAACTATTAATGATGATTAATGATAATAATGTGATAATTAAGTTACTTTATACAAACAATGTATGTAAAATAAATAAGTTTATTAAAAGCTTATTTTTGTCATATGTCAAAAGCAAGAGATCTTTGACAAATAAAGAGCATGTCTTTTATATTGACATCTCTTGTATTATTAGATAAAATGCAGTTTGAATTTCTATTTGCAGTTAACTGAATCAGTTGCCAGAGAGCACAAGTCATTAGAGGCAAGCATTCGCATATTCAATCATCTAACTGTACTAGGAGACAAAGTGAATGAACAGGTAGGAGTTCAGTGCTTATTTGAAGGATATTTTCCACAGAGTACAAGGCTGCTGATGGATGTACTTGAAGCTGCCAGGATTGAGCCTGTGACCTTTCAGTTACAATTATTTTGAAGTATGTCAGTGGCAGGTATCAATCAACATATAAGTATATGATATAACACTTGTGATTGTAAAATTCTGTAAAGGCTCTGATCCTCTGACAGAAAACAAGTGTCAGTGCTAACAGACTACATCAGCCCCAAGCTTCCAAAGCGCATATGTAGTCCTTATTTTGACAGTGAACACACAGTAGCAGCACAATGTAAAAATGCCCCATCTCATCATTACTTTGTGACAAAAAGCAGAAATTATTCTCATTTGAGGAGTTCATCTACCCTGCTTTATACATGCTCCTCCATTAAACAAATGCACATCCACTTTAGTTGCGCCACCATTCTTTCTGCATTACAGATGATCATAAATTCTCAGTGAACAATGCCTCTGAAGTTACCCCCTCCCTTGCCTTTCAGCACAACCTCTTTCCCCATCTGCATCAACCTCCAAAATTTGTTAGCTGGCAGGTAAAAATCTCTGAAAACAACAAGTTTATAACATTGCCCTTGGGAAAGAAATGTTCAATGTAAAGATATGAAAACTATTATTAAGGGGGAAGGATAGTGTATGGCAAGGAGAAAGTGACTGGCAGGGCAGAGTTCACTTTCTTGCTGGAATATACTGGTGCTGTCAGGTAAGCACTCCCTTTTGTTGGAAGGGGGATAAAAAAATTAACATGAACATTTTTTAATTAGTACATCCATCTACAATGGAGGTGACAAAAGTGAGGTTAGCACAACTCATAGAGCCACATTTTGAGAAATACACTAGGTGGAAACAAACCGGAATCAAGTCTGTATTGGCAGTCACTACCTTCACTTAAATTTCATCATCTGCTCATTCTTAATAATTTGGGTTTCAGTACAGTATAGTTTGCAGTAATTGACATCTATATATGATATGTAGTAAATGGGCGAAAACATTACAACATTACAATACAAAGGCATGGTCTTTTAAAACCTCAAGCTTTACATTGTTTCTTAGGGGAAATTAATCCAACCTTTCCAAACATATGTCAGAAATTACAGTCATTTAGCTAAGTCTATCATGTCAACACTTTGCATAAATCGGGTTCCTCTAGGGCAAGCAATAAAACTAAAAACCATGATTCAAAAGAATGTCCTCCATTGGTATGGCAGAAAAAAAAAAAGTTATGACTGCTTGAACAACTTTCACTCCATCCCAGCATTCCACATCTAAATACAAAAATATACAGAAACCTTTCATAAATGAGATGTATTTGGTTACTTTCATTGGAGTAATTGTAAACCACATGTTCCACACAGTTTTTAGGAGAACTTCAGGCACTGCCATTTCTCAACGTCAAAAATGACTTATACTCGTCTAACCCTACATCAAAAATCTAAATTGATATACTTTTCAAAAATGACATCCTTCAATCAGACCGACAGATTTCTCTTAAGTAGCTGAAGACCGCAACCTCCACATCCTTTTAGAGAATTCCAGGCTTCAGTGTCAACCAATGCCAAAAATGAGAGCTATTTGAACAAGCTGGACTCGATGTCAAATATCTCAGCCTAAATTCAAACATACAGAGACACTTTTCACAAATAGAGCTATCTGCATCCCCACTTGGCAAAAAAGGGGAGGAAAAATTCTGCCCTCGCACCTGGTAATCATTAAGGAAATGAGAGACAGAAGAGGTTAAAACTGTGTAATGGTGGAAAAAGAAAAGAAATTCACACTTCTATGCTGGGGCTTGCTAATGTCTCTGACCCCTCCACGCATAAACAGTTTAATTAACATGTATACATAACTTTCACTTTAACTGCCCATGGCATGTCAAATCAAAGTGTCTGTCAAAGCTGTGAAACAGGGAGTTGATACTTTGCAGGTCCTCAGTTCAAATCCAGCTCTGTGTGACTGCTCCAGCTGGCTAGAGAAGCTGGCAATGAGACATGAAGACAGACAGGCAGGCAGGTAGACGGGCAGCCCGCCACTCTGTCAGTATGATGAGGTAAACACCTCCCCATAAAAGCTTTGTAACACCCAGCTAAGCTTTGCTCAACTCAAGCAGGAGGCAAGACATTATGTTCTCAGTAGAAAAGCGAAATACAGACCAAATACAGAAGAACTCCATGTAACTTTTGATTCAGGTCTGCTAGGTTTGAAAAATCAAGGTGACATCAAGAGAATTTGTCTGTTACACTAAACCCATGCAAAATCTGTGCTCATTCTTTGTGCAAAGTCTAGAACAGTAAATCATCTGATGGCATATAAGCCCTATAGGAGTTTGAAAACTTATCACCATTCTCAGTTACAGGTTAGCTTGTACAGACTGACAAACAGGAATATTATAAATCTTCAAAGAAAGGAATTTCTATAGTGGAACTGCAACTTCATCTTTGCTTTACGTTTAATTTGAATCCCAAAGTTTACATTTCTGGTAAAATTGCAAGTAATACATACAATCCTGACAAACTGGAATTGGCTGCATTTTTTTGTCGACATGTTTCACAACATCACACAATGCACAGGGCATAATGTCCATCCAGTATCATTAAACTCTTTATTCGGTTCTGTTTACAGTGATGCTTTACAGTATTATACTCTCTGTGTGAGGGTTGGGTCGGGGTCAAAATTTTCTTCCTCTTTCCATCCTGTTATACATTATTAGGGAAAGTGGATCACTCATTTATAAGATGATCTATTAGGATATTCCCTATTCCTTTCCCACACACACATCCAGTCAGTGCTGGACTGTCACATTGAGGAGGGGACCCCCAAGCCAGCCTGCCTCTACAAGGTGTATCACTACAGAGGAAAATTGAGTGTGTATACACACACACACACACACACACACACACACACACAGGCACACAGTGAGGCCGACAGCAACACCAGTACTGGGGTATGATGGCTCAGGAGAGGAGGGAGAGTTATTAGCTTAGCCCTGAACCACCTACTTAATATAGGGGCCGGCGGTGATTGCTAACAGAGCCTGGCAGAGGTGACAGCTTTTGGCCCTGCTTGAGGAAATCCAATTGAAAAGCAGCCAAGAGGAACAACAACCCCGAAACAGATGTTGCTCGCTACCACTGGCGCAACTTGGGTACACACAACCCAACGGCAACAAACCACGATGGCGAATCTGACACACAAACATACACACAGCAGAGCGCACACACATATCCTGTAGAGCCACATGAAACTGTACAATAACTGTACAAGTGGAAAAAACAAAAAAAGAAAGCTGCACCAGAAATGTCCATGAACACGTAAGTAGTACGTGATGTACACAAGTAATGATTTGAAAAGCTCACCCTTGGTGCTGTTTCCAGTATTTGCATTTCGGTTGTCACATGTATAATCAGACATCATCCTTATATTTGTTTTGTTGATATGATAATTTCTATCAGTGTTGTAAGTTTGACCAAGGTGCTGTGTATAACAGATAAGAAGACCACAATAAAATAAATAAATTACAGAAAGAATGTTGAAATTAAAATAAAACACATATACAGATTAAATGAAACAATCCCTCTACACCCCTAATAACAAACATACCGACACAAACATGCACACTGGGAATTCCTTCCAGTTTAAGGATCCATAAACTCCATCAATCCAAGGTTAGTGAGGATTTTTTTACGAGCCCAAAACACTCTGGCAGCTAACCCACAAATGGAATTAAGAAGAAAAGCAAAAACATTGAAAGAGTTTGTACGTCTGAAAAACATCTCGGCCTAAAGTGAGTGGACACCAAAACAAAACCTTCCCCCTCAGAAAACAGACCCACCCAACCGTCCATCTATCTATCCCACTTCTTTTTTTGGCAGTGCATTTCAATGAAAACATAACAGGCATGCCCTCAAATCACAGCAGCCCCTTGCTCTAATATTAATTGAGTTTGGCAAGGCTGACCATGCCATGTCATAATAACATTCATTTATTTTTTTCTATTACCGCTACTGCAAAAGAGAAAACGAGGGAGGGTAGAGATGCAGGGGGATGGGCTAAAATCAATTCTGACATTTCTTTATTGCCAGTCGATGACAAATGACGGCACATTTGCCATTGCTCTGCCATTGTGTCATTGTATGTCATATCGATTTTACATCAGACAGACAAATGTTATTGATGAAGTACCTGAGTAACAGATGAGCACTCTATTTTACTTGTTTTAACGTTTAAATAAACCAGAATGACTGGGGGTGACTTGTGTAGCAGATGTTTCCGCTCACTAATACACATGATTTACAACAAGTTTTAAAACAACAACAAAAAAATTTACCAAGTTCTGAGGCGTTTACACTAACTGGGGCTGTTGGGAGTGGGAAACAACACCCTGAACCTGATCACACTGCACACATGTGGTAATGTGATGTAGGGGTAAAGAGAGCACGAGAAAGAGAGTGAACTGTAAACAAACTAGCTTTTAAACAAGACAATTTAGGGTTGCGTGTCTTTGGCGCCAAGCAAAACACAGCCATGGAAAACTGATACAAACTTTTAACACATGGGTCAAAGCAGGAGTCTTTGAACTGGTGGGGGAAAGCACGCTGCTAGTACAGAGAGCTGTTTAATTAAAAATACTTAGGTATCCAACGGGACTTTCTGTGGCGCCCTCTTGTCAAATTGTATGTGATCCTGCTGTCAATCTCACAGGGTGTTTTCTAATTGCATAGTTTTCCACTGACAGAGAGGGAAAAAATGTTGGAAGAGAGCAGGTCCTGGGAAACAGCAGCTGGGGACTGGGTTTGGTTTATAGGAACTGTCCACATGGATACGCACGTTTACACACACTTGCATATACACATGCTCTGTTGCACTGTACATAAGGTGCTCAAGTTACCGACTCTGACATGAACTATACATATACATACAGTAGATGTGGATAACATCACAGATACACATACATTCAGATATGTGTACATCCACAAACACTTACAAGTTACAACAACACACTTACACTATACATTAGTACACAAGTTGCTTTTCATTTGCAGCACACAGAAGCCTTAACCTAAACCGTGTTAAGAAATAATTAATTTTACATCATGACTGCAATGATTTTAAACCATTGTGTACAAAAATGTTATTCCGAAGCAGATAACTCACTCCACAACTGGTGAGAAAGTTTGTTTCCCAAACATGGTCTATGAAAGAAAACACTCACACATACACAAGCACACACATTTGCGAACAAACACAGTTCTGAAAAAAACAGGGGCTCTTTCTCTAGTTCCTAGTATCATCAGTAGCACACATATCTCCTGATGCCTAAGAACCTATGAAATCTTCCAATTGCAAACTTAAGTTTTCCTACCATTTAAAATCATGCAGTCCAGTAGATACCAGGTTCCATAATATGCAATAAATAATTTGCATACTCAATAATCAGTGTGCACAAATTACATTTATTAATCATCATTGTGCACAAAGTAAAAAGTTTATGACAGTTTTCATTGTTTACTTTACACTGCAGTACACAATGGCATGCACACTGCAGGTAGCCAGCAAAGGGTAAACAAGCTGTGCTGAAGCACCATCCATTGTAGCATCAACGCTGCATTAGAAAGAGACGGTCAAGGGGACAAGGACTAATGAAATGAAGGTGATAATGCTTTTTATGTGAGGTTATTAATTTGGGAAATGTAAGGGAATTTCTACATCAACAGACAACTGCTAGTCTGCTGCTAACACACTAGCAGGAGATTTTAGACAGACTTGTGCTACCTTTGTGACATATGGCATTGCCACACTGGGAAGGCATTACGCACGCTATCCCACCAAGACCCCAACAAAGACACCCTCACTGGCATCTGACCAGCAAAGGAACCCAGATTTCTGTGGTGGTGAGTAATGGGTTTTACCTTTTTGCCCTATGTGCTATCTGTAGACAAACAAGAGCTTCAGCTTAGCATTTTTCTATGAGAGTGTGCCTAACTTGCGAAAAACAAATGTTTTTTTGCATAAAGAGTGTACGCTTTGAAATGTTTACCCTTGGTCTATTCTTTTTGAGCTGTTGCGCAACGTTACCAGTTCTTCATATGCATACATTTGTAGGCATGAAAACAATTTAAAATCACCTGCCAGATAGATATACACACTTTACACATACACAGTAACGTTTGAACAGAATACCTAAAACTGCACAGTGACAAGACTGTGTTGCAGTGCCCTTGACTAACAGTGACAAATGGATGCAATATGCAAACTCTGAACAAGTTGCTTTTGGGTACAAAACAGGAAAAAGATTGCTCCAGGTACCATTATGAGATGCGTTTGTTCTCCTGTTTGCCAGCTGAGGTGAGCCGAGCTGAGGTTAATGACATGTGTCAAGATCAAGAAGTGTGTAGGTGTGTGTGTGTGTGTGAGAGAGAATGAGAGAGAGAGAGTGTGAATTGTCAATGGTTGAGTCTTGTGATACATCATTGTGCTGTATCTGTGACCTTGTATATTTGTTATGAATGTAAATGACTAGAGATACATTATTTGGATAAGAAGAAATGATGCACCTTAAACAGATGTAAATAATTTCTAAATGTGACAAGTAATATCATTTTTCTGTTTTGTAGCTTTGAAAAGTCGAAATAATAACCAACCACGTTCTATCTTGAGAACTTCTTGAAGCATAATTTAAAATGTAAATTTGTAGTTCTCTTATGTCTCTAAAAAAAGCTGAAAGTAAAACAAAAAGAATCACAGAATAAAATTAGTTTACATTCTAAACCATAATGTAAATGGTCTTTATCTCAAAAAACTACAGTGAATTTAATAAAGTCCAGAAATTTACAAAAATGTACACTGAAAGCATCTGAAATCACCATTTCTCTGTGTGAGCGAAAAATTTGGGACGTATGTGAGGTTCTGGGTCCATGTATACATGCCTGCATAAACACACTTCTGTGTGTGTCTGTATCCATGTATTTGTGTAGGTGTGTGTGTACATGAGTGTGCGCATTTGCGTCCATGTGTGCTACAGCACCACCATGGTGGCAGGGTGTATCCATCATGATAAACCAGCAGACTCTGCGACTGTCACATGCAATCACACTTCACTACGGTTCGCAGGTCCTCAAAGTGAAAATGAATGGTAGTTCATCGACATGAAGACTTCATATATCTTCGTTTTTTTGCTTTTTCTCTCCCTTTTATTTTTTGGAGGAGACTTGTCGCTTTTCTCCCAGCCCCCTTTTGTTGTGAGCATCACTTGTGTTTTTGTCACTGTCTGGAATGCCTTGTGGGACACATGGATAAAAATAAATAAATAAATCACCCATCATTTTCTATTAGATAATTTAAAATCAGTAACTCTCAGGTTTTCACTCAAATCTGACAGTTTGCATACAAAGGTTTTCAGGAATGGCTTTCCCCATATTTCCAGTCACAGTTCACAATTAAGATAATTTACATACACAGTTTCTCCTATATTTATTCAGGAGTGGTGCACCGGCCCTGTTGAAATATGAGCGCCAGTGCTAAAATTTCACACGGTCATTAATATCAGTGGGGTACTAATGATTTTTACTCACATACTGTGCGAGCATGGAAACACTCAACGGTTGGCTAGCTTCCTCTCCTCATTCTTCAAAGGACATTTATGTGAAAGGTGCTGTTACAAGAGTAGCGTAACTCCTTTTAAGGAATAGGACGGTGTGTAATGTGTGTGCGTAGCGAGTGTGTAGTTGACTGAGAGAGCAAACGGGCAGTAAGTAACAGTGAATGCAAGAATTTGTCAATAAGGCAGTAAATGTACAGTGTAGGTTATAGTGTGCTAGTTAATAAATGCTGCAGCTTCCCAAGACCAGGTTTATTTATTATCTGCTCTAGCTATTCTAACTTTTTGTACACATATAATTATATATATGATAATTATAACGGCCTTTTTTCTATTGGAAAAAAAACTATGCAACACTGAAAATTTATGGTATTCCTATGAGCTGGACATACACATACAATAGCACTGCTGCTGAAAAAATTCAAGGGGAAGGATGCACTGCAGTTTTAAAATGATTTCTTGGTATACTATAGAATATCTGAGACCAAATTTGTTTACAACACCTGATACATTGGTGTTTTATATGCAGATTCACCTCCACAACTACAACTCCATCATAGGGGAAACACGGACATATCTTATATAGAGAATATATGACGGAAGCTACAGTGGACGTAAAGATGCATTAGGATTTGTGTGACCACTAGGGGCCAAATAGACTCCAAAACAAGCTCCATGAGTCATGATACTATCACCATTTCTAGTTCTATTGATTCGTGTTTTGGTAAAGAATGTCCTACCTATAATTCAACAGAAACAGAAAAACATGGGCAACACTGTATACTCCTATTTATCACCACCTGACACAAGCAGTGATTGACACTGCGTTAAGGTGCTTTCAGACCAAAAGCAAAGCGAGCGTTCAGGGCGGTGAGTTTACATACAATGTCAATGCAACGACGCGAAGGCAACGCAAAGGAATTCTCGAAGAAGTCGCGATAGCCTATCAGTGTTGTAGTGTTGAGATTGCCTGTACGTCATCGAGGCTTCAGAGCGTTGTGTGGAGAGGGCCGAGCAGAGCGGGGGATTGAAAATCTGCTGGCCGGCTGAGAGCTGCTAAACTTGGGGGAGAGGAGCAGCGCTCCAACCACTGGAGAAATGAACACCTGTAGTCGGTCGGATTCGGCTCTGACAGCTATGCCGTTTACTTGCGGGAGGAGCTCGGAGTTAACTGTTTTTATTAAATTAGCTTTTTACTTTAGTTTTTGGGATTTCAATGTTGATTTATCTTCACTCGAGCTTCTCAGCAGCTACATTCCGTGCACATCCGGTTCCAGTGTTGTTGTTAGCGTCGTTAGCTCTGTTGGACTACGGCTTCATATTTATATAAAAACCGGACAAAACTGGACATTACTTGGAGAAAAGAAAGCAAGGAGGTTGTACTATGTGGTGAGTTCAGAAAACATGTGTCTGTAACTTTATTCCAGCTATCATTGTACTTTACTGTGACCAAGTTAGCATAGCACATCCCTGATCCCCCGATCCAAACCGAAAACAAACATTTTTGAAGTTGTTGTCCTGCTGTCTTGCTGACAGACCTGACAAAGCATGAATTCATATGTTTAACAAATCTGCATCATGTTGTAGTTATTTCAGCATCAGTTTAATCCGTTTAATGCTATTTAATCACAGCAAAATGTTTACTTTGGGTTCATACAGATGTAGTAATGACAAGTTGTGTTTATTCACGTTATCACGTTAAATGTGCCGTCTCGCGTTGTGTACGAACACTTGCAGCAAATGTACTCGCGAGGAAAGCGTTGCGAGGCGAAAATTCGCATTTGGTCTGAAGCCAGCATTAGAGACTCCTCCTGGCTCTGATTAGTTGTTTCAAGCATGGCGGATTCTTGCAAATGGAACAATAGGAGGAGCCAGATGAACCATTAAAGATTATCTGTCACATGTACTACTGTCAGGATACAGTGACACTTTCAGCAAACATGCCAAAAAGATATATTTATAAAAGTTACCTACTAAATCTTTAGTGTATTATTGGCATTTGTGAGATTTACAAAAACAGGTGTAGAAACCAGCAAACTTAAATTAATAAAATGACATACGGACAGTAATCAAATCTTATGTAGTAAACCAAAAGTAACTGAAGGCTGTCTTGAGTTAAAGACTTGACTTGTTGTTTATCACCAAGACAACCACTTTAATTAATCTTTATATATTTAATCTTTATATAAGTTTAGAAAACCTCTTCATGTCAGTTAAGTGTAATACTGTTGATATGATCTCATTTTATCTAAACATATCATAACCATTTATCATTTACAATAACGTATTTAATTAAGTAATTCCTCTCAATTTACAAAAGATTGCCTTGATGGTGACGCAGCAAGTGACAGAAAAATCCTTTTAAGATTAAAATTTCTACATGCCATTACGCTTTAATTGAACATGGCAAGTGCTAAATGTGATAATCATCAAATTTGTAACCACTAGAAAGTCAAATGAGCCATAATAATGCCAGTGCTGCAGCTGCTCTCCCACACCACAGCAAGGCTTGCCTTTAATCTAGTAATGACTCTGAAATGACACTGTGTTAAAAAACTGGAGATGAAGCTATAGGTCTCTCTGCCTCTCTCCTTCTCCTCTCTCTCTCGCTCTCAATCTGCCCTGGCCCAGGCCCTGTTCTCGTTCTCAAGCTGTTTGATTGGCACATGCTTTCACTTAATGAGGGATAATTACTAAGGAAAACAAGTGGGAGACCACATCTGCTCAGTGTAAAAAGAAGCCCAGGCCTGGTGCAATCTGTCAGACGGGGCTTTCAGGTTGTGTGTGTGAATGGTTTACCCACCATCAGTGGCCTCCCAGTCTAACACGAACCCACCAGGACCCTCCACCCTGGCCTGACAAGAAGCAGATTAATAGGAATCAGCATGTGGCTGTAAACACTCACCAAGAAGAGTGTATATCTGTGTGTGTTGACGCGCAAAGGAAATGACCCAGGGTATCTGTCGGGGACAAGCCAGGGGCCACAGCAGGAAGGACAAGAGGCCAGTGGGGACCATCAACATCCCAATCTGTGTCCTGCTGCCAGAGCTGTTGTTCCCCAGCTCCTATTGCCGCTGTTTTGTTTACTTTCACACAATGCTGTAATGGTAGTAAAATACACAGGTAGCCGCCCTGGTTCCCAGACACCTCCACATACTACCCATAAATCATCTCTGCATGGGATTTACATTGTACTAAATGGTGTCTAAATGAGCATGCCCATGTTAACAGGTAGTTGTTTTGATTATAGGTTGATTAACACTAGCACCCTAAATCTAAGTGTTAAAGGGGTCCTTGTCAGGTTTAAATGGAGTTATTTACACATGATTGGGTCTGGCTGTGATATAATGTACACTCGTCAATCATTTAACTAACTATAGGTCAATCAGGATTTCATATTTTGACTAATCTGTGGGTGAGGATGCAAGCTGAAGTTATGCTTGACGCTCTTGACTGTGGCCTCTCATCAAAGTATGATATATGATATTGCACCACTTAACATCTTCAACATTTTCATTCAAATTTTTTTTGGTTAGTCATTTACACAGCAACATTATCTCCCTTGTTTTGACAGCTTTGTTCTAACACATTATCAAACAAACAAATTTCAAATCAAATTTATACTACAGTCCTTTACAATACTGACCATTATAAATTTCTAAATGCACAAATCGACATTTCACTTGTCTTTCAGTAAACAGTACAGTAATATTATAGAGACATCTAATCCAAGTGGCCAGCTGACCAAGCCTAAATAAAATTAATAGTCAAAAACAGCCAAAACTATTATACTTCAAATTAAGTGAATATTTATTTGTCTCAATTATATATATGTTAAAAACATCTAATATCAATTTAACTTGATCAGTACTAGATGTGACAATACAAATCATAAAGTAGTAAAAGTAATATGGGATTTAAGAACAGTAGACCTTTACTTAATGGGGATCATTTCAGTTGCTTATAATTCTCTTAGGTTGGCCCATGGCAAGCGTATTTAATTAAACTGCACTGCCTCTCTCATTTTTAAACCAGTTGGCAAGAAAATGAACCATCTCCTCACTTGATAAAAAGGAGCAGAATATTTCCCATATATTGAAAAAATATCAAAAGAGAAGAGAGTCAGCAGCGTTTATTTGCTTTAACTTTAATGTATCAAAAAGGAAAAGGCATACGTGTAAACTGGAACCAGTATTTGAAAACCTTTTAACCTCCCGACACCCTTACCCCCCTGCCCCACCCCATCCAACCACCTCCCTGCCACCCACCCACTAGAAGAACAACAGGGTTTTGCTTTCTTGCCCTGTGCTGACCCAGTTCTCACTAATTACCCGCAAAGTATACATCAAAGCCGGCCCAATGTGGCAGGGTAAGGGAAACCAGGACTATCCCTAACCTACTCACCACCAACCATCACTGATATATGTGTGTATGTGTACACACGTGAAGTGGTGTCAGCCAATACAAAAGGCAAGGCAGTGAACTTATAAATAGAACGGTCATTGTTTCAACATGGGTAATTTTGGGTGTCGGAGGTTTTCCTGACACAGTCAGCTGTGTGAGTTGGATGAGGGGGGAGGAAGAGATGTGGAGGAGTGAGGTCATGAAGTTGGGACTCAGCTGATGGGATAACACAGCATGCAGACAAACACACACACACAAAACTATAGACACACTTTTCACTAAAGGCATCAAAGAAGAGATGAAAATACTAACTATGCTAAAAATGTGAAATGAGAAAAAGAAGGCAAATGAGAGTATACACTGTATTTTTTTCCTCTCTCTTACCCCCACACAAACATATACACACAAGGTATGGTAGGGCAGGGGCAAAGGGGATGGTTTGCTTTCTTATGACACGGGCTATTACTAAATTGAGCTGGCAGGTAATTCTAAGGCAAATAAATGCCAGCGGGTTTAACACAAGGAGAGGTCTTAGAGGTGCCGGTGTGAGCAATGACAGGAATTCTTTCGCCTCTTTTGACAGGAAGCCTATTATTCTCACCGCTTTATTTTCCCAGGCTAGTTTTAAAAAACTGATCTGTCCGATAGTATTTCACCCCCCAAAAAAATAAAAAAATAAACAGAAAATCAGTCCTTCCTCATCTGAATTACCGCCGATCCTTGCTCTTTACTCCCAGACTTAATATTTACAGTATAACAGTGTATAGGTGGATTTTTTAACAGGTTCTTTCACTGACTCCTTTTCAGTTAATTTCAAGGGTACTTAGGTGTCCATTTTTGCAAGGGCTTTTCTGTGTAAAAACCTTGATGCTAATATCTTGAATTAAGCGTCTGCCTGTAAGAAGTCCTCCCTTCAAGTAGGTGAACATACACCAGTATGAAATGCGCAACAGAGCTCTAATGTTAACGCTGTTTAAACAAAAAAACCAACGACATAAGACATAGCAAAAGATCAAAAGACAAACGGGAAAAAAATAAGTACAAGTTGAGACAAAACACACTATAAATACACTACTTGAAAAAGCTGCGCTACATCCTCATTATAAGTGCCATCTCAGAGAAGCGTGGTGGGAGTCAGCACTGACCTTGGTATCCCGTTTGAATATTGTTTTAATGCCGTGGTTGGTAATTGAGGATGCAACGCAAACAGTGGACTCTTTTTCAAAGGGAAAGTTATTTTCCCAAGCAATGGGAATGCAAACAATCATGTTGTGCATTTATTTGTTTGTTTTTCAACCCCACCTCATAATTATCCAGGACACTAATTAAAATATGGATTTATAAATAAATCTCCATGATTTTACCTATGACTACATTAACTTAAAAGTTTCCATCACCCTTGCATAGAGTTTTAATTCCTTAAGCAAACACTTGAAAATTGTGTTGGTGTCTTTAAACATTATTTGCATTAATCTGTCTGTGTAACTATGGGCTACTATTAATGTGAAATCATATTTGCAAAGTATCAGAAAGATTAATAAGCTAATTTTTTCAAGTGCTATATTTTTCAATTTTGAAAATCTGAACACTATTCAAAAGTCATTACTTGTGTATGTACTGTGTGAGTATAAAAAGTATTTAAAGTATATAAACATAGTATTTCATTGCATGTAATTATGTCATGATTGAAAATTCTTACTATGCACTATTAATCAGTTTGTTAGATTACTAATCACCTTCAACAACATGAAGTATGTTGACAGAACAGTTAAAATGTGTCTTTACTTTTGACTAAGATATGCCTCTAACAAGGCTATATTATCCAAAATCGCTTACTGTCAAAGTACATCCAATAAACTCCACTGTACAGGGAGAGATGGCCGTTGTTATAAATTGCGTGTGATGTGAGATGCAGCCGACTCTGAATTAGAACGTCAAGGGAATATAGTTCCTGCTTTCTCAAACAATCCAAAATGAAAAACATTTCCCTCCTTAATCTGACCGGTGAGAGGTTTTCCATGTGTGCGTGTGTATGCTCCTGCACATGTTCTTCTATGTATGAATGCCAGTACAGGGTGTGAGTAAGCGGCAAGGTCTGGGTTACAACCAAGGTTGTACTGCTCTATTGACTGTTCATTTTGAGCATTTATATGAAAAACAAGATTTCCTCCTTGTGTACTATATAACAATGAACACTACCAAATTATCAGTCCACAAAATCTTAGTGGATTTTCAGATCAAAATTCTATTATTTATAAAGAATTTAATTTTCAAATTTTGCTTATGATTTTGTATATAAGGTATCAACAGGTCAACATTAAAGCCTGCAAATCATGTGATTTCATTTTGCATGTCTTTCATTGTATTGTTAATTTTATTTCTTTTGTTCAAACTCTTGCTTACCGGCAGCAAGCATATTCCTCCTGCTGTTGAATTGTTGTGTTGGGTCACCTCGTTTGAAGCAACTGCTTACCATTTCTGTGTCTCAGTGGGGAGTTAAATGTCTAAATGCTGTTTCATTGCCTTTTTCACCCCATCAGCAATGCCACTGTGGGGGTTATCCTTGTAATTTTTTTGAAATAAATAAATCCCATTAAAACACAACTAAATATTGGCAAAATGTCAGCTACTTCAGCTCATTTACAGAAGTATTATTAATATCAAACCTCAAAAACCAGGTCAGCCTCAATTATACCATGGCTATGCAGGAAAACTGAAACAGGGAGGGGAAACGGGAAAGGAAAAAAATGGCTTTGAATGGACCAGTTGTGCTGGTCCAGATGAGTGGCCGGGAGATGACTGACTTAGAAACTGGATCCAAGTTCTGCTATTTTTGTTTCTTCTGCCAAATGCCAAATTAAAATAACTTTTAACTCCTTGGTCTGTAGGGGGTTGTCAGCAATGGTGACAAGTGGTTATACACACTATGCAGACACACGCATTCACACACATTTACAATACTTATGAGGGCTTTACATACAAAAGTACAGGATCCCACATGAACACAGACACACAAACCCCACCATCACCTCTTTGAGGCTTTTGGCTTATGCAAAGAACAAGCCAGTCAAAATAGCTTTTCATCCACTCAATTGCTCTCTGTTTTCTCTCTCAAAATGTTTTGCAGTTTTTCCTCAGCTAGCCAATTTAACAGGGGATGTTCTAAAAGTCTATATTGGACAGTATGGGGTTGGAGTTAAAGTAAAGATTGAAATTGTAATTTGTAAGGGTAATATTTTTGACACACCAGCTTTTTAGGACACATGAACCATACCACAACGAGACAGCAGCTACAGCAAATCACACCTGATTAATTAAAGTGACAGTGTTAGGAAAAACAGAGACCCCAGTATGGATCCACTTAGATGTCATTTATTTAGTTTTCTAGTTCAATAACAGGTATGGAAATGGCTTTACTCTGGCTTTTACAAGATCCTCAAAACTGCAGGTTGACTCAAGGTAATATTAATGGCACACTTTCTGCCACTTATAGTAGAAAAGTTTCAGTCTGGCCTACCACCTGTTAAGGCCTAAATACCTAAATAAGAGCTCCCTGAAAAAATCATCAGGCCTCATTCACAGATGTTTTGTTATTTTTACTCTGTTTGTTACTCTGTTTGTTCTTCAGTAACAGAATAAGATTTTTTAAAAGTCCTACGTCTGATTTGTGAAACATGTACAGATCACTGACTTGTTCTTAAACATGTGAACATCTTTTGGAATGAAGACTGATCTTTACAATTTAGACATATCATTAACAATTGTAAATGTACAATTACCATGTAGCAAGTAAACATCCACAACATCTAATTTAAGACAGGAATCACAGATGTATGAAAACCAACTAAGAAGAAACTTAACATCAGGAAATGTATCTCACAGCACACTTGTCCTCTCACTTACACTCACTGTGTTTATTTTATAGGCGTTGGTTTGTTTTTCAACCTCGCTCATACTTTTCAAAGACACTAATTAAAATATGGATTTATAAGTATATCTTCATGATTTTACCTATGACTACATTAACTTTTCATCACCCTTGCACAGAGATTTAATTCCTTTGAACTGTTTTGTTGTCTTCAAACATTTTACATCACCTTTCTACTCTGTTTATTTTGTAGACAGGGTTTTTTTAAGACACATACTATGCATACCATGAGCTTATGAATACATTTGATAATTTGATATTACTGGCATTACTGCGTCATTTGATCCTCTAACTGAAATACATATACAGATAACCCACATTTCTTTAACACCAGGTGTTTGCCTGGCAAATCCCTTGCTGTACGAAACATTTAAAAAAAATCAATCTGTTCTGCCTCTGCAGGGGCAGAACAATTTCTTAACAATGGAGATTGGTCTGACTAATATCAAGTGTATGGGGCTGTAATTTCTATTACAATGACAAAACATATGTAAAGCATAATCAAAAGCATGAAGCAAACTGTTGAAAATTCTAGTTCTATTGGGATATTTTTTTTACATTTAGTATTTTTCCGATGCTTCATCAGCTATTTCATGCCCTACAAATCACTGCAAACCATTCCAAGGCTGTGTGTGTGGTCTTGACCACCTGTAAAATTTGCTTCAACCATATTAACTTTTTTAAAATCAAAACAGAATAAAAAATGTAATAAATTTCATAATGAGAAAATAAGCAGAGTTAAAATCAAATCTGTGCTTATAGACTTTTGATGCATGAGGCCTGCTGTGAGGTCTTGAATGTATACATGCCACAGGGTGGAGACCTTTTCACCTTGACGGGGCACATCTTTAAAGTGGGAAAGGTTATGGATTGCGGGAGGCTGATACTGCCAAGTTAACTAGTTTCATGCTAAAACTGACAGATGCTTATTCCAACTTCTATTTAGTAGGAAAGTTAAACAAGTCTCGCATACAAAGCAAAAACTTTAGCAACAAATTTTGATACTTTTTAACTACAAGGTGATTCAAATCAATGATTGTGTGACAAACTATATCACAATATGATCATCATAACACAAGTTCACTGTAAATCAATTAACAATAATATTAAATGATCACTCGACCCCCCCAAAAATAACATTCAATTCAATTCTAAACTGTAAAAATGCAGTTTTATCTCAGATATCAGACATACAGTTTTAACTAACTAGCTTCAATGTAATATTTAATAAAAGGTAGATGAACTCCAGGTAATACATCAGCCTGATCTCACCTTTATGTGGCAGTGATAAAGCCATGCTTTGTGCATTTAGCAAACTGGTAACAGAACCACTGGCTCTAGTAGTACAAATACAGTTTTGTAGTAATTGTTTACAGGACCGACAAAAGAGAAAAATCACCCCTTCTCAAAGAATCACTTCAGATGATGTAAACGCATTGCTTACCCACACAACAAATCTCCCATATGGCAAAAATCAATAAGCAGAGCAACACTCTATTGATCATATCTATATCTTGGATACTCTCTGATGTCATGCTCCACCAGCCAAGAGTGTTTTTATGGAAGTAAGGGGGTGCTGGATTTGCTTCAATGGAAACAATATTCATTCATTTCAACTGTATTAAAACTATACCACAGGGTAAAATACTAAATTTCCTATGAATTTATCTTTGCATTAATGGGTGTCTAATATGGCTTTGGATGTTGTGATGGGAAGTGTTGCATTAATTGAATCCCCAAATTTGACAAGCAACATGCAATTACTAACTGCAATGCAATGTTGTTATTAACAAATTAAAGGTGGTTTGTATATTTTAAGAGGTGGGAATTCCAAATTTCAGAGTGTAAAATATATGCACTGATTGACAAAATGTGCTTGTTATTTGAAAAAAAGTCCAATAAAAACTTGAACCTGTCGTGTTCTTTCACAATCTGCTTATTAAAATGGTGTTACCACTTCAAGCCAGAGACATCAAAAAGTGAGGTCAACACTGTATTCCATTTTCTTTTGAAATTATGAACTACTAAACTAATATTCAATTGCTGTATTATTCCGAGACATATAGACTATTTCTTTTCTAAAGTCATATTTAACCCTGAGTGAAATGATAAATTTCACTTCTAAAGCTTTTCTGAATGCCAGTGAAATTTCATTACCACTCGCCATGTCTGTTCATTTCATAACAAAAGCAAAAACGTTGTTGTCATCAGTTCCTGTGATATAAAAGACCTTAATATGAATGAAACGGCTCAGATAAATACACTCATTGATTTCTCTGTATTTCCACAATGTAATGACAAGGCACAGGGTTGCCCTCCACAGGCAGCAAACCAACATAACAGAAATAAATGGATACATTCTTGACAAATCCCTTGTCTGCAAAGTTAACAAAAGAAAAGCACAGGGAATCACTTGTACTGTCTACTACTTGCAGTAGATGATCGTTACCCTAACATTTTCTTTCCAACTCCCTAACTTCCTTCACTTCTCGACTCCGTTTTCTGCCTTTCCTCCATTTGCGGCCCCCCACCCCGCCTCCCTTTGCAGCTCAAAGTTATTGATAGTTTAAAGTTATGGGCTAATAATAAGATGGACACTGCATGGCCAGGAGCCTATTATACCCAGGTAATGGATAGTGCAGGGGTTTTGAATGACATTGCCCAGAGATTGGATGACGAAGGGTGGAGCGATTTATGGGCTATCCAAAGACCCCCGTCCCCCTTCTCTCTCTTAGACACGCACACAGGTGCATGAGCACAGACACAGACACACTCACACACCATGCTATTTATCTCTAGCTTGATAAGGAAGCAGATGAGGCATGCCTGTATTTATGGTGAAGATGTTCATAAAAACGACTGCCTCAGAGTAGGAAGTTAGAATCAACTCAGGGGAACAGCATATCCACTCAAAACTCTATATGCACCTCGTTGATGCTGTCCAATGCAAACTACATACCGTGTTTTTGATGTACTTGGTTCAAATTAAGCATGACATGGCATTGTTCTAGTGTGACTTTAAAGTATCTTACAAGCCCACTAATTTTAACAATGCATGGGTGTTGTTGACAAAAATCTTTGAAATGATTATTTCACCCACAAAACTGAGTTTGGTGAAAACTCAAAAATTAATAATCTGACTCATTAGATGCACAAACTACAAATAAGGTGATTTAAATACCTGTTGACTAAAAAGTAAACATACTCCTTTGACTTCCTGTTTTGTCAAAGCCAAACATTAGACAACTTAAACAACTTCTACACATCGGTGATGAAGTGTAAGAGATTCAGATATGTCCTGTGTGCTACTTTCACTCAAACTGAGCGTCATCTGCCATCTTAATGAAACACAAGTAAAAATCCAAAGCTCTGCAGCTGACATCCATTTACACCAGGCCTACAGTATGTTTGCTCAGGTCTCTATTAAGAGAAATAACAGCAACAGTAGAGACACTTCAGACAATGTTGTCAGGATGGAGGGAAAGAGCACGGAGGGCACGAGGGAGTGCAATGAAAAAGGCTTGTCAACATTATCTGTTTTATTGATTTAACAGTAAAGGCTTGCCGCTTAAGCTTTATGTTGCTTTGGCTGCCCCCATTGAAAATAGCCGCAAATAAAAAACGATTTCCTAAAAAACGAGCGTTTTTATTTTTTTTATCTCCTGGCTTCCAGCTCAGGATTTGCATGTATTATTGTTAAGGTTTCACATCTTTCATCATCTTTATGAGTAGCCATTATGGTGGGACTATGTTCAAATGTGCTCTCCCTCTCAAATGGATCAATAACATATTGAAGAGGGCAAGACAGTCTTCTAAAGGAAAATAGTCTATTGTAATGCAAGGTGTAATTAACGTAATGGCCCGTGTTCCAAAATGAC
This sequence comes from Lepomis macrochirus, assembly GCA_024633595.2. NCBI lineage: Eukaryota > Metazoa > Chordata > Actinopteri > Centrarchiformes > Centrarchidae > Lepomis > Lepomis macrochirus. Next base: position 21,824,200 of record JALXJV020000010.1, read on the forward strand.
CAAGAGTCTACTTACACCTGGCATTAGCATGCGTCTTGGGTTATCTGATCACAAGTGGACAACTCCAACTACGTCACTTCATACTTTTTACATACTGGCATTAAAATCTGTCTCCACATGCGTCTACAGCCATGCTAGCAGCCCATCGATGCTGTGAACTAAATGTTCACGTCAACTGTTGATGTTTTATACGTATAATGCTAGTTTAGTTCATCTCCATTTCAGTTTAGCAGTTTAGCCTGTTAACATTTGCTAATAAGCACTATCCACAACGTACAGCTGAGGCTGATGGGAATGTCATGTCAACCCAAGTATCAGACAAACTAGATGGATCTATCTAACCGGTGGATGGAAGGATAAGGGATCAACATTTCCAGCATCAGTAAGCTCACCTTGTGGAGCACGTGCAGCATTTACAAAGGCTAAAAGTCCTTACCGCAGGGGGCCAGGTCCGGCCCTTTGCTGCATGTCATCTCCTCTCACTCTCACACATTTTCTGTCTCTTTTCGGCTGGTCTATCAAATAAAGTCAAAAGTCAAAAAAACATCCCAAACAATATTAATATTTTTTTTTGAAAAAGAGATCAATGTTTTTACAATTCATCCTGTGGAGACAATGAATGTCTGTATCACATTTCATTGCAATCCAACCAATAGTTGAGATATTTAATAAAAAACTAAAACGTCAATCTCATCGCTACACTAAGAAAAAGTCAGGGTATTACAAAATTCAGTAGGGTCCTGAGAACCCCGTGATGGTGGATCTAAACCATTTATATTGTTTCCTTCTATTTTGCATGGTGCCTGGTAGATCTTTTAATGGTACATTTCCACTATGTTCAGAAAAAACATAGAAACATAGAAACTGCACAAGATGCTGAAAAACATCCTGAAGCCCTCAATTAGAAGCCCTCCTGTCATTATCATAGCTGAACAGACAAAGGAAAGAACGCATAGAAATGCCATAGCTACAATAAAATCAAAGTAGAATGTTACAATCACACAGGATCTTTTAGCACACAGAATTACCATTGTGAAGTGTCACTACACCCCATGCACACTAGAGAGCAGTGGGGTCAACCGAGTGTGTCATTGTAGCAGCTTGGAGCCTGGTAGGGATCCTGTTGTGTCCTGACCTGTGGAGGTTTATGAAAGACACACTTCGCAGCTCTATTATGCCAGAGCAGCTGGTTATTACCACGGTACCCCCACAACTACCCAAAAACCCAAACACACACTAACAGATGCACACATAAAAATGATAAATTTTACCTATTTTACCTATTTTCTTGCATCATGCATGACCAAAGAACAAGAAAAGCAGTGAAAAGACACGAGAGAGTCATGCAAATAAAAATTATAAAAACAATAACTGTTGTTTGGAACGTGTTTTTCTTTTCAAACTAAAGCCACATAACCAAACAGAAATCATCAGGCTTTACACATACAAATACAACTGTATCTTATATAAGCACATCATCTGCATTTTGCTGTAGTGTTGTTGGGCAGTGAGATTTGCACAGCGTATTTTAAAAGGGACGAGACAAGTGATGTGACTAACAGAATAAGAGAAGTTAATGATTAGTCAACACACCTGTTTTCCACTTTTACAATTAAGCCAAGAGACCAAGTGAGGTAGGCAGATAAACAAACACTGGGACTGCTAACAGACAGGTGGACAGCTGAAAGAACAGAGAATCCCAGACAGACAGATATCTGAAACAGTATATAAATCTATATGATGTTGTTAATATGTGAAGTAGTCAAGTCCTATAATGAGAGCCCAGAAAAACCTTCTGTATTAATTACCGTCAACATAGAAAAAAAATAATTATATATGAGAGGGTAACAAAGTATTTATGGCAACTTAGGGGCCTTGCTTAATGATCAGACTGCAGCTAAAATCTCGATTGATTTTCTAGTTAAATATACAACTCAATGAAAGATACAGTTGTTTAAAAGACGACTACAAATCACAGTGGTGGATGTTGACATGCTAAGGAAGCTGTGTAACATGGGGCCGACTGTTGCAGTGAGAGAATTGCATGATTTCACCCACCCCTCCTTCCTCATCACTGCAGTGCAGTGGGAAACTAGGCTACACAGATATATTTTTTCCATGTGGTAAAGTAGTGACCATTTTCAAATAGAGCTGTGATGCTCACAGATATATTACTTGTGACAAAGCGACCCATTGAATTTCACCGCTAACAGCATAAAATCAATTCTGATAAGCCACAAACAACAACAATGTTGCTGACCTCTGAATACATTAAGCAGAAATAATCAAACAAACAATACAAATCGACTTTACTTGTTAAAATGGAGCACCTGGTTAACACAAGCCAGAACAAGGCACCCCCCCACACTTCAGCCTTGTCACTGACAAATAAAAACCTTGACAGTCTGTGTACCCTAACCATGAGAGAAGGGCAAAATTTGAATGTATAATAGAAAACCTTTCTGTTTCTCATTGAAGACACTCACAAAAACAGTTTAAAGTCAATAAACTTTTTTTAAAAGTTGCTCACAAGTTTTAGCTGTGGAATTATTTTGTCTCACATTGTTTCCAGATAAATGGCTGTTTTGAAGAATATCTAGGTAGCAAAATTCAGAGAGTGATGCCTGCTTGGATTCATGTATTGGAAAATCCCTGCCAGTCAGTATATAATATGAGCAAATCAATATAAATAATACATATATTAACATTCGTTAAAAAATAAATAAATAAAACAAAAATACCTGGTATTCTCCAGTTTCCCTATTGTTAGTTGTATTAAAAGAAATCAATAATGAAAAGTTCCAATCCTGTGTTTAATTCTAGTTGTGGGACCACCCATACGTTTACATTTGGATCACAGATTGTGCCCTTAAATAAGAGGCGAAGAACGATGCGTTCCATTTACCTCAGAAGTCGGATGTCGGAGAAGTCGGAAAACCAGCCATTTTTACAACTAGCCAGGTTAGCCATTGTTACGCCGGTTGATAATAAAATAGGCATTTTGCAGTATTTACTCACTATAAACATTGTAGCAACACGTCCACAGACAGCAGTTGGACAGCACTTTGTGTACAAAAATGTGTATGAGTCACAAGTACACAGACGTGCTAATAAACAGTATAAACTACAGCTTTAACTAACTGTGGATACTTGGAGCAGCCATCTCGGATCACAAAGTCAGGGTTGTGCGATTTAGGGCTGCAAGTTTGTTACGCTATTTCCACACTACATAAACTTTTGAGAGGTTCTGAGGTGAGAAATCAACTGTGTAGAACTTGAATATTGGCAGTTTTTAAAAAAGCTGATGGTGAATCCAAAATGTGCTCAAACGTTTTCAGGGTTGACAAACTCTACAAGCACCCGCAAGGTTAGCGGTGCCAGCTGGCGTGCCAGTCACGCCCACAGAGCCTGAGTGTTGCTTTATTATTCTAAAGAGACGTTACATTGTTAGTGTACAGTTGTGGTTTATATTACTTGCTTTAAATATGCTTTTATTTTATATAGTTCCAAAGCAAAAATCTTTATTAAAAAGTTAACTGTTTGGCTGTTATCTTGGACCAGCCTCTCCATAGTTCTTGCATTGGTTTTGATGTCTCATGGAAGGTGGTAGCTAAGAGAACGCTCTTTAAGTTGTGTTAGCAAACACGTAAAGTGCAATAGTAAATCAGTGACTTATAGGAGTAGCCTTGTCTTCTTCCCTGGTTTCCCCCTGGAGTTGATACTAGTGTTCATTCTGAATAGTAAACCTTGTTCACTTCATGGTAATATTAGAGAGTTAGGCTGTGTGTTGGAGATCAGTAATTCACTTGAAAGACATTTAATTAGTTAAATGGTTTAATTAGGGTTAGGGGGGTGACAAGGGGGTGACTAGTCGACTATCGCATAAATAATTAACAGATTAGTCGACTACAAAAATAATCATTAGACGCAGGCCTAGTGCGGTTCTCCTGATTTTCCAATTTAGAAAGTGTTAAAGTGTTTGAGGATTTACGCTCAGTGGCAACATCCGTGTGTGTGTGTGTGTGTGCGTGTGTGTGCGTGCATGCGTGTGTGCGTGTGTACCTGCAGGGAGTTGAGGAGGATGAAGATGTAGGCCATGACAATGGAGAACGGCACCAAGACGCCACACAGCCATGTCAATCCAAGGATGGGCAGCAACACCAACACTGCTTTCACTGCAGCCCTGTGGTCACACACGCGCACACAAACACAGAGGAAAAAGTCACAGCAAAAGCATATGCACATGCATACTGGCAAACATAAACATGCACACATACAATTATATCAAGCACACAAACCATTAAGTCACTGAACTGGTTGAATGGCTGTCTTTAACTTACACCACACCAGATAAAAGTAATTGAAGTATTCCCTAAAACCCATCCTTCCTCCCCGATTGTCCTGAGCTTAGTTCTGGGTTTCTCAACTTTTTGGACAAAACTGAGCGGCTTTGGCAGGCTGGTTGTTCCATATACAACACTGTGTGGCTGGGAAGGCTCATGGGGTGACAACTTCCCAACTGAAATCCGCCTTAATTCTATTTAGAGTGGAATTATCTCCCCGCTCAGGTGATCGCCAAACCGCACCAGCTGTGTGTTCGTTTGTGTGTGACATGGCGGGCAGCAATCCCTAGTTTATTCAGCGGAGAAATGTGTTTGAGTTTCCGCGAAGGCTGCCACCCGGGGGTGCCAAAAGGTTCAAGGCCTGCTTTGAAAACCCTCATAAAAGCACCTACTGTGAGCCCCGGTGGGCTGGGGTAGTGAAAAAACATATACACTTTAACATGATTTTCACTGATAGGACCATATACAACCCTGCTGGGGGAAATTAACTGGATCAAAAGCAGCAGAGTTTCAGTCTGATGAGCTAACACCATTGCTAAAAAAAAGGAAGCGGAAGACAATTGCAAAGATAGCAGTAAAAGGGCTTGATAAGATATTGTTTCTGCATGGACACTGCAGTGTAATGGTTACAAAGAACGCAATGACACAAGTTTGGCCACTGCCAAGGTCTAGTCTATCTGATAAATAACATGCAGTTATTTAAGCTGATTAATTACATGTTATTATTGGTTTTCCAGGCAAACTCTGTTGGAACTTCAAATGACTAATAACAATCCTTCTAACAGACAGCAATGCAACAAATGTACTGTGTGAATTTATATGCAGTAACAGAAGTTAAAACTCTTTTTATAAATTTTATTTCATTGTATATTGCAAAAACCTTTTTATTTAATAATTATTGCAGTTTTATGTTGTTGTATTATTTTTCATTAGCATTCCACCCTAGCCAGCAACAAGTAATAAAACAGATAATTAAATAATACATATCAAATTCAAAATAAAAAACGCATATGTTCTTACATCCCACAATTGAAACAGTTAAGACATTATTCCATCTAAATATTTTAGAGATCATTTTGGAATATCAATATTTTTATTAAGGTTTGATCAATATGGTTTTCCTGAAGCACAGTAACAGTGCTGCTAATTTTGGATTAGAGCTGCAGAGAGATTGCAGATTGATATTATACTATGTATCTACTATCTTCAACTCATTATAAGAGGCTTTCCTCCTAAAATGTATTAAGCTTCATAATAATTAATTAATTAATAACACCACTACAACCATCACTGCCCCTGCTTTTATTACTGACATTAATAATGTAGTTCAAATCTAGCAATCCTACAACAGAAAGAAATGCATTAAAAATAAGTGTTGATGACAGTTTGTTGAATTATAATGTGCCAAAACATTGGAACTAAATGAAATGAAAGGTCAATAAGACCATTTAAATAAAAAAGGCAATAGTGGCCCAACACATCAGAGAACTCCTATCTGAATAAATTCTATTTCTTTTCAACACTGAAAGATACTACAACGCTAACACCTGAAATATTTTAGGCATCACAAGTGGGTGAATATTGGAGCCTTTTATATGAAAAGCACTAATGCAATCCTTTCAAATAGTATTCCTATCTTGTTTGATAAATGAGGCTTGTGGTTTTAAAATGACAAATCCAATATAAAATCTTCCAGCTGCTTTATATTTGACAACCAGTGACTACAGCTTGTCTGTTTCAAGGCCTGTGGCCTAGGCGAATAATACTAAAAAAAAAAAAAAGAGGACAAATGGCGCCTCCTTGTGGTTTGTACCTGATTTGCTCATACGTTTGTTCCACAGGACTGGTGCCCACGGCCAACATGATGGACCTTCTCTTGGCTGTGGAGATGGTGATGACCACCACCCTGGTCAGCACCATGATATTGACCTGAAAAAAAGGGAGGCTACAGATATGAAAGGAAGTAAAGTGACAGAGAGATGAGAAGAGGTGCACTGAGATGAGAGTAAAGCAAATACAGTCAAAACAAAGATTTAAGATAAGAAGGAGATAAATACATGTTGACATATAGGTGGGAGATTGTGGGAGAGGAAAGGAAAGAGTAAAGAAATAGACACTTAGTAAACAGTATGATGTTTCCCAATCATGTTGCATGTTTTATTGATATTATATGAATTAAAAGTACAATGCACCTTGTTTTTTGGATTTTAACCATTTCAGCCTTAACAGCTTGACATGGTAACAATAACATTTTCTGACCATGATGATGAAGATGACCGGCCCAGCGAATCCCCATATAATGCCATTCTGGACACTGAGCCAACAGTAGCCATCGGCCGTGTATTTGCCTGAGGCGGATGCCAAAGTGATGGTAACTATCAGCACCGGCAAACCTGCAGGGAAAAAGTAAAAAGAGGAGGAGAAGAATAAAGGAGAGGAATAAAAGCTAAATTAAGAGACCTCTGTGATGAAAATGGTCACAAACATCAGGGGGAAAAATATTTTAGTTTCAGAAAAGTATTATTTTATGCTTCCCACAACTATGATGTATAAAATACATTTACATCATCACATTTACATCAATCAAAAAGAACATTTAATAAACAACAATTGGGCTTTTTGACTTGGTAGGGTGTACATCCATGATTATATAATATCCTTATCTTTATCCTTATCCAGTATCCCTCACTAGGAAATCCTGAACATGTGTGAAGAAAGTGATTTGGCTATTGTTAAGCCGTTGTACCCCAGCCGATGAGATAGTAATACTTCATGTGTCGGTCCTCACTAAGGTTGACTGCAACCACCTTACTCCAGAGCAGCAGACCTTCCACCAGCATCCAGCTAAATGCTGCCATGAAGAAGAGATGAAGCAGTGCCGCCACAAGAGTACACGCCACCTACAAACATACAAATACAGTCATGCAGACAGATACGTGTTACATTTCAAGCATTCAAGTTAGGCTCCTGGACACGCCTTACCAGCCAAGTAACTTCCCATTTCACAAATATACCAAGCAACCAGTCTGCTTTTTCAGTGCATAAGACGAGGCTTGGTTTATTGCACATTACTCTGGATTTACTAATGTTCACATCATTTATATACATATAATTTATTTCTATTCATACAAATATGCATTAAGGATCTACACATGCATGCCTTGTTCATTTTTCTACATTTTGAAACTTAAAACTGTTCCACAAACAAGCAAGAATCAACTCACAAATGACTCGTCTGACACAATATTCAACCAGAAGAAGACCTTGTAGCAGAGTGAATGTGAAGCATTTCACTTTTCAATTGCCAACAAAAGATAGGAGTGGCTACTGTCTTAAAACACAAACACAAAACATCAGAGATTGAACAACTAAATGTTGTTGATAGATTGTTTAAGGGCAGCTCATGATTGTGAGTGATTACTGAGGTGGCAGTGGTCACTAATATACAACTTTCATCACTTCCAATCTAATACTAATACACAGAAATTATTGTTTGTTAATGCATGCTTTAGGGAAATGTACTATATATACAGTGAGGAAAATAAGTATTTGAACACCCTGCTTTTTTGCAAGTTCTCCCATTTAGAAATCATGGAGGGGTCTGAAATTGTCATCGTAGGTGCATGTCCACTGTGAGAGACATAATCAAAAAAAAAAAAAAAATCCAGAAATCACAATGTATGATTTTTTTAACTATTTATTTGTATGATACAGCTGCAAATAAGTATTTGAACACCTGTCTATCAGCTAGAATTCTGACCCTCAAAGACCTGTTAGTCTGCCTTCAAAATGTCCACCTCCACTCCATTTATTATCCTAAATTAGATGCACCTGTTTGTCATTAGCTGCATAAAGACACCTGTCCACCCCATACAATCAGTAAGAATCCAACTACTAACATGGCCAAGGACAAAGAGCTGTCCAAAGACACTAGAGACAAAATTGTACACCTCCACAAGGCTGGAAAGGGCTATGGGGAAATTGCCAAGCAGCTTGGTGAAAAAAGGTCCACTGTTGGAGCAATCATTAGAAAATGGAAGAAGCTAAACATGATGTCAATCTCCCTCGGACTGGGGCTCCATGCAAGATCTCACCTCGTGGGGTCTCAATGATCCTAAGAAAGGTGAGAAATCAGCCCAGAACTACACGGGAGGAGATGGTCAATGACCTGAAAAGAGCTGGGACCACCGTTTCCAAGGTTACTGTTGGTAATACACTAAGACGTCATGGTTTGAAATCATAAGTTTGCCAATAACCATTTGGATGATCCAGAGGAGTCATGGGAGAAAGTCTTGTGGTCAGATGAGACTAAAATAGAACTTTTTGGTCATAATTCCACTAACCGTGTTTGGAGGAAGAAGAATGATCAGTACCATCCCAAGAACACCATCCCTACTGTGAAGAATGGGGGTGGTAGCATCATGCTTTGGGGGTGTTTTTGTGCACATGGGACAGGGCAACTGCACTGTATTAAGGAGAGGATGACCGGGGCCATGAAATGCGAGATTTTGGGGAACAACCTCCTTCCCTCAGTTAGAGCACTGAAGATGGGTCAAGGCTGGGTCTTCCAACATGACAATGACCCGAAGCACACAGCCAGGATAACCAAGGAGTGGATCTGTAAGAAGCATATCAAGGTTCGGCGTGGCCTAGCCAGTCTTCAGACCTAAACCCAATAGAGAATCTTTGGAGGGAGCTCAAACTCTGTGTTTCTCAGCGACAGCCCAGAAACCTGACTGATCTAGAGAAGATCTGTGTGGAGGAGTGTGCCAAAATCCCTCCTGCAGTGTGTGCAAACCTGGTGAAAAACTACAGGAAACGTTTGACCTCTGTAATTGCAAACAAAGGCTACTGTACCAAATATTAACATTGATTTTCTCAGGTGTTCAAATACTTATTTGCAGCTGTATCATACAAATAAATAGTTAAAAAAAATCATACATTGTGATTTCTGGATTTTTTTTTAGATTATGTCTCTCACAGTGGACATGCACCTACGATGACAATTTCAGACCCCTCCTAAGTGGGAGAACTTGCAAAATAGCAGGGTGTTCAAATACTTATTTTCCTCACACTATTTTTTTTATATATATATATATATAAAAACAAGCGGCCACGTGCCTCCACAGCTGAAGCCCACCCTGACATGACCTGGGGTCAAAGGACCAGGGGTCAAACCAACTACAGGCCACTGGGTGACTACCAAGAGACTGAACCATTCTTTTAACTGATGGATATGACATTAATGGCCACTTATATAACATTCAATGCCAAAGCATTTGTTTCACTGGGAACCCCAGTATGGATTTGAACCAGGGTCAAAGGAATACTATTTAGGTAATATATAGCCTACATAATATAATGTAAATCCTGTTGTCATTTAATGCCCGATGTTTGTGTTTTACATATAAACATTACATGCATCCATAGAGTTCCCATATCTTTCAGTAGGCTACAAGACCCCTTAACAATCACTAACAACCAAGTATTTCAAAGGCCATGAGGGTAACAAGAAGCACAAATCACATAAGTACCTGAAGTTCACCACAATGCATAATAAAGTAAGCACCCAATGCAAAACCAAAAGTTATACCATCAATGAATGAATCACTATCTCACTTTATAACTCCACAAAGTCCATAACGCAACACCAGCCTCCTCTTTGGGATCTGAGCAAGCAAACAAAATAACTCTGTTTGAGTTTCAGTACAAAAGTTGGCCAGCAAATCTAAGTGGCGCTTCTTGTGACAAGTTTAACACCAGAATTATATCCCACAGTCCAGCCAGTGCCCTGCTTGCAAACTAACCTGTTGTCATGGACTGTGACTCTTCCACTGAACAGTGTAGATGCGAGCCGTTTTGATTTGAAACATCGGCATAGATATTCCTTGAGCTGACTGGTGGATGTGTTGTGTGAAGCAGGGGCGTGAGTGCTTTAGGTGCAGTTTGCCACAGTACGCTAATCTGCGTCTTTCTGTTGTGTTTTTTTCCCTATTTTTCCCTAATCAGCTCAAAGCTTTACCCGCCACTGCCAACAATTTGCATTTGGTGGGTGAGCCCCTGATTTATATTTCAAGTCTCATGCACCTTAATTTGTCCCCTGTCTGCCCCTTGGAATAACAACATAAAATCCCATGTTTTGGTATTTTAAATCAGATGTTTTGTTGTCTGCCAGTACCTTGTTGTGAATGGCTGAACCGCTGCAGAGCAGAATCACCTGGGCACAGATCAGGGCAATGAACAGGTTCTTATGGATGGACGTCCTGTCGGATTTGGGGATACTAGAAACAAGGGCAAAGATAACTTCAATATTTTTGACAGATCTTAAAATGAGATATGGTTAGAAGTTACAGTATATTGTACAAAACTGATGGACAAATTAAAAACGGAAAAGGAAGGGCCACAATATTATCTAAAAAAGATTATGCAGAAGCCATTTAGGACATTATACACGAGTATTTCTTCCCAGGTATGCCTTGAGTTGAGTATTATTAGCATGCATCGAACATACTGAGCCCGAAGTGTTCACACAGGTGTTTTATACTATACGCTGTTGCTGTCAACATTGCTGTTGGTTGTTTCTCAGACATTGTGTTTGCAAAACTTCTGAAGCCGCGCCACGATTGAGCTTGACTTATTGAGAGCATGTGAAAGGAGAGGGTGGAAAAGACTGTGAAATCACCCAGGGTAGGTGGGGCATCAAAACCACTGTGGCTGTGAGCCATATCATTTTTTGTGAGGAATAAGGCCAAACTAGAGATGCACAGTAGCAACAGCCTCCTGGCCTCTGTGAAATTCCTGCCCTAAAGGAATATGTTTATGGATTCTACTTGTTTTAAATTTTCTGCCCTGTTTGTTGTGTTCCTGTATAATGACTTTCAATTCCTGGTTTGAAGGTGAGATGTGTTTAAGAGATTTTAAACACATGATACTTAAATGTGTAATATACAATTACTGTTTCAATATGTTTTCATGTTTTAATGGTGGGCCTACAGTATATCTGATCAATATTTTCTTGGAACGCAGAGTATATGGCTCATGAACCAGATACTTTACATTACACTATCTCAAGAAACAAACACATATACTGTCTTGAGAGAGCATCAATAGGTTAAATGTTTCCATTTTAGGGTGTTACACATAAATGTAACAGACAGCTGCATCTGGTTTAGAGGGATAAATGAAGAGCATCTCATTACCTCCTGATGGGTTCAGCCTATTTAGACTAATTTCTTATCTGCATCACTGCTTGTGACCACTGTAATTTCATGGTGTGATCATGAATGCGTCTATTGACATGTGTACTTCTACTTTCTGTGTATGTGTGTGTGTACATGCATTTGTGAGTACACAAATGCATATACATCATATGCCCGCATGTGTGTGAAATGCATGGCTGCATTCTCTGATTTCAAGACCATCATAAATCGTCAGGAAAGCTCCTCTTCAGCTGATTGCGTTCCCTCGGTGACCCATATGTAAATAAATGCCGCTATAAACCTTCAGAGTGGACTTACAAGTAGACCACAGTAATTACTGTATTAGCTCTAGTCAATACTCGGCCTTAGAAACAGAGCACCAGCAATACAATGTCAATAAGTTATCTCATTCTTTTTACAGTTTAGGAGGTAATGTCATATCAAATCCCATGAGGGGAGAGTGGAATCTTGATTTTGTTATCAGCAAACCGCCAACCGATATGGGATTTTTAAATCTGATACCAATTTCGATATTTGAGGATTTTAAAATCCGATATGGCGATGTAATCTCTGTATGGTTCAAAAAACAAAAAAACAAAAATCTGTTTTTCTTTTCTAAAACCAAAACTGGAAAACAAAGCAGCTGCATTTTGTTCTATCTATGACCGGTGTTGTATCCCTACTGGTTTTCAAACTAACTGGCTGCTGTACACGTGCGCCTGTTGTTTGCAACAGCTGTGGTCTGCGTCGGGCTTCATCCTTCCAATGATCACCGATCGTCTGCAGTGCACCAGATCGCTCCCGCGACCTCCTCTCCCTGTACACTCCAGCGCCCCGCTCCCTAACCGATAGACCTAATATGTGTTGTGTTTCCAGTGGAACCGACACACTGGACAGTCAGTGGTTGTTCCCCCTGGATGGATGAAGTTCGATGCTCCTGTTTTCTGCATAGCCTAATCCATGTGCCTACTGCAGCTAGAGGCTCTCTGCAGCGCCGCAAAACTTTCTAAAGAAAATAAAGAAAATAAAAATAAAGGTCAGGTGGAAGCAGTGTAGAGAAGCTGAACAAAAATTACAGGAACCTTTTAATCCGTGTATGATTCAGCTCACCAATTTAACTAATAACAGTTTATTTTGCTGTGTACTGCTGGATGTACTCACAACTATCACTGAATTAATTTGAAACTGCAGAAGTATTAAAAACTGGAGGATTCTTAGACAACCTCTGAGGAATTTCTGTTCCTGTCCCAGTTGCTAGTGAGTTACAAACTGAACGTTAAGCCAATAGTAGACTCCGGTACTGCAGCTATATAATATTGTCCTGTTTTTTCAAACTAAAAATTACAAATTTCAAATTAAAATTACATTTAATCAGGCACCGCCATCACCCAAGTGTATATTAATATGTAATATTAAAATCAATATTTTTTCGTTTTTGTTTTAAAACAGAAAAACAAAAAATTACTTGTTTTTTCTGATTTGGTTTTGAAATGAAATAATCAAAGAACGAACCATACACGGATTTGATATACAGTATTGGCCAATATCCTTTTTTCCCTTCATTTTAAAAAACGCATTACATAAACAAAGATAATTCCTAACATTTGTTATATTGAGACCATACCAAGATACCACGACAAAATGCAGTATAAAAGAAACTTTTTCATTTTTAAAGAGTACTTTGAACAAAAGTACAGCAAAATATATTAACGTTTTGATAATAAACTTATAAATCAGTAAAATGTATTTTAAAAACTAAACTAATTTTTAAAATATCTGATTTGTTATAAATTATAGAGTACTGCTACTAATGAACTTTAAATTAAATAGTGTATGCATTGTGGGCCAGCGAAACAGAAACTATGAAAAAACACAGTATTACTACTAAAAATAATAATACCATATATCATAGGGGTGTGATGAGACATTTAACCCATGAGACGAGACGAGACGAGATTGGGTTCATAAGATTGGGACTAGATGAGCTTTTAACACTATTTTTAAGAAATCTTTAATGCTAAATTATATAAAAATTCTGAGCATTAAACACTATATTTCCTGCTTTCTGATGAATTTTTCTGTACCAGTTTCTGGTGATTTTTTAAATTTTATTTATGTAAAGAAAAACACCAAATTCAGGTGGCAGGTGACAATTTAAAAATAGCCTAACTGTAACAGAATATAATGCAGTGCAGCTCTCAGTCATTCTGGGTTTCTTTCAGATATGTTTCTCTTGTTAATGAGTGCTTGACAGCATGTAAAAAATGTCAATTGGGTGAGTCTCGTGAAACAGCTTTTTATCTGCCGAGAAAGATTGTCACAGTTTTATCTTGTGAAATCTTGTGGCACGAGAGCAAACCATTTCTTAACCACCATCTGGATCTAAAAAATGAAGTCTACAATACAATGAAACAAAGGAAATGTTGACCTTGAATTAATCTAATACTACATGACTGTCTACAACGAGGACCTAAAACTTTGAGATTTCACGTTTCACATCTGAAAGGTGACCTAACTTAGATTAGGCAGGAAGCCGGTTCAGATACTTGTTCAGCTCGCGTTTATTCACAAGTTCCCTCTCATTTAACCATTTCTGACACGCTTTGTGGCTAATTTAGCAACGGGCAGCGTTAGCTGCTTATTTAGAAGTAATCAATTAGAGAGAAATGAGATTACTGGTCACTAGAACTGCCACACTGTTTCAGAAATAAATCTACAATCACATCTATCAGCAGCGTAGCCTCTAACACCCAACTATCGTAACATTGCTATGAGCCAGAAGAGGGCAGTGAAAAATGGGAGGTTTAGGAAGTATGGTTTGGTAAGAGTAGAGGCGATGAAGGCTATTTTATTATTATTTAAGTCATGTAATTGACAAAAGACAAACTCACCGTGAACACTGAGTGTGAGAGCTACCAACTGAGATGTAGTTCTGTGGTGCTGTAGTTCTTTGAACAGAGGAGCTGAAGCACGCCCTCTGGTGGGCAAACTATGCAACACTCATGACATTAGGGAAGGATCCGACTCTGTTTCTTTTTTTAAAGTCGTATATCGGCTGTTATAAACACAGATGCAGATATATCTGCAAGTGGCTTTTAATGGCTGATAATATCTGCAAAACGATAAATTTGGTCAGGCCCTACAGCAAACACATATACCTTATTAAACATGACTTTAGACATTATTTAGAATGGTAGGGTACCTCCAGTACCTATGCTAAAAAATACTATGAACTTCACAAGTAGTTTACACACACAAACACAATGTATTCACATGGTAGGTGGCAAGGATTCATTTCTCTTTAAATGTTACAAATGTAATTAGATTGGCAGATCAACTGGGGCCAAAATTTCCCAAGTGGATAAACTAATTGAAAAGTCATACATTGGCCAATGGGAAGCCCTTACCTTCAACTGTCTAACAGTTGATTAGATTCCATGTAACTATGCTTAAATGTTGTTATTAGTGGCACATTGTTATTATTACTGATATCAGTAATCAGGTTCTTTTTGCTGACAGATAAAAATTCTTTGAAAACTCTGAGCAATTGTCATGTCCACAGAACAGATTTAATTATCAAATATTGACCAAATATTACTATCTTCAAAATCATTATTATACATAGATTTCAATTCAACTCTTGTGCTACTGTAAATATATAACCTAAATGTGTTTAGCAGCACAAAAAGGTGACGAGTGAGCTGTGTGCATCGGCTCCAACAGACAGTAACCAGGCAGCCATGTTGGCTTTGTATGTAAGCTGAACAGGAAAATCAGCTACTCACTCCAGCACAGTGAACAGCATTAAGGTCACCACCAGTGCACACAGAGACGCTCCAGAGCCGATGAACGTCAGTTTGGTCAAAATAAGCTCTTCCTCAGGACTCCACTGGGACAGAGGGGATAGGTAGTTGTGTGAGGAAGAGAGAGGGGAATCCTTCTCCAAGACAATCAATTCCTACCTCAGAGCTTAATGTGTACCACAAAATGCCAAAATTTAATTTAAGAACATATTTACAACGTTTTATGTGCTTCTGATAGACATAGAGAAGTTCTACTGATGCATTTTTCAAAAAGATATGCACACTGGGAGTGACAACTGTAAGCTAATAATAGTGTACTACAAATCCTATCCACAATTTTAAAGATCAAACATCACAACGTGGAAGTAGATTCCAGATTAGAAAGATTTAGATTTAGGTGTAAACCGTGTAATAATGCCTGTCATAAGTAGGAAAAAGTTCTAAAAGTTCACCACACCACTCATAACCTTTACCACCGTTTAAGTTTGAGGTCTAGTTTACATTTTACATCATGCAACCTCTACTTTAGTACATGTTATCAACTCACTGCATCACAGCACATCTCATGATTTACCTTCAACTCCAGGTAATTCATCAGCACTGCAAAGTTGGTTGTGTGGTTACACTGGCAGGAAGTGACACCAGTGAGGGCAAAGGTCACTCTGCAACCATCACTGGACCAGTTATTGGTATGATTATGCCTATACAACACAACACAAAAGCACACACATACATACAGACACACACAAACACAAACTGAAAATATGTCCTAAAAATGAATAGTACACAAGAAATCATTATTTACCCAACAGCCTCCATCTCTATCGCAACAACACGTTCATATATCAGGGCTGTTTATCTTACTGTGGTGTTGGGCAAACTTACATCAAGCTGAAATTCCAAAAGGCACAAACTGGAGTAAGACGCTGTGAATACTCCACCTAGAAAAAGAAACACATTTGCAATTGTTTTCCAGCCAAAAGCTACATCGATTAAAGCCGTAGCCAAAAAGAATGATACATAACGTTTGCCATGAGCAGGAATTTCAGATTCAAGACAGACCAGAATGTTTTGAGAACTTTCAAAAAAAAAACTGTACTCCAACAAGTATTTATCTCAACAAGCTGTTAATGATTAATGATGTTTCTGATTTGGTCTAAGCTTGTCTGATCAGTCATGATGTCTAAATGAATATAATTGATAATGTAGGCTTAAAACAATACCACATGTGATGAGGAAAGGGTGTACTCAACAGCCACAGGGATGGTTTGGGCATTAAAGGTATCACGGACGGTGGCTGATATGACAGCGGAAGCCAGGTGACCTGGGAGAATTCTGGGAGGGCAGCAAATGGTTCCTAGTTACATTTCTCTTACAATTTAAAGATCATAAACACACAAAAAACTTGAATTCAAATTACAGGTTTCCACTGTCTGGATGATCCCTACTCTTTGAAAAGTGAAAAGCACACTTTATTTAATTGAACTAAGAGCAAATATTGTTAAATTAGAGAATAAAGGAATTTTTTTTAAAAAAAAGGAAATTCTCTGTTTTGTAGTTGAATGGCTAGAGGCAGTGACACTTCTCCTGACTAATTTTAAATATGGCATGTGCTGAAAGTAATGTGAAATTTGGTGAAATGAGAGAAAAAAATGTTAGCAGTATGTTGGAATCGATCATACAACCCTCCCAACGGGATTCCTGCACACTACTGACTTAGCTAAACATGCCAACAAGTACCAGACTTATTTGCCAACCCCTGCCCTAAAGGGAGAGTTCCTAATAAAATATGATACTGACACTTAGCTTGTTTGTTCCTGTGAGTGCCTGTGAGATGACTCTATTTCAGAATTGTGAAGAACATTTACAGTAAAAGAGGTAAACTACAGCCAACCTTTTTACTTTCTCTTGGTGACTCAGTGGAGGTTCCTGTGGTCCAGACATAATCTCACTCAGATGGCTGTAGTGAGTATGAATAAACATCACTTCCTCATATCCTGATTAAAGAGAGAGGAGAAAAAGAGATTCATTTTTCATTCCTTAGTGATACAAAATACTTTGCTGAGCCATCACTTTAATTTCACAAGTTTTATTTACCCATCTGCTCAGAGTTCTGTTTCCAAAATATCTTCCAATTATTTTATATATTAATCATATTTTATAGTCCCAGCTACAGTTCCATATTCAGGGGGCATCTGGGCCATAGCAAAGCCTGCATCTGGCGTAACATGATTTAACAATACTGTGTTGTGACCTGTAGTATTTTTATATCATCATAAATAACAGAATCAAATGACTCTAATATTAATATTAATATTAATATTTTTATTTTATGTAGTTATTTTCAACTGTAGCATTTTCACTAGGCAGAACATTTCAGTTTACAATTTTTAATCAAGATTTTTTTATACCTGCACAAGGCTCCAGTAAGACTAAAGTAAAGTTATAGCTAGGCAACTAAAACACATGATACCATGACAATACTCTACAGTTTTTTTACATTAATTTATTAAAAATAATTGAATAGGACTTTTTTGATTGTACGTGTCACATGTTCAGAGAGGCTGCCACACACTAATCTTGAGGAATATACATCATCAGTGACATCATCAGCAAATGTGCTGATGATGTGGAGTTCACTAAGACAATAAAATTATTCCCCAACCAGAAAACCTGGACAAATAGAGAGGTGAGGTCTCTATCCAGAGCCAAAAAAGCTGCCTTTCAGACAGGTGACAAGGAAATATACACCGCCAGAGCACTACTGAATGCTGGGTTGGGACTGTGGCAGCCAATAAAAAACATCACAGGCTACAAAAGCAGGACTGCCGTCATGATGTGTGAGGCCACATTACCAGATGAGCTTAACACCTTTTGTATTCACTTTGATCTCCTCAACTAAGAGTCAGCTGTAAAGTCTACTCCATCTCCAGAGGCCGGGCCACTGTCAGTATTCACAGCAGATGTAAGAAAAGTCCTGCCAAGACTGAATATGAGTAAAGCTGCTGGGCCTGATAAACTGTTTTTCCAGAACCAATAGATTCACAGAGGATAGGGAAAAACAACACGTACATCAGAATGCTGTTTGCGGAGCTCACATCACCATGCTGGTAAAGAAAGCTCAGAAACAACTGTATTTCTTATGGAAACTTAAGAAGGCAAAAACCCCATGACATTTCTTGTTTATTTTTACAGAGGAGCAACAGAAAGCACCCTGAGGAAAAACATCATAAACTGGCATGGGATGTGCATGGCCCAGGAGAAGAGGGCTCTGCAGCGGGTACCCAGCTACCAAGCATCAGTGATATCTTTGAGGTAAGGTGCCTGCACAGAGCCCAAAGGATACTAAAAGACAGTACCCACCCCACCCACAGCCAGTTCACACTGCTGCTGTCTGTGTCCGATGTCATACTACCACACTACATAGCAGCTTTTCCCTCTGGCTGTGAGACTGCTAAATTCATCCTTAGCACTGCACCATGTAAAGTAGTTTTATTTCTATGACTTGTTATTTATCCACTAATCTACTGTATATTATTTTGATATATACAGTGGATAGACAAAGTCTACACATCCCTGTTAAAATGCCAGGTTCTAGAGACAAAGATAAATCATGTCAGTACGTTTTCCACCTTTAATGTGACCAACAATGTGAGCAATTCAAATGAAAAACAAATTGAAATCTTCAAAGGGGAAAAATGAAAAATAAAAATAAAAACCCTCAGATAACCTGGTTGCTTAAGTGTGCACACCCTTAGACTAATGCTTTGTTGAAGCACCTATTGATTTTATTACAGCGCTCAGTCTTTTTGGGAGGGGTCTATTAGCATGGCACATCTTCACGTGGCAATATTTGCCCACTCTTCTTTGCAAAACCGCTCCAAATCTGTCAGATTGTGAGGACATCGCTTGTGCACAGCCCTGTTCAGATCACCCCACAGATGTTCAATTGGATTCAGGTCTGGGCTCTGGCTGGGCCATTTCAAAACATTAATCTTCTTCTGGTGAAGCCATGCTTTGTGGATTTGGATGTGTACTTTGGGTCACTGTCATGCTGAAAGGTGAACTTCCTCTTCATCTTCAGCTTTCTAACAGACGCCTGAAGGTTTTGTGCCAAAATTGCCTGGTATTTGGAACTGTTCATAATTCCCTCGACCCTGACTAAGGCCCCGGTTACAGCTGAAGAAAAACAGCCCCAAAGCATGATATTGCCACCACCATGCTTCACTGTGGGTATGGTGTTCCTTGGGTAATGTGCAGTGTTGTTTTTGCTCCAAACATACCTTTTGGAATTATGGCCAAAAAGTTCTACCTCGGTTTCATCGGACCATAACACATTTTCCCACATGCTTTTGGGGAACTTGATGTTTGTTTTTGCAAACTTCAGCCATGCTTGGATGTTTTTCTTTGTAAGAAAAGGCTTCCGTCTTGCCACCCTACCCCATAGCCCATTCATATGAAGAATACGGGAGATAGTTGTCACATGTACCAGACAGCCAGTACTTCCCAGAAATTCCTGCAGTTCCTTTAATGTTGCTGTAGGCCTCTTGGCAGCCTCCATGACCAGTTTTCTTTTTGTCTTGTCATCAATTTTGGAGGGATTTACAGTTCTTGTAAAGTCACTGTTGTGCTATATTTTCTCCACTTAATGATGACTGTCTTCACTGTGTTCTATGGTATATCTAATGCTTTGGAAATTCTTTTGTACCTGTCTCCTGACTTATGTCTTTCAACAATGAGATCTCTCTGATGCTTTGAAAGCTCTCTGTGGACCATGGTTTTTGCTCAGAGATGCACCTAAAAAATATCAGGAAAATCCTACTAGAACAGCTGAGCTTTATTTGTGATTAATCAGAGTCACTTTAAATGATGGCATGTGTGTAATAACTTCTAGTAAACCTGAGTTTCAATGTGATTGGTTAATTCTGAACACAGCCACATCCCCAGTTATAAGAGGGTGTGCACACTTATGCAACCAGGTTATTGTAAGTTTTTTTTATTTTTTCCCCCTCGAAGATTTCAATTTGTTTTTCAATTGAATTGTTCACATTATAGGTCACATTAAAGGTGGAAAAAGTACTGACATGATTTATCTTTGTCTCATTATTTTACATCATAAGAACCTGGCATTTTAACAGGGATGTGTCGACCTTTTATTTGTTTGGATTTATTTGGCAGCATGCTGTGTCACATTTTGACATTCAAACACAGATTCATATCTACAACAACCACAGTGCGTAATTGGGAGCAGTAGGAAGAAGTCTGTGTGGGCACACGCATGTCATCTATGTACCAAATAATGTAATAGATCTGTGCACATACATACTGATTTGGTTTAGCCTCTATGACATTTTGTGTGTGTGTGTGTGTGTGTGTGTGTGTGTGTGTGTGTGTGTGTGTGTGTGTGTTTCCTACCCAATGTGTGTATCCTCTGGAGCTCAATGTCAGGGATACGCAATTCATTCTGACCACTGCTGCTGGCTGTCTGAGAGCTGACCGCAGATGGCTTGAAGACTTGGCTACAGCTCTCTTCAGACAGCTTCAGCCACTTCATGTACACGTCTGACAACAAAGAGGACACCCAGATAGAGGACCCAGTAGAGGACACCCAGATAATAGAGGCAGATTAACATCAATAGTAACCATGTGTAGAAATGTAAGAAAATTTTTATTTAAAAAAGTGGTAAAAAAGGAAGTATAAATTTCAATACTAATTGCAAGAATGGTGGCCTTTTTTCTTTAAGTGAAATATAATGTTCTGCTGTGAAATCTTTTTTTTCTTCTTTCAGCAATTTCTCAATCATCTTTCATCATCACCACTGAAACTGTGTTGCCTCTATTTCAAACTATGCACAGACGGATAATCAATATTTTCTTTGAATTACCTATGTTCTTGGTAGAAAGAGTGAAGCCTCTCCCCTCAGCAGACAACATGTCTGCAAGAATTTCAGTGAGATTGTCAATGCTCTTGACAATAGTAAATGGCCCCACACTGACCTATACAAGGAATACAGACAACAAAATTTCATAAACAGATTCATAAAGGAGAAAGGATGTCTTTCCTGGGTTATAAAAGTTGAGACAAATATTTTACCCGATCCAATAAAGTGGGACCAAATACAGAAAATAAATTTGACAGGAGACCATACTAAGATGAATAAACTGTTGGGTTGAATTTGAGTTAAAAATAGGGTTTATGCATATAACCCAGAAATGTTGATTTTTCTGACAGATTAGACAGGTTTCCCAGAGTTTGCAATATAATACAATACCATACTAACTATTTTCCAGAGTATACTTATGCTGTTATTTTAAAGTATTTTTGGTGAGTAAATAAAAAATAATTTGAGGGGAAACAGATAAACCCAGGTCACTCCCTTACCCCATCCTCTGTCAGGCCCATCCATTGTGTAGCCATGTGGGGCTCCAGCATCAAACTCGCCACCTTTACATAGTTGGTAGCAATGGATACCATGATCTCTGCCGCGTCAGCACCGGCAGACTGAGTTCTAGCCAGCGCTGTCAGATCCATCTCAATCATCTGGGTGAGGTAAAGGACATCACTGGAGGTGAGGAGGTTCAGGCCACCGGCCTCCACTGCATGCAGAACAGCCTGGGTCAGCTGCTGCAGTAAGGTCAGATCGCTGTCTGAGGAGGTGTTGACACTGAGCTCCTCCATCACCTGCGGAAAAAAGAAGAATCGATGCAAGATTTTGAACTTTTTTTACCTAGTGAAAGGTGGTAGCACTGCATGTATGTAAACTGAGTTTGTATAAAAGCCATTAATTCTACTTGCTTCTCTATATGCTCAATATTCCCTCCACTACATAGCCTAAATGAAACTTTATTGACAGGCTGTGCTACTGTAAGGTTCTGAAATGTTTTTACTGTATCAGTGTGCAATGTCTTCTCTACATTAAAAGCTATTGATCTGCCTTTACACCAATATCACCAAGATGGGTTCTTGTTAATTTATCGTACTGTACCACTAAAGTGGTGATGTACAACAGACAGCTCCTGTAAACTGCCCCACTCACAGGTTTGGTCAGAGGATGCTTGCTCAATCTACTGAAGAATGCTGTCTTTGGTAAAGTCATAACATCCAGCACTTCTGTAAACAGAAACAGAGAAAATCTAATATAATATTATGAAATTTATTGCAGTAAGACCACAGAGCTTTAGAAATTTCCATAGATCTAACGCTCTTTGCGATGTTGACATTTTGTGAACAACAACAAACAATTCTAAATAATGCAAAGGTAATATTTATTATATGACCATTGTACTGGTTTGCATGGCAATGTTCAGGTAATGCTCTATTTTCATGGTATCCCAGTATAGTGTGTCGGTGGTTTGCCAAATGCTACAAAAATTAAGGTGGTTAGCGCTAGCAAACATCTCCACTGTACAGCATGGTTTTGGCTGCTATGTAACATTAGCTAAATTAGTAACTAAATAATGCTTATTAGCTGCATGTCATTACCAGCTACTTGTCCGGTACAAGCTTAGACTAGACTGGTGTACAGCTCTGTCCTGTACACATAGTGTAAGACTGTAGATCCTGATAGTTCTATTTCCGTTTTCAGAGAAGATCAAACCAAATGATCACATTACACCGACTAAAATACAACTTCATTGACAGTGGTATTATTTGTACCTTTCTTAAACTGGCAGACGGCCCCTCTCAATGAGTGACACTTGGCCTGGCTCCAGCTGCCAATAACAGGGTCAAAGATGTCGCAATCCTCATTAGACTGGGAGGCGTGGAACAACTCAAAGGATACAGTTTGATTCTGCAAAGAATTTCCATCCAGAATGGAATCTAAGAACGATTTTGCTAAGATTCCTAGGGAAGAAAATGGTAAGGGTTATTCTTAATGTTACAATGTAGAAAATGAAAGAGGTACTCATCAAGACTGGATGTCATGTCCAGTCAAAGTAGTGGGGATAGTGCTACCCTTCAGGGCAGGAGCAGCAGACAGGTTTCATTAAACGCAAGATTTCCAAGATATGATGCCATGTCAACACTACACGGTATCTTTTAATGTGTAATAAAAGATGTGTGCCCACTGCTGTCTAACTGCACAACAGCTGTGGAGACCAATGACTATTGCAATCAAGCTGATCAGTCAGCTTTTTCTACCGTCTCTGTTTATCTGTACCTTATTTCTGTCCTTGTGCTGTTGGAACAAATCAATTAAGTCTAATATATTATATATCAAATAAGGGATCAATTAAGGCTTATCTTATCTCTTGTGTTTAAGAAGCTTAAAGCTTGTGGTCATGGCAAAGAACACACAGTATAGTTTAGGCAACAATAACACCTGGTTAAAGTTACAGAACAATTATGGTCATAGTTATTGAAAGGTCAGGATCTGGGTCTTGGTCTAGAACACTTAGGAAGAAATTGCTTTGACCAGAAGACTAGCTGTTAAAATTATTGATTCTATGGATCAGTTGCAAGAGTAGTGTGGCGTATATGTGTGTGACTGAACTGGGGTCTCATTAATAAACGGTGCATACATACAAAACAGGGCTAGAAACGTGTGTACGCCAACTCGCAAGCAAAGGTTGAGATCTATAAAAAACAAACTTGATGGGAAAATGTGCTGTCCTGTAAGTAAACTCTGAACCATGTATACGCACATAAAAAGGAGAAATGAGTAACGGCGACTCACATGGCAGAAGGATGAAATGGTTTGAAATGAATAGGCCTACTATTGTGAAAAATAAATCGAAGTATTACCTTAGAGTATTATAGGCTTAAAGCCTTTCTGAATGACCAAACACCCATTTGATTGACTTTCCCTGAAGTGCGCTAAAAAACCCACACAATTTAAGATCATTTGCAGCGCACAAAAGATCCAGATTTAGGATAATAAACACAAACGAAGATATCTGTTTCTGCAAAAGAACGCCTCAAATATGTTGTACAGTTTACTCAGGAATCATTTTAAATTAATACTTTAATGCAGTGCAATTTCTTCTCACAAATAAGGTGAACAGGACGACAAATTACATTTAAATTGATGCCGTTTCAATTTGTCAGTCGAGCAAATACAAGAGCATAGTGTCATATTGCTTATTGTTATCAGATGTTTGTTGCCTTTTTTAGCCAAACACTGTTTGGCGCCAGCATGTGGATGTGATGTGCTGCTTGTAAAAACACATTATGAAAATATAACAATATTTAATTTCATTCACAACAAGTCATATTTCTTTTAACTCATCAGCAGCCTCATTAAGTGAGTGGACTGTTTGTATAGCCTAAATAAATGTTCAGACACAAGGGAGTGCATTTGGTTTACTCTCTTTTCAAACTGGGGGAATCCAAATTAGTACCTGGGTTATCCTGTCTTTTGTGTTTGAGTCTCCCTCCAGCCAGTGACATCACTACTAAGGAAGGATGCCAGTTCCTGCAGATCGGTTATACAGGGGTGGAGCTCCGCTGCCCACTTTCCTCTGGCGCACAAGCGTTGCTTGAAAGTGCATTCTTTACCCACCAAACATGCTTCAGCTTCCCCAAAAGGGACATCAGTGTCACACTGAGTTAAATTTAATTTTGTAGTTTTTCTGTCAAATTTTGCAGTCAGTACGTATTAATATTAATGAGGGGCGTTTTGCTGACCATTTACAGGCAACTATGGGCGTTTGAAGGGTTGGACATTGAGCTCCCTCACATGTGCCACATTTCAAGTTGATTGTGATTTATAAAGGGAACATGCTTACAACTGTCTGTACTCACGGTTCTATACGTTTATAAGAATATTTTTTGGCATACACCATTTTTGGCTTTTGGGCTCACATACACTTTTAGTGGGGTTTCTACGCAGTTTTATAAATGAGACCCCTGGTCTGTTGAGAAAAAAGGAGTGAAAACTGTGAGTTTGAAAGGGCATCAAGCACTGTAATGTTGTTTGAAGTCCTATAACTGAAAGACTGAATGGTCCATCTTGGCAACAGCTAGTCCTTCAACAGCTACTGTACACATACCCTGACTCTGTAAGTTAATCTTAAAAGACAGGCAATTTAATTCCTACACTGTAACTGAAAATCACGGAGGATTGCAAACACACTATCCTTTCTGCATGTCCAGTTCCAGAAGGTGGAGTCTGTTTTGGACTCTCATTGCTCACTGGGGAGCATGATGTCAGAATGGGAGAAGTGTGTTTTGAAGGGTGGGATTCAGAGTGACGTGAGTCACAAAACATTTACAAGAACCATTAGGAGCCCTAACGTTTGCCAATTACAACTTGGTCACCATCTTCCCTATTCATTGAAGGATGAGAGAAACAGCAAGAGAGACAGAGATTTCCACTTTCTTTCAGTGTCATTAAACTTCCAGTAGTGCTTAAAGGGAAAGAAAAGTGTGACTGTGTGTTTGTTTACTGTGTGTATGTTAGTTTGCCAAAGCATGCCATAAATTCAGAAAGGATTAGGGATATCCTGCATCAATCTTTTTTGCTGATCCAAATCTGAGTCATTTAATAATGAGTACTTGCCAATTTCTTCATTTCTTGGTCATCCAGTGAAAAGTGCAGACTGATTTGAAAAGCTGACAGTGAATGTGCTGCAGAGAAGCTTCAAAATAAATCTGAGGGTCAGGTCGGAGAATTTATAACATAATATAATAAAAGTAATAGTAAAATTATCAGTTCACCTGTCTTTTGAAAAACTAGGGTATTGTAGGTATAGATCAGAGATTTTCTTAGTCTGGAACAAAAATCTTATATTATTAGTCTTTGCAATTATATCCTTGCAGTCATATAGTTTCGCACTTTGACCTCATGCTGCAACCAACATCTATAAATTACATTATGATTTAGGCCTGATCAGAGAGATGAGAGGAGCATGGGTCTAAAGCAGAATGGAGCAGCGATAGAGCAGATGTAAGTCCAGTTTTAGCTGCAATATATTCATAGCAGCTGTTTTACAGTGATTAGAATGTAGTTTACCACATCAGGCCAGCTCAGATCTTGGCATGTTACTGAAAAGTGAGCAGTCCAAAATGACTTTCAAATGGTCTCTATGTGATTGTTATTTTCTGCATAGCAACCCCACCCAGTCCTAGGTCCAAATTAGCTTAACTGTAAACAGTATGAAAGTAATGCTTAACTATATATTGGAGTTTTGGATATATTGGAGTCTCTTCTGACGGTTACAGTGTAAACTAATTCCTGAAGTCCCCTGAACTTGGTGATGTAATTAGCTTAAGATTCTGGCAACCCTTCAGCTTCTTCCCCGTCCTCATGCAACAAATGTACCTTGACATGGGCTGTCTCTCCACAGCTTCGTAAGGGAGGACTCTATTTCCATGGCTCCTCCACTCCACTTGAACACCAGCCCAGAGGGAATGGGTGAACACTGCATTTCCATGATGTAGATTTCGCTGCTGTTCAGTACTCGATCCCATATGTGCAGCTCTGTGATGCTCCCCGAGAATGACTCATCTTTCTTAAATGAGTCCCCAAAGGTGTCCTGCTCCTGCCCGATAATAAAAAGGCCGTCACGTCCAATATCAGAACTGTTTAAGCCAGCACCCCTCGAAGCTTCAAGGCCATGAGTAAATAGCACCCAGCGTCCACCATTGTGGCTCCAAGAAACGCACACAGAGTGCCAGGAGTCGTCATGGGCGTAAGCTTCTTGGTAAGGTCCATGAATGCCATGGACCAGCAGAGCCAGCTGCACAGGCTTGCCCTGGATCAAGTTCGCACGGAGCTGGAACTCATTAATATATGACGGAATGGAATAAGAGAATATGGTGGAAATTCCAAAGCAATTTGTGTCGAATCGCAGACGGGTGCAAACGGTCACTGAGCCCATGGAGGGGAACTTGTGCCGAAGACGGGCATGCTTCCTGTCCGAGCGTCCGGTGAACTCCAGAATCAGGGTCTTGGAGGAACCTTTGGTTTCACCCCACATAAAGAGGGGAAAAAATGCATTACTATGAAGGGAAAATCAATGGAACCTAATCATAAAATTCCACTTTGTGGTTCTATTCCTACTGTAAATACTGGGGGGAAGTTTTCACTATGGCTAAGAGTGTTGTATGCCAGCATCACTAGTCTAACTTTATATTTGATACCCTTTTTTTAAGCCAGTGAGTGCGGAAAGGTGTCCAGCACATAAAAAACAATGAGCCTATTATTTAAAAAGACAGGACGCTAACATGTTAATAGTAGTGTCACAAATGGCACACTGAACCTACTTGTAAGATGCGTCATGACTTTCCCGGCTATCCACACAGGCTGAGAGATGTTCAAGGATTTCAAAAAGCTGGTTAGTTCTTGGTTCTCTACTGTGTTGGAGACATCAGCCAAGGTCCCAAAGTGCTTGTTACACAGCTCCCCTGCACTGTTCCATGTCAGGTTATCAGGAAGATACTCATAGTAGGACTCATTGTATGTCAGGGTGCTGGCTGTTCAACAAAGAGAAAAGAAGAAGTTAAGAGAGCACGAGAACCCTACCACTCAACATCTGTTAAAAACAAATTAAATGGCTACAGTGTTTATATTTGATTCAGACACCCCAATCCTGTTTAGATCATTTCTGGTGCTCTGTGCTATAACTAACACATCTGGTAGAGCAGTGCCACTGTTTAAATTAAAATAAAATAGTACATTTCCACTGAAAAACAGGTGGATGGAAACACACTTAATAAGACACACAGCCACGAAGATGTAAATATCCCATCCTTTATACTCACCTGTGACAGGAAAGTGTGGTGATGCTGTTGAACATTGGCACTTGTCACACACTGCTATCTCACTAAGGAATCCCTCTTTTAGTTCTTACACAAATGCCTGTCAAATCTTGTGTGTGTGTGTGTTAGTGAGCTACAAATAAAATTCAGATTTAGCTAACATGTGAATCAAAATTTGGCTAAATAATACAACTGAAGGTAAAGTTTACATGCTAGTTAGCCTCTCAGCCTTGGTGAAACCTTTAGCTTTGGTGTTTAGGTAACTTTAGGATTCAGTTACTTGCTAGGTTAGCTACTATGGTCTACCATCTTAAATGAAATTAAATGAAAAGATAAATAGAAACTGACTCACCTGATATATAGCTGTGAAAACAAACCTGAAACATAAGTTTAGGTTTAGCATATTGCTGAAGGTATGAAGCCACACAACAGAGACTTATTTACTAGTATGATAAAACAAAACTGGTGTCAAGAACACCTGCATTTCCCTGCCAAGCCCTAACGCACCATACTTTCAAGTACCTACATAAATGTTAAAAAAAAAAACAGATTTTTATCAATTCATGAATGTTTGTATTATGCTGAATCTATTGTTCATTTAAACAGTGAGCTATACTTGTACCTGTAGCATTAACGATTACTTAATTGCCTGCTATTCTACTTTACGCACTAATTTTACACTGCAAAGAATGACTGCGCTAATGTATCGTCTTAATTGACTTTATAGCCAATCATAATCTAGTATTTAAACTGCAACAAATGACTAGTTTACTGCTCAACAGGGAAATCTAAGCATTTAGCCCAGGAAAAAGTACAATAAAATGATATGAAACTCACTTGATCACAAAGCATATTTAAACATTCAAGACAAAAAAACATCCATAACGACATAAATTATTGATTCATTGTATAAAATTATGTTTTTGTTTTTCACAAGCAGTCCATCCCACACAAACCTCATTGCTTTTTGCGCTTAATTGTTTTTTTTAACAGAGAAATGAGTCAAGAAAATGGAAGCTATTGAGATATGGGCGTTTTGCACAACTCTGACACACATTGCCTAGTTAAAAAATTCGCAGTCTATGTGTTAAAAGTCGATGTGTGTTTGTCTAAAATATCCTACAGGAGTGAAAACGTAATTACAAAGATGTAGTACTTACAAGCAGCCCTACATTGGGGAACAATAACGAGTGCATCCTGAAAAAAACCCACCATTAGCTAAGAATGTAATGCAATTTCATCGTAATCTGTGTTATTATTATGGTCTAACATAAAAAGAAAAACTAATCAGGTAGTTTTACCTTAAGTATTAGTCTTGTTAAAAACTTATTTTGCGCGTCTTCTCATTCCAGCCGCGTCGTGTCTGTGAACGCAGCATTCAACGACTCCTTAAAGCGACGTGTTTTGTTTTTTTCTTCACTAAGTCAGAGACGTTTTGACCAAGTGTACAGTTGGTCAAAGTATTTCTTCTCAGCTGTATTCTATCACTCCGTCACTACAGTACAGAAGGAAACCTGGCGGTAGCAGGCTCCAGAGCGCATGAAGGGAGGATGCAGAAGAAGCTACAGAGAGGAGTGGGTGTAGCGAGCAGAGCACAGGAGGGATAACAAAAGTAGGGTTAAAGGACCTTCAGTGGCCCCTGAGTGTGGTGCAGGGTGTCACGTCCGTAGACTATATAGACATATGTATTATAAAAAGGTCTCCTCAAGCTAGAGGCGTGTAGAATAAATACACAAATGAATGTGAATCCATCGATCAAGTAATGGATGCAGTGTTTAAACTGGGAGCACGACATAATTCCCAAAGTTTAGGATCCTTTAGTTTGATAGAGTAGTTCCCAAGATAGGGAACAGGGACCAACAGGCAATCCACTGCCATTAGGAGTACAACAACATTTACAACAGTCAAATCAATGTAAGAAAGATCAACTTGCAGGTTTCACCATCCACCTACAACAGACACAAATATCTCACAAGGTGTAAATGCCAAGGTCACTGTACTGTAATCTGTTGACTCATGTCAAATGTCTAATTCAGTACAAGGTAGCACATTTAAGGAATGTGTATATGAATGTTTCTGATAAACCTTTTCCCACTTACAATGCAGACTATACTGTATTCCAGTACCATTCACAACTTATAAAAAATTCTTATTATTAGGCGGAGTCTTCACCAGGAGTCCACGGTTTACTCAATTTTGACCTGCAACATAAAAGGTTTGGGTCCTTGTCAAATCAAGCCACATGAATTTATTGCAGAAGTACAAGTTTCTATATTGTTTTGACATATTTTCTTTACCAAGTGTTACACAAGACCAAAAGGACATAAAACACTGCTTTGTGAAAGTACATGTATTAAGAAGAAACACTGCGTCTCTTCTGGAGTGCAAATTGGTGCAGTACATATTATACATCTTACAAGAGCAAAACCTCATGCATTCATACCAGAAAGAAATTATGTACAACTGAATCAGGAGAAAACCTTATATATTTTTTTTCTTTCCTCTTTACAGAACACTACCTGAGCTGCTGAAGATTGAAATTTGAAATCCTGCATGTATCAATTCATACAAAATGCAAAAAAAAAAAGAAAAACGAAAGAAAAGAATTTAGTGTCCTCAGAAAAATAAAGTACAACAGAGGAGGCCTGTTCTCTTTATAGCCAAGTTCTATTAGCCTACTAATTTTGATTATACATCATGAATGACTCTGTTAAACTCTTCACATACTGGTCCCTTAAGTCCCAATACTTGTATCCAAAATATCTTAGTAGCAAATTATTACTAATTTAAAGCTTACTAGACTTAAGAACCTACAGCACATCTTGCTTTTTACACCATATCAGAAGTGACATGATGGGAATTATCGCTGTAGTTTTGAAGCATCCACATTAAATTCACTTGTTTGCCATATTTATTAGATTCAATTTATTAGAGTTGGTGCTAAGTGAATATAATAAAAATCATTTTATTAACTTGGATGGCAACACTATAGATGTCTGTGCAGTGTCTTCTGCATGACCCACTTCTTCTTACCAGCAGGAGGCTGATTCCAAGTTTGCTCATATTTACAGTAAAATCTTACATGATGTAAGCACATTATAAAAAATAACATAGTATAAATGCACATCACACCCAGTGCGGGCTGCTTTTGGACAACACATCTGGTGGGAAGGTGTACACTATCTTACTCACGACTCGATTTCTTACAGCACTGTGAGGGGTAGCACTCCCTTTGTTTAAGATTTCATCTTGTGTGCTCTTTTCTGAAGCAGCATTGCTCCTGCTCTCTCCTGCCCCCTCCTGGCTCCAGGAGGAGGACAGGGACTGCAGGGCGGAATGGAGCTCGTCTTGTGCAGCCATGACGCTCTGAAGACTGGGAATTTGTAGGGACAGCGTCAATGCTCCTTCCTTGGACAGTACAGTGATCAGCTCATGTACGGCCTTGGCAGAGGAGGAGATCAGCTCTCTGCAGCTGCTGAGGTTGGAGTCTCTGTGTTTTCCTGGAGGCCAGTCAGATATATGTATATAGTTGAAAACACAATCAGAGTTAAGATAGTAAAAAGAAAAAAAAAGAAAACATTTGGCTTTGATCTTTGACATATTGTTAATTCCAGAGCTTTTACTGGTGTATGATGTACGCTACTGGTGTATGTTAGTTACACTGGGTAAGATTTTCAGCTAAATATCCAGGCTGGTTAAGTCAGAAGCTTCACCTTGCAGGGCGGTAGACAGAGAGGAATGCAGCTGTCTGATGGCCTTGTTCAGCTGGAACAGCTTGATCGCTGAAGTCCTCAGTTTTTGCAAACGGGAAGCTGAGGCCTCCTCCTCCGCCTCCCCCTCTTCCTCTGGGTCAGTCTCCCTCTCCTGTTTGAAAACATAAATACACCCAAGAAATTAATACAAGACAGAGCCAATAAACAGTACTACATTTTACAATTACATCACTAAAAACACACACGCAAACATACAAGATCATAATATCAGACACCACACACACACACACACAATTAAAAAATACACATAGTCAATTGTTACCACAGACTAGCACTGTGCTGAGATATTTTCTCAAACACACATTAACAGTAACTTGCTTGCTTGAGGTAGTGTTACTCAATAAATTGTTCTTCTAAAATTCCCTGTTATCTCAACTGGTCTTGATATTTTAACCAGTGGTCTTTTAGCTGTCAGTTCCAATTTTGTATGTAGCCTAAATACCACCTCACGAATCACAGAGATGCATGGAAACACAGACAGACAGCTGCAAATGATGTCAATGACTGAATGGAACTTCCATGGTGAGGTGTCCATTTCTATGACATAAACCTAATGGCCTCCTTCCCACTACATAAATGTGCTACACAATTTACACCAGTCACAGTTCTTTATACATTATAAGCTATTTTAACCTACTTTTAACTTCTATATCTACTGCAAATACAAATTCCTGTCTGAAATTATTAATTATCAGGTTTATGTAGTTTTATCCCCACATTTTCCGTAATTAACATTAACAATTCCTTGAACAAGCTACTTCATCCCAATTTACATCGACATTTAAATCATCACACTTTTCAGAAGAGCTGCAAAGTCCAACATCTTTTGCCATCAATAAATGGCATGTCTGCACATTTATAGATGCGTTTAGAGCCACAATCACACACGTGCAGTCCTTGGTTACATGAAAATAACTGCCTCAGGCTATAACTCAGGTTTATTTGCCTACTATAACATTGCGGGAGGCAAAATGCCCCCACGTCTATATGTCTCAATGATTGGTTTTAACGTAAAAAAAAAAAAAAAAGATAGGAAAAAAAAACCCTGCTAGTTTGTGTGGGTAAGATAACGGCAAACAAGCCTGTTAGCTGTGACTGATGCCACTTCATTCAACACATTCATTACCTGAACGATCACCAAGGGACAACTGCAGTGAGATAAGCCTACAGAGCATTGAGCTTTACAGGAGCAATAAAGGCTGAGTGGCATCTTTAACAGCGTGGCTGTGGGTGTGGGTATTAATCTGTAACATTTAAGCCTGTGTCAAGATGGAAGATTGTTTTTAACCTTTACATATCCAGGGAAGCTTTGCTTAGCGTGCATACTGTCTTTCAGCCAGTTTACCCAAACAGGTACCAGTAGTTTTTGTAATGAAACTGCAGATAGCTGATAGCTACTGCCATCAGTCAGCTTCTTTAATTTTGACCATTTTTCATGTCAACGTTCAGATTTTTTATCTAGCATTAAATAAAAGTGAATATGAAAGACCATGAAACAGTAAAGAGAAATTATTTAAGGTGAGTTCAGGGTTTAGACAATATAGTAACACCAACAAGTGGTTATTATCATTTTTATCATCATCATCATCATCATTATTACATACATCCAAACAAAATTTTAGTTCTGACAAACGATGTGTGGTGTTTAGTGTGGTTTTCTCATTAACTAAATTCCAAGTCTTTTGAATCCATTAAGTTAATCCAACCCCACAGCAAAAGGAATGCCACAATGCAACAAAGAAGTTCATATATGAACCGATTTTGCAAAATTCATGGATTTCAGCCAATTAACACAACACATACCTATTTTATTGCATATATCAAGATTTAGTTTCTTTAAATTTTAACAAAACAGAGATTATAAGTATTATTACAATGTCACCATAACTCCTAGTTTGCAGCGTGCTGTGCGGCTGAAACTTACCGTGATATGACAATGCATGTAGCTCTGCAGAGCGTGGGCTAAGTCAAGCGACTTGGATTTCAGGCTCTGCAGGACCTGTAACCAGAGACAAATTATCAGTGATTACGTCTAATTTTAAGAAGATTTACCTACACCGTTATAGAGAGTAAATTATCAACACAAAATCCAACCATGATAACTTGTGTGACAGGACTAAAATACATGTTATGATCTCTTACTGGGGTCCTGGGGTAGGCCAGCTGAGCCTCTCTCAGCATTTCTCTGGTGATGGTGAGGCTGTCCTCTAAGAGAGAGCGGACGCCCTTATTGGTCCCTTTCAGCAGACACATGACAAGTGATTGCTGAAAAAATATGCAATCATGTAATAAGACAAATCATACATCGGCTGACAGTATTTTCTTTTAACATAACTATACAGATTTTTTAGTTTTAAGAATTGCAACCAAAGTGCATTTCGGGTGGTACATTTTAAAGTGTAAAAAAACAAAAAACTTGTCAGTTCTCTATGGTCGACAAACTATATTACGTAGTATAGCAATTCTGTACTGCAATATACATATGTATACATATACATACCTATGCTGACATATCTTCAATAATCTAGTATCAGATTAAGTTTCATTTTTTTACCACTTTGGTTCTAATTGATCATAACTGTGGCCTTTTTAATACAACATTTCCCTGAGATCAGCTATCAGGCAAATTGTCTCCAGCACTGGGAGTTCTTTATATTGGATTTTCTGTAAAGTTAAAAAAATGAATAAATGTATTCAAAATATGTAGGTATATGCTAATCACTGTTTAATAAAACTGAACAGAAGAAAACACAATATAATTTAATATTTTGTCCTTTATTGCCCCCCTTGCACTAAATGCTTAGACAAGTCTAAACATTTCCTTACCATGCATTTACACCGCATAATGAGATAACACTGCACTTGCACATCAACAAACCAAACATGCCATATACAGCTCAACAATTCCCCACCCCCTAATATCCTCCATGCTCTGAGACCCACACAGCTAATATTCCATTCTCGGGTATAGTGGAGTGGAGGCTTGATTACTTCGGACTCCAGAGCTTTGTCAGAGATAGCAGCTGCTGCTGTATTAATGGTGGCGTTACCTTGCCTGTGGCCTGGGCATCCCGCTCCACGGCATTCAGCGGCATGCCCGTCATTGCCGCCAGGTGGCCAAGCGCAAGCAATGCTGCATCCAGGCATTGACTGCTCTTCCTCCGTGCCTCCGTCACCATTGATGTGATCTCAGATTCACAACCCTAGAAAATTGGGTAGAAAATTTTCATTTTCAGCCCAAAAGTACTCACAAACAGGTTGAATTAAAATTGATGTAACAGTTAATCAATGCAAGCAAGCCAACAAAGCAGTCAACATATTCTGAAGGGTATGCGTGAAAAACTCAGGAGTGAGAGAGGAAAATTGTGTGTTTAGGTGCCAAAGCTGGTAAGGAATTTAGATTTATTTTCCATATATTCATGTTCTGTTTGAGGCTCAAGGTTGAGAGAATTCCCTTTGCTTGGCTATTTCCATAGACGGCTCAAACAGCTCAGAGCTAAGACACGTCAATTAACATTCTGCATTTTGATTAGCCACCCCCCCTGTCCAAACTGCACTAAACTGACAAATTTTCAGTTCAGATTTTGCACTTAACATATATATTGCTAATGCCACGAAAAGCAAAATATAGTGTCGTTGCACGGCCTTTAATGCAGTGTGGTACTTGTTTATGTTTACCTGAACGAGCAGCTGGAAGAATCCCCCCATCTTCTTGACTTGGCTCTTGAGTTCCTCAGTGACGGTGTAGATCAGGCCGGAGGAGGGCTTAATGCTAGCCAACCACTGCATGGTAACAAACACTGCACTCTCTATGGCTATGGTGGCCCTGACCAGCTGTGTCTGGGCCACCACGTTACAACACAAACACTGCAGGAGAAAAAGCCATAACACTACATCTGTAAATCAGTCAAAGAAAGAAGGTAATCACTTGCCTTTTTCAATAGTGTACAAATTAGTTAGACAATTTCTTATTACAGGTTATTTTATTGAATTTACATCTCATCCCAAAGTGATGCACAATTTTTATTTGTTTTTAGTGCAGTGTTGACAATTTTATAGAAAAATAATATGTAAAAAAAAATCCTAGTTGTTACCGGTCTATAATTAACTATTAACTCTGACTACTAATTAGCTCGCTCATCTTCTCAGGATAAAAAGACTGAATTTTAAGTTGAATCTCACCATTTTCCTGGCTGTCATCATCCAGGATATCATATAGGTCAGATATGGCCTGAACTGCCACATTCACCAAGTGCAGATCAGAGGCCAGCCTGTCTGCCATGCTCTCTTCTGTCCCACTACAACCACGCAGCCGGGCCACTGACTGGCCAATCAACTCCTTGCAGATGCCAGGCACGGCAGAGTCTGCGCTGCAGGAATGGGTGGATGGCGGTTTGGCCACACCCATCAAGCCTGGGACAGACACAGTGAAGAGTTGGGGTGTGCAGAGATGATTTTACCAGACCTCATTCTTACAACGCTGGTATAAATACATTTGTCGCAAAATCAGTGCAACAACCCAACCATTTTATTTAACGACAGTGACACTAAATCATTGCATTTATTTTCCCAACATTTTAAGTTGTATAACGGTGTAGCATTTTACAAAATCCCAATGATTTTATGCAGATAAACCTGTTTGTACCCTCCTGCTACCCATAACATCAAAAGCCGGTTTCTGTGTACTGTGGGGGTTCACCAAAACTTGATGGCAAAAGGGACAGTTGTTTTTGTGCATATTATAGTTTTGCATAGTGAAGTCCACCTCCAATGGGAGTTCCCATCTCCCACAGAAAGCACTGCTCTGAACTACCTGAAAACAGCTTGTTTGTACTCTAGCCTTTTCCTTTTGTTCTCAGTGATGTCACAGCAACCACCATCACAACCTCTCTATGATAATTACTTTTTAGATAGCTAAATAGCTAAATCTGCAACATAAAACATGAAATAACTGAGTCTATAAAACTAAATAATATAACGACTAGGGCTGGGTATCGAGTTCAATAGCAATTCAGTGGTATTGAATTGCTTCAATACCACCGAGTATCAAAAAATGCCTTGTGTTTCGGTACCAAAGTTCGATACCTAAAGGTTCTTGTTAACGCCAATGAGCCAATAAGCATGCAGCATTCTTGATGTGCCCACATCTAAAAGTGATTGTAATTGGCTGTGGTGATGTAAACACTAGCTCACACCGGTTAAGCACAGAGAAGTGGCTCGTGGATGTAACAGACTTGGAGAAAATCAAAAGTGTGGCTTGATACAACAGCGTGCGATGGAATATTTGCGACATAAGATAATTGCTGCCAACAGCGGCGACACGACAAACCTTGTGAAGCCCTTGACTGTGCGTGAAATAAACTTAAGAGCAGAAAGTCGCTCCTTCTTTGCTGCAACAAGACAGAACCGGTGCAGTCATCGTCTCAGCGCTCTGCTGCCACCGAGCCTGCTTCAACACGCCCACCGTACGAGCAGCGTTGAGCAGCAGCGTTGAGCAGCAGCGTCGCACCGTTACTAGTTTAACTACATTTCTCAGTAGCTTGGTGGCAGCGTCGCTGTTTTCTGAATCAAATCAAAGCTCTTTTATTGACAGAGTAGCGCGGTAGCTTCTACACACTCTACATTTTTCCAAGTATTTCTGAAGGATCAGTTAAGTGACGCCACCGCCGCACACGAACCTGTATGTGCAGCCGGCGGAAGCGCTTCCGTGTGAGTGTGACATCACGTACCGATATTTGGGCTGATGTCTGCGATTTTGCTGCAGTGGATTAAAGAGTTTACTTTCTATTGTGATAGTTGTCGCCTGGCCACCTCATCCTCTAGTGAGGAGGAGACTTTGATATGTAGTGGCAGAGACTTGTTTCCATGAGATGAGAGATTTCTCTCTCTATATAATTGATAAACAATGAAATGACATTATAAAAACTTAAGAAAGAGGAATAAAAACAACAAAAACACAATATAGGCCGATGTTACATTGAGAATATGTCTTGGTTTTGACAGGCAGTAGCATTTTTCAAAGGAACAATGATTAAAATAATCATAATCATAAACTATTAATAATAATAATGTGATAATTAAGTTACTTTATACAAACAACAATGGTTCTCCGTTTGTTGAGAAAATATACCAATTTTATTGGTATAAAATTGGTACTTTTTTCGATACCAATTTTATACCAATAAAATTGGTATCGAAAAAAGTATCGTTCAGGAACCGGTATTGAAATTGAGGTATTAATATTGAAAATCTTTGATACCCAGCCCTAATAACAACTAACTTTCAAATTAGTTCAGTTGAAGTTAATAGATGATTTTTAATTAATAAGAGACAGCAGCAAAGGTCGATGACTGTTTAAGACCTGGTGGCCTGACTGAAACACTTAAACTCTTAAGGAAACTCGAACAGCTGATCAGTCTGTTGATAAACTGTAGGAAAAAGTTTTACATTTCAACTCTCGCAGCGGGCGGGCGTGTGCGTGGGACGAGAACGACCGCAACAGTTTCACAGATCGCAATCACACAGAAGTCGTTGCCATGGTTACCTAGCACTTGTTTGCCAATCTGTTGATGAGGACCGTGGAGCGACTAGTGTGAAAAGGCCTTATATAGTCTAAACCCTGTCACAACCATTCACAAGAAATTAATTAATAACGTGCCAAAACCTTTAACATAAAGACGACTTAAAAAGCAACCGTTCATTCAGCAAAGTGTAAATATAGGCTACATGAGTGATCCATCGATAACAAAGTCAAAGTAAACATCAGACATAGCCTCTAACAAACAATAATCAAAACATTCCCAATTTATCCGATCCTTATTGTCAACTTAGTGTTGGGCAAGTTACTCAGAAATAATGTTACCTACTAGGTTATTGACCTTCTCCTTAAAAAAGTAATATTAGCTTCTCTACTTATTACTGGGTGATATAATGCCACTCTCTCCCGATGAGTCCAAGCATCACTGGCAGCAGCGGCCGGAGTTTCTCTCCGAGTTTCACGTTGCTGTGTTGCTTTAGCTGATGCTTAGATTAGTCTAAGTATAAATGTAGACCTGTTCGCGGTCAAAAAGTTTTTGTTGGTCGCACAAAGTTTACAACAGACGACAATGTTCTTTGCATCTTAGACTATGACACAGTAATGGCAATAACGTTACTTAAAGCTGTCGAAAATACCTCTCTCCCTGTTCTCCAGTCGTCCTTTAGCTTCTTGGCTAACAGCTGACTTTAACAACATAAGGTTTGGTGCCGCTGAGCTACAGCACCATTGGGCATTCATGTCAGGGATGGTGCGTTCAGTAGCGCAGCGTTACTTGGATTAGTAACTGTAATAATACAACTGTTTTGGAAATAGCAATCCGTTACATTACTCTTTACTGGGAAAAGTAATATTGTAGTAGGGCTATTACTGCCCAGCACACGTCACCCTAGATGCTTTCTATTTCACTTGGCCAGGTCCTGTACCCCTTCCTTTTTTTAAAATTACAGATCTGCATGATTCACGTGCATCACATTTTCAGGTCGGAAAATCCGGAATTACAGATTAATCTGGAAAAATCACATCCCTTATCACGCTTTTCACGATCATGACCCGCCCTATTTTGCTTCTGATTGGCTTCTAGTCCTTAACTAGGTACTGCACCAGTGCAACTCCCGACAAAGATCTTGTACAAGTGTGATGCATCACTACATTACTAAAACGAAGCATTCAACACACAGGGTGAAAAGAGATGCTGCAGTTTTTTGAAAATTAAACCTTGTTCTGGTACAACCCCTTTCAATAAAATGCTTAACCTGAAAATGAGCATTATATGACCACTTTAATTTAAAACAATTTAAAAATAAACAAGTCTGATGAGACAATGGATATTTAAAATATAGAATCAGAAAGTGGGAAATATTCAGGTCATTTTTTTCAGAGACTTACCAGCAGACTGTGAGGAGCCATTGTGGAGGCTCTGAATCGGATGGACCCGGATCTCGTAGAGGCGCCCTGAGATTCTCCTGCTTTTCAACAAGCTTCTGCTCCTGATACCAAACATACCAGAAGCAAACCCCTGTGAGTACCCTGCCAACATTTTATATGTACATTTACAACTATTATGCATGTTGATGCTCTTATTCAGAATGTCCTCCAGTGAACATGAATGTGAGTTTTTTTCAGAGGCTTATTACAGCATCAGGGGCAAAACCCAGTATATTCAGTGCCGGTCAAGGTTTGTCTGTAAGTTTGTCATCCTAACCAATGTTGAAGTCTGTTACTCTCCGCACTGCCTGTTTTTTATTTGTGTGAATTTCCTTACTGGATTGGAGTGCTATTTATTTGCTGCCTGGAGACTGCTAATGATGTTAATTTCTCTTTTTTTGGACATGGTTAAGGTAATCTAAAAGATGTATGTTTAACATATATAAAAAGGGTTTAATAAGTATTATTAAAACAAACTAGAGGAGGGATGGTCAGTAAACAGCTATGACTGTGGCCATAAGGCTTAGGCATGCATATAATGGACTCAGAGACAAAAGGGATGAAGGAAACACATGGCCAGTGCCACGTTTCATTTGGCTGGGTCTGCTGGTAGTTCAGGCACCACCAGGAGCACCATAAACATGCTTGACAAGAATAACAACACTGTGAGGGGAACATGTTGGGGGTTCTGCATGTACCACAGGTGCTCTGTGTATGTGTGTTTGGGTTGTAGCGTGAGAAACAAAAACGATTAGTGGCCGTTCCTTTTCTAAACACTTGGCCTGGCTTTCATGGAAATGAAATTAATAAACAGAGGGAAAAGAATAAAGAGGGGAATATTCTGTGGGCAGCAACTTCACATCAACATTTCACGAGAGAAAGAAAGATGTGTTGAATGTCTAAAATATGTGCCAGGTTGTAAAACACATTAGTGGAAACCAGGAGGACTTTGTGAAAATAACCACAAAAAAAAAAAAAGATTTTCCATGTTCCATCCACATTCCTTTCAACGTTCCATCTGCATTCATTCGCCTGACACATTGTTCACATTAAAAGGGTGCAAAAGGCTGCGAGTTCAGTTGTTCATGAGGGCTGTGGGTTTAAGACCCAAACACTGAAAGGCAAAAGAATTGCCCTCCAAGCCCTGGTAAACAACAGTCAGGTAGACACTTTGCAGAGAAACTGTCCTGTACTTCCCTCAGGAACACACTGTAGGTGTTCTTGAACACTTGCCTGCACACACACATTTGAAGTAATTGGACAAGAATTCCAATTAAGTCCCTGGAATCTTAAGTAAATGTCAGGTGCTGGAAAAAAGGGATTGATGGATAGGAGGAGAGAGGAAGAGCTGGATAATTACCTTCGGCGGGAGAAGGAGGAGGTGGCAGCAGAGGAGGCCGATATATCTTGCTCCCACTCATCATCAGGGTCATAAAATACATCGTCATCTTTTGAGGTGGAATCCCCCTGCGGAGAGTAAACTACTGCTGACATGCCCAGTCTCATTTACTCAACTTAATGAGCAAAGCGAAGTGAGGCAGCATCCCTCTGTCAGGTGTAAAACAACCCATTCTGGACTGTAAATAAGGTCAAACACTTGGGAAATTGGCAATTGCACTTGAGCTGATGTCAGACTCTGAATATGCAGAATGAAGAACAGACAGCCTGGCTGGTTGAATATGCTTCACTCAACAGGCATCATATATCAGCTTATTAGAGCACTGGTCCAATTAAATAAGCAAGTATGCACAAGCTTGCCATGGATTTTCAAGCATTTTGTTGGTAGTAGTTGATCGTTTATCAGCTCAATCATGAGTCTTCTCATCCCAAATTCTTCATCATTATGAGATCTTTAAGGATATACTGTATATGTTTATGATATACGTACATCCATCATCATTCTTATTCTATACACAACATCCAATATTATTGTCCAATACAATTCCATAAAAACTGTCTATCCACCCATATATTCTCTGCATCCTTTAGTCTACATAAAGATCAGAGGTAAATTTAGATGGAATGGGCTGAAAGACTGAGAAACACAGTAAACATTGACATGTAATGGAAGACTAGAGTTTCCAATTCATCTTCCCTTCCTAAAGACAGGTAGAGGGAAGTGTTAAACCACACAGGAAGCTTCATGTGGCATGAGGGTTCTCCCCACTGTGTCACCCAGTGTCTGATTACATAATTTGGTAATACCCACCATTACAAATTCCAGGCTGTTTCCACATGAAGAACCAGCTCTGTTTTACTTAAAATAGAATCAGATTTTAATGGTGCCAGATACTTAAACAAGACATGCACTTCTTAATGTGCTTAAAGAGATTAAAACAATAATTGACTCAAAAAGTGATTAGTTGAAAGGCAGAACTGATTTAAGGCAGACCTGCTCGAATTCCCTCATGGCAGCAATGTTGTTTTGGAACTTGTCCAGGCTCCAGAAAGTAGAGAT
Organism: Lepomis macrochirus; assembly: GCA_024633595.2. Classification (NCBI taxonomy): domain Eukaryota; kingdom Metazoa; phylum Chordata; class Actinopteri; order Centrarchiformes; family Centrarchidae; genus Lepomis; species Lepomis macrochirus. The sequence goes on from JALXJV020000010.1 coordinate 21,866,442, forward strand.
CCCCAGCTTTGTGTTTTGAACCCGCACCTGTAGCTGACCCCCCTGCTCCAGGTTCTTATCATTAGAGCTTTCGTGTCTACAACAGAGAAGAGTCAAATGATTTTGGCTTATCTTAAAGAGGATACCTGCTTCCAACAGGACCTGCAGCTGATGTTTTGGTTCCACTGAATTGTTGAAAATAACAGCAATGAAAGAAATCACAATGCAAATGAATATTATGATGAATGTGACACCCAAATAGGTTTATTGATATGTTTGTAACTTGGCTAATAAATCATCATATGTAAAGTGTGGCCCAATTTTGTTTTTTCAAACCTGCTGAATACTGTGTTTTTCTTCAGTTTTGCACTGATCTTATTGGCTTCCTCAATCATCAGGGACAACTTCATGGCATCCCACTGTGGAGAGACTGCAATACAGAAATGAAACAACTTCAACCGCAGCCCCGAGTCAAGCAGCATCTGGATTAGACGGTCTTTATTTCATCCTGATTTGTTACCACTGGCTGGAAGGGATTCAACCTTGTTACACCTACAAGAACAGTTAGTGGCAAAAACACTATTATTCTTACTGTAACTTGTGATTTTCAAATGCATCACATGTGACTCTTAAATGTCAGTCAGCGTGAGAATCAGCTCTCTATACTCTAAATATAAACTACTAAATTCTCAGCTTCTAGGGCACATATCACCTTAAGCTGCTGCTAACTTTGACTTTATCACCACCAATATGCTGCTCAGGGTGCCTTGCTCCCTTTACACCAGCACTAAATGAAATGGAAATAGGAAATGGCATTATAGCCAGACTCTACAACACAGACAGCTATAAATGTGGCTGGAAAGTAATAACTAATCCTTGACTCCCCTGCTCTCTTTGGCGTGAGTGAAATATATCAAGTATTGCAGGGACATGTCTGTATATGGGAGAAGGAAAAAAAAATACAAATACTTAGACAACTTTTACTGTTTGGTGTCATTGAAGATAGTTGTATCGAAAAAAATAATTATTTTATTCTGAACAAACTAATGCAATTTAAGTGAGATTTAAATTATTTATACACATTGGCCCTCATTTATCATTCTTGCGTAGAATCGGGTGTATTTTTGTGTGTGAGATTATGCTTACGCTGTTCTCAGCCTTGATTTATGAAGCTGTGCGTACCTTTGAAATCCAGGTGTAAGCACCACCTGGTGTTGATAAATGCGGCAGCTAAAAACATGCGTAATTTGAATGAAACGCCCCCAATTATTCAAGCTTCAGGAGGCTGCAGCCAGGACTTCACGGCAGGGACTGACAGAATACGGCAAGAAATACATGGTTTGGAGCAGGAAATCCACAAGTTAAAACTTCAGAAACAAAATATTATGTTGTTTTTTCAGATTTAAAAAGATTAAATTTTAGTTTCACTACTAGAGCCCCTCCCCGGCATAAATGTTCAAAAATATTGTGCATTTTAATATTACGAGGTTTTTCATTTGGAAACAATTTAATACTTCTTTATTCGATGATTTAAACTGGACACATTTTTGACAAAATGTTCAACGCTTAAACTGGACACGAGCGGTCAGATGAGCCATAAACAGTTCAGGTCCAGCCCGAGAGCCAGTGCTGGAGTCAGGGGGACCGCCGCGCGCTGTCAACCTCGCTGGAGCGGACCAGTGCGCTGTCAGCCCCAGAGGGGGGGGGGTGGGGGGTTATCCCGGAGGAGCAGGCTAAGAGCCTCTTGCTGAGCGTTTACTTTGATGAATGGAGGACATACAGACAGATACGGGGCGGTGTACCCCCAGCGTGCAAAGCAAGCATTCATAATATTTTGTGGCTTTGGGAAACAGTGCTCTGCGCTGTCCTGGGACTATTAAGCGCGGACACGGGTCTGGACGCGCACGGACTGGATCTGACCATCCGCGGTGTAACTTTTCTTTTATGTTCAGAGTGAAACATTGTTCCAACACAATTATGAGCTGCACCATGTCTGTACCACCTGTTTGTGGAGCGCGTTCCATGCAAACTAGAAGTTTTTGTCTGTTCCTAGAATTATACATTGGCTACTTGTGGTGCTCCAAGAGAGAGATTTAGCACTTAAACGCCCATCAAAGTCAAGTCCCAAATAAGCTCCACATGAAAGAATGTTGCTCTGATAAAAAGCTGCTCCATCACCTCCGGGACTGGGCTTTATGCGCTGACCCAGGACTCACACATGAACAGAGATCAGCATGCCAGAGTCTGGGGACGCGGGGCCTTTAGCGGGGGTGTCGGTGTTTGCTGTGCGGTCATAATATAAAGTTTGTCTAATAATAAATGCAGGGCTTTGTGCGCGACATGTCTGTGCCCGCCTCACCTAAAGGGTGTCCATTTCGGTAGCCAGTCTCAATGCTTCAAGCCATCCGCTTATGCTCTTCGTTGTTTTAACATTTTTTGCTTGTAGCCTTTTCATTTGAAGGTACACATTTTATTAAAAGCTAACCCAAATAAAAAGGTATCATAATATATCATGTATTTTAGATTGTCAGTGCGTTTTGTGCTGTTACGAAATGATTTCTGCACATTTCAGCTCTAACTCTAACTTGCGTACATGTACACCACCTCCTGAGCTGGCGTAGGATTTGACCGTGCCGTACGCCAACGTCCATACTGATAAATCTCAAATTCACCGTGGTTTTCGGTGTACGCTGGAAATGAGGGCCATTGTGTGCAGAGGTACAGTAGAGAAACCACCATGCACTATCCATGAGAATTGTAGACCATCTCACAATAAATTATTAGATTGGTTATGTTCTATGGCCTCTCTGCCTCCTTCTCTGCTCCTCTTAAGTCCACCGTTTATATCAGGTCCAGGCAAACACTCTCTAATTTAACGCTTCTGGCTACACAGAATGAACCCCACCCATCTTGCTCTTGCTCCCAACTCCAGTTATATAGTGTGAATTGTCATTGTGGCTCTTAAATCAAATGTGCTCAGAAGTAACATGAAAACTCTCACCATTTCGGGAGTGTAGGATTTTCCCTCATGGCTCTTTTCTTCTGCATCTCCTCCAGCTCTTTGCTGAGCTTTGTCTTCTCCGCCTCCAGGGCCTCAACAATCCTTGCTTGATGCACACGATGTTCCTCCATTGCCTGGATAGTGACAGCAGGATAAAGCAAAATAGACAACTTTGTTTGTGTGAGATTAATTTTCCATTTATTGACAGAACCCCCCCCCCCCGAGAAATTTAACACAACCACGAGTTGCTCTTGGTCCTGACCTGGGCCTCCATATGCAGGCGGAGACGTTTCTTGTGGGTGTCTACCTCCTGCTCCAGCTCCATCTTGGCCATTTTCAGCTCTGCCATCTGGCTGGCCACCCTCTCCTGGTCCAACTCGTGTTGACGCTTCCGCTTAGTCTCCCCCATTCTGAATAAATTGTATGTTGGCGTTACTTAGTATTGGTTACGCACATTGTCAGGTTTAAAGGAGAAGCAAAAGATTATACATGACAAAGTACTTCTATAATATTGCAATATTCTGTATTACACAAGTTTTAAGAAAATATTTTTGTTGTTTTACATTTCTGGTTAAAGTTTTAGCAGTTTGGTAACACCTTTATTCAAAAAGACTCCAAATAACTCTAATAGCACTACAGCAAAACATTTTGTGTACCAGCTCGCTCTCTAGGGCTCGGATCCTTTCCTCATAGAGCGCCCTCTGGTCAGATAGCTCCTTCTGGGCAACCTCTTTTGCCATCTGAATTCCCTGCATCATCTCCACTTTTGCCTTCAAATGGGCTTCTTCAATTTCTGCCTCCAGCCTGTGAAACATAGATACAGCTTAAGAGATTTCTGACTTTGATTCTGCACAAATAGATGTTGCCCTGAATAAACATTTTCAAAAAGACCACAATGGTTGGTATAATAATGATATTACTTCTTTTATCTGGTATTTTGCACTCACTGAGCCCTTTGAGCTGCGAGTAGCTCATTTTTGGCAAATTCAAAATCTTTGTGGCCATCGCCTGCTCCTGTCCAGCATGACACTCGCTTCCCAGACTGCACCTCTGCTGGATGGTTGAAGCGGAAATAGTGGTCTCCACCAAGAATCACCCTGTCACCCTGGAAACCAACACACACACAGAGTTAAATTCATTAATAAAATGGATTGGGCTGGACCAGAATATTCAATTGTTGGGTTTTAATTTTTAGATTCGAATGTTCAGGCTTTTTTTGCACGCGTATAGGCTAACATAGGCTTGCATAACTATAGGCTATAACAAACTAACACCACAATACACATTCATTATCATTATATTTGGCCGACTGAAGAAGAACATGTAGTAGGCTTTAATAAAAGTCAAAAGTGATAACGCATATAGTGTTGTTTTAGTCCTGGAAATAGCGCTCATGCCGTCTGCTCTCCTTGGATGTTAATATGTTAAACTTTAACATATTCCCATTTCTGCGCTGGACCTGCTCAGTTCAGCCTCTCAGTGTGGACTCTCAGGTAGGTATGGTTCCAACGTGCTCTGCACAGCAGCCTTCAATCCGGTTCGGCACGCACCTAATCTAAATATTCCTCTCTTATCTAACTCCTCATTCTCTTAGTCATGCTCTAGGGTCTACTATTGAAGCTTCAAAGCTCAAAAAACGACATTCAGGCCAGTCCTAAAAATGGATACAACAGGTTGAGCATGTTTAATTTAGAACAAATCTTGCTCTAGGTTACTTAGTTAGTATAATGCTAAACATCAGATGGGTTAGAGGATCTTTCTGGTTTACTCACATGGTGTAGGACAGTGGATTCAGATGTAAGGGTTCCATTAACAAAGGTTTTGGCGTTTTCCATGGGAGTGATGCTGACAGTACCCTGGATGTTGGTTATAACACTAAAACAAACAAAAAAATTGCAGATATATTTCTCATGTTGAATGCCTGCAGCAGCTAAAAAAAGAAAACAGATAGTTTCCTCAAATCATTAAGAACAATAATCAAGTTTAATAAACTAAATGTCAAACTCAGCCTAAATATTAAAATTACATTTCACTGCAGTGGCACTCCTCTGTTGAATAAGTCTGCATGCAAGATTGCAAGCAGACTACATATTGTTTATATAAAGTTCAATTGCTCCTGCCACTGCATTTTCACACCACTCCTATGGTTTGTTTTTACCAGTGTTGGTCAGCAATGAGAGCTCCTGTCAGCTGGATGTCATGGCTGGACTCAGACTTGAGCTTGCCCACTGTGGTTCGACCCTCTTTGATCATGTAGAGAAGCATCTCCGACAGCTGGGGATCCTCGTTCAGGTTCACCAGGTTAGGAAGACGATTATCAACTTTGAATGTCACACCTGCTTTCTGAAAACACAGAGAAAGTTTCCAAATACATTAGTGTGTGTCCACAACAATATGTTTTACAGCTTGTTTCAGGTCTTGTTAGTTTGACCTTTTAGGGTCAGCGTGGTGAAGAGATTATTACTGTTGGGCACTGTGGACGACAGCCTTGACAGTAAAAAGTACTGTATTATACATAAATATACACAATAGAAAATCAATGTTATGCTCAAAGAAATTACCTGCAACTCTTTGGTCTCTTCACGTTTGCGGATTTCAGCTTGCTCCAGTTTCTCTCTCCATGCCCTGCCAGAAATTAAGATCAAACATAAAGAATGTTTGCCACGATGATGAATGTTGAATCCCCTACTGAACTTTATAAAGATAAGACAACAATGTTGCAAAATGTTTGTGTATTCATCATGAGCAATTGATTTTTCCTTTTTTTTTTAAAAGGGAAAATATTTTGAATTGAACAATAGGCTTAGATTTCTCTATGTTTGTATTATTCCATCTTAAATTTATTTTATTAATTTTTACATTTTAAATGGTTGATGTTTAGATCTATGCAACAGCGTCCAAGATGAGAAAAAACTAAATTTGCACATATACAAAACTAAGCAAATACACGCAAACATATATATGCACATTGTTGCATCATTATTATGGCATGAGTAGAAGATAGTTATTGCACTAATACCGACCGGTTGGCCTCAGCCATTTCCCTCTCTTGCTGACAGAGTGTGTTCTTCAGGGCAGCGATCTCCTGCTGGAACAGCCTGACCCTCTCTGGTTCCACGCCCTGGGAGCTCATCTGGGCTGCTCGCAGCTTCTCCACCTCCGCCTTCAATTCTAAAAACACGCACACAGTTTATCCACAATGCTTTGTAAAAAAGGTAAAATATACTGTATATAGCAGTTTAGACCAAATATACACTTTAATAAATACCAGTAAATATGAATTTGCAGGAGTTACATAAATGTCCTGAAAGTCTGTTTTAAGGCATGACTTTAACAGAGTCTACAGAGATATTCTCATTTTGTCAGCAAACTGCTTAACAATGTTACTCACTGAAGACAATACTGAGTAACATTGACCTGATTTGTAATGTTTAAGTCATATCACACACTGACAGGTGGTGAGAGAAATCCACACCAAGAGCTCCCCTCACTGCTAAAAACATCAAACAGCAGCACGATCATCTTATGAAAAATAATACTTGCATGACAGTTAGCCGCCATGTGCAGCTGACAGTGCATAAATATGGCCTGGAGGCAAGGTTAGGGCCAAGCCTTAATTGAACCGGGTAGTGAATAAGCTGGTGATGGATAGATGGGCAGACAGGACTGTACGTGGGAGAGACGGAGGCAAGGAGATCAAGAGCACAAATGGAAAAAATGGAAAGAGAGGACATTCACAACATAAGAGAAACACAGAGTGAGAGTGATAAAATGAGAGGCAGATGAAGATGGAGCTAATGGACGGACAGACAAACAAGACAGATTGAATAACAGTTCAAATGAGTGTGTGTGTGTGTGTAATCAAGCTATTGAGGACAGAGGGACTGTTAAGAAATGTGCTCTGTTGCTTCAAATCCAGATTTTGTGCTTTGGAGGTTCTTCCAGTGAACAAATGCTGTCCACATCCGTGATGCCAAGGTAACAACATTGCTTGGTATAGAAAAGCAATCTTTGGTTTTCCTCAGGAATAAGGACATATAGGTTTGATGTTGTTTGTGTAGGATGGCAGACATTCAGGTTCACAAAGAACATAATGTACTGCTATAAGGTGTATGCGTGAGTGGGGTGAAAAATCTCTTTAAGATGAAGACAGTTTTCTCAAGGCAGAATGGTCACATAGAAACAAATTCCTTTTTATTTATCAAACACTCAATGGTGGCCAAGGACTTACGTCTGCAACATGTACCTCACAACTAGCAACATCCACAATAGGTGCACGGTAATAAAGCATGCTCTCTAAAAATGTTTAAAAAGCGTCTTACAGTTACAACACAATAAAAATAGGCCAGAGCTCAGTTAATTCAAACAGAGATTTTTGAATGTGGATATTTTGGGTGCCTCACCTCTGATGAGCTTGGCACTGGTGTCTTCATTGACCTTTGCTACGTTAATGATGGTGCGGGCCTGCTGGGCGTAGCGCAGAGTGCTTAGACTTTCCTCCACGTTGCTGCCCGCAGGGCTCAGTGTGGCAATCATGGCCGTCTTCGAGTTACCACCGAGGCTTTCTTTCAACAGCCTGCGAAAGAATTGGGACTTTGTCAGGATCATCCTTCTAAATTTGAAATGAGGCGTGCTCAACCACTTTGGGATTTAAACAAGATTGTGTTTTCAGTTTCATTAATAGATCAATTCATCTCTAATGTATTCTATTTTCCATTTCTACAATAGAGCTTCCAAGAATAAAACATTGTGTTCTACAACAGCTACAGCGTACACACAATCTGATCTCTCACCATGTCAAGACAGACTCTCTGTACGGTGTGAAGACCTTCTTTCTGGTCAGTGCCTGTTCTGAAAGGGCAGAGATCACCTTTCCAAGGGTGAGCAGTGATTTATTGATGCTAGCACCCTCCTGTAATGATAGAGTAAAATTGGCATTTCTTGTTTAGAATAAGTACATGCAGTTTTATGTAAGTGCAAAAAGCATCCTCTGCCAGATATAATAAGCAAATGGGTCAAGATCAGTCTTAGAATCAATTGAGGTTAGAATTAATGAGTCATTGATTGTTATTGATTTATGAAGCCAATATTTTTCAAGTTATATAAGGTTTCAAAATGGCCATCATAGGGTCCCAAAGTGAAGTCTTATAGCAAATGACTTACGTAAATATATATGTATAATATCATACGGTATGTAATTATTCTATCTGGGAAAAAAATTAATCAACAATAATATGAAATAGAGAAATTTAAAAAGTTCAACATGGCGTGTGTGCATAAGCGAATGTGTGTATACCCTGAGCCTGTCTCCACTTGTCTGGGCCGAGTTACAGCGTTCACTGCCTGCCAGGTCCACCAGGTTGATCCTGCTGCTGATACTGTGATCATGTTCCTCGCCCTCCACAAACTCAGTCTGTACACAAGCACACACACAAAAAACAATTAATTGTGTAACATTGACCTTATACACACCGGACCTCCCAAGTTTCTTACTTTATATGAGCAGAATTAACTTAAACACTGTCCACATAAAAAATAAAATAAAATAAAAAAAATATGCATACATACATTTTTTTTATTTTATTTATTGGGTGATGTTACTTTTGTGTTTGTTTTGGGGCGAACTTGGAAGGCCATACCTGAGTCTGTGTCATAACCAGGGTGAAGACAGAGTGAGATCTGGAGCTCTTGTCATTCATTCCTGTAGCTGCCGTGGCTCTCTGCTTGTTTCCCAGTTTCAGCCAACCCTAAAGAAGGACACCGTGAATTATGATTATTCAGTAATTCTCTCCATGTTGTGCTTGTACCACGCACTAATATTCATTTAGACAGTGTAGGTATTTCATTGTGGCCTCGATGATCTGAAACAAGAAAATATCTTTCAACCTACCTGAATGTCATTATAAGAGCTCACGATATTCCTGTGAAGAAATAAAAGAGTGAGCAATTCTGCAAATCACACCATTCATGAGTGCTCCTTTCTCAAAGAGTAATCTAGCAAAAGAAAAAAACAAAACATTCTTACGCAGAAAGGTCTGCCACGTAGGGACCATGGACTGGATGCTCCCGCACCCTCAGCTTGAAAAACAAATCAGTGGGATTTTCTTATCTTGACTGTACATATTCATAGGTTATTTAGCCCTAAGCCACTATGAGGAAGAGTGCATCTCTAAAATGTGCGATTATCAGATCATGTACTCACTACTGGATAGACAATCAAAGGAAACTCTCTGAAAGTTGGTTTATGTGAAAATGCAGCAGCCAAATTCACTAAAAGAAGGCTACAGTTTAAAAAAATATCCTAACAAGGGTTCCTGGTTTCTGGAATGTATTTCAATCGGTTGCAAACTACTTACTGGCATCCTCCTCTGATTTGGCTCATCTCTGGTCACCAGCAGGTCATGGATCTTCTCATTGTATACCTCAAAGTAGCTCATCTCTACATGGCATTTGACCTGAAATATAACAAAGCCAAAGACATTTTACATTAATAAACTAAAAAAGAAGTAAAATAACATGAGAAACGTTTAACTGGGTATACATCTTTGTAAGAGATTTTACCTCTTCATTTTCCATGGATGCCAATTTCGAAAAAATCTCTTGGCAGAATCGGGGGATTACCCCTTCCTCTTCTCCAAAGCCCATCATCCTAAACAATAATGATTTCAAACAATTCAAATTGCTGTTGATTGGTCATGATTTCAAATACACATCCCAATATACACACCTTACACACTATGTTTTTAAGAGCAAAAAAATGATGAGTAGAAGGGAAGAGTTCCAGTGATGCAATAAACTACTACACCCCAAAAAAAAAAAAAATACACACGTGTAGGACTTCCCAGAGCCTGTTTGACCATAAGCAAACAGGCATGTGTTAAATCCTTCGAAGGCCCTCAGCAGCAGGGGCTTGGCCAGCGTCTCATACACCATCTGCTGGCTGGCAAAGGCAGGGTCACACTCATCCACCGAGCAGAAGGAGAAGTCATAGGTGAAGGAGTAGCTCTGTTTGGAATCTGGGTGCTGGACAACGGTCTCCTGGCCATTCATGAAGATGACCTGCAATGCTTTCTCTGCCTTCTCCCTGTAACAGAGCAGATATATGTAGAAACATTATTTCAGAAATGGCTTTTGTGTCTGACTGTAAATATCTCAGCACTTCCATAACCCTACACTGAACATTGTTTGTTAGCTAGGTGGTCATTTCCAAGAATTCCCACGCAGCCTGCAACTAACGATTACTCGCATTATTGATTCATCTGCAGATAATTATACTGATGATGATATACTGATACTGATCATTATCAAAATGTCAAGAAAATAAGGGGGAAATGCCATCATCTGTGCATGTCCAAGATACACATTATTGCAATGCTTACAGTCAAAGGAAAGAATGGGAACTGATTAAACTACATCTTGGTTTATCATTTCTCTAACGTTAGCCCACTGGTGTTTGTGTGAATGAGGCAGAGGACACAGATGGTTCAGCAGTAACTTTTGGAGACCCAGACATCATTTTCTTCTGCACATTTTACCCATCTATTAAGGCAAAAACTGCATCACAAACCTGGCGTTGAAAGGGCGGACACGGACTGCAACAGTCACTGCGCTGTTTTCCATCTTAAATGAATCATGCTGCTTCAGAGCCTCACAGGGGCGAGACAGGGACTGCTCAGTAGGTTCTGGAGCTGGATTGGAGGTCCTGGCGTGGGTCACGTCTCCCTTTTGACTTGAGGTGGATGTCTTCCTCACCTGCAGCGCGCCGTTTGGCCTATGCACACCTGCGGACTCCTTGCTGACCCGGGGAGTTGGGACAGGTTTTGTGTCATCCGCTCGCTGTGCTCGGGATTTGGGCCTTTCCAGACTTCCACATTTGACTGCAATCGCTGATTTGGGTGCTTCTTTCCCCGCCAGTCTTTCGAACACGTCTCTCTTGGCGGCGACTTTCTCAAATGGCGTCTTTTTGGTAGGTGTTTTAAAGGTTTGGGCCTGGTTCTCTTCGTGCCTGCTTGTGGAGGAAGAAGAGGGCGTCTTCATGTACGCCGGCCTCCTCTGACTTTCCACATGAGCAGCAGTGTCACGTAGACTCGTAGACCTGAATAACCCAGGTGCCCTACCGTTTGGATCACTTAGAACTTTGGGCGTTGGCTGCAGGCCAGTCCCGTTGACCCCACGCTCCCCGTGTGCACTTTTATCCATTGAGGGAGTTCTGGTACGGCGCTGCAGGGTCAGTCTCTTCTCCGGAGCTGGTGTGTTCTGGCTGCTTTCAGACATGGTTTTATCCGCTGTTTCAGACCCGGTCTTCCTCCTTGACCTCCTCTGCAGAGTGAGTCGGCCACGGTAAGGTGTCTGAGGCCCGCTGCCGCTTTTTGACAGCGCAGAGAGGACATACGTCCTGTTTACCTGTCGGCTTTTATTAGATGACCTGCTGTCTTCACTTCCAGAGTCTCCGGATGTTATCTCACTTTTGCCTAGCGCAGCGTCTGTCACGTTTCGGTCCGCCAGGCGCTCTCTGCCCGGAGTCCTGGATGTTGATGTTGACATTAGATGGTCATAATAAGCTGTATGCTTCCTCGCTTGTACACTGAATAAGGACATGGCTGTGGGTTGCTAAAAATAAAAACGTTAAAATGAGCTCACGGCGTTAGCTAGCACACGGCAACTTTACTCCGGTTGGTCTAACGTCATCTACAATAAACGAAAAATAAGTAAGATGGAAGCCAGTAGTGGTCTGTATGTTTGTTAAAAGTGGATATAAATCCATTCGAATAAAATACCAGTTTAATCCAAGCGAACAGAGTTGCTTTTGTTTATTATTGTTTCCCTGTCTCTTCCGCCTTTGCCCGCTTCAATTTCAAACGGTCTTCTCCAGTGACAGCTGATTGGCTGAATTCTCGGGAATCGTTACGTCATGGCATGGACTACACATGTAGATACCTAAGAGGGACGCCAGGTGGCAGTGGAATTAAGGTTATCCTACATACTAAAACCAGGCGTAAGGTTGTATCCACATTGTGCCACTCATGTTTTTCTTTGTCAAATTGGCACTACAATTAAAGTGAAATAAAACAAAATATGGCATCAGTGATGCAGTTGCAGAGAAAGATAGTAAGTGGACCTTAGGTTAAGATTTGTTTTGAGGAAGAATTAATATTTATGCTCAATATTGGTCTTGAGTTGGGGAAAAAAATAATACCGTCACAGGCAGGTCTGACTTTATACAGTATGTGATATGATACTACTTTAAACTTAAGTTAAAAAAGTTTTTTCTCTTGGCCCTCAAGGAGCAACACTGATCTTGGATCTAAAGAATATGGCCAACTACACATCATGAGGTAGGATTGTTAGCTTCAGGTTACTTTTGGGGTATCAACATCAAGCCTGACCTTGAACCACAGAGCTGAAGAAGTCTTTTGATATTAAGACCTGCTTAAAACCTGCAAAAACTTAAAGCAGTATAAGTTTTACTGGACTTCAGTCTTCAGTAATGACTCCACAAGTACACCACAGTAGTGGCAAGACAGACTGTCCCTCAGGACCTCGATTTAAGAGGAGAATTTATCTATTTGAATGAATGGCCTTACATTAATAAAACACATTTATTCAAGATACATAAAAATTACATTTAATGTTTCAATAACACAATATATAAACTAAACATTTACTTAATAAATAGACAACACCATTACGGGCAATGTTCGAGAGAACATGCTACTTTTTGCGACGGTCGTGTTTCCTTATGATGTCCAGCAGATTGGTTTTAGTGACCAGAACATCATCAGCTTCCACCTTGGCTTTCTGTCTTTCCCTCCTCTGCTGCTCATGGAGGTGGGGTGAGTTGAGGAGCTGAGGGGGGCAGGATGGACCCTGTGGGTTTGACCCGGTTCACCACCTCCAAGAACAGCCGCTTGTTGTTGTTGTTGAGAAAGGTGATGGCTGTTCCTCTGTGTCCCAGCCGACCCGCCCTGCCCACCTGAATGGGAAGAAATGAAGGGGAAAATATAATCATCTGCCTTCTTTAAAACTATTTGTATACAGTGAATTCCCTACAGTGGCTGTGATTGACAGATATTTACTTGAGGTTTACAAGTAAATGAGCATTACAAAATGGGATTACCATAACTAACTACTGGTCATTTAATGTACTAATTAATAAAGCTTCATGTTTGGAAAGTGCCAACAACATTTAAAAAACAAACAAAATAAAAATACACACATACACTCTGAAGTTGAACTTTTCTACTATTGGTATTACTAACCTGATGGACATATTCATCCATTGTATTTGGCATGTCAAAGTTAACTACCAATCTGACGTTGACTAGGTCCAGCCCTCTGCCTAGCACACCTGTACTGATCACCACTTCAAAGTCTCCATCCAGAAGACCCTGAGGACATAACAGAGCAAATATTACACAGTCAGACATGTTTCACACTTTCAGAACTCTACCTGGCCTGCTAACGTTGTGAATTACCTAATTTTCGCAGATATGCACCAGGTTTTGTGGATCTAGGTGGGTTAAATGTGATGTAAACATCAGTGTATTTAGGACTTAAATATTTAAGAAAACAATATTTATGCTGCACGATCTTAATACATTGAACTATAAACCCTGCTGATATAATGGTTGGTCTGTCTTCATAAACAATTAAACCCCAGAAATATAGTATAAATAAAAGTATAAATAGTGTCAATGACATGTTGGAAGTACCAAAGAAGACAACATATATGCAATACTTCCATGCCGTAAACCTTTTTTGTTCCATCTAAATTCAACGATTAAAATTCAGAGGTTTAAGAGGAAAACCAAGACTTCCAAATCCAACCAAATTAAATCTGGATCATTTTGCTTTTTCACTTTTCTTTTCTTTGTTCTACCTTCAGTAGTTTTTGGTAGGTTTTGACAGCATCCTTCTATATCCATTATACTGATAGTAACAGTTAAGTCTCAGCTCTTGGTGTGTGTGTGGTCTCTTGGACACCAAACACGGGAGACCCGCTATGTATTCTCTTGACTGTGCATGTTCTGGCTGACACTGGCCTCACCCTGAGGATGCGGTTGCGTTCCCACTGGTTCTTGTCAGAGTGGATCGCCACAGTTTTGAGGTCCGTCACCTTGGCGACCGCTTCGCACAGCAAATCAGCCCCCAGTTTACAGTCTACAAACACCACCACAGGAGGCTGATACAGCTTACTGTCCTGAAAAAGCCGCAAGGGAAATATAGGATCAAGGTAAACATTTCTATTTTTTTTTTTACAGATATTTCAGTATCTTTATATACAGACTGAGCTACTATGTATATAGACTATTTGAGTTTTAAACTTCGAATCATTATTATGTTTTCAAACTGCAGTTAAAGTAAAACAAGATGTAAAATCCTCCAGCAGATGGCAGTCATGACTCTCCAGGCAGCGACACATGTTAAGGCTGACATGCTTAAAAAAGGTCACATTCACCTATTTGGCTATATTTGCAACTAAAAAGTGTCTGCCACTAGACACAAGAGAAGCTGAGGTTAAGCAAGACAATGTGTACTCTAACTGATGAGTGAAAATGTGACCCTTTTGGTCCCAGTTCATTTCTTACCATCCGTACATGGACAGGGCAATGACAGCTTTACAAGGCCTAAATAAATAATTGTGAAAGTAGGCTGTTTGCGTCTGTGCTTTTATTCTCAATTCCAAATTGTTATTTCATGCATTGACTAATATGTTTCTGACTAGAGCTAGCTCCTAGCTCCAATTTGTGAGAACATGCTATGATTTTCTGATGACTTTAGTTTGAGCAAATTCTCATGGGCAATGCTGTCAGAGCTGCAACATATGAAAGGACTGTTTCATGTGATTTCAGAGTCATGTCCACTCCAAAGTTTTGTTTTCTTGGGGTGTCCCATCCAAAACCCAGTGTAAAAGCTGTCAAATTCCACAGTACGCCTGCAAGACCCATCACTTTTCCCTGTTCACAGACAGTAGCTTTACACTTTGATCTGCATTAAATAACAGCAGTCATGAATAACTTGGCTTAAAAAAAGGTCGCCATCACAACCACCTTCTATCCAGAGAACTAGATCTTATTACTCACACAATGGCCTTACAACACTTCTTCACCGGGTTAACTAAAGCAGATCCTTCCTGCCCTGCCTTGTACAAATGGTGCAAGTCATTGCTGGGATTCCTGGAGTGGAGCCATGGCTCAGGGCCCACCCATTTCCTCCAGACGGGGGCCTGAGCTGCAGCGATGGCTGTCTAAATATGGTGTAGTGGGGAGACTGGTCCTTGGTGCTTAAGGAATGACCACCTTTTAACAGCCAGTTAACAAAATACCAAGCTGGTACCAGTGAGTATATCAAATATAAACTAAAACTGAGATATTAACTCGCTTTCTGTTTGTCCTGCCAAAGTGCTTTCTGGTTCTCCAGAGTACAATTAGACCTGGCCTTAAACAAAAACTAAAGAAAACTGCTGACCTCGTTAAGAAAGCCTATAATGGCAGTGGGAGTGAGCTTAAAGTAATACTCCACCCAAAATCTTTAAATCTTGTAAGAACCAGACTTGCTGACCAAAAGGAGTCAGCAAGTCTATGCTCTTTAAACAAACCTCTCTGTCACAATTAAAGATGAAAACCTTTAACTTACATTGAGAATCTCAAACAGCTTCTTCTTCTTGGAAGGTTCCTCTATCCATAGCAGGATCTGCCTCACGTTAGCACAGGGCTGGTTCTTCTCTCCAATGGCAATGCGGACGGGGTCGCGAACCAAACGGCCAGCCAGCTCCTCCGTCCCCACTGGAATGGTGGCCGACGCCAGCAGAGTCTGGCGTTCTTCTGGGACTTGCTCCAAAAGCTCCAGCACCTGCTGCTGGAAGCCCATCTTCAACATAGTGTCGACCTACAGGACCCACCACAAATACATACAGTACGGTTTCAGGACTTTCTCCATTTCAAAACTGTACGATTACTACATATTACACAGCAGGTTATTGAATACTTCAACACGTACATTATCAAGTATTATTATGTTGTTTGGTGAAATCCTCAATTTTACAGCATGGTTTGGGCACAAATTTAGTCAAAATTAGCTATCATGAAATCCTCAAAGGTTTTCTGGAGGATGTTAAGTATTAATCCCTGTATGCAGAGAATTTCAAAGAGCTGAAACAATGTCTTTGGTAGCTACATTTTGATTAGATTGGAACTTTTTAATGCATTTATTCAACCCTTCAAGTCCTTTTGGTTTTCAAAAGTCCAACTTTTTTCATTGTTGGAATCCCTTTACGCGCTTTGCAGTTGTGTTTGTCATACCTCATCAACCACCACAACCTTCACCTTGTCCAGCTGCACTGCCTTCTGCTTTAAGATCTCAATGAGTCGCCCAGGGGTGGCAATGATTATCTAAAAGTGAATTAACAGAAGAACATGATGATGTATAAAGTGAAAGACTAAAAAAAAAACAATGTTTTGATTGGGGGAGAAGGAAATGACTGTAAAAACAGAGACTGTACTTTGATGCTGCTTTTCAGGCGGTGGAGTTGTGGGGGAAGCGGCATGCCGCCCACCAGCAGCGCAGTTCTCATGTTGGGGAGACCCATCACCAGCTCCTTGGCCTGTCTCTCTATCTGAATGGCCAGCTCCCTGGTGGGGGTCAGGATGAGAGCCACCGGGCTACCCACACCCTGTGTGGATTTCTAAAAACACATGAAAATATACAGCATTTCAGTATTTATGCAAGGCGAGAAAGCCATTAGATGAAGCAATGTTATAGAGTTTGTGTCTTCTAGAGATGTTTTGTGAATAGTTAAGTACTACAAAGAATATATTTTTATTATATTTAGGGCCCAGGGAGATCATGGCGAGCTACAGGACAGCTTCCTTCTTCATTGGTGAAGGTTTTGTGTCTTGCTAAGGATACCTCAGCAGGGCAAAAGCAGTCTTAATCTTTTCTGTTGAGTTTACCTGTTTAACATGCATGTAAATTTTGTAGGCTCATTTTGATTTTGATCAAGAACAGACTAACAGAATAAAAAATGAAGAGGACAAAAAAAAAACTTGACATTGTAAAAACATTGGTTGACATACAACACTGCTCTCAATATAGGTAGTACATGTGCTCCAATGGATGTTTCCCTTAGTTTAGAGTTTAATTTAACCTTTCCGCCAAAAACATGAGGTTGCAACATCGACACTCTTTATTCACTGCTGCTGTTTAACATTATTTTGAGGCTCAAATGGTGGTATAGCCGGACCCTTTTCACAAATCTGTCCTCCTGAAATTGTCCAATAACAGGACAGAAATATGCCCTGCAACGAAAAGCACTTTGTGAAACGCTAAGCATTAAATCTCCAGATGTTTTAATGATAAAAGCTTCATTTATTTATACTGTCCACCTCAATCTTGATGATGGGGTGCAAATGTTTACATTCCATTCACCATCAGTGAGCCTCAGTGATCAATAGATTCAGATGGCTAACAATAACATTAGCTGCTACACTGTAACTGTGTGTTTTTTTACAAGTTGTATAAATACATTTATTCAAACCAGCTTAAGGTTGGGTGATATATATACTTATATATTGTGTCACACACCTTTACTTTTACAAGCAGCAGATGTGTAAAGGAGAAATCAGGCTTTTAATATAAGAAAGGAGGTTGCTGGTGTTTGTATTTTTTTCCACTAGAGATTTCCTATTCATTACAACTCCTATAGAGGAATATATTAAAGGATCTTTCTCTGGGTGTGAATAATCAGCTTCATGGGGTGAATTTAAATACATTAAAATGAATTAATCTGATGTTAGCCACGTTACTGTACCTCCAGTGCCCTCACTACCACTGGAAGCAAGAAGGCTACAGTCTTCCCTGAGCCTGTGTCTGCACTGGCAATCACATCCCTGCCGCTGAGACCAACAGGCACCATTTGCATCTGGACAGGCGTGGGTGCCTCATAGCCGGCCTTTTTCAGGTTGCCACTCAGCGTGGCAGGAAAGCCACAGTGTTCAAACTCAAGGATGGGTCTCCTGACATTGGTCCCCTGGGTTTCAATGCCCAGCTCCTGTTTAATCCGCTGCACCTGCTCCTCTGTTAGGCCTGATATGAACCGATCTTCCCTGTAGGAATAGTCTGCCTCGCTTTCACCCACTCCCCCAGTGTCAACTGCTGGCTGTTGAGGTGGAGTCCTTTCATCTCCATTTTTGTCCTTACGGTTAAATACATCCACCCCAGTCCCCATCCCCATTTGGGCTAAATGTTTGGCTTTGCACTCAAGACTGCAAACATCATTGTCGGTGCTGTCACAAATGTACTCCCCATAGCGACCACACATCACACAGACAGGCTCGCCTGGCTCCGGCCATCTCTGAGTCTTTTTGAATGACTTGACAGGTTCCTCCTCTTCCTCATGCTCGTCCTCCTTATCACTTGGGGCAGACTTATGTCCGTCTTCACTCACTAAGCTCTCTGTCAAACCTGCAGAATCTCCGCCTGCTTGTATTGTCGTCTCCTGTGTTTTGGTGTCTTCACATGTTTCCTCCTTCTGAACAGGTGTCTCTGAACCAACTTGATCTTTTCTGTCCTCCTGACCGAGCTTGCTTTTCTTATTCAAAACTTGGCCTGAGCCTTGTGCAGGTCTCTTCACTTTCAGGGCTCTAGGCATAAACATTTTTGTGGACTGTACAACCTGTGAACATAAGAAAAACAGATTTAAACATTCAATTGATGTCAAGGATTTAGGGGTCATCGTTTTAATGATAATAGCAACTTATTCAGATAGTGGAAACTCGGTGTTGAACTTTGAGCACCGAACTAATTCGTATTATTTCTGTAACGTTAAACCTCGAATCTTCGTACAGTAACAAAATTACAGTTTTCACTTTTGCATTTTGGTGTATATCGCTTTTCAAACCAGAGTTCGGACATAACTGACTCATAAATGCCGGGACGTAATGTTATCTTAGATGTATGTTTCACATGAAGTAATATCACTACACATACCTTGTCGCGTATTCTTCCAACAGTTCAAAACAATCGCCGACGCATGCTAATGACGTGTGTTGCTTTGCACGTTGGGAAATGTGGTTCGTAGAGCAGCGCTTTTCTGCAATGCCAAGTGTGATCATTGGCGGTTTTTTTTACTGAATCTGGAAAAAAAGAAGAGAGAAAAAATATTACATTTTAGTTTTTTAGAAATTACAATGTTACAATGTTTTACATTGTGGGTTTGGGTGTGGGTGAAGAACTGAAAGGGGCAGCCTACAAGCTAATTAAACTACTAGAATAAGTAACGTACAGGTCGATAACGTTGCGGTACCATAGACTGTATAACACATTTTAGCTTTATATAAATTGCAGTGATTTATATTGTGAGTTTGGGTGTGGCTGGATATCTGAACAGAGAAGCCTACAAGGCAATGAAACTATTGGAACAGGTAAAGTTACGTTGTGTGGTCTGGGGCTGGATAAATGTAGCTAATTAAAAGACAGCTTTTTGTTTTCTCGCTAAATGCATGTAGACTCCTTTTTCATGCATTCACATGCACATCGAAAACTCAAACATTAAAACCAAGTTGTGCAGTGCATTCATGTGGTATAGGCCTCCGTGGGTTAACTATGTCACAAGCAGGCCTATGTATACCATTTTAAATACATAACAGGAATATACAATACAGGGCCAAAGCAACATACCCTCAAACAAAAGTGATAACATTCCTGACAGCATTTGAATGTGCCACACGCGCATGCGCATTGCGTAACAAAGGTGCAGGGCTCGGAGAGGCACAGTGCGGCAGGAAAACCGCACCAAGAGATTGAATAGAGGAGGGAATGCTAAACACATAGGTTATCCATACATGATTCATGGACATGGAAAGGAGAAGTCTTCTGCTTCCAAAGAACACAAACAATGGAAATACTTCTGTCTTCATTGCAGCTCAAGAGCAGTTTTTCCTTTGAAATCCAAGGGAACCTTCCCAGTTTGGTCCGACGAAGCCCATTTCAACTGGTAGACAGCAGAATGGATGAAAAGCACCAAGACTAGCGACTCATTGTGTCAACGAGACTATATAAAACGATATACCGCAGGCTGCCCAGCATTTTATCACTGAAAGACACCGTGAATAGTCTCTGGAAAGACGCCGCATCTCGTTATTTTACAGCCGTTTATTGTTTTCCCCTGAAAATCCAGTAGTGGGATGCTTTCGCGTTGTGTCGCTTCATAGGGTTCAAGAACACGATTCGGGGAGAAATATGGGTGAAGTTCAGGACGTCAGGGATGTTAAGAAGACCTTCGTTGCTCCAGCAATAAAGTCTTTTGAGCACTATGACTTCTCTCGAGCCAAAATCTGTTGCAGCCTCACATGGCTGGTAGCCAAAGCATACGGGACAGGTAGGTGCATACTGTAATGTTACCTCGTATAGTTAGTAACCTGCACGCTGGATGAATATTTTTGTTTTTCAAATGCATGTTGTTCAGCATTGTGATCACTTACCACAGAACCTGATGCAACATAATATGCCTGTAATAGCCTACATTTTAAAAGGCAACGACACCTAGACAAATGTCTTGTTTTATACGGTAGAGACATCATATATCTATGGGTGTTCACTATGAACTCATCATTGGTGAGTTCTCTCCTGTATATAACGGTGATTTTCATCAGAGTAAAACCTATTTGGTTCACAAACACCATTGTGCTCTGTTGCTACCCAATGCGGACTATCTTAAATTAACTGCTTATTGGAAAGACAATAAAAATGATCCCATCAGGACAGATGGATCCCAGCGACCAGTCAATATGTTGCCCTATTTAACTGAGAGGGAGTATTCAGTCTAGAAACATGGAGGTATAAAGGTGTCCCAAATGATGTCACCACCAGGGTGCTGCACCCAAATTTAGATAGAGAGGCATGACATGGTAGATGTTTTATACATTTTAAGCAGTGTATGAGCTCATTCACACAAAGGGTGCACTTAACAGAACAATGGGTTAAATGAAAAGGTTTGTCGGCTGTAGTCGGTAACAATCATAAAATAGAAAGTAACAGTACTTTCAGAAATATTAGTCCATGCTTTTCCTCATGGACCTTCTCCATATGTATCTTGCCTCAGTTCTTGATCCTTATATAATGTAATATTCTGCTTTTACCTCAGAATATCATATCAAAGGGTAAAATCTGTTTTGCAATGAAAAAGTAGTCAGAAGTGGGTTCACACAGGCAATACATTTTTTTTAGTAGTATTAAAATGTGAACGCATTTAAATGATTAATGGATTTTGAAACATATTTGAGATCTGCCATCTTAGAGAGAGAAGACATGTTACCTAAGGGAATGTATGGATATAGCCTGGGCCTGTACCTCTGAATGGCCACCCACATTTCCAAGCTGTGCAGTGAAAACAAAATGGCATTTTAGAATAATTGTCCGGCTTGTATGGATAATGCATAGAGGGATAGGAGGGCTTTAGCATGGTGGCTCAGAGGCTCACCTCACACAAGATCATCCTGGGGTTCAAATTTGATTCAAAAGGACCACTATAGTGCAGTGGTTTCTTACTTCAGATGAAATATCATGTTCTTGCCAACACATCTTTTTTTTGTTTTGGCTTTTTTTGTGAGCAATTCTGCTGAAAAATCATTCAGAATTCATGTAATACATTCTGAGCTATTAAAACTAATGCTTTTATGAAATTTTATTGTAGATTCACACACAGCCTTTTTGTTTTTAACATGTAAAATGTACACAGTATCAGTTTGATGGATTGATGTGCTCTTTTTGAATGACCAAAGTCATATTTATTGCTCAAAATTGATAGACACCCATGTTGGTGTTTTGTGTAATGTAAAACTTTTATCCCCCTCTGTTGTTCATGAGTAGGAATTGCAACAACATGGATTTACTGTAACAGTAACTTTCCTTCCAACATCTCTCTCACACACCAGTTGATAACACCAAGGCTTATGACTTACACACACATTTACTGTTAGTCAGATTTTGACAAGTCAAATAGCAACTGCAACCCACATTTCTTGCAAATGAATACCATAATCATCAAGGTACTTCTACCAGGTTGTATGCTTAAACTTAATAAGCTGAATTAATCAAACTCACACTTTTGTGCATCTTACAGACAGTACAATGTTTTTTTAAATAATCATCTTACCACTGAAACATTTCTGCTTCTTCTGTTAGTAATTACAAATTGTATGTAACAAATGCCTTCATATTGCTCTTAACCTCACGTTAAGCACAATGAAACACTGAATTCTTAAAAATCTCAATATACAGTATGCTCTCATGGCCTCTATAGTAGCTCAAAGAGAATACGTATGTGTCACTCCGAGGCAGCTGTCGCTATGTTCAAACTGTGGCTTGAGTGACTGTGTCCCAGTTTTGCTTTTATTTCCCATGTCACACATCAGATCCTGAGGCATGTGACCCACACCACTGTATATGAACTTATATCAGTGTTGCCATTACATTAACTAAATGTTTGTCATTTACCTTAATATTTTTAGAAAATGTCAGCTCAGGGTTTTGTAGCTGAGGCAGGTCACACTTCACACTGGGTTTAGAAAGTGTTAAGTGGGAGCTTTGAAATATTCATTATCTGTGCTTTAATCATTTGACACCTTATTCATCTGCTTTTGATATCAGAATTTGTTTGACAGACCAGACTTAACTCAGGAACAGAATCACTTCATTCAAAAACACTCCCACAGGTAGAGAATATTATTAAGATGCTTGACTCCTGTGGCGAACGCCCCGTCGGCCGATAAAGAGCATTACATTGAATACATTCATTTACAAGCTGATATCTGATTAGGAGAGTTATTTTTCCAATCTGCAGTTTATAAGTGCAGACCTTTTGAAAGGAAGAAGTACAGACAAAACGTAATTCAAAACAACAACAAAAAACATCTGTTAAGTTGGGCCACCTAAATAATATGAGGGAGTGGCTACACAAAGTGAAATAACAAAAAAAAGGAGACTTTGCTTTTCTGGTTGGTAGTATTAGTGCAAACACACTCAGTAATGGAGAGAATTAACAAACCACAATCAAGGGACAATCTGTCTGCAAGATTCTTCTGCTGTGTTCTGTTCAATGTGATCCCTGTTATTTTAGTCATTGCAATACAATTTGCTTAATGTTCATATGGGCTTAAACACATCTGAAAATAACCAGTACAGCTCATTCTGTCTGAACAGTGCACACAAAATGGTATTTTGCCACAGAGCAGGGCACGTGATTTTCTTTCAATGTGTTGTAATAGCCCAGCAAACATGAGATTCCTTGCAGATCCGCTGTGTATTTTCAATGAGAACTGATAGAAATGGGCTGATTCCAAAAATACAGCCCTCCAGAGAGAGAGAGAGGGAGGGAGAGTGCAAGAAAGAGAGCGGGCTCATCTCCAGATCCCTGCCTACGCCGCTCTGAATACTTCACATGCATCTGCCTCATTACACCATTGCACGAGTGCATCAAGAATATGCAATCTAGTGGATGTAAGATGTAGCCTATGCAGCAGATCCTCTGTTGTTAGAGAATACCATCAAATGCTGTCAGACAGCACAAACGGGATGCCAGTGTTTAATGTACAATACAACTCTGGTTCATAAGAGAAGATTCATTGTGCCCAGAAGCTGTCCTGTTTGAATACTGGGTAAAATGTTGTGGTGGAAGAGTAATTCTTTTTCCTCATTCACTTAACAGATGCCCTTATTCAATGCATTAAACTCCAAACAGCAGTGGTTCTGCTTTCTTGTTCAACAGTTCAATTCTGGAAAGTCGAATGTGAAAGAAGATTTCACACACTTCTGATGCATTAATGAAATACTGCAAATGTAATTAAATATTAGATAAGGAAAGTTAATAACAATTGAACGATTATAACTATTGTAAGAACAGCTATATATATATATAGCTGTATATATATATATATATATATATATATATATATATATATATATATATTATAAATTACCTGGGCAAGATGCTGCAGGAGTGTTGCTCTATAGCGCATCCTGACCTCTGACCTCCCGGAAGGTGAGGGATAGAGAAAAGATTAATTTCTTTGTTGGGATCAATAACAAAGCATATAACCTAGCTAGTTGCTACTGTCTGCATTTCTGTTCAATAATAGCACAGAGTCCATCTGTAGATGACCTTGCTGATAATGGTCTGTCTAAGCAGGTGATTCATTCACTGTGTGTGTGTGTGTGTGTGTTGTGTGTGTGTGTGTGTGTTGGAAGATGGGCATCTAAAGCTGTCACCACACCACCACGCCATATTTTTCTCTGCATATACGCAGGTAGTTATCAAAATTTACATCTATTCTCCTGCGGCTGACACAGTGATGAGCTCTGCATCTGGAGTGTGGGCAGATGTATTTTAATACTCTCACACAACAGCAGCATCTCATTTAAAACCAATTAATCATGATTATGTTGTTTAATCAGTTGTGGGAAAAGAAGCACATGCATTGGCACAGCTCGCACCTACTGTACAAAAGCCGCACTTTCCATGAAATTATAAAAATACTTCCCAGCTCAGGAAACACCGAGAAGGAAGGTACAAGACAAAAGCAATAAAAAAATGTTTTTGAATTGTACACTATCCCCCTGGTGTGGACTTGCTTGAGTTGGGCCGTGTGTGTGTATATGTGTGTATGTGTATGTGCGCACACACATGCGGTCTCTTTGATAAGGCAGGCGGTGAGAGGGGTGTTCCCAGGGAGCTGGAGGCTGCAGAGATACAGACTAGTTGAATTGATCGGGTTCCACTCTTCCTGGAGTTGCTATAGCAACACTGAGGTCCCTCCACACGTACCCATGTCAAGATATTGTCAAAGCATGGCAATGAAAAGTGAAGCAGACTTGCCAAAGAAAAGTATTGTCAGAGAATATGTGCACTGAGCGGGAAACTCAATAATAAAGCCATACCCTGTTACAGACTTGTAATAAAGCTGACACTGTACCGCAGCTTATCTCAGGTTTTTTAAAACTTTTTTATTCCGTAGTTTTGTTGCAGAGTTTAAATCATCATTCCTTGAGAGATGGGGGGAAAGACACAACGAAGTTGTTCTGTTTTCCATATTTGAGAACATTGATGGAAAGAGCTCCCTCTGTTTTCTCTGCCACTATCCACTATCCTGTTGCATTTGTTTTTTCCTTTTTTTGTCACTTAGAGTTTTTTTTAATAGCTTAATCGTCTTTATCTTATACTACCACTAACTTACCCAAAATCCCACTTTCTCCCCTCCATCATACAGACAGCATCCCGGCAGATTTAAAGGAGCCTTTCTACACAGACCAGTATGAGCAGGAGCACCTGAAGCCTCCTGTGGCCAGCCTCCTGCTGTCTGCAGACCTTTACTGCAGGGCAGGCAGCCTCATCCTGAAGAGTGACGCCGCTAAGCCCCTGATGGGCCACGATGCTGTCATTCAGGCGCTGGCTCAGCGTGGACTCTACATCACCGACCAGGAGAGACTGGTCACCGAGAGGGACCTTAGAAAAAGGCCTCTGCAAATGGTATGATAGTTTTTTGTTGTTTTTTTTTATCTCAGGGTGCTGACCAAGATTCTAGTCCTGTACCATACAGCTATCGTGACTTTCCTTCCCTGAGGCATATTTCATAATCTATTTCCTCATTCCATCATTCCATGCAGCACATTTTTTAAACATGAGTTATCCATGAAAGAGGAGATTCTGGAGTAGCAAGGTACAGTAACAGGAAGTGATACCTGCATTCACATGTTTTTGCTTACACGCACTTGTGTACAAGTTGGTTAAGCCTGTATGTTGCTACATCTTAACGATTTGCTCCAATGCCATTGTGCGTGTACTGGTGAGCTAAGTTTTGCACAGGGAGATCTTACAGGGTTTTTTTTGTTGTTTTAGTCTAGGGATTTTTTTTTTGAAAAGTTAGAACAGTTATCTCAGCTGAATAAATAGCAATTTCATTTAATAAACCTTCATTTCTATTTACCACAGAGCAGTCTTTAAAGGGTATCACTTTAGTAGCAAGGTAAATGCATTTTCTCTGAATGGCCAATAACTGTGGACAACAATTTTAAAAATCCACAGTTATTTAAAATATTTTAAATGCAGTTATTTAAAAATATTTTAAATAACCACTGCAACAACAACAAACCAACTGTGTTGTAGTGGTTATGTAGTTGCTGTGTTGGCATCAAACCAACACAGCAACTAGAGATAACCAACGAAAATGTACAACAAGAAAAAGGCGGTGTTACTTAGGCTACGTTCAGACTGCAGGCAAACGTGACCCAAATCCGATTTTTTTGCCCATAGGTGACTCAGATCTGATCTTTTTATGACAGTGTGAACGGGCCTAGTCACATGGATTCTGATCTTTTCCTGTTCAGAATCGGGCCACGTCCATGCAGCTGTTCTGCTGTAGAGCTGTAGGCCTAAAGCTCCACAAAAAGCCATTATTAAACATTTGGCTCTCTTCCTTCTCTACCTCGCTATCATCTGCTCACAAATTGCCTTTCTTATACCTAAAATCCACCGGACCGGGGCTGTCTTCTGAGTTACATGTATTCTACTTGTCCGAGTGGATACAGTGGGGAGAGAAAGAAAGAGAGAGAGGGAGTGATTTGTGGGCAGATGCGTTGTACACCGCCAGATACCGTAATGAAACGAACAGAAAGTTGTGAACACTTGTCATAATTCAGCAGAAATGTGACCCGTGAGAGGACAATGAAAAACGAGAGTCTCCCGCGAGTTAACCGGAGCTATGTTGCTCCTTGTTTACTTCTGTAACCTGCAATAGCGTGCTGCGTGTGACATCGTGTTATTTTTCTGCGCATGCGGGTCACTCTCAGGCTGCGGACAGTTCACACTGGAGTCTGATATGGGCCGCATTTCAACTATAATGTGAACTGTCAAACAAAAAAAATCGGATCTGGGGAAAAATTGAACAGAATTAAGCATTAATGCCTGCAGTCTGAACGTAGCCTTATTCGCTTCTCCTGACTGCCTGGGGATTTAAACGACAAAAACCAGCAATAGCCTACATGCTGACTTAGACCTCAAGGAATCCACTGCCCTGCATGTATCTGTCATCTCTCACCATCTTTATAGCTCATCTAAATAAGACCGGGTTGGAGCTCACTACACAGATGACTTTTCAGGCATCCTATTGAGTGAGAATGAGGGATCCTCATTATTTGGGGGCAATCTCAATAGGAGGCTTTATTGCTTCGGTAAATTGCAATTGAGACACGATTAGCACACAGTTTGCCTGCAGTTTGTTTGTAGAGCCGTGCTGGCTTTAATTTCCCTTCTATGCTAATTCAAAAGTTATTTAAGTTTTGTCGGGGTTTACATTTCAAGCACTTTGTTGCTGCTCACAAAATGGAATTTAGATTGTGTCATTTAAAGCTGAACTAAGGGGAATTCCATGTTGTATGGAGGTATACTGTAGTAATTTTGTCCATGTGGGATTTTGCCGTGCTTTATAGCTTAATGCAACATTACAGCCTGTGCCATGAACCTGAGGGATTCCCATGTGTTACTATGTGGTCTGAAGCATCACAGATTTTTTAAACTTATTTTCTTAGTATTTTATGAATATGAGTATTATATGAATATGGGCTTTACACTTGATTTTGACACAGTGCATGAGTGAATAGTTCAAAAAGAAAGCGACTGTGTGTGTGTGTGTGTGTGTGTGTGTGTGTGTGTGTGTGTGTGTGTGTGTGTGTGTGTGTGTGTGTGTGTTGTGTCCATGACTGAGTAGGTTGTTGGTTGAGCAGGAGTGTGAGACTACCTTCTACCATTTCACTTTCCTTCTCTCTATCCTCGATTGCTCCATCTTTCATCCTTGCCTCCTGCATCCCTCCTTTAACTCTTTCTCTTCACCACCCCCCTAACATCATTCTTTCTTTGTATCCCCTTTTGTGTCTCCTTTTCCACCCATCCCATCACCCTTTCTTTGACATTGCCCAACACACCTTACTTCTTCTGTCCTTTTTCATTCACATTCACTTACTTAATCCCCACATCTTCCCTCCATCATTACTCATCCCTCCTCTTCTAGCATTCCTCCATTCATCTTTACTTCTATTATCCATCATTCCTATTCTCCCTTCCTTCTTGCCTTTTCAGTTAACTTCCTTTCCATTGTGCATTCCTCCTAAATTACCTTGCCATGTTATCTTCCTTCTTCCGTTTCTTTTCTTCACTGCAAAATCCTTGCTATTTACAAAGCAGCTTATAAAATTTATTTTCACATCACCTATAACATACAATCTACAGCATCTTAATCAGATAAATGCTGAAAGTTTAATTGTAGGAACCTAACTGATGTTAGATTGATTTGTTAGTCATGTAAATCAATTTTAATGAGCTTTAGGAAAGCAAAAAAGATAAAACACTGCTTAATATTGACACACTTATTCAATTAAATTCAAGCCTTGATTTAAACTTTGAGAATCACTGAGGTTTCCCTCATTTGCACTGATGTCGAGATACAAAGGACAAAAGAGGAGAATAGTCAGTGAAAACAACTGCACATAGCTCTCACCTGCTGCATGATGGAATGACAGCTCAGACGGGGGGATCATCTATTATTTAGAAACTGCTGTGGCCAGAGGCTGTCCAGGGCCAGGCTGAGCTCTTGGGTGTGGAGAGTCTGCAAGAAGAGCAGAAACAGGAATAAAGCATTTCTTCTGGGATAGTTAAAGTTAGAGAGGGTTGTTTGATGGCATGATACGTTTCCCTAAAGGAAAAATCAGCACTGTTTTTAAAACTAAAGCAGAAACAGAGCAAGAGACTGAGCACCTACTTGCAGTTCCAACTGTAAGCTGCTCTGGATAAGAGCACCAATGTCATCAAATGCTGCTTCATTGCATTTTAAGTTAAGCATTTTGCTTAACTCAGCAGGTTGCATGAGGTATAAGAATTTTCAGGATAAGCAATTTCAGTGGATGTTTGAGGGAGCTTTAGTAGGTCAGTCACTAGCAGAGTTAGATGCTGCTCATGTCTTGTCTGACACATATTATAACTGAGCACATTTAATGACATTTTCACTAAGTTGCCAAACTAACTTTCCCTCTTTCTGTCACCAATCTGCCCACTCATCCTTCTGTCTTTTTCGGCCATGTGACGGATTCCCACATGTGAAGATCCAAGTTACCGCCCACTAAGTCGCCTACACACATTCTGTATCGCTGACACTCTCCTCCACCTGTAGTGCATGCAGAGAATGAGGGAGAGATGTGGAGGTGGGCTGAGGATCTGAAAATATTATTGTAGCATTACACATTAAAGCCCACGTACAACCACTGCGGGCATGATAATAGCAAAAATTCATTAACAGGGGCTTTAATTGCCAAATATTATAATACTAGTTCTCAATCGTGTTCTTTTCAAAGTGTCAATGTTGCATAATTAGCTTTGTTTGTGGTGATTGAGTGGAAAATTTAGGAGAAAGGAGAGTTAATTTCCCAAGGAACGATCAAATAACTGGTACAGTGAAATTTCACAAGAAAATTAACTGCATGTCAGTTTCCTCAGATTGTTTCTGTGCAGCTCTGGTCAGGGAGAAAATGTTGTATCTAAGTTTGACCCCATAACCAGCAAATAAACATTATTGAATTAAAGACCAATATCTTGGCATGATGAATCGACATCCTGGTCTAACCCTGTTGCTATGGAGACTTCACACTGAGCGGGATGAGAATGCCGGGGAATATAATGAATGGAAATAAATTGTGTGTTGTTTTGTGCCTGCATTTGTTTCCACACTTGAGTGTGCATGTCAGGAGCTGTAGAGTGGGCCAGTCCTCCCTTCATCCCCGAAACAAGTCCAGAGAGAAGGTGGTTGATCTTTAGAAACAGTGGTTGGCATTTAGTATTTTACTTTATCTATTCTTTATTTGCAGGATACAGAGCAGTCCCACTGGAGCAGTGATGGTTAATTGTCTTGTTTAAGAGCATCTCAGCATTGATAATGAGAAGGGGACAAGCACTGTTCTTTTCCTTCCCTGGGTTCAAAGTACAATGAAAGATGCAGGATTGTTGTTTTGGATTTCTATATATGGTGACATTCCATCCCTTGCTTTAACTACAAGAGAGTAAATCTGGCCTTTTCCTAGGAAATCAGATCAGGATTTCACACAGTGTTGTAATTGAGGTTGGTGACCTCACTTTGAATAAAGAGCACATCTGCTAACAACAATATAAAAAAGAAATAAAACATTAATATTCAATGCCAAATTATACTTCTGTACATTGGTGTCTTTGACGCTTTGCAATTACACCACCAAAAGGATAGTTGGCAGTGGTGTTTCTGTGTTCCACTGAGTTTATTCTTCTTCATTAATGTAGGCTACAACAAACAATGGTGCCTGAAACTGAGTCATGTTGGAGTTGGAGCTGATCAATGTTGAACAGCTGGATGTGTGGATAGGCATAGATAGATTTGACACAGAAGTATAAATTGTCTTTTAGGAACAATTAAGAAAGACAATATTTTGCACAACAAATACCAATAATGTAATCGGGGGGGCTATTGTTTAGGCCATCATCTACTAAATACTAAATACATTAATCATGTTATGAAATGCGTCAGTATCTGAAGACACCAGACCACCTGTGCTTAACACTTTCCTAGGGAAAGCCTGTAGATCATCCACAGGATAGTAACTTGTTGATGCCAAAAAATCAATATATGCCCTATTATAATGATCTCAATACTCTTTACTTCCTTGATGTCATAATGGTGTTCTTCCAAGCTGCCGAACCTTGAATGTCATAGCTTTAATATTTAATAAAACTGTAGTATATAGGTCAAGTTGTTGCCAAGTGTTTATAATGCGCTGTATAAATCAGACTCATGGCTGTATGTTGTGAATACTGAGAGGAAGAGGCATAGCACCTTATTTGGTTTCTGAATTGCTTTATTGTGCCGTATGGGTAATGTATCTGTTACTCTCTGACAGAAAAGTCAGAAAGGTTTATTGTCACACTTATGTTAGGGAATGCTTTCAAATCTATCCTTGATGGCAAATGCACCTCTAATGTGTACGTGAACAGATTTATTCTGTAGTTGTTGTTGAAACCATGCTGTTTTAGTAAGTGAAAGCATTCATTTACTATAGTCAACTTGCTGTCAGTTTGTGGGTTTCTTTTAGCCTTATGGCACATTATACCACTGTAATGTGGAAGCAACTCCAATGCTGGCTTTCTACTCAGTTGTTCGCCAGTTACTGTACATTTAATGCTTAACTGGTCGGTTTCACACAAACGGCATTTTGAGCAAGTGATCTTAACTCCACATTAGTTTTGTTATCCCATTAGCTGTGCAACAAAACAGAACATCATTAAAAAATCCTTCTTGCAACTGATTATGCAGCAGTTATTGTTACGTCTTAATGATTTTATGACTTATCAGATATCCCCTTAGATTGGTACAAATTCTATATAGAGTATAAAAGCCATTTTTTTAATATTGCCAAAAACAACAAAGAACAGAGTTAATAGAGGTTTCTTAATGAAATATGTTGCAAAAAAGTGAGGGGTGTAAAAGAGTAACGCATGAAAACTGACTACAAACCATGAATTTAACATTATGTGTAATAATCCCAGTAGGATTATTATCAGGTTAAAATGTTTAACTGGTTACATCAGCCATGTATGTAGAATTTACCAATGGGCTGATGGCCTCTATGATGCTTGTGGTTTATATCCAACACAATAATCTCAAGCATCTCACAACAATTAACTCAATAATTCAAGTAGTTTACAATGAAAACTCAATCAGAAATAAATTCATCCCAAAGAGTAATAGTACAAAGACAATAATATTTAAAATATTTCAAAAATATATAAATATATCAAAAATATTGTCTGAAACTTTAAGAAAAGAAACATTGAAATATTGTAGAGAACAGAAAACACAGTAAAAGTACATTTAAAAATCTCCACCCATATGCATATCATATTTACTTTTACTGGGTGACAGATTGATTCATCTACTCCTGTACAACATGGATGAAAAGAGGTGAATACACTTCCTCCTGTTAGTATCCCTCTCTTCTGCTCCCTGCATCACAACCCCTATCGGGCAGGCGCTCCGTTTCCATGGTTACACTCCAGTTAGCAGGGTGTGTGTGTGTGTAGGTGGGTGCAAGAGTGGGGGTGCTTATGCTTGCATATGTCGTATGCGCAGTGTGTGCTTGCATGTGCGATGTGCTTGTGCAGCTATGTACTGTGAGAACACTGCCACGTTCTGAGGTAGGGAACGCTGAAAAGCTGGAATTGTAAGCAGGCAGACGGTGTTTCAGAGACACTGCCTCACACACAAAGACGCACATCCACACAGACATAAGGTGAAGTACAGAAAGCGAACCTGAGTGCCAGGCAGAGAGAGAATACTTCTCAACATCAAACTAGCTTCCTCTGTCCTTGTTCTGTCCTTGATCTTACAAACAAAGAGGAGCTGAAGCAGCAGGGTGGAAGGGAAGCCCATCCAAGTATTTTCTGTCCCCATGGGCTTCTGCGAAGTCACAGCCAGTATGTTAAGCTTAATGCCAGCAGCGACTCCCGGCCAGCACAGTATGGATGGGTAGGCAGCGAGCACATAATGTGATGTCATGTGATGTCCTGAGCATCTTCCTCAACTGGCTAGTTAGATTGTGTTTTAGGCTGTGTTTTTAATTTAATGTATATGTTTTTTTTAATCTGCACAGAAAAAACAGTAATGCTGAGTCCACACGATGAGGGTTCAGGCATTGTAGGGATGCTTCTATGCTCAACCCTGAGAACAGGAGCACATTTGTCTAGGGGCCTTTAAACAGTGCAGAGAAGAAAGGTCAGTAGCCAGCAATTGTTTTTCAAGTGTTTGGTGTTTTGCACTGAAAAAATTATTTAATTTGTCAAAATATTCAGAAATATTTTTCAAAAAGCCCTGAGTTGGAGCACAGGTGGCTTATTCCTTATAGCCTAGACCCCTCGTTCAATTCCAGCCTGGGGCCCTTTGAAGCATGTCTTCCCCTCTCTCTCCATCATTTCTCTCTGTACTATCCAAATAAAGGCTAAAAAAACTTTTAAAGAAAAACATTAGGTGAAAAATATTTCTATTGTAGTGAAATAGTGTGCCCCCGTGAGCCTGGGAGCCTTTGTTTTCAGAGGAAACACCTCCTTGTAGGTTTACCCAAGGCAAATTGACCCCAGGTGAGAAGACTAAGAATGATTCATACATCTACTGTATGGATCGGCACCTCTGTTCTCTTCTGAAGACAGGAAGACTGGGAGGCAAGATCATCTGATGGCTGCGCCTGGAGAGATATCCTGCCTATAGACTGATTTTTTTTCACAAAGTGCAGTAAACAGTAAACTAACTAACCAATTACGAATGATGTCTTTTCAGTGCGAGAGTGTTGGAACTAGGTACGGTTATGTAAATAGATTATACACACACAGAGATTCCCTCACTGTTTGTACAGTGTGAGAAGTCTGTGCAGCAACCATGCCTGAAAAAGAACAAGGTGCAGATCTTGGACCATGTTAGTTTTAAAGGCAACATCTCCTGATCTCATGTAATGGCTCAGTAAGCTTATTATACCATATAGAAAAAGAATCAGTGTCATTTTCTCTTTAGAATTTAGAGCAGGGGATTTTGTGGCAAATCATTTTCACTCTTAAAATATTCACCTGGTTTTCCTTATTACTATCATTACAAATGTAAGGATCAGTGAGGTTGCAGTAGCACTTAATCTCTAATGAATTTATGCTGCTACGGATTTGGCTGTGTGCAGAGCTTAATACAGGAATCCCATTTTGTGAGATTATATTAAACAAGCATTGTTATTGGTTATACTATTGTAACATGTGTTTAATTGCAGTTTTGATTCACTAATGGAATAAACATTAAACAGGATTTTGTTGTTGACAGGAACAATAAAGTAAACATATTAATCCTCAAATGGAATTTCCTCTCTTCCTCTCCACTTAAGTATATGTTCAGCACAGTCAGTGCAACCAGACAGAGAACCATGATCCTGAACTGGTACCTGTTATAATCTGGCAGCACTGCAGATAATCTGCGGCACTGTGCTCTGCTTTTTTGAAGACCCAGTTTTAGGGTGCAGTAGTATTTCATATACTGTGAAATGGAGACTATGACATAAAGACAAAAGTCCATCATGTTAATGTAAAATGAGTGGTATTTCCCTTTAAATTAATTAACTCAGCTTCAAAACAGAGGGCCTTTTCAAACATGATGGAAGGATTTGAACCACAGGCATATCTCCAGGGTAGGTCAACGCCGGCTGGTAGCCATGATCCTGTCTCCAGATAGTGTTCTAAGGTTAGCTTTGAGGTTTCCATATAATTGCTAGGTTTCAGTTTGGAGCATATGGACGGGGAAGGTATGCTGCTTAAAAGCTCCTTTCCCACAACTGATGCCAGACCTCACAGTTGGTATTTTGTGCATCTAAAAGTGTGCATGGGCATGCGTGCAGTGGTGTATAAGACTATTTTTATTTCTGCTCACAATTGGGCAAGCTGTTAAAGGAGTTATGCCATCTCTCCATTTGAAAAGAAAAGACTGCAGAGAAAAAAAGACAAAAAGGGGAAGATTTTTTTAAATTGTGGAAGAATTTGTCCAAATTCAAAGTGCATCCTTGTCATTCTTAGAATTCAGTAAGTTAAAGGCTCTGTTCGAAACAGAAAGCAGTTGCCTTGTTGCCTCGCTACTGTAATTCACGCAACATCACATTCCAAGGGGAAAGCCCCCTTGGAGGTCGAAAGAAGACCGCTGCCCGCCAACTTAGAAGCAAGTGATACACTGTTACTTTGAGTTTGTTACTTTTGTGTTGCCTAACTGCCGGAGAGTTGTTGTGCAACTAATACTTCTATGTAATGCACTAATTGAGGAGGAGACAAGCCTGGCTGTGTTTCTACAGAATACCGTCCCATAAAGAAAGCCTTGGCAGCAGTGTAAGGTGAGGGAATCTCCATAAGGTAAACGTAAACATCACCCAAGTCTAGCTAAAGCAGGGACCTGGCAGGGAGCTGCAGCTCTCACACTTTTGTTCTCTTCGCCCTCCATTATTATTTATTCCGCCGTCTTTTGGCATCTAACTAGTCCTGTACCGTTTGTCCTACAAACTTGGTTTCAAGTTTGGTTTCAATACTTATAGTTTATACTTATAGAAATACTTATAGAATTTATACATCTGTTTGTTGTTTGAACTTGATGCTTACAAAAGGTGGAGTACTTACTGACTTGCAGTGGATACTTTCAGAACTCTATGTTGTTAGTCTTTCTAAGTGTAATGATTACATGAAATTAAGTCTTTCACAGCACAATTCTTTGACTGTTCATTTATTGTATTCATTATTATTCAATACAATTATCTTGTATTGACTTCACTTTTTGTTCTGATTGCACTTTCTGTTAACTCTTACTTCCTTCCCTAGGTATTTACCCATTGATGTTATATGTACTATGAGCTCTTACTAGTATTTATTGCCACTCTTACTAGTATGTATTGTCAGTTGTAGATCTATATTTGATGCTCTGTTGATACTTGTAAGTTGTTCCTCAAATGTAAGTCCCTTTGGATAAAAGCGTCTGCCAAATGAGTAAATGTAAATGTCTTCAACAGCAGAGTAGCCATCACAGAAAATATATTTATAAGCAAAACATGCCTTCTGTTAAAGCTTAGGAGCCATTTTTGTCAGAATAAGACATGATTGACTAAGAAACCTGAAAGCCTTCCCTTCACAGTGTATCTGAGTAGTCCGGTAGTTGAGGTCTTGCTCTTGCTCTGGATCCAGAGATTGATGGATAAAACCCTGCTCACAGCATGTTAACGAAAAGGGGGCCAAACTCAACACATATGTTTGCTGAACATGTGTGCAGCACATCATTTAGTCTCTTAGCTGATGGAGCCGCACATTGCACAGACTGCAGTAGCAATCTCAAAAAATAGGTGGCAGCTCTCATACGCATTTTCTTAAGGAAATGCCCATTCTATTTCTAGCTGACTTTCCAAAACAAAAATTTGTAGATAAAAAAGTACTGAAAACTTACATTTGTAGATGAAGTCGAGTCAGCATTGATGCTGCCTTCAAAACTGACCATTACGTGGCAGTTTGAAGGCATCTTACGAGACTGAAAAAGATCCTTTCTTCCATTTCGAACAGCACTTGATGTCCTCTTAGACACCTTCTGAGACAGCATTTTTTACCCATTTCATACACAGCCAAATAGTTTAGTTCAACTCTTGGTTGGAGTTTTAGTTTAAAAAAAGTAAAATATTATTGAGCTGTTTATATTGTCAGTAAACTGCACTGTAATTTTGACTTTCAATCTCTTGAAAGAATTACCTCAATCTCTATGGACTAAGTAAGGAGCCACAGAAGTGTTGTGTTGGCTACATAGACGGTTGGCTATCAAATACATTCCTGTGATCAGTGTTTGGAATAACGGCGTTTAAAAGAACGGCGTTACGTAACGGCGTTATTTTTTCAGTAACGGGGTAATCTAACTAATTACTTTTCCCGTCGTTACAACGCGTTAACGTTACTGGTCGTTAAATGCGGTGCGTTACTATGTAATAAACTGTGTAATCTGAACGCAGCAGCTGGCTCACACAGCTAGTCAGGAGGTAGGTTAATAACGAGGTAAGCAGTGCTTGAAGTGGACCGGTACGCTGCGCTCTAGCTCGGGTGCCTTTCAACCAGCGATTATGTTGGCTAAGGCAGAGTCATGTTTCTTGGTAGCCAATCAGAGCCAGTGTTTTACACACATGCCAGCACACGCGCACACACACACACACACACACACACACACGCGCTAAACAGAGATTCGATGAAGCAGCAGAGATTTTTTTTAAGAGTAGGTAACGGAAATAGTTACTTTCCCTGGTAACGAATTACTTTTATTACAGAGTAATTCAGTTACTAACTCAGTTACTTTTTGGAACAAGTAGTGAGTAACTATAACTAATTACTTTTTTCAAGTAACGTTCCCAACACTGCCTGTGATTATCTGAATTGTTTTGTTACGTTGCCATATATCCTGGCAACTAGTAAGGATGAAACTAAATATGAAAAGATCAGCTCTTGAACTTTGTTATATGTTATGATGTCTTTCCTTACAATATTTCTAAATCAAGAATTGGTCTTTCACAGGTACTGCTTTTTCCATTAACATTGTAGTACTTTTGTTGACCTTCAGTGAAGACCAGAGTACAGCTAAGAGCTTTTCCATGTCCAGCTGAGTTGGCGTGAAGCTACCTAAAGCTAGACATATTCAGTTTTTAGACATATGCTCCAGCAGGGAACCTCTGGGAGACCAGTAAAAAAACACCACGCCAGGCCTAAAAGCAGACTGCATTTCAAAATTGCATCACCCCTGAGCTAATGTTGGGATGGGGAGGATGATGGAAGTTTCTTTCAAAACTTTGTGGGATATCATAAATAATCAATGAAGCCTTGCACTCCAGTTAAAACAGGCACAGACTGATCATTAGCCATGACCCTTTAAATTCCCTTAAAGCTTTTACTGTAAGTTGGTAAAGACATTACTACAGTCATTACCTCATTTCATCAGAAATTTGCAGTGGACTAAAGTCAGTGTGTTGATTCTAATGATTTCGCAGAAACATTTTTTTCAGAGATCCTCTACGTTAATGTTGAGGTAGTAAAGTATTGTGTATCTACCTGGTTCAGTTCAGACTAGCAGCTCAGAGCTGTGACAACAGATTTTAGTTTATTTACAACAGACACACAATGATGAGGTGAAATAAACCCACACATGCCTTTTGTAGGTCGCTGCAGTTTGTTTTTGCACTTCCTTTGTGTGATGTTAAATCAGGCTTCTACGGTGGATTTTCATCTCTCCTCTTTCACCAAGAGGTCGTATTAAAGATGAACAGTATTTTCCCGGGTGGAAATACAGAGAGCCAGCAATGTCGCAGTACAATAAAAAC
Source organism: Lepomis macrochirus (assembly GCA_024633595.2). Lineage (NCBI taxonomy): Eukaryota > Metazoa > Chordata > Actinopteri > Centrarchiformes > Centrarchidae > Lepomis > Lepomis macrochirus. The sequence continues at coordinate 21,904,387 of JALXJV020000010.1, forward strand.
AGGATATTGGCCGTGAAGGAGCATCTTCTTACCTCATGAGAAATCAAAACAAGATTTATAGACGTAATCAGCTTAGATGAAAAAGTGTACAGAATGACTGGAAGCAATGACATGACTGTATGGATGTGTGCAATTCACTCATCAAAGTGTATTTAAAATAATAAAACATTAATATAATTTTCATAGTCAGCATGATAACAGCAGTGTCTTTGAGAAAGCAGAAACTAATAGCTCAGAAAAGCAGTCTTGTAGTCAGAACGTCACCATTTTGAATCCTGAGGAAGTAATCAAATGGCGTGAATTAGCAATCTTTCCTCTTTTTGCAGCCATTTAGATACCCTCAAGCAAGATGTTTGATCATGAATGCTCCACTGGAGCTGCTCACTGGTCAACAATGTAAGGCAAAGATTGCACTTGGCAGCTTCAAGGTATGGATATGTGCAACTGTGTGAATATGACGTAAAGCAACACTGAAGGAACCAGATGTGCTCTGCAAACCTTAAGGTTGAAAACATGACGTCATGGGATATAACAGAGGAAACCGCCTCTATTTTTGGCATTTGTCTTTATTTTTGACAGGACAGCAGACAGAGAGAGCAATGGCAGGGGGGAGAGAGAGAGGGGACCTACCCCTTTGCTGCTTTCTATTCTTCCCCCCTCTGAGGGGGTTACTGAGGCTTTTCTTCCTTCTAGCTTGAATCTGAACTTTACACTTGGTCAGTTGATCCTTTACTGACTGTTAGTTTGTGTGAGTGGTACAACAACTCTTACTAAGAATTTATTTTGTTGCAGTACACTACCTGCTACACACATAATGTATCTTTCATGAGCACTGAGCGCAGAGGACCTTTAAAGCATTTATTACATAGAAGCTCTATTAAAGGGTCAGCTAATAAACTGATGGCTATGTTATCAGTTCATAAGAGTTAATGACCATATGGTTTTACTGCATATTGTTTACTTAGCCACTATTACAGCACATCAGTGATAAATCAGGTTGAAAGCCTTGACATACCACTCTTTGTTCAGCACCACTGCTATTATGGATGTTATCAGTTAGGGGTTAATGTTAGTTAATGTCTTTGGTGCCATTTTGGCCTTAGGACATTCTATCCTGCCATAAAGTCCAAGGTTGAAATGCTAAATAAAAATCCACTTTAGTATGATCCATAGATGCGTTTTGATTTCTTCAACATCATGATGCTTCTGTGAGACTGTGTCAAGAGACAGCAAAATTGATGTTAACACATCACAATAGAAATATTGAAACAAGTTTTTGGGAAAAAATGTGTCATTCAAAAAATGTGTCTTTCAAACTAATTCCCAAATGAAAAGGGATACTTTCTATGAATATTTTCATAAGTGATGCTCTAAATTGTACATTTCTTCAGGATTTCTAGTAATTATAGGTAAACAAACCTGACGGTGTGTAAACTATCTCATTCGTCTGCATCACTCTTGTGTCACATCTTTGTGGTGGGTTCTGCTTCTCTCTCCCCTGCTCTCTTCATCTATTGAATAACCTTTTTAAACTGGTGGAGTTTGGACAGGGGAATGAAACTGTTGGTTTCACCCTTTTAAGTATTGTTTCAAAAAGGTTTATGCAGTCTATCCAAAGTACCGTTAATTGCTTACACCTCTGACTTGTAAGTGCTGAAAGAAGTTGCTTTTTTACAATAAAGTATGCTTGATCCCAATCTCCAAAACAGCTGAATCCTAGAATAAGCATGTGGTTTTACACTAGCCTCTTCCTCCCACACAGTGGCCTGGTGTCATTTAATATCATTAGAGACTGTGAGTCTGTGATGTAGTAAACAAGATTTGTTCTCCTTGTTGTCATTTTATCTTGTCAGACCACAGGTGATCCAAACCAGTATCTTCAAATTGCTCAGCAGAGGGGATGAAATTGGAGGGAAAGCCTCTGAGGAATGATGCAGGTCCCTTGGCCTTTTTAAAATTGATCTTGCCTGGAGTTGATGGGCTGATTTGGAACTGGGCTCTGTAAACTGATAACAGTACAGTACAGTTTGTGTGTTGATTTGATTGTTTGTGTCTCTCTGGGTTAATGTTTTACACTGTTTGGACAGGCTAAATAAAGGCCAAAAGGAAACATCTTGGCAGCGTATTATTAAAGGGGATTGGTTTGCTGGGTTCCCAGATGAGAGATAGTAGAAATTAAGCTAATGCAAAGTCACACAGCAAATTCATTTCCAAGCTAAAATGCACTTATTGTTGCTAACTTGACAGCCAGTCTTGCCAAATATGACTATGCTATATTGTAAGTGGGAGAAAATTGCTCCAGCATTGATGTTGGTGTTTTTCTAGCTTTCTTCACGCAGAGCACACAATCACAACCTACCAGTTGTTGTACAACAAGGTAGCAACAATGTTTTCATGTGTTACACAGTAGGAATAAAATTCACCATGAAACCTCCAAATGGTGATTTTAATTTGTTCCTTTTCTCTGGCGCTGGTGCACTGTATCATTGTTGATCTTTAAGGGGCCACTTTAACTTTACTTTAACTTTAATTAATTGGGTTACATCATGGAAAAGCTGCTGCCCTAGTATGAATATTTTGTAGGTATAATTCCTGGGTAGTGTGTGGTGGAAAAAGTATAGACTAATATAAGGAGCTAAATGTAGGAGAACTACAACACTTAGATTACAGTGTTTGCACAATGTGATATTTTGTTTTAAGGTAGGGCTGGACGATATGGCCAAAAATGTTATCATGATAGAAAGTTTCATATCTTTCAATATCAATAATTATCACAATAAGTATCAAATCGTTATTTCTTTTGAATTTAGAAACCTGATGGTTAATTGTGGTTAAAACTCAACTGTGGTCTTTATGGTCAACACTTGCTGAAACAATGGATGACTTCACAAATCCGAGGTAGAACATTCAAAACAATTATGATAAAATCTTTGTCAACAAATATGCATGACTAAAATTAAAATTAAGTAAAAAGCTTTTTTCAATCCTTTTTCATCAACAAAATAACAAAAAAAATTATTGTTATTGTTTTCTTGTCCTGCCCTATCTTAAGATTTTCCACATTTAGTTCAATTTACTACCCACATTGCAATTGACAATGATGGCTTCTGATTTGAGTCGAGGCCTAGAGAAATAGTGTTTTTATACAAATTATAAATAATTATTTGCAGCATTTAAATTGCCTTTTGTAATATAGCACATTTCATAATGTTACATTGCTAGTCAGCTTGGTCGTTAGGTATCAGTCTTCTTAATTAAAAAAAGTATGTATACAGTACATATCTACAAGCAGCAGAAAGGGTTATTGTTTATACTGGCACAATAGGGACCCCTCAAGTCTAATTACGACTGTAGAAAAGACTGTGTTCACAATTAGGGAAGTTATGTTTGGGGGAAAATCTTGGTCACAAAAGATCAGTCGTGGTTAAAGGAAGTCATACTTTGGGGTAATAAAGGTATGGCATAAGTCCTACCCAATGAAATGTAGGACCTGTATGTTGGTTAGTTTTTCCAAAATTTATAATGGACAGGTTATAATGGACGCCAAATTATTTAATTGGACTCTCAAAGGCTAGCAGTCAGTGTGAGCAAACTGGGTCTTGTAACCAGGGATGAATGCACTTGTTTCCAGAGCAACGACGGTAAGGGAATATTTGACTGAAGAGTTTCAGATGTACAGAGCAGTGGAGGATATGGAGTTCTGGTTCAATCCTATATATAAGTTCTTTCAATGCCTTGCTCCCCACTCACTTAAGGCACTAATTCTTCTTTGCTTCCAAATTTCAATTTCATTGGTATAAACTGGGACAATTCTGGCAATTCTTTTTACTTTGACTGATGAAAACAGAATTATAAGAATCTTTACAAGTGTATACAAATATTTTGTTGTTTCCCATTCGCAGACCTGCATATGCCATTTTCAGTTCTTGAAAGTAATTAGCAAATTTAACCTGCTCGGATACATATTTGCAGTGTATCTTCTTATTTGATTGATCATGTCTGTCTCAGTCTCAGTAGACCTGACAGGTCTTTGGTTTTGTCTGCAATCAATAACATGCGGGAAACTATCTTTTATACATCTGTTTTTTCTTGTTGTCTGACAGCTAAATCTGTTACTGAGATTAAAATGCTGTCATTGTCTGAGGTTCAATTCATCTCAGAGCAAAGTGGTCAGATCTGTCTCTTTGATGCAGTGTCAAGGAAACAAACCTTGGCTTACGTTCTCATCTATCAATCTATCATCCACTGTTGTACACTTGGCCAAGGTGTTGACCATTGTAGCTGAGTTTGACCTTTGAAGCTGATCAAACAGGACTATCGGTTTATATTGATGCATTTACTGTACTGTTTAGTGCTAATGACTAAGTGCATTTGCTAAAATATGTATATTCTTTTTCTGGTATCACCAGCTACCTATAAAGCTACTCATTTTAACCCTCTAAATCTTTCTCTGAACTGTGTCCTCTTCCAGAGCGCTCACCTGGCAATGATCGACACTCTGATGATGGCGTACACAGTGGAGACGGTGAGCGTGGAGAAGGTGATGGCCTGCATTCGCCAATATTCTTCCTGCAACCGTGAGGTAGAAACACCTTATGACACAGAGGACACAATGTCCACCTGGATCAACAAGGTGAGTAATGGTGTATGTGAGTGTGTGTGTATATTGTGTTTAAATTACATTATTGACAGCTGAAGTCCAGACCCACTTTAAATCATCCTATGTTCCGCTCTTCTTTGTATCCTGAAGTTGACGTATGATAACAGGTTGTAATTAGAATCATAAGAGTAGTTTTTTGGCTCTCTGTAAGCTGCTTAATTAGTCAGTGTTTGATTGAACAGTATTTTGTCACATCAAATTATCTTTTGAAGGGTCGGTGTCAACTTTTCCTCTTCATATGTGCATTTCTGCACATCTTGTAAAATAGATAAATATTATGTAAATACAGGGACATATTGTAAACTGCTGGCCAATGTTGTAACATACCATAAACTTGTCCCCTTGTTCAGGATCTTTCCAAGGATCAGGCTGCTCATACTGTACACAAGTTACTTTGGCTCAGGGGCATTTCACCAGTGCTCAGTGGGGTTGTAAGATATTACGGTCCAAAACACTGACCTAAATACCATCAAATCTGTTACATGTGCACCTCTTGCGTTCATGCCTGAGAATATGCCATATGCAGGTGAACTCACAGCACACGAGAAAACATCCTCCTGGGTATGATTAAAGTGGGATTGTCCTTTTTTATCCTTTTGTTTACTACTTTCACTGCCTTTATAACCTTTTTAGTGTTATTGATACAAGGACTGCCACGTGTTTACATGTGTCATGTAAACACTCACTGCATGCGTAAGGTAACAGAAAGATGAGAATATGGTGACGTCACATGAAATTTTTGTGCTTTTTCCTTTAATGATGGTGTAATTTAACATTTTCCATATCTTACATGCAGTAGAGGATCATATGTAAGAGGTGCCTGTTCTCAATAGCTATGACACAAGGCATTGGATGCCAGCTCCTCATGACTTCTGGCTCTCCCCTCTAAACTCTACAGTTAAAACACACATTTCTGTATCAACTGACAAGGGCTTTATATGTTGGTGTAGATAATACTGTTTAGAGGCTGCTCTTAAGCAGTATATTGTAACTAAATCCTTACATACATTTTCATAAACTAGCAATTATGGTCATTTCAACCAATTATAAAATTGTTATGTCTTAGGACCCTAAGAAAATAGAAATGTCCACTGAAACACAGACTAATTAAATTATTTTAGTGTAGCAGCTGTGGTCAGCTTTAATTCAGTCAGCTATAATAGACTAAGCCCAGTTCAAGTCCATATGTTTAAAATCTTTGTAGAAGCCACAAAGAAACAAATGCACATTCTTTAAAACGTTACATAAAACGTATTACTACAGTACATATTACACATCAGAAAATGTGGAGTAATACCCTTTGAACGTACATGCACTGTGTAAGTCATCCTTTAAGTGGTTGGCGACGTGGCCAGCATGTGCAGATGGCTGTGGCTCCTCCATACAGTGCTACAGACCCCAGTCTGTTTACATTCTTCTGGTAGGAACACTCCACTGCTGCCAACTCTGAGCTTCACACACACACACACACACACACACACACACACACACACACACACATTTTTGTTCCTCTATCCCCATGGGGACATCTCACTGACATAATGCATTTTCTAGGCCCTAACGTTAACCTTAACCCAATTGTAACCTGAACCTGAAAACCAAGTCTCCTTTTTTTGTCCCCACAGCAACACAAGTCTGGTTAGTGTGCTTTCAGTCCCCACTGAGATATAAAAACACGAAAAACACTCACACTAGCTAACAAGTGTGGTCGTGGGGCTCTCTGCTCGAGCCCCCTTGTGTTCTAGTTCCAAAATTAAAAAAATTAAATTCAGCTCCACTTGAGTAGACTTCAGTGTGGTTCAATTCAAATTTAAACTGATTTAGAAAATCCCCAAACGCCTACAATGTATGCCTTTAAACACAGACTTCTATTATGATCCTTTATGGAAGAGACAGTAACTTAACACAGAACACAAAGCACAATTAAATACATTTAGTCCAGCCCTATATAGTAGTTGTAACATTATGGAAATGCTAGAAAATATGAAAAAAAAAAATAGGTCACCTTTAAACTTCTAAATGCAATGATGAAAAATAGTGTTCATACTGCAGATAATCATAACTATTGTATAATTTATAACCTAATTAAATTAAATATTTTAATATCGCCCATATGCTACTGTTTTGCATTGTTATTACTGTGGAAACTAAAACTTCTAATAATAACTTTTTCACAATGCTATGCTCTAAACTATGGAGCTTCAGATTAAGTAACAAAACAAATTAGATTTTGAGTTTATTAATCTTTATATGAAGGCGTATGAGCTGAAGATCAAACATTAGTCATAGTCTGTTCCTTATATTGAATTTAGCTCATTGATGCTGATGCCAGCACGATGAATATTAATCTTATTTGACCTCTCTCTTTCAGGTAAATGAGTATCTGAAAGATACCGTGGCTCAGGAGCAGAGGAAGAGGGAGACGCAGAGCACTGAACCTGCTGGGAGCCCTCGGGTGGGTACTACACATGTGAACATACAGATGTAACCAGTTTGATGGACAGTTTCAAACAAGCTAAGTAAAATCCTTTGCTCCAGTTAATGGATTTGCTGTAACATTCTCCATTTGACTGACACATATTTGTCCCAGACGTCTGTGTCACTTTATTATCTGGGACCGGTTTCCTCGACAGATCTTAAGCCCTTAAAACCCAGCTACCATTGAAGAAAATCTCACTCACATATGTCTGGGCTTTAGATAAAGCTCAGTCTGTATCAAATGAAAAAGACAAAGAAGGTCAGGCTACATCTTCAAAGTCATAATTAGTTTATCTTCCCTGACAAGTGTACAAGCATCACTCACTTCATTTGTGCCATAACCAGCAGATCACTGCTCTCTGGTCTAATTAGGCCAGCAATAATTTAGTGCGAGGTCACCCATGTCCAGAGTCCTGCCTGTAGTCCAAATTTGTTATGTAACTGACTCTAGTATCAGCAGTGACTTCTAATGACATAAGATAGACTGGTGTGGCATGTGTTTATGGTTTATGTATCTGAGTAACTGGAGTAATCTGTGTTTGGATTCAGTAGTTTGACACTGCATTTGCAATAAATCATAGACTGATTCACTGAATAATCTATTCACTCACTGGTGGAAATAAAACAATTTAAATCTCACAAATATACCACATTAAAGCTATTTGTCACCACTACATTTCACAGTTACATCCATGTTTGTTGTATGTTTATGCAAGTGCATAAGGACATACAGATGTTTTGGATATTTCAATGTTAATATGACACAAAACAATGTGAGCAATTTTCCTGTGTCCTATGCTCCCGTGCAACATGTATAGACCATACAGACAGGCAGATAAAAAGTCTGACTTTGCCACGATCAAGATTATAAAATGATTTATACAACTCAAGATGGAGAAACTGGGTTAATGCATTTGTTGGAATAATAAACATGGCTGCAGGTTTGCCTCTTTCTAACTAGTTCAATTTTCAGTCACCTTCTTCTTTACCAGTCATATATGCATATTATGTAGCTCTGCATAAAAACGTGATCATCACATCATTGTTCTAATAATGTTATTGCTGTTCTTGTGTGCTGTTGTTAACATTAAGTGTGACAAGCATTTTTTAGACCAGGTATTATCAAGCTGTTAGCGTTCCAGGCGTCCCATACTTTGATTAGATTTGAAGTGGCTGGGGGGCTTTCACTGTGAAGCAGCTGCACACAGAAAGTATGCAGAGAAGTTTGACCAAGCCTAAATGCCAACCTGCTGATCGATAAAAGACTAGAGCTCTAAATCTATGTCTGTCAAATTTACGGTTCGTTTCTGTTGAATAAGCAGGAATGGACAGTCTGGTACAATATAATACTCTACCCTAACAGAGTATTTTGCTTTACAGAGTATTGCAACAACAGAGCACAGCAAAGAGGCAGGAGATGCTTATAGCATCATGGATCTTAGCCGTCCATTGTGATGTGTTTAGTCATATAAAAATAGCCATAAAAATATAATACATTTTGCACCTGCAGTAATGTGTGTGTCTGTGTCTGTGTCTTTATGACTCCATTGTGAGCTAACAGTCAAGCTACATTTGGTATTATGGTCTGGCAGCGAGGGTCAGAGTTGGCATGGCAACCAGTACTTTTCACCCTAACACAGCAGAGTGATGATCAGAGAAGAGGGAGGAGGCTGATGATGTCACGCTCGTGCCTCACACCCCCATGTCACTTATTATGGACTAACAGCAGGTTTTCAGGTTTGTGTGGTTTTTGAATGATGCAGGTTTCAGTGATCCCATCACATTCCTCACCAGCAGTCTCTTCGCTCTTCTCTCATTAATTTCTTAAATTCTATTTCAGTATTTCCCTGTCCTTGATCTCTACTCCGCTCTTCCACTCCAGACCTGTTTAGAGAGTTAAACAGTTCACCGAAGGGAAAATATTGCAACCCTGTCCCATGTGGTTTAGCCTGCAGAGAGTTGAAATGGAGCACTGCAGTGTGTGTGTCTGTGTGTAGTTCCCATCCCAGTCCCAGAGCTGTGCAGGCTTCCACTGTGTTTGATGCTGATTTGACCAGTCAGTGTGCAGACGCAGCACTGCATGCCTCAGCTATCCCTCGTGAACACACACATGCTTAACTGGTGAAGTTGCATCAAAAATAAGTGACATCACATCATTAGATTGTTTTTATGCTTGCTAAACACGAAAAACTCTTTCCAAAACTCTAAAGTTACAGCTGAGTATTTTTTACAGTGTAGTCACCTTGCCACTGTCCGAGTGTCTCGCATGTGGTGCCACGCCTGCTCATGATGTGAGTGTTAACACATCTGTTTGTTTGGCCCCCAAGCCTGAGAGTTGGCACTTCAGTAACATCATCCCTAACTTCAGGGCAGCTCACATGTGTGTGCTTATGGGTAACATTGTTCCAGTCTCACTGTGAGGAAAGTCATTGGATGATGCAGTTCTACTCTTTTAGATGATTTAAAGTACACCCAAAGCAGCCAGTGTGTTATCCTTCTTCTACTAAAACAGTGTAAACACTGTGTTAAAATCATTTTTACGGAGAACAGTATTGTGCATTGCAGTACAGTTGTGAAATTTGAGCCAACCGAAGACTTGATGAAATAATGAATCCTTTTGGCCCTTTTTAAAACCACTCTGCATGTTGTTTAGCCGGGACAGTTTTTGAACTTCATGGTTTTGCTCCTTCAGACTTGAGACATTGCATAACAACTGCTTGCTGTGTTGACAGACAAAGGCACAGTCAGCATCTTGGCTATATGAAGTTGATAAAGACTTTTGCCTCCATCCGAGTCTTTTTATTTTGTCTTCTTTCTTTCAGTGTTTCAGTTTATATAATTTTTACACATGTGTATCAGTTATAAAATGGCTGTTATGCACATAATTTCTACTGAGTGGTCATAAAACTTCTGGATTGTTCTTTGACTCTGTTCCTACTCTGTCTCTGCAATCAGACTGAATGTGTTTCTTCAGTGGCCAAACAGGCAAAAGTGTGCGGTATTTTCTGAGTGAAATAACATTTTGGTGTTCTGTATTCCGAACAAAGCCTAAACATTGTCTGCTTGAAAACACCTCGTTGGCACTACCCTCACAATAACAGCTGATCTGCCCAAAAAGAGTCAAGATATGGAGGTGTCAGTAACAATCAATCTATCAGTCAATTAGTTAGAAGTTAGTTTTTTTCCAGCAGAAAACAAAGAAACTCATGCAAAAATAGTGCACTGCTGTTTTGTTTTTGTTTTTTGCTGATGTCTAGCAGCCCCATCTATCCTCCCTCTATCCCTCCATCACTCCCCACCTACCCAGACCTCCCCCCTTCTGTCTTTGTAGCATGACTGCAGTGTGAGTCACACAGGCAGCTTCTGTCTTAGTCAGACCAAGAGAGACATGCACCCGGTAAGGACAACACATAGAGCTAACCGGGGCAAGTGTGTTTTTATTTTAACTCACTGTACTGTAACCAGGGGTGAGGGTGGGTGGACGGTAGGAGGGGGTGAGGACTGCAAAGGCAACATCGGGACAGAGAAGAGAGGACTAATCCTTTTAAGTTTCAAAAGCTGAGCTGCAGCTCAACCGGACATGTCTGGCTTTAGAGAATGAACTATTATGGGTAGTGGGAGAGTCAAAGGATGATTGAAGTGTAGATGGGTGGGGTTCATATGTGTGCACATAAACATGAGTAAATGTGTGTGTGTGTGTGTGTGTGTGTGTGTGTGTGTGTGTGTGCGTGTGCGTGTGCGCTCTTCTGTAAGAAGATGATGGATAAGGGCTTTACCGCTCCCCGGGGTTTGATTGATGCTTATAAACAGATTTTAACTCTCTTTGACCCTGCTTAGCCCACAGTCTTAAACAGTCTTCATCTCCTCCATCTTATTCCATGCACGATGAGGTTACCTGTTATTGAAAGTCCGGGTTGACCACTGGTCCTTAATAGCCAATTTTTGGGGCATTAGTAGCCATTTGTGTCATCAGAGCTCTCTTTATCAAAATCCCAAATTCAATTCCTGCTCACTCCTTATTACTCTCTCCGGATAATAAATGATGGAACATCCTTCAAAATAAGCACTAATGATAGGATTAGAATAAAAATACAGTTTAAAAATCAATCAAAGGTCGCAAAAAATGTTTTATAGGTATCTGTTGAGCTGTTGTGTTTTTGATGATTTTAGATATCAGTCCTGCGTGGGTATCCATTAGTATATTTAATGTCATTTTAAAACAGGTAAAACAAGATGCCAAATGTGTAGTAAATGGTTTGCAGACCCCATATGACATAAACTAAACACTGATCATGGTGTACAGTATGGACAGTGAAGGAAAAGATAAAAACAAAAAAGTCAAATACCGTGCTGATGTCCAGGAACCTACCTTCTTGAGTTTGATCAATGTATGTAATGACAACATAAGTGACAAAAAAGATCAGCTAAAATATATGGCACAACAACGAAAGAGGCTAAGGAGGGTTTATACAATGTCAGACAAAGGGTTTGGTCTTAGGTCATACAGGATCCCTCAAGATATACACTGCAGGATGTCTGCACCATCACTATCCACATGTTGATAAATACAGCTGATTGACTAATATGTGTTACCTTAGATTACATCATGTGTGTTCTTCTGATGACATTAAACTCTCACTGATGAGTCATTAATCAAATCAGGAAATCCAAGAAAGCTACAACTGATCTTTGTTATTTATGTTGGGGGTTTCAATACAAAGCGGCTGGCTCGCCTTTGAAGCTGAGCACTTGCCAGCCTTGTTGAGTGGCACTCACATTTGGTTCTTTGATGCTTCTAGGTAGTGTGGGAATTAGCTGTTAACTGAGGCAAGCCTCTCCTCTTTTGGAATCAGCTTACATTGTCAGTGAATAGCAGACAGCTTGGTTATATTTATGCAGTGGGATTGTTATTTGGGTTCTTTTAGCTTCTGTAGCTATTTAGCTGTTGCGCTTCTTTTTACGACAATAAGATACATTTCCTGATTTTGTTTGTGCCATACAGTGTCCCATGATTCTAATATTTATCTTGGCTAAAAAAAAATTCTGACTCAACATAATTCATATATGTTTCAACACACCAGCAGTGAACTTATATGGGACTTTTGTGGATGGGACTTTTTGGGGACACTCTAAACACTAATAAAATCTTCTTCATTAGAGCCATTAGACAGATCAAACCTATATACATCAAACTGATTTTCTTTCATTTTCATTTGCAGCTCAGTTTGGATTTTTTTAAATGACTGTTAAAAAGTAATTTATAACAAATGAAACTGTGAACTGATGATGATGACCAGACGTGCAGACGAAAGGGCTTGCCGTTTCTTTGTACCTTGCTTCTCCTGTTTTGATGCAGTTTGGGCATACATGTTTGGATTCCACTCTGACTCTGGCTCAGACAAGACTCTGTGACTACCAAAATGCACCAGTCGTCTCGGGGGAATTGTGTGATTGGCCTACATCTTACACTAGTGTTATTTCCATTTAGGCTTCACTGCAGATTACATGTAGGTCTAATGATGCAATTTCTTGCCACAGATATGTTTCATATAGTGTTTGAAATGTTTCTTCTGTTCACTGTTCAGTTGCAATGCCATTTTATTTGAGATAAACTGTGATCCCTTCTATTTGGTCTGGCCATAACTAAGCTCTCATTCTCCAGACATATGAGCACCAAAAAGGCGAAGATACACCCTCAGCGCTCGACAGTACATTACACAAAACATAATTTCAGGGTTATTCGGGTTGTGTGGGCTGCTTTTCTTGTACTCTCGATAACACGCAGGTTCTCTCCCTTTGATCTCACAGCTGTCATGTCTTTCCTTGTATTGCTAATTGCATTACTAACTAATCTCACTAACAGTTATGTCTTTGTTGTTGATGTTGTTTTTTTCTTTTGCTGTGCTGCTGCAGTCTCCAACCAAGTGGTACATGAAGCTTGTGCCTGTAAGTCAACTAATCATGGCTATGCTCTTGCATCTGTGTATCCATGGTGACCGTCTCTACTCCCTCCTACCTCTCTCTGTCTTGATTGCCATCATTTTATCACACGTGTGCGTCAACCTGTGACTTCACTGTTACATAAACACTGCTCTTCTTTCCCTGACCCTGTTTTGATTAACAAGTGTTCCCTTGTGCTGCATGTTAATTACTATACAGCAATTATATGAAAAGACATTATGAAAATGTAGCTGTTATTTTTTGCTACTAAGATAAAGCTATAGAGGGTGAATTACATTATAAATCAGTTCTTTATATCTACTGTCTCTATGAACTGCAGTTTAGTGTAAGGTTAAGCTGGAAATCTGTGGTATGCAGACATTTGGGATATGTGTATTTGAACTCAGATTCTCTAACAGACTTCTTTGTATTTGCTAATGTGAAGTTTTTGTTAGTGGAACCACACACCCTTGGGGAATTACTGAATGGGTCTCAAAGGATTAGCCATCAAATTGAAGAAAGATTAGCTTTATTAGAATTTCGTTTCAGAGATGGGATTTCTGCCAGCATTTGGCACGAAATTGTTTGAACGCCGTGTGCCAGCACTCACCGAAGACCTTCTCGTAACATGTGTGTCTCTTTTCACCTCAAACATTGTGTGCATTTGAGTGGAATGTCATCTATATATGCATGTCACTGGGCTGCATGTTGATATGTCAATTCTGAGAGTTTTTTAATGATCACAACATCTGGAATAATAATCAGTGAATCGCTTCCGGTGTATTTGTGCAGCCCTGATATTTGCTGTAGTGGGTTTTGTTTCCTAACAGTGGGCTCACTATGACTGTTTCTTTCAAACAATTAAAACAGTTTACTACACTCTGTAAGGCTCAATGGTCATTCAGTTACCTTCATACAGTATTATTAGTTATGAAGCCTTGATGTGTCCTTTGTTGCTGCTTTAAAGAGACAATAAAGACAGCTGTTGTGAGGGTTAGCCATTGTACATGACTCATTTTACAGCTGTGATTAATATTTAAAAAAAGAAACAATAGGACAAGTCCGGCCCAATAGGTTCAGTAGATGTACGCATTGTAATGTTGTACTATGCAGTTTGGGTTATAGGGATGCGTTTTATGTTATGCAGGCTCGCTACAGAAAGGAACAGGCCTCAACCCAGCCGGTTCCCTGGATCCCCCCGGTGGACAACCTGATGAAAGACAGTACAGACGGTTCAGCCCTGGGTGCTATGCTGCATTTCTACTGCCCTCAGCTGCTATCACTGGAGGGTAAGGAGCTTACAGTCAGAGTGGGTTAAGATTTGTTTGTGTGTTGAATAGGGGCAGGAGGTCCTGCGGCAAAGCACAAGGTGACCATCATTTCTCAACAGGAGTTAAAGAGCTCTGTTGATCAAAGTAATAATGATAAGTCAGAAGAAAATATGCTGAAAATGCTGAATTTTTCCAACTGTGTACTGTTTCTGGCCCTTAAGCTGTTTCTGCCCATTTAAAACATCTGTTTTCAGAACACATTTCAACAACATGCAACAAAAATGTTCAAACCAAAAAGGCACATTGCTGAGCTGTGAGCATAGTGTTTCTCTCATTTTGCAAACATTGTTTTTATTCCTCAGAAATTTTCAGTGTGGAAAAAAAATCTAAAAAAGTTATTATAATTTTTATCTTGGGGATAGATTTGTGTTATTTTGCCCCCTGCCCCTGAATGGTTCAAAGATCAGTCACAAACAAAACATGCAGTCTAATTACATCACTTTGCTGAAGTGTGTTGATAGTGGGCCTAACAATTACACACCTTCATATAAAGTATACACACACACAAGCAATCAGTTGAACTGCAAACATCACAGGGACAAAAGATCAATCACTCATCACTGTTTACTCTTTTAACTTGTTAACACACAGCTCCAGCCACAGGTTGATAACATGCAACCCACTGTCCTGATTGGTCAGTTATAAACAAACCATTGTGCTTGAACACCTCAGCAGCTCCTCACTAAAGGATCGTCAACACTGTATTTAAGACACTGCACCCATCTATGATCAACAAAAAACATCAGTACATTGAAAACCACTGAAGTGTGTGTTATAACCAGAAACCCTTCAATCGTCACATTCATACTGACACCTGATGGCTCCCTCTGCCCTCCCAGATGTCTGTCTGAAGGAGAACATGACACTGGCCGACCGTCTGTACAACCTGCAACTCATACAGGACTTCTGCAAAGACAACCTGAACAGCTGCTGCCACTTCAGCCTGGAGGACATGCTCTACGCCTCCTCCACCATCAAGGTAACTGCTTAAACCTGGCTGCATTCAACACAACACAAGATTTGGAGTTTCATTTTCAAAATGAGATAGTTGCTCTCTCAACTGAAATACTTTGACCCTCACTTCTATATAAAATCATATATGGTGTCTGTAAAGTTTGCAAGTTACTGTTAAAGTCTTTCACTACCAAAATGATGAAACTTGCTCAGACTAAAGCATCTATTTTAGAGTTTTTTAATGAGTAACAGTTGTTTTATTTTTCCTAATGTACAGAAATGATTTTGGGTGTGAACTGATTTTTAGAAATTGGTTTCGTAAATTTAGTTCAGTGATAAGTAGACATCTCTGGAGCGACTTGATGCTTGTATTGTGATTCTGATCCGGCTTGGTTGTTGTCCAAAACGTCTCTCTGCTTCTCCTCTCTAAAACTGTTTTTACAGTTAGTGTGTTATAGTTGTTACAGTCTCGGAGAAATATCTGTCCGAATCTAAACTGCTGAACTACTTACTTGTTGAAACTGAGCCTTTGAAATGTGTCCAGTGTGTGCCAGCAGGAAGAAGAATTGCCAGTGGTAGTTATAAGAAAAACCACCATCTGAAAAAAAATTGATCTCGTAGCAAGTGGTGGTTCTTTTTAAAAAAAAACTAAGAGTAATGTCAGGTCTTAGTTAACACATTTACAAAATTACAGACAAAAAAAATGCCACGTTATACTTAAGTTAATGAGTGTTTCCATAAAATGATACAGATCCTTTATGTGTTTGTTCATTCATGAGTTTTTCGACAAAACACATTAGAAAACCATATGGTGTGGTATCCAGTGAGAAAAGCTAAATGAAACAGGAGAAATGAGCTGCTCTGTAAGCCAGTGTGGTGAGTCACGCTGTGGAAAAAACATTCAATCCAAACTATCTGTCTTAACCAACCACAAGCCTGGAGAGATGCACTCATTCTGCTCTCTCAACATGTGTTTTTTTCATTCTTTCCTCACAAACTCTTTCCTCGTCTTTATTTATTTCCTTCGTCTTTTTGATCCCTTTGTGTTTCGTTCTGTCTGTGATTTTTCGAATGTTCTATCATACTTTGTCTCTCAGTTTCCTGGCCTTTCTCAGTCATTGTCTCTCTCTCTCTGTTTCTCACTGACTCACTCCTTTTCTCACTCTCCGCTTTCTATCACTTTCAGCTTTCTATTAGTCAGACAGCCTTATTGCTTTTAATATAACAGTCCTAGATGACATAATGCTGGATTGCTGTCCAGCTCAAATCAGGAAGAGTGTGCTGTCCTAACACATAACATTTTTTTCTAGTTCTACTTTTCATCTCGAATCAGCTTCAGGTTATTTTACTTGGCCAGGGCTGCTATTGGTTGTTAATATCTCTTATTCTTGTCCATATCATTCTCTGACCCCCTTCTTGCTCAAAGTCAGTGTTGCTTTTGTTTGGTTTGTCCCATTTGTGGGAAAAGAGACACAAGCTACATGTACGCATGTCTGTCTTTATGTTGGCTCTAAAACATTTCTAGTTCTAGCTATGTTTTGTTTCATGTATTTTTATCAGGGCAGAAAACCTTTTCATCAAATAGCCACAGAGGCTACTGGAGTCCACAATTCTCACAACATCCCTAAACAGCAACTTCCACCATTCTGCCACACAGTGCCTACCACAAAGACAGTGTAGTATTTGTCTGGTGGTTTGGTATAACTTTCCATTCGTGCTGTGTGTTTGTCCCTGATGTGTCCATCTCAATGATTTTTGCCTGAGAGTTGCATAGGTAGTAACAAAAGTTGATGTGTCTGGATGGCATTGACTCTGCTCAGCATATCCTCTGACAGAGAAACTGTCAGCACAGACTGAACACAGGTCACTAAAAGGACAAACGTCAGTAGACTGTCCAAACTGACTGAACATCAGCTTTCAAACACCTTCAACTTCAAAACTTGCTGTTTGCAGTGCAGTTGTAGCTACTTTTGCATCCTGCAGTTGTGAGCATTTTAGACTATACTAAATATATAAGTCAGCTGAGTTAAATTTATTACTTTTGCTTGCGATACTGATAAAATACTTTTGTAATACTCGTGGAAATATTCTTTCATTATAGAAAGGGAAATGTTTTTTGCTGTTACCAAATCATATGTTTAGCTTCCACCTAAAGCTAGAGGAAAGGAGAAGAATTTCACTTCATTCAGTTATAAAATAGAGACCTGGTGTATTGGAGCTGAGATGTGAAAAAAGATCAATACATGTGTTTAGTAGGGCTGCAACTAATGATTATTTTTGTAGTTGACTAGTCACAATTATTTTTATCAACCCCTAACCCTAACTAAACCATCTAACTAATTCAAATAACCATCATTCCATGAAGAATGTTTACTATTCTGTATAAATAAGAAATAGGGAAGAGGACAAGACAGTATAATTCACTGATTAACTATTGTACTTAACGTGTTAGCTAATACAACTAAAATCGTGTTAGCCAGCAGCTTCCATGAGTTCTCAAAATCCAGCATGCCAAAAACTATGGAGAGGCTGCTCCAAGATAACAGCCAGGCTTTTCACCTGAAACAATGAACTCGCAATCTGATTTATTGTCAAGTAGATTTGCACTTTTTTTGCTTTGGTATATTGGTGCATAAATAAGATTTATGTAAAATAAAATTAAGTACTGTAACCGCAACTGTACACCAACAATGTAATGTCTATTTAGAGTAATAAAGCAACAGTCCCCTTTCATCCTACTTTTATTTTTGTTTTTTTCCAAAGTGCTTTTAAGTTTCACGAGCCAGGAATGTTCTCTACATCATGAGCCAGATGTTGACTTTAAATTGATATACTGAACTATTACTCAGACTGTAAAGCCAGAATAACAGCAGTACAAAACTATTTTACAGTTGTGGCCTCTGTCGTTGCTGCTTTGTTGCTGCTGCAGTGGCCTGTGTGACCGAGATCAGAGTTCTCTGTGGGCGTGACTGGCCAGACGGCTACTCGCTGGAGCCTCTCAACCCTGAAAACGTTTGAGCACATTTTTGATTTTGAACTGCGATTTAGTGATGAAATAGCATACAAAACTCTCCACTTCTTGCTTGATTGCTTCTTCTTCCTGAGTCGTCTTACAGTCAAGCAGTCATGACAGACACTGGAAACAATGCTCCCCCCAGCGCCCGAAAAGTACATTGCAGTTACAAATGAACAACCAGAAATGTTCTTAATTACTATCTTCACACATCATATAACATTAACTAAACACATCACTTTGTAACGACGCGTCAATAGTGAAATTCTGCGTCAAAGCATTTTTATAATCCACATTGTCGATTATGTCGAATCGTTACAGCCCTCATGTTTAGTAACAGTAGTTCATATTTGTACTGAAATTATTGAATTATTTCTCAGGGATACAGCACTAGTGAGATGGATAACATGATGGATAACATGAAAACATTTTCTCACAGTCCTCTCAAAGCTCGCACACATCAACCAAACATCAAAACATTTTTTAAAAATGAGTTGTGTGAACCAGCTAGAAGCAGTATTTTGCTTATACTGATTTCACAAGGGATAAAATCAAATCCCAGCAGGGCAGTTATTGCCTGGCAGCAGCAGTGCAGCCAGAACTGCATACAGAACCAGTTAGACTCAGTAACCTTGACCCAGTTTCCAAGCAGTCACACCCTCAGTAGCTGTACGCCGTGGCCCTTCATACTAATGGAGACCTTATTATAGAGACTGAGTCGAGACATTAAAAGGGGAAGGGAAGTGAGAGAGGTGTTGATGGGGAAGAAAATGGAAACAGGAGAGAGGAGGCGAGGAGGAGCAATGATACCACTTACACCATCTTAGAAAGGAGATGGAAGAGACTGCGGGGGGGCATGATGATGTGTTTAGACGTGCTCATCACTGAAGCAAAAACACAGACACACGCAGGCACACACACCCTGACAGCCACCTGCTTGAAGTGGATATTTTGCTTTAAAAGAAACCAAAATGCACCCTTATGTTAATTCGGGCTGCAGCTAATTAAAAGAATCATTATTGATTAATCTGCTAATTAATATAGTGATTTGTTTCTTACACTTTTCTAATACTTCTCATAAAAATGCTTATTATAGTTTCCCAGAGCCTAACATAATATATTCATATATATTGTTTTGTTCAACCATCTAAAACCTGTTAATATTCAGTTAACTGTAATGTAAAACAAGAAAATCAACAAATCCTCACATTTGAGAAACTCTCTGTCAATCTTAACAGCTTAAGTTAAGTGTTGCAAATGTAAAATATGTACATCTTCTGATGTGATAAAGGTCATAAATTTGACTGCTTATCTGAGCGGCATTAACATGGAGGACTTTGAGTCACAGTAATGGAAAGAAAGACAAAAACTGACAACTAAGTGTTAAAGGAGATACCTTAGTTCAGCTTAGCCACAAGGGCCAGCCTGTAGCCGGTGTGGGTCAGACACTTTAATAGATTGTATCAGTCATCCAAAGAAATCAGTCTATATGTGCAGAAAATTGGAATTGAGCATGAAGCTTCACAGCCCTAACATTTGACAGCTGTGAGTGCCCGCACGCACACACACACACACACACACACACACACACACACACACCAGTCAGTCTGGCATCTCCATGTCAGATTCCATGTGCTACTTTGTGGCTGAATATGTAGAGCACTGCACATAAAATCAATCAGAGTTAATGGTCTGTTCCCTTCCATTTCAAGGTATCACAAAACTTGGGATGAACGTCTACATAAAATGCGACATTTTGTATGTTTGGTGAAGATAGGATTAGTCCGCATTGTATTCAGTATGTCTCCATAAGAGACAATAGACTAGCCTTCAGTACCCACCCCCCAAAGCCATAGAATGCACACAATACTTGGGGCTATCCTTTCCTATACCAAGCTAGTAAATCATGTCAACCCGCTCTCATTTACTGGCTCTTCATTTAATTAATTCACAGCACATCTAAATTACCATCTGTGGATCCAAAAAGGAGATATTAAATTCACCAACCTTGAGCTTTTGCCAGCGTTTGCGTCTTCATTACCAGGAGGTCCATAGCAGACATGCTGAGGTTGCCCGGGGGAAGTCAATTAACACACTTTTGTCATCAGCTGTGTGATTTGCAGTAAGTGTTGCACGGGGATAAGCCTCAGTACCTAGACCATTAGCAGGCAAAGAGTACAAGGATCACATTCAAGTGGCCATGTTCTTTTCAGTGGTATCCCTTCATCAATTTTTGAACTAAAGTGTTGGTGTCTCAGTTCTGTGTGTGGCCACGTTTAGACATTTGAGCACAGAAGTTGATTCTTCTTTAGATTTTGTTTTCTACTTTCAGAGATATATAACACATGCCCAGGTTTTTATGCGGGCAACTCAGGACAGCCTGATAAACTTGGCGGTAAATCAAGAGAGTGGGTTATCCAGATTGAAGTGAGTCTGTCTGGCTGGCTGGCTGGCTGCAGGACCTAGATCCTTTAATCAACCCTCTGGCCCAATGGTTGTTGACATTAATGCTCAGTGAATGCACAGCGTGTGTCTAGGCCTAATGTCTTGCTGAGTTGGCGAGAGTAATTTGTAGGCTGTTTATGTGTGACCTGCTGTGTGCATTTTTATGCATTCACACCTTACACATTGCCGGTGCTTTTAAATGTTACACCGCTCATGTGTGAGTGTGTAGCTCATGCAAAGGGGGGGCTGTTTGTGCCCATCGCTGTAGAGTGGATTAGCTCCCTCCAGCCCCCACCACCCCTCAGCCTCTGAGCTTTCTTCTAGTAATCACCAATCAGGTTCCTGTTTTCATCCTGAGAGTGACACACTCTGACATTCAAATCTCTGAACAGACAGATCTGGTATCACTGCAGCCCTGGCAGAGGTAGAAATTACAGTCAATGAGAAGAAAGGCGTAGTAGTGGTGCGGCGGTTGGTTGTTTGGGGATCTATGTGAGTGTGTGTGACTCCTGGCTTGTGGTATTAAGCGATTACTCTCACACCTGGTGTGTCAGTAGTAGTCAGACCGGCAGATGGGAGGAGAGAAGACAGGTTGGGCTTTCTGCCACCAATCTTGGCTAGGCGGACTATAGGAGATCTTCATCTCTCTATATATCTTTCTTTCCTTCATTTTTTTCTTTTCTTTTTGGCTCTTTCTTCTTCTGCTCGTCTTAAACCACTGAGGAATGCTTCACAAGCTGAACACACGGGACGGTAACCAGCACTTTAGTATTTGACTAGCTGTTTGTTTGTAATTCTATGCTAAATAGCTGTTTAACCCAGAATTAATACAATGGCAAATATAACTCAAAACATGAGGTTGAAAAAGATGATGGAAAAGAGTTTTAAAAGGCTGACTCTAACTGTAGCAAGCAAGTGATCAGTTTTCATGTAAGGTTGATCATTCAATATTTTTCTGCTTTACTTTAATTACTTTAGTAACCATGTGCACTACAGCTTCTACACCTTTCACACATTAGCAGATCTGCTTTCTAAAAAACGTACAATGCTGCATTAACACCCAAGGGTAACCACTGCTACTGATGTTAATTGCCTCTGCCCCTCCTGGTGTGCTTTTAGACTGTATTTGGTGGAGGCTTAGTGGGTGTTTGTATGATGTGTGTGTGTGTGTGTGTGTGTGGTTGCTGGCGTCAGTTGGTCGAGCAAAATGTTGCTGATGAAGGTGAATCAGGTATCGTTAGAGCTGAGCCATGCAGCATTTGTCTTTGTCTGGAGACCATGGACTGAGGGCGGGGAAGGGGCATGTTTCTTCAAGGTCGTCCCTGCTTCATCACACTCGTTGTGCATAATGTGTGTGCACATGTGCATATTTAAGCGAGTGCCAGCATGTTCACTGCAAGAAATGCCCAATTTGGTGATAATTGATTTTTGAAATATGTGAAAGTGGAAAAAGCTGAGTGTTTTCACTGAATATGAGACTCAATGGATTTTTACAGCATCAGCCATACTCAATGAATCATGTTGTGTTTTTTTTTATGTAAGGTCTGCTAAAGTCTACCTCTGTTTTACCTCTGTTAGACAGTGCAGCTCTATCAGACACATTTGTTATTTAAGAAAGTGTAATAGTCTTTCATAGTCCAAACATTTGAATTTTCTTAGAAAGAAAAAAACAGTAGATTTGGGAAATTGTCATAGTAAGGGAAATTACTATCTGAGACAGTTTGATCTCCCACTGTATGTTGACCTGATTCAGACATGGACATGACCTGGCACAGTAGTTCAGGTTGACTGGTGGATTGCATGCTGGTGACTGGGAACAGGAAAAATATAGCTGACCTCTATTTTATAAATTAGGTTAATACCTTAATTACTCCTCTACTACATCAGGTACTATTGACTTTTTTATGCAACCTTAATATTAGCTTATCCAGCATGTGAAAAGCCATGATGTTACATTAGCTTAGCTAATATATATTTTTTCAGTGTGAAAAGTCTTGACTCTTCATAAGTCAGGAAAACCATTTCTTTATTTTGTAAAATGTCGCTCATTTGTGGAAAATGCCTTGCCGAAAAGGATGAATAAATACAGATCCCTTTGTAAAGTACTCCACTGTAGGTTGAACTATTGAGCATCTTCTTTTAAGAGGATCTTCATATCTTATTTATATGTAGACTGGAAGTCTAGTGCTTAGCACCTCAAGTTATCTGTACCGGTTAACAGAGCCACCTACTGGATAAATAGGCACAATGCAATTGTATGCAGGGGAATTGTGGACAAAGTGACAAGACACATACAGAAGTTGCTCACTGTAACATTTTAACATTTTACTCTTCAAAGCATCATTGTGCTGAGTGATCATATGTTACTAAATCAAATGTTTTTAACCTTACTCTTGGTTGAATATTTCCACAGAATAACTACCTGGTGTTCATGGCAGAGCTGTTTTGGTGGTTTGAGGTGGTAAAGCCGTCTTTTGTGAAACCAAGAATGTTGGACAACGAAGGCACAGGCAAGTCTTTAATTCTGAATTTATGATAGCTTTCAGAGTGGCAATAGCAACTGCAGTGGCATGTGTAGAAAGAAGTGGTAGGTGCTAGAAGCAATGATAGTCTAGAGGTACAGTGGATAGAAAAAGTCTACACACCCCTGTTAACATGCCAGGTTCTTATGATGTAAAATAATGAGACAAAGATAAATCATGTCAGAACTTTTTTCCACCTCTAATGTGACCTATAATGTGATCAATTCTATAGAAAAACAATCTGAAATCTTAAAGGGGGAAAAATGAAAATTAAAAACCTTACAATAACCTGGTTGCATAGGTGTACATGTACATGTACATGTGTATTTTAACTGAAACATTGACAGTGTTGTACAGTATTACATTGCTATCCATTAGGAAAGCACTGTTCGATCATTTATCTCTGTTGGTGTCACCTCAGAGCCCTCATCCTTGTTGAAGAATTTGCCAGCCATCCCCATTTCCAAGGTAACCAAGAGGAGCTTTATGGAAAGACCCCCAAGTCCTGAAAGACCCAGGTATGCTAGTCCAAATTATGGTGTTCAAGTGAAACATGGATTTCTTATTCTTCTAAATGTGCATGAGCAACGCATTTTACTTCCAGTCGAGTGGAGCTGCTTATTGGCTAATAGTTTACACTGGTCGGTGACCTGCTTGCATGTGTAAATATATGGGCCTTAATTAGTCATATAAGATCAGCTTGTACAGCAAAATCCGTATCTGGACAAATTCAAGATAAAAAACAACAATGAAAATATATTTTACAATGTGCATTTTTTTGTACATTTTTCTTTCTCTCTTATTCTCTAGTTTACCCCTCCGACCCCAGCCTCGGACCTCAGGTGATTTTTTTATGGTTTTTTTTTCATCAAAATTTTATTAATGGGTGTGAATATTATAATAGTACTACTAGGCACAATAACATCTGTTTTGGTTTTACTTTGCTTACTTGTGTCATACAGGAGAGATCAAGAGGTCAACTTCAATGTCCTTTGTTGATGGCAACCTCGGCACCTGGCCCAAAGAGAAAAGGTTGGCAATACTGCTGTCCTGTTCACATCCTGCTCATTTAAAATATCCAATCTCAAACCCTCAAATAATCTTTTAAAAATTTGTTAGAAATACAAAAAACTATCTGATTAAATTTGTTTCTTTTTGTTTTTCTGTTAAGGTCGGGG
This sequence comes from Lepomis macrochirus, assembly GCA_024633595.2. Classification (NCBI taxonomy): domain Eukaryota; kingdom Metazoa; phylum Chordata; class Actinopteri; order Centrarchiformes; family Centrarchidae; genus Lepomis; species Lepomis macrochirus. The sequence goes on from JALXJV020000010.1 coordinate 21,928,908, forward strand.
CCTTATGGAGTGTCTTTTGACATCCCCTTTGACAAAGAGGACTCTGCCTCCGCCCCCTCTTTCCGCCACACGTGGCATGGTCAGATCCATCAGCACTGATGATGGTTCTGGCTTCAAGGTCCACCACCTCCCCCGTGGAATGAAGCGTAACCTGTCCTTCCAGCCAGTGAATGGTCAAAGTGTTGGCATTGAGGAGGAGGGCTGCCCAGACGGCCTGGCTGGTATTGAGCCTGACAGGCGAACGTACCCCAATGGACATGGAAGTGTCATGGCAATAACTCCCTCTGTGGAGGAAGCCCTCCAGATTATCCACAGCCCAAATTTGCCCTCAGCAGAGCGGATCAACAACGGTTTCTTCCTGCACAATCAGGACCATGGGACGACAAATGTTGGTGGCTTGGAGCCGGTGTCAGAGTTGGACTCCAAAGGACCTCTGAGCACCACTGACACCACCGAGGTGGATACTGGTATCCATATCCGAACAGAAGACATGCTGGATGAAGATTCCTCTTTGAAAGATTGCTCTGTGAACATGGACCTGGATATGGACACGCCAAGCCCATGCCCAAGCAGCCAGAGCAAATCCCCCTCAGGGATGAAGATGACAAGTTTTGCTGAACAGAAGATGAAGAAGCACATTCCATCAGCATCAGACTCAGGGAGGTGCAGCAGCAGCTCCCTCAAGACCACTCCTGAGGGCTCTGAGTTTGGCCTCCCATTATCCGTCTCCTGGGCCCCGACCCCTGAGCACAGCCCCATCCATCAGCAAACGACACCGCCCCTCACAGCTCAAGCATCGCCCACACCTGTACAACTTCCACCCAATGACCCTGCTCAGGTCATGGCTACGGAGATGGTACAGCTGAGGATGAGACTGGAGGAGAAACGTAAAGCCATTGAAGCGCAGAAGAAAAAAGTGGAGGCTGCTTTTACAAGGCATCGGCAAAAGATGGGTCACTCTGCGTTTCTCAATGTGGTGAAGAGAAAAGGAGATGGGGCTGCCAGTGGAGAGGAAGGAGGGAAAATTGAAGGAGAAGGCAAGGCAGCAAGCACAAGTCCAACCTTCAAATTTGGGAGGAGCAAGGCAGACACCCCTGATGGTGCAGAGCAAAGCAACGCAGGCTCCTGTTGGACAAAGTCACCTGGTGCAGGAGAGGAAGGTGGGCAAAGCCATGCTCAGCTTACTGAGGTAGATCTCACCGAGTATACACGTTCTATTGAGAAACTCAACCATTCATTAGCCTTCCTTCAGACTGAGATGCAGCGACTAGCTCAGCAGCAGGAAGTGATCATGGCCATGAGGGAGCAACAACATCAGCAGGCTTGGGTAATCCCTCCTCCACATACAGACCCATCACCACAAAAACACAGTAGAGCCGGTGCTGTTACCCGATCCTCAGGACCCTCTTCCCCTGCCGACTCCCCTCGTTCCACCCACCGTTCTCCAACCAGCATCAAGCGCAAATCTGCCTCCTTCCACTCACGTAATCCTCGCACCACTCGTCCCAGTGAGCTAAAGTTGGCCCCTTACAATCGAGTCCTAACTGCCCCGCAATCTGTCGATAGCATCCCCAGGTTACGCCGATTTTCTCCTTGCCAGCCCTTGGCAAGTTCCTTCGTTTATATGGGGGAGAAACCAGCAACCGTCAATCCAGCAACAGTAGCCTCAGATGGAGATAAAAACAAGGAGACAGAGTCACTCCTTACCCCAGAGAGGGAGCTTGCCAATATATGTGTAGCCAACTCACCCCCGAGCTCCCCCAACCTGCAGAACAAAAAAGAACAGACATTTGAATGCCAAACGCAGGAAATACAGGAGCCCAGCCAATCCAAGATCATTGACACGGAAACAGATGATCAGAAAGTTCAGAAATCAGTTGCAGATCCCAAACCTACCATAGAGTCATCATTTCCTGAGGTTCTGGCCCACCCTGTGGTAGAGACCTTCACGGTGACACCTTCGGAGATTCTCTCCCAGCCAGAATCCTCAGGCCAAGTCAAAAGTAACTTGATTGAGGTCCCTCTGTCGGTCATCAAGCCACTGGAGGATCTCACCCTTGATGATGATTTGGAGATGCAGCAGCATAATGTGGAAGGCTCTGATTATGAACAGAAGATGTGTCGTGGTTTCTTCTTCAAGGTAGGGTGTTGATTCAAAGAGCTGTCACAATATAACACAAAGAATACCTGAAACTCCTTCACTCACTTTTAGTTTTACTCATTTGACCATTGTCTATATTTTGTAGCACTCTCTCATAATAAATAAATAGTAGATTTGCAGAAAGCTCAAATGCATAATATACATTTACCACTTAATGTTTCTTTAGATAAGATAAAGTGGACTTTACTTGTCCCCAATGTAATAAAAAGATGTCTGGACTCCACATAGTAACAACACAGGCAATAAGATCATTAATCATAGGAACAAACAACTAACTACGTAAATCACAAAAACCACAGCATGCAGAGTGTGGGTCACAACCATGTAGCACCACTGGAAGCCTTAACATGCGATACCACAGTTCTGGAAAAAAGGCAATTACATTTGAACCTGGGGCAGCCATGTTAGTTCTTAATATGAGATGATGAATTGTTTCAGGAAATATACCCACTGAGAACAGCATCTTCTTCCCATTTATGTGTTTTAAGATAGCTTGCTAGCTGCAGTCTGGGCTTCGATGTGGGTCATAAAACTGGGGCTGTTGTGAATAATTCAGGCACAGCTGTGAAAATGTGGGGTTGGAGAAGGGTTGAATAGATTGTGAAGGGGGCTGCTGAGGGATGAGGAAAGGATGTTCACAAGAAATGAAACTCCAGATGAAACCAATTTGTACTGTAGTAAGCACCCCGGTGTGCCTATGTTGGAAACAACTGAATTAAAATTACATTTTTAATATTGTAGTGGTGTTGTAAAATCCATAATTCTATATTTACAACACATTTAAAGTGTGTACAACAAGGTTTGACATTTGACAAACCTTGTTTTCAATAGCCCCCTGCTCTTTTGCTATAGTCAAGGTTAGATGTAAAAAAGCTTTACTGCAGTAAAACAGTAAAAACAGAATAATAACATACACTTGAAAGATGAAAGAGGAATGTACCCTTTCTGAAAAAAATGCTCTACTATGTTACCTCTACCAGCCTTTTGACTTCATTCTGCGTGTGTGTATGTGTGTCAAACAGTGTGTGGTGACTGACTCTGTTTCCTTCATGACTCAGGCGGATGGAAAGGCCGATGAGGACATGGCTCAGAAGAGGGCTGCACTGTTGGAGAAGAGGATGAGGAGGGAGAAAGAGAACCAGCAGAGAAAGATGCAGCTGGAAGCTGAGTTGGAGCAGAAGAAGGAGGATGCCCGGTATGTTGGCAAATAAGTCCATACACGTTTGCAGAGCATACATCCTATGCAGGCATAGGAACCCAGTGTTGGGTGGTCACTTTGCTATTCTGGCTAAAGTAAATTTTTTGAGGGATTGGTATGAAATGAAAATCAAATTAAAAAAAAAAAAATAACAATTTTGAACAATTATTCTAAAAGTCCCTGGATTACTTTATAAAATTTTTGTTGTTTAAACTTTAAACGAGACAAGTTAGATCACTACAATACTGTCCTTAAAATTATCAAGTTCATTTACATCAGAAAATGTATAATATGAAAATGTATAACTTCCTCCCACCCATCTGTTCTGTCTGTTCAGACTAAAAGCAGAGGAGGAGCGCACCAGGAAGGAGGAAGACAAGGCCAGGAGGGAGTTCATCAAGCAGGAATATCTCAGGAGGAAGCAGCTAAAACTGATGGAGGACATGGACACTGTCATTAAACCTCGACCAGTCGGTGGGGCCAAGCAAAGGAGGGGCCGCCCCAAGTCCATTCATCGCGACAGCATGGACTCCCCCAAAACTCCTGTCAGAGCTGCCACAGGTAACCATGGAGACGACCCCACTCAGAGAGGTCAAGACCATCCCATCCGTCGAATCTTTGTCCTGCTGCTACCTTGTTTTGTGCCACTCAAGAATATCTGATGTACATTTTATCACGTTCCTGACATCTCCTCAAAAAAGTTTCTTATGTTTTCAGATAGTAAAATACAAAAATATTTATCTAATTTGGTTAATTTAAGCTTTCAACTGGGTAAATTGTGATATCTGTATTAATATTAGAATTAACATTTCATAAATACATTGATAGCCTTAGGCAGAGCAATGCAATACTAGTGGGCATCTGTATTTTTTTAAATGTCAACTAAATTTCCCGTTATATATTGTTTTTAATACATATTTGTGTATAGGGTGTGTCCATGTGTATTGTGTGTATTGCTAAATGTGAGAATTAATTTTACACTGAGGCTGCATTGCTCTGTGACAGGGTTGGCACAAAACACAGCGGACAGCCTGGTGTTGTTATTCATGGTGTCAGTGTAACTGTGTCGTGCTGTGCCACATCTCATCTCACATCCAGGTTCACGCCAACGTGTCTTTTCAGTCTCCAGCTTGTCCCTCGCTTCCCTCAACCTGGGAGACAGCGACAGTGTTCACTCTGAGAAGAGAGCACCAAGGTGAGATGTTTTTACAAATTTATACCTGCTGGTGTAACATGTCATGTGAAAAACAATAAAAAGGGTGGGATTTTTCTCATGATGTCATACTAAAACCAACAAACAGATCCTGCTAATAATTCAACATTTTAACCTGGTTCACTTAAGACTTTAAGAATTACAGCTACTAAGCCACTGTAAATGAACATTAAATCCATGCTTAATATATAGAGTAAATGCCCACTGAACTACACGGGCAATGCTGTCTTTAGGTTGAATTCTCAAGCCTGTTGTACTTTCTACTGTGTACCATAGACATTTCATGTGAAACCTGAAAATATGAAAACTTTGGCTTTGGGTGAATTTTGGGTGAAACATAAGTATTCAACTGTTTATCATGTACAGTAATTGTGATATTTTCTGACCTTTTTGTTGTTTTTTTATGCCAAACTCCAAACTAACTCCAGTTCTCAGGTCTAACATTTCTCCTGCATTCTTTATCTTACTTCTTTTAATACTTTCTTTCCTACTGTCTCACCTGTCAGAAGCACTAGTTTAGCCTCTGGCAGCCTCTTCTACTTTCTGAGCTCTCCTAAACTGAGGAGGAGAAGGTTAGTTTCGGCTTGGCAGTTAAGCCTTAAGGTGTTTCATGCAGTCAGTCCTGAGCCCAGTCCTGCATTGAAACCCTGTCCCCACACTGGTTTTTATTATGGATTGATTGAGCACTTATGGAAAAAGCAACTTATTTCCATGTGATTAACTTCAAAGCACTGGTCTAATGCTACGCTTTTAGCAGAATCTCCACCACAAAACAATTGCTTTTCTTTTTCCACTTACCTCTGTGCTGTGCCTTCCTCACCAATTTACTCCTGCTTTTTCACACTTGAGAAATCATAAAAGTAAATTTAGTTGTTTTTTGTTTTTTTTCAGAGTCACTATGTCACAGCCTAGTTCTGTTGAGCACACCCTGCATTAAAAACCATCTTACCAAGTCATTTGGCCCGATATTATGTCTTAAAATATTCCAGATAGTCAGTTAATATCAGCTGTTCTGAAACATGTGAAGATATATTTTATCCAGATTAGACTTTTAGATCCTTTTGGAAGCCTTTTCGAGAAATCAAAGAAATCTAAAATGACTTGCTAATGTGGGTAGTTTACATTTGCAAAAAAACACTACATGCACATTTGAGCCAAGTTTGGCTTTAGTTGCTCTTGCTGTACATTTGCTGTGCTCGGTTTTCACCTAACTACAGAGGCCAAAGAGTGTATTTTAGTATAATCCAGTTGAATAAGCAGCCTTATCCAACCTTTATATTTTGAAAACACTTGTTCAAGAGAATGCCAATGTGTACAGGGGACACAAATGCACCTGCAGTTCAGAAAAAGAGCAAGTAAATGCCAAGTGCTGCACTCTAACTGAATTACCTCTTTTTATTGACCCTAAATGCGCCAGACTGCTTCACATCACTGCACTCACTGCCTGTGCTTGCAAGCTTTGCTACTTCACTGAGTACTATAAGGATGTACAAAGATACACACATTGTTTGCTGAACACATAGTTCCAATAGAACACAGTTTCCTCCACAGTAAAGGATACATCTATACAGACATGATGACACTAGCCACCATCCTAAAAAAAACAATACTGCTGGTTTTTAATGGCTGGGGAGGATTCATTCAAATAATGGCTAGTTGGCTTGTATAATAGCATGTTAGTTTCATGCCCTTACTACAGTACAATTTTCTGAGTGTTGTCTGCTTGTGTGTGTTTGTGTGTGTTCTAGGCCAGATTCTGCAGATGGCTTCCTGTCCCCGAGTCGCTCCAGCAGCAGGAATGGCGAAAAGGACTGGGAAAATGGGTCCACAACCTCCTCTGTTACATCTAACACAGAGTACACTGGTAGGACAACTTAGCACAGTATCTTCCATAGCATTTCCAAAGGAGATGTTAAAACTAGATGTCAAGTTCAACAGCAGTTTTAGTCAGGGTGCGAATTATACAGTGAAAACTGGAGAGGTCAACTTTTTTTCCAGGTTAAAAAAAAAAACCCAGTACAGCGCAGACGCGTGCTTCAATAAACTAAAATATTACAAAGCTCACAATATCCTTGCATATTTAACTAATGTCTGCAGTCTGTAGATAATGATAAATCAAATTCATTACACCAGTTGATGGGTGCTCCATAGGGTGCCCTTTTGTAGCTAGGGGTCACCAAGTATTCTAGAGCAAAACTGCCTGCAAGTCAGACACACAACAGCAGACCATCATGACTGCTCAAAACAGACCCACCCAATGCTGAACCACAACCAAAGACACATAACTGTATCATAAAATACAGTCTGCAGTATCATATCTAATTCCTAATTATCATTATCATCAAGTTTAAGGTTTCAACTTATTCTTGTTTAGCAAATATCTCTTTTCCTCTTGCGTATGTTGACTGTGAATGATTTAATCTGCATCCAATAAAGCAGCAGTTATACACTGTTGTTGGGCAATTGGGAATTTTGGGAATTCCACAGTTAAAACAAATGCTATGTTTAATGTAAAACTCACAAAAACTCATGCCTAAGCACCAGTGTTATCCCACCAGGTGATAATTACATAAAATATGAAATGACATAGTTATAATGAAATGATAGTGTGGGCTCTAAGCTAGCTAACATCAGATAGCTCATTTTAAGTAAAAGAAATACTAATTACAAAACTCTGAAGGTAGGAAAGATAAGTGTATTAAAGCAGCTAGAAAGCTAACTACTGACATTAACCTGCACCATCTCCAGAGCATGTGACGCACTGGACTGGAGCAGCTGCCGCAGCCTGTGATGCAGACAGACAAGACGTTCAACTAACGTCAATGTTAGGAAATGGTACGGTCCATTTTAGGGGTGTCTGAAATTGTATTTCAAGATTCTTAAATATAAGGCATGAGTATGGGAAATATATTGTAATATTTACAATTACAGGTAAGAAAGACCCCCCCTGAACTGTTGTTTTTGCCTCTTTTGGGGGGTTCCAAGCCTTAACTAGGGGCAGACCCCCCCCAATCCCCCCCGTAATTCGAACCATGGTTTTAGTTAAGGCAACATTAAGGTAAATGAGTGTTTTACCTTAATGTTACCTTAAGTGTTTTAGATCATCTTGTGTAATATTAACACTGAAGGACAGTTTTGTTTAATCTTTTTTAATATTATAATCACTGCCTTATTGATAGGGTGTCCGACCACAGTGGTTGTGAAATGTCAATCAAATATATCAGCTGTGTTAACAACTGTTTGTAATGTAAATGCTGCATTCAAAGCTCAATTTCCTTTGTCACTCTACCCACTTGCATAAGGATATGCTGCCAGTACAAATCTTCATACATAATTTATCCAAAGAAAGAGTAAAAACAGGGAGGGAAGTCTTTTATTTCACATAACTGGAGAAGTTGCCATGACAACAGTTTCATCCTGATGTTCTCTCCTCTGTTCTCATTTCAGGACCAAAGCTATACAAGGAGCCTAGTGCCAAATCTAACAAGCACATCATCCAGAACGCTCTGGCACACTGCTGTCTCGCAGGCAAGGTTAATGAGGGGCAAAAGAACAAGATCCTGGAGGTAACAGCATGGAGCTTTTAAAATATTGTTTTATACATTTGCAGGTGTCAGGGTGTCCTCATGGCTCTATTGAGGCATGCCAGATACCCTAAACATTGTGGATTAACAACTGACATGTGACTTTTTGTTTCACGAGTTGTTTCACCATTACATTCAATGTAAAACTCAGGAAATGTAATTTACCATGTCTGAACCATGAGTGGCAAAACCACAAGGTAGAACAGAACAACAGGAATTAATCTGTGAATGAAAATAGTATTTAAGTTAAATTAAAAGGAAATGGTGCAGCAGAATGGTGAGTTTAATAGGACTGTGTTATTGCACTGATGAAATTGTAATGTGGAAATTGTTTATTATAACTGAATTCATCAAGTCAAAAGGTAAAACAAAACCCTTCCATTACATTGATTTACAATAATGTTTAAAATTATGTCCCACCAAGGGAACTGTATGCACAATTAAAGGTTTGCTTTGTCATGAGAAGGGCTAGTCAAAAATAAAATAAAAAATAAAAATTATATAATATAAATAAATATTTTAGAAAAAACATTTTGGCATTTAAATCAATCTAAGTCACAGATCAGAAACACTTTTTAATGTACATACTTAAGGTTATGAGAGTCCAAAGCACGAGTCAAATATAACTAAAACCTTTGCTGTCCTGTAGCATTACCTTCATACTATACCTAATGAGCTTTTCTCCCCTGACTTTAACAGCAAATGGAGAAATCAGAGGCCAACAACTTTTTGGTTTTGTTCCGAGATGCTGGCTGCCAGTTCCGCTCTCTCTACACTTACTGCCCCGAGACGGAGGAGATCAACAAGCTAACAGGCATCGGCCCGAAGAGCATTACACGCAAGATGATCGATGGCCTCTACAAGTACAACTCGGACAAGAAGCAGTTCAGCCTGATACCAGCTAAGACCATGTCTGCCAGCGTGGACGCGGTGACCATCCACAGCCACCTCTGGCAAACCAAGAAACCACCCACCCCTAAAAAAGTAGTGCCTGCCCAGACCTAATGAAACTTGATAACGCAAACACCACCATTCCCCTCCTCAAATGGAACATACCCATTTCAATTTGCACTTCACTGTACATATCCATGAAGATTCAAGCACCTGCAATGCCAGTTAGATGAAAGCGTATTTGTTTTTTATGTTTGTTCGTTTTATCTCTCATTGCATTCCTGTCCTTGTTTTTCTTTCTTACTCTGGACTGGACGTGATAGGACTCAAAGATTATGAACAACTGGAATGTATGTAATGTATAATGCCACTGTTGAAGAATGATGTAAATGCTTATCACTTTTGTGTTTTTTAATGATTTGTCATGGTTGAGTCGGTTTACAAAGGCATGTGTGAGTGTGCTTTCCTATGTGCCAAACATCAGAAAAGAGACATTATGAATGCAAGGACATTTTGTTGGGTACACTGAAGCTCTGAATGTTTTTAATTCATGTACAGATTGATTTGTGTTTGCATCCTGTTGATGTGTGGCCTTAAGCGAGTTTTATTTTATTTTTTTGGTGAGTGCAATGAGATGATTGTAAAACAGCATATACAGATGTCAGGAGGGGTTTTTTTGTATTTGGAAGAACACTTTTTTTCTTCATCTCTGTGAGTATATTAAGGTACGTAAAACTACAAAGTGCCAAAAAACTAATTGCATACAGCTAGTATTAGCCACACAGTTCATGTGTGATCAGCTCAACAAAGCCAAGCGGTTTCAGCTTTTTCAGAACACTTTTTTGAGAAAGTGATTTTAAGGAATGAAAGATGTTAATCTAGATCAGTGGTTCTCAAACTTTTTTACATCAAGGACAACTAAACTGACACAAACAAGATTTTGTCCCAGGATCATCCATCTGGTAGGATTTTGCCATTTAGATGTTTTAGCACAGAAAGTATATGAAACCCATAATCAAATAGTTCTTTCACTGTATTACTTATGGATGTAATTATGGTAAAAAAATAAATTATTCCCCTTTTTGCTGGGGACCCAGTGGAAACCCCTCAAGGACACCATAGGGGTCCCGGACCACATTATGAGAACCACTGTGCTAGGTCACTGGTTCTCAACCTGTGGGTCAGGACAACTGCAGACAATTTGAGCTGTAATGTGTGATGTGTGAAAAATATATTTCTAATAAGCCTTCATGTTTGTAATTGTTTTTCCTCGTAGTATACAGAAGTAGTTGCATAATTAAGTCAAACTGATGGGCAGTGAAAATAAAAATCATCCCTTCCAAGTCAAAGTGAACCATCTGGTTTGTTTACACTTGGAGTTTACAACGAGGCATTGCTTCATTCAAAAAGGTTGAGAACCAGTGTTGTAGAACAACTTTGCTGCCAGTTCACAGTAGATTTGTGAACAAATAAAACAGCTCTGTATTATTTTCTATCTATTTAGAAATGCTGCCTACTGTACGGTATAGGATCTTGTAATCTGCAGTATGTTAATATATTGTACACTTTAACTATCACCCACTGGTATCAAGAATATGACTAAATTCCAAGACATAATGATAACTAAGAAATATTTCTCTTTATTATTTTATCTTTCTTGGCAGTATTAAATTCTTCAGATACTGGACTTACTCAACTTAACAAAGTCACTTCTGATCAAAGCATCCACCAAAAACCAAATATAGTGAACATAGTGCATATAGAAAGTTTAGATTGCTGATTAGTTAGAAATCATTGGCTCTACTATTTAAAAAAATAGTCCTATATAACAGCAGGTATTGTCTGATTCATTAAAATGGCCAAGCTGTTACTATGGTTGTGTCATTTTCAGCACATCTGTGCATCTGTTGCTCTTACGTAACACAAATGTGAGTTGACCCAAACTAAGATTACATTATGTGAAGACTGTGTACTAGCAGCATATTTGTCTGTTGGCTATGGATGCAACGTGTCCTAAATCGGTCAGAAACACAGTCAGTTGTTGGATTGATATTATTGTTTTTTCTATTATTAGGAGATTGAATTTCACAAAATAATGCAAGGCAGAATAGGGCAGAGCTTCCTTGCTGTATACGGGTAGAGACTCGCCACAGAGTTTCATTGGTGTCATTATGATTTTCCTTTTGCCACCGAATGTCAAATCGAAACATCTTGCAGGTACGATTTCTAACAAAAACAACATCTGCGAACATGGTGCATTGTTTTCAACTGAAGGGATATTTATGACCCAAAGAGAGCATGTACATGTAATCTAGTATGACTGAGTATAAAGTGTTTCTCTGCTGTTTCTTAGAAGGATTTGTCCACAGAAGCTCTTTCCACATGCTTTCGGCTGCTTAAGGCCAAGGTAAACGATTATTTAAACTGTAATGATATTGTACAGTGTGTTCATGTGAGCTCATACCTATTCACCATTAAGACTTTGTTTTGTACGTCAGACGCTGTGCTGTCATCCAACATATAGCTGAACATGTAGTTTCATTTTTGATTTTTTTTTTGTTGTTTTCTTTTTTGCATTTAATAAAACTAAGCATGGCCTCAGCATTTTGTGGTGTTAATTGTAAAAGTTCTATTTTATAAGAGGAAAGAGTATGTCGATCACCATGGGCAAAGTGAAAGAAAAGTCAGGAGGGTTGATATTATTTGTATGGTTTTATTTTTTATAATTTATAGAAATTATTAAGGAAACATATATAGGCAGTCTTTGACAACGTGCTGTGTCATATTTTGCCATGCAACATTTATGGAAATATTAATCTAATTTATTTGTTATTTATTTAAGGTTTTTTCTGATATTTTGGAGAGAATATATCAGGTATAGGTGGTGAGGTTGTTTAGACAACTGTCAAATTCAGGGCATTCACTTGTGCAAACTCAGTCCTTTCCTCATTGAGCTGGAGAAAATGATCACGTCCAACACTTAATTTTGTCAACACAATCTCTTAAGAGTTATCAGGCTACTAATATTTACAAGCCTGTAATGCATAATTGTATAATATACAATATTATGTATCATCCACATAGAAAATGGAAAAACTGCCATGTCCTGAGAAAAGAGCAGACCTTGGGGTATACCTTTGCAGAGTTTAGTAGAACAGGAGATGAAGCTATACCTAATGTGGGGATATATATAACAAAAAGGTACATTTTAAACCTGTTAGTGGCCACGCCAGCTGTTCCAAGGTACAGTGGTTCTTATGATCATTTTGGTTCTACAATGGTGCTGCACTAAGGTCTAGTTGGACTAAAATGCTAAGCTCCTTACAAAAGGTTTTTACAATTACCATGACTTTTTAAAATAAAATTATTATGGAGTGTGAAATATAGTGAAGGGTGAATCCACTCAAACTCTGTAAGCATGTAGTAGAACCAGCACCAAGGCTGGATAACCAATCAGACAAAGCTAGCACTTGACCCAGAGCCCCAGACCCTCAGGACCCCAAAAGCTGACCCCATGTCAGGTACAAAATGTGATTATTGCAGAATTGTCTAGGAATTTGTACCACAGATGTACAACATAAACAAAGAGGGCTCCTGCATTATTTAACTTCTTAATTGTGTGGCCGTGATTTCCTAAAGGGCCCTGCGTCAGGATTCACCAACACAAAGAAAACCTAGGGCCAGCTATTCCAGCACTGGGGTAACATTACTGTTTGGTTCCCAAGGGTCTGGGCAAATGAGGCCTCTGTTTGTAGTCTGCTGTGTGTACACTTACTTGATTGGAACTTTGAGGAAACATATGCAAAACAATAGGGGGGTCAACAGGGGTCCAACAACACATTTTTGCCCCACTGCAGACCATGACCAGTGAAATTTATCGTTAGGAACTTTATGTTCCAATTAGTAGAAAAATTTTAACCTCTAAAAATACTTCTGTTGACATTTTTAATGGCTCTTTCATATTTGTATGAGTTTACCTATTGGTGATTTATGGTATTTGTAGCTATGAATCCAGAAATCTTGGGTGCTTTTTTATATTTTTACTGACCAAAATTCACTTTAACTCAGACTTTCAACCATTAACTTCAGCTAACGGTATCCTTACATGCAGGCTAAAATATGTACTAACATCGCCTAATGGTATTTACCAAATCAATTTATTGATGCAGTTAAGTATCTGAAGAGAAAAAAAAAACAATTGACATTTACTGATGGATTTCCATTTGCCTCTAACATTACATCAGTTTAAGATGTATGGCTGTCCTGTAGGTGTGACCACTAGGCGTCATCACTACAGTTGATTGGTGGTTTGCGGCTGCGTCCGCATGGCAACCGTGAGCTGTGTACAAGAAAGAAGGCAGAAGTGACCTTTCTGGAGAGACTCTGGCTTGTATTTCAACATCCCAACACCAGTCCCTCGCTTCTGCTTTGTAGTTACAGTTACATTTGGAGACCGCAGGCGGATTGGAGCGGCTTTAATGCGGCGTGCTGTTGGCGCAGACTGACAGGTGAGGAGTTGGCACGGATTCACCGTAGCGTGTTAGCTTCTTACCAGTCTTGCACTATATCTCGTATATTATAGGGGAATGAGTTAGACTCTGTTGTTCTGCATGCCAGTCCACTAAACGGCTGTTCGTGTGTGTTCGTGCGCGCTGTCTGCTGTCATGGTCACGTAAACAAGGTGTGTCTGAGCACAGTTAAAGTGCTGAGGCTGCCGTGTTTGGGCCGCAGAGCTGCTGTCACAGCCAAGAGCTGGATGTTGTCTCTGTGTGCAGGGAGGGACAGGGCGGTGTCACCGGCTGCTCTGCCTCCAGCACAGACACCCGGCGTCACTGCTCTCTCAGCCTCTTTACAAACACAGGGCGAGTGGATCATGCATAATTAAAGACCCGATTATGTCTTGTTTTTGCTGCCATGATTAACCAATTGCATCCTTAGATATTTCTTATCATAGGAAACATAGCCACCCTGTAAGCATATTATTGTGCAATAAGGTCATTTTTAAATGTTTGCTGTGGAATGGACACTGCAAGCACCCATGAGCATGTTAGTGATACTGCAGCAGAGTATAATATTTAAACCTACTGTTAAACTAATAGGCGTATTACGGAAATGCTACATTTCAGATATGCTGTTCCAAATGATATGATAGACAGACAGCACAATAAACTCACTTTAAAAGAACCTATTTAGAAGCACGGGCACACCAGAAGCTCCTGTAGAAATATTTTGTAATTGGTCCTTAGAGTGCAGTAGACATCAGGGTGGAATAGAAGTGTGCATGAGTATTTGTCAGTGTTTACATCATTAACATTGATCTTAAACTGTTAAGATGCCTCTAGGCAACCTTCACACACACACACACACACATACACGTATTTTAAGTGCTGTATAGCAAAAACTAACCAGATATTATTCTTTGATCAACAAATAACTTCCCTACCATGTTTCTTAAATCCAGTAGGAAGTCTGTGTTTTTACCTTTTACACAATTTGTCAGCAGAACATCTTAAAAAACTTCAAACATAAACAGATTGAATTAATATATAATAATATAAGATTGAGTTAATATTAACATAAACAGTAGCTTGACAGTCACACAGACACTAATACTGACTGAGTCTTTGTTGGTGCAATAAATAAATTTAGCCTTTGTTTCTGGGTGTAAGTAATTTTAAGGAAATCACTAGCATTTCCTTAAAATATTTACTATGTATGGTCGATTTAAAATGAAGATCTTTGGAGAGAAAAAAAACATTTTTCTTTATTGATGCAACTTTGTCAACACCTCCTCTTCTCTCTCTGTCTGTATTTCAGCCAGCTGTAAGCTGCCACAGCAGATCTGTAAACATGACTGCAGAGGAGACAATCAGCATTAAGGAGGCGGAGGTGATCAAGGTGATGCTGGACTTCCTGAACTCCAGGAAGCTGCACATCAGCATGCTGGCCTTAGAGAAGGAGAGCGGCGTCATTAATGGACTCTACTCTGATGACATGCTCTTCCTCAGGTATGATTGTACTTGAGGAAGAAGACTCATGGAGCAGAGAGGAGAAGACCATAGTGCCTTGAAAGGGGAGATTAGACATTAGAAGATTAGAAAGGGAAGATCATTATTAAAATAAATAATTCATTTTGCTGCTTTCAATAGGCAGCTCATTCTGGACGGGCAGTGGGAGGAGGTGATGCAGTTCATACAGCCTCTAGAAGGAATGGACACATTTGACAAGAAAAGGTGAGGGAAATAATGTGTGCGTATGTAACCTGACATTTAAAAACAGATGCAATTAAAGGTAATTGCTTTACATCAACCAAAATGACTTTTATTTATTGTTGAGGCATCATGAGGAGAAGACGAGGCCTAACTGAAACTCAGCTTTTTGAGTTAGAGTTCTCAGCCCCCTGCAGCTGAAAAATGTCTTATTTGACTATGATTGTATTGTCTATATTTCAAGTATTCTATTAAGTATTGATGCTGTTTCCCGTCACTGGTGACTGAGTTGAACTTAGCAGTAAAGCAGTAGACTGGTAGCCTTTTAGGAGCTAAATTAGGTCAAGTCCCAGTGCTGATGTGGCATGCTCATGCCATTAATGACAGCCTGTGTCTCTTACCAACCAACACTCAACACATGAAGAACATTTTTGAACCCCGTTGTGCTCCCTAATTAAATACGTTTATCAAAATAACTAAATCCAGGAAATGTTACAGGAAGGATAAACAATATGGCCTATGAAGTATATTATATAAATATATTATATTCTTAATACAGATATTTGTGTTTTTCCAGGTTCCGCTACATCATTCTGAAGCAGAAGTTTCTGGAAGCTCTGTGTGTAAATAACGCCATGTCCGCTGCTGAAGACCCTACGAACGTATGTCAATATCTGATGAGAAAATAAGGATATTTTAATTTGAACATAGTCTCACTAGATAAGATGAACAAAAGGGGACAGTAGTAGAAGTCATCAGATTGTGCTTATAACAAAGGCACCTAGTGGGAAACCAAATACACTCAAAATACCCATGAGCATGGCAACCTAATATGTCTCTGCTCAGTGGTCAGCAAAAACAACGATTGAATTGAGATGATAATGCTCTTTGTCAATACGAAGCTTCTTCTAAAACATCTTACAAACAGACTTCTTGTGAGACCCATGAGCTCTCCACCCTGCAACCCAAATAGATAACGTTGTCAGGTATGTTGGCAGATCCTTAAACAAGTGTGAAGCAGGTTTCACAGCAGGTTTTACTGGCTGACATTTTTAAGGCTTTTTGAACATTATCAGATACCCCACACTTTTATTGAACAGCCAATATCAATATCATCCTTTATCATCAAACACATCAGAAAGCATCTTAACACATACTCACTTGTCTTCTCTGACTTTTACAGCTAGAGCTCACCATGCAGGGGGCAGTCAAGTGCCTCCACGATCTGGAGGAGTTCTGTCCGACCAAGGAGGACTACAGCAAACTGTGTCTCCTCCTCACCCTGCCACGCCTCACCCACCACGCCGAGTTCAAAGACTGGAACCCAAGCACGGCACGTGTCCATTGCTTCGAGGAAGCCTGCGCCATGGTAGCTGAGTTCATCCCTGCGGACAGGAAGCTGAGTGAGGCAGGCTTCAGGGCAAGTGGGAACCGCCTCTTCCAGCTGCTCATCAAAGGGATCCTTTACGAGTGCTGTGTTGAGTTCTGTCAGGTAACTTGATACCCTAAAACGGGGTTTTCCCAAACGTCTCGTGGAGTACCCCCTTGTCCTGCATGGTTTAGATTTCACCCTGCTCCAACACAGCAGATTCAAGTGATCAGCTTCTTATCAAGCAGGAGAAGTTTGGAAAACACTACCCTAAAAGTTCAAAGGGTTACAAGAAAGAAGGCCCGAACCTGTAGAGATACTCGGAAATCCTTTGAAAGACATTTTCACATTTTTTAATGGTTTTAGGTCTAATGTAATTTAATAAATGGGTATAAGATCCTATTTGAAAGTGGAAAGTATGATTGCACTCGTACATTTATTTCAAAATCATTAAGCTTGCACAAAACATTGGATGATGGTCCAAACCCCTCTCCTTCTGTTTTCTAGAGTAAAGCAACTGGTGAGGAGATCACTGAGGGTGAGGTGTTGCTCGGCGTGGATTTGCTTTGCGGGAATGGCTGTGATGAACTGGACTTGTCACTGCTCTCCTGGCTGCAGAACCTTCCACCTGGTGCCTTCTCCTGCGCCTTCCAGCAAAAGACCCTCAACATCCACGTGGACCGTCTGGTGAAGCCCAGCAAGGCTGGCCACGCCGACCTCCTCACTCCGCTAATCAACCGCCTGTCCCCCTGCCCTAACTCATCCTGCCACCAGAGGCCTCATTCAGCAGACACTTACATGTCCAGATCCCTCAACCCAGCTTTAGACGGCCTGTCCCATGGTCTGGCAGCCCAGGACAAGAGAGCCATGGAGGCCAACGTGAAGTCTGCCCTCAGTCGGAGCTTAGTGGAAAATAATGTGCATCACCAGGATGATTCACCTGAAAGGTAAGGGTCAAAGCTTGAGCACACCTGGGACAAATGCATTTTGGAGTTAGCTAGTAGTTGGAGGACGAGATATGTGGAGTTAAACACTACAGATGTCTGCAGCACCGCACAGTACATGTCAAAGCATACCATTCCTTTGCTTTACAAAACTCTGTGTGTGTGTGTGTGTGTGTGTGTGTGTGTGTGTGTGTGTATTATTGCAAAACAAATTGTCCTCTGAAGCAACACATTTTATTGTCTTCTGAAAGAAAACGTATTGACATTTTTAAAAAATGTTTTGTAATTATTGCTATGTTCTCGTCAATAGTTTCTTTCACTAACCTCAGTCCTCTGAGTCCTAAAACAACATTATGTAGCATGCTGAATTTATGAAATACAAAAAAGATTATATACAATACAATAGAAGATTAATATTCTTCTATTGTATAATATTATACTCAAACCTATAAAAAATGCATCTTGACCTGACATCTGTCATGATATATTTTACACATGAGACTATTCTGCTGAAATTCCCTCAATGTAAAATGAAACCATTTAAAGTATTGTGCATGCCCATCCTTAGATATTAAACCCAGTGGTGGATCTTGTTTTATGACACAGTCTGTATCTCCATTAATCCCATTAGGCCTGCCTCGTCTGATATCTCCTACAGTGCTGCACAAAGCATATTAAACTGCAGCTGAGTGTTGATGGATGCAATGTAATATAAAGCCTTGGACACATTATTTAGAATCACAGTACTAAACCTTGTACTAAATTAAGGCTGTTAAGTTACTTTTTCTTATAGTCAGATTCTTTAGACCAATTAGACTGAAGAGCAGGTTGTTGCTGCTTAAATGGTGTTTTCCGTGGCTCCTTTGGCCTGCAGTCTCCTGGGTTCATGTCTGGCTCAGGGCCCTAACCCACACACTGTTGCCCTTAGAACTGCATCAAGTAACCTACTTTTTTTCTCTGTTTCCTTGGTCAATATGTGCTCCTCCTGCACATAACGTGCATTACCAGCTACAGTAAAAGAACCAAACTTAAGATATTCAAATCAGTTTCCTCTCTATGTGACAGATGAGGAATTGCAGATGAATAACACTTGTTCTGACACTGTCCAGTATCAAGTAATATCTGGAGTGACATATTTAACTGTTTTTCCAAACAATGTCGAATAAATATTCAGCTGGATTGTAGTCTGCCTATTTTTGGTTGCTCTGACAAAAAAAGAGACCCTTCCTCCCCATCAGAAGCAGATTCTTAGAGCAAGTATGGCTGCAGCAAAAAATTATGTTGTGCCCTTAATCTGAGCAAACTTGCACTCTGATACTCTGGCAGCCCTCTGTCTGTTTTTTTTTCTTCCCTTATCATCTGCTTCTGTTCTGCTCCTTCTATGTTTATTGGGTGATTGTTGTGACAAAATTAGAAAATAAAGTAATAATAAAAAATAAGCTAATAGAGCACAGGAGTGTATTCTATGTGCGGTGAAAGTACTTGGGAAGTAAAGCAAAATGTGTTTAAAGTCCATCAATTCATTAGAGGAAAGCTGACAGGTTTGCTTTACAATGTTACTCCAAATTAAATGCTCCACCACTAAGTAACTGGTTCTGTGTTCTGAGGGTTCTGAGGCATCAAATGAAAGAGCCATTGTACAGTTTGCCCGACTGTCCGATATTTTGCCAGCTTCCCTCTGGCTCCACCTGCTGACTGTAATTAATGTGCACAAATGGTACAAAGGGAGATCACTACATTCTATTATCATGTTCAGGATTTTGCCTTGCAGTACGGTATCCAACTTTATAAATCATTACAATAATCAACAAAACAGGCAACAAAACAAAATTATTCTTTAAATAAACCTGATGTAAACACATTGTTCACATCTCTTGGTTATTTTTTAGTATTATTTAGTAAGTATTGACACTTTGTAACAAAGTGAGCCAACCACATTAATATTATTTCTTTCCTTTTGCTACATACAGTATAGTCCTTAAGTTGACTTGCACTGTATTGTTTTACTTACTACTTGAATTTCAATCAATTTTCCTGACCACAGGAAGCACCCACAAGGCCTGGACGGACCCAACACCACACGCACACCTCTGACCCCTGGAAAAGATGGGTCACCCTGCAGCACAGAAACTAATGAGGTAATATGAACACTATATGCGTTGTGATTGTACGTACATTATAAACAACAGATCAATGATAAGCATAAAGACATTTCCAATATGCGGTCACACCCAATATGGGTGGAGTGTCTCACATTTGGTTGCTCAAGCTAAATTGGTTTCATGAATTTTGTGAAGACTGTAATAAGAAATGACCATGGTTGTCTGTCTGGTCACTTGAGTCAAAGTCAAAGGGAGTTTTTCAGTCTGTCTGCCCTCCAGTCATTATTCCAGATTTAGAATGGATTCCCCCTGAACCCCTTGAACCTCGTCTCCACGCCATCACGGCCTCATAAATCCTTCCCTAATTTTCTACCACACCTTTCCAAGGGGTACTAGCGTCCTCCGGCCCCCCTGTCCCAGTGAGGAGGGTGGAGGTCATGGACACTGGAGGCAGATAATCTGGTTTGATATGCGGTCACACCCAATATGGCTTGCTGCTTCTATCATCGCTCATCTTTATGCATCCCTGGTCCCATCCAGAGGCGCACAGTAGCTTGAGATTGGATTGTTTTGTGTGTGTGTGTGTGTGCTTGTGTGTGTATGTGTGTGTGTATGAGAAGTGTGAGAGAGATGAAGGGGAATATACTGTAGACTCACTGGAAATGATGAGGTCCTTGAAAACTTTTTATGGGATGGATGATGGAGGACGAGGCCTTGGGAGTTGAAGAGTTGTCAGTAGTGGCTAGAGAAGAGAGAGTTTGTGTATTATAATGTGGTGTGTGTGGGGGGTGGCACTGCCAAGTGTTGAAGCAGAGAATACTAAAAGGCAATAATAAATATTAGTCATTCAGGTTACAGGGCATGTTCATGTGTTGCTTCAGAGTCTTCTACACCATCTGCAAAAACAAAACTCTCTCCTAATGTGTTTATCTTTTCATACTGACTCACTGCATGCATGCATGTTTGTCCAGCATGCTGACTCCACAGAGCACATCCAGGAGTATCATAGGCAGCGTCTCCGTGTGCAGCAGCATCTAGAGCAGAAAAAGCAGCAGAGACAGCTTTACCAGCAGATGCTGTTGGAGGGAGGGGTGAAGCCTCAAGATGGAGCCCAAAACAACCTCACTGAGACCTTCCTCAGCAGGTGAGGAAGTCATATGAAAAGATTCAACATCAGTGTTTCAACAAATGAAACGTCTGCGAAGGTTCTCAGTCATCCAGGTCATAGTTATCCAAAGGAGGTTAAAATCAAGGGCAACTGGACACCTTGATACCTCTATCAAACCATCCATCCTCTCCGTCTACAACATGCACCTGGTGATCCTCACCTGGGTTGAGAAGTCTTCGCTTAACCGAGGACGGGGTCTACGCCACCACTGCCATGTCCAGTTGCCCTTGATTTTTAACATTCTTTGGATAATGAATGAAACACAAACTTAGTGCTGCCTTGTGGAGACAAAGAGATCTTGTTTTTGTCTAGATCCATTCAGAAGTTGGAGGAGATGAATGTGAGCATTGACCACAGAGGCGATGAGGTGATGACACATCTAGGCCAGCAGTGGAACGGACTGACAGAGAACGGCAGTACTTCAAGTCCCAGAACCAGCAACACCCACCACACCCCAGACACCGGGCCGCCACCAAAGGACAAGCCAGGTGGGGGGGTCAGCAGCACCCCGTTAAGGACTGGGAGCCCCAGCTTGCCTTCCCTCAGCGAGTCCCCAGTTCCTGGCGGTCAGACGTAAGAGCCTGCTGAGTTCATGGTTATCACAATACTAAAACATCAACCCCTAGAACGAGTGTCATATTTGGCTTCATTTTTGATAGGATACTTTTTTTCCTGTTGAAATTATGCTTGAATAATTTGTTGTTGACTAGCTATCATCGAACTCTAAACAAAAAAGATAACATTTCATATTGGTTGAATATTGATTTGTAAGCAGATAACACAAACTCCTGATTTTCATATTAAGGAGTCACGATCAATTGTGAAATATAAATAAAGTGTACAAGATAAATCACACTCATATAGAACAAATTTACCTTTCTGTGTGTGTGTGTGTATTTTTATTATTAGTGCAGAGAGGATCCGAGGGTCTTGTCCCACAGTCCAAGATGATTCTGCCTGCTCTGTGACACGTAACTCGCAAGAGGTACAGCAAACACTTAACTATTATTGTTACATTATTTTCTTACTAATTTTAGTATTAGTAGGTCCACTGCGTCTTCTATTGGGTCCTGCATTGTTTAACTTTGTTGTGTTTTCTAAGGCTTTGTCTTTCATTAGCTTATGCACACATAGATCATAGTTCAAAAGGTTATTTTTCTGATCTTGTACAGCCTGGGAAGTCCAAAGCACAGTTTGTTAAAGTGAGCCAGCTCGAGGACACACAGGCGGTGCGTGCAGTGGCCTTCCATCCCTCTGGAGCGCTCTACGCTGTCGGCTCCAACTCAAAAACCCTAAGAGTCTGTGCCTACTCAGAAACTCTGACCCCCAGGTAGGAACCATTCACAGGTACCTACATATCCAAACTATGAGATATTCTTACAAGATGAAAGATTATCTATGTACTAGGGAAAAAAAGATGATTGCGTCATAGAAAATGTTACTTAAGTGTGTTCATGCACAGAAAATACTGACAGAAAACAGGCCTAGAAGTATTTTAACATCATTTATGGGGGCAGTATAGGGATTTGTGCATCTTGTGAGCATTTATCATGACCAAGGAAAGCAAAAAGGTTAAACTGTTAAATTCATGTTGTGTAAAATGTATTTCCTTGGCTTGTTCAGTGGTTCTGGTGCAATCAAGCAGCCAGCGGTGCGCTTCAGGAGGAACAAACACCACAAGGGCTCAATCTACTGCGTAGCCTGGAGCCATTGTGGACAGCTGCTGGCTACTGGTTCCAATGATAAATATGTCAAAGTCCTGCCCTTCAATGCAGAGAGCTGCAATGCCACAGGTGCTATTTTATGTGTTTTAGTGTGCATGAAATAAGAAATGTCCATTTTCCCAGATAAGAAGCTATGTTTGAATGGTCACCTGCTGTTGCTGTGGTCAGAGTGATTTGTAAATCTTAACTGTGCTTCAGAAAATGCAGCACAAGTGAAATACAGTTTCAAGAAGAATGATTGAGAGAAGACAATTTATCTTTCTTGTTTCTCTTGCGCTTCCACCCCAAATGTACGCCTCTGATTCAGGTCCAGACCTGGAGTTCAGCATGCATGACGGTACCATCAGGGACCTGGCCTTCATGGAGGGCCCGGAGAGTGGAGGATCCATCTTAATCAGTGCTGGGGCCGGAGACTGCAACATCTACACAACAGACTGTCAGAGAGGACAGGGTCTTCACGCCCTGAGCGGACACACCGGTACGTTCCGGTTGCAGACATTTTAAGATTATTAATTCTACATTGTTCCATAATGAGAAACCAATGAACTCTTGGGAACAGTACCACAAGGTAGTCATAGTAATATAAACTGGGTTTGGAAACCCAACATGTCGGTACAATAAGGTAATGATATAGTATGTACAGCATTTAAAATGTCACCATTTTGTTTGAAAAGGTCACATTCTGACTCTGTACACGTGGGGAGGGTGGATGATCGCCTCTGGCTCCCAGGACAAGACAGTCCGGTTCTGGGACCTGCGAGTGCCCAGCTGTGTCCGGGTGGTGGGCACAACTCTGCACGGCTCAGGTGAGTCTCATCAGAGTAGGGCTGGGCAATAAAACAAATCCATAAAGACAGACAAAGACACAAAGTCCATTAAGAATTGTTTAAAACTAGAATTAACCATCTGGTTTCTTCAACTTTCACTCAGGAGCAAAAATCAACCTTTTGAATGAACTTGAACGAAGTAATGATTTGACATTTATCATGATATTTATTGATGTTGAAAGATATGACTTTTTTTTATCGTGATAACATTTGAACATTTGACCATATCACCCAGCCCTACAACAGAGTGGATCCTAACCCTATGGCTGCAAATCACTTGCAAATCATGTTAGTGTGGTACCACAGTTAACCCACGAGTAGGCACTATTGCCTTACAGAATAGCTGCCAATATCTAAATTACATTAGACACTTCAGATCAGTTTTAGTCAAAGTTGAAGTTGGTGAGCCATAGATAAAAATAAAAAAACGCAAAGTAGTTACAGCCAATCAAAGCATCTCACTCATTATCTCCCGATCTCACGCAGGAAGTGCAGTTGCTTCAGTTGCAGTCGATCCTAGTGGCCGCCTGCTGGCCACAGGTCAGGAGGACAGTACTTGCATGTTGTATGACATCAGAGGTGGCCGCATAGTCCAGACATACCGCCCCCACAGCAGTGACATTCGCTCAGTGCGCTTCTCTCCTGGAGCCCATAATCTCCTCACCGGCTCTTATGACAACAAAATCATCATCAGTGACCTTCAAGGTAATAACACTCCAAAATAACAACAGATATTATACTGTTGTAAGTTCAGTTATAAGTACTGTACAGTCACATGCTGCACATAAAGGGTTAAAGAAGATCAATCATTTTATGAAATGTTTAAAAAGGTTAAACTTACTTGAGAATGTCATATTACAAGTACAAGTATTATAAGTACAAATATAAATTTATTTTAATTAAAATGCCTCTTACGGTTAAAAGACAACAAGACAAAGACAATGTTGCTTGCAAGTCCAACTTACTGTCAAAAGAATATTAATGCAACACAATGCTGTCAATGTCTGGTGTTTGATCCCACTGTTGCCATTCCAGTGTGACTTTTTTCTTTTTTCTGACCCCAGGTGACCTAACAAAGCCCCTCCCTCAGACGCTGGCAGGGGAGCACTGGGACAAAGTGATCCAGTGCAGGTGGCACCCCCATGACCGGACCTTCCTCTCCTCCTCTGCAGATCGAACTGTCGTCCTCTGGGCACCAGGCCCCTGAGTTGTTGACTGGAGAAACACTGCTTAACAGCAGCAGCAGCAGCAACAGTAGGAAGCACAAGAACACAGCATCCGAATACATCCCAGCATGGGATCACTAACTGCTTCGGGGTGTGTGTGTGTGTTTGTGTTGTGTATGAGTGTGCATACATATCGTAAGCCTCAAACTGATTATATGCTGCTCAGTTTGGAGTTTACTGTGTGCGTGTCTTGTGTCTCCATATGTAAATAAATTGTGTAACAGATAACTGTTTGAGGTCATTTTAAATGTCCCGGTTGAGTGTGTGGGTGTGTGTTTGCATGCTAAAGTTTATGTCTTTGTGAGCATGTGTCGGTGTGTGTGTGCAAAAAACGCAGCATTGTGGAAATATGTGTCTGTATATGGCTTTACAGTTTCAGAGTAATTTTAAGAAAAACAAATTAAAGCAGAATAATAAGATTTTGTAAATGCCATAAAAGAGGAAACATGGAGTGTTAATGTATCTATTCATGTGAGGTTCAGTACCTATTTAGTGTGTGTGTGTGTGTGTGTGTGTGTGTGTGTGTGTGTGTGTGTGTGTGTGTGTGTGTGTGTTCACTTAATACCTAACCACTTTTCTAAGTAGAGCATAAAGATTAGTCCCTTTGGAGCCTACAAACATTTAGTTAGAATATAGATATGACTAATAAAGCCTGTGTTGAAAGGCATCAATACGTTCACTGCAAGCACACCTTCAAGCTACTTTAGTTCTTTTCTCACAATGCCAGACTACATTTTAGTCAGCCATAGTCAGAACTTGGTACAAAACATGAAGGTCACTTTAGAGGGAATGTTGTTAGAATGTAAAGCACTGCTGTTTCCATAGGAAGCAGTGAGCTGGACTCTTTATGTTGTGGAAAGAAGCTACGTTTGGTTATGCATTTCATAATGTGCCTTTTTGTAACATTTGTAGAGATTTTTGGATGTGTGTATTTATTGAGAGATTTATTTATTTGCAGCTTTATTTTGGTATTTTCTCATATACCTTGTTATCTGTAAAATGTTCTGTAATGTCGCAAAAAGTGATCACACATTGGCTTTTGTGCACACTTCCCAACGTGTTTTTTCCCTGCATCTGTTAATATTGAAAAAGTCAAGAGTAATTAGCACTTTACACAAATGTAGAAAATGCATAATGTTCAGGAATTTTATTGGTCAACAAAGGAACTTCTAAATGTGTGTCAGACAAAAAAGTTATTTCAACATTGTGTTCTAGATAGACATAATGGGGATAAGTCAACTTTGGGTCTAAAGTTTTAGAAACATGTTTATGTGGGTTCTGGGATTTGATGTGTAAGTGCACAGTGCTGGTTCAGGTGGTTGTTAGTAAGCAGATTCATGGTCATTTGAAAAGATGAGCACAGTAAATGCAAAACTTAGTGCAGCTGTAAAAAGGGATTGACTGAGTAATATAGAGTATACTTTAAATGGAACATATTGCGCTAATGACAAATCTATCTCCTATACACGGGCAAAGAAAATGTTGGCAGGCTAAACTCAAGACAATGGCGCTTGAAAGATAGGAATGCTGCTTCACTGCACATGTGAATTGACAAAACTGGTCACATCTTTAACTTTTACAAATAAGGATCAGATTTTATCTTCATTTTAACTGAGCACCTATGCAGAAAACCGATGGATGTGGGAGAGAAGTAATATCATGAGTTATCCTATTATGTGTCATCTTTACATGTCTGTGGCTGACAATGGCATATTCTGTCGTTTAAAACCTGTGTGGTTTTAAACAATGTTTGTGCGCACAAATGTGTAATGACAAAATAAGGAAATGTCAAGGGGTCAATGGGGTTCAAACTGGTAAAATGATAAAATAGCAGCTGTCTGATAGCACATGCTGTACGTTAACTGATGGAATAAAGATACAACGTGCCACCACACTGCTTGTTAATGTGTTGAATCATTGTGTGGTGTTTTGCCAAATAGAACACACAAATTCAAATGTATGCATGAAAAGCATGTTGGGGCCACACACACACACACACACCTCTGTGTGAACACATGTTGAAAATATCTACAAGGCGCAGAGTGCACACGCGCTTACTTTCTGCTCTAGGCAATTGCCTGTGTTTCTTTTAGCCACTGGCATGGCTAAACTGTAGGGGGGGGGTTGGCAGAAAATAATCTCATGATACACTTACTGTAGGTGCCAGGTATGATTAGCTACTTTTAAGAAAACAAGAAGAAAGAAAGAAAAAGGCACACTTGCAGGGCACAAAGAGATAAAGTGCAAGGGGTTAGTGAAACAGAGGGGTGGTAGAGTGATGGAAGTAAGTGCCATGAAGAGAGCGGTGGGGATTTACCATCACTCACATGCTGCGCTCGATCATTCCCTCTTTTGTGAAGTGGACAATGAGAGCCAGGGGTCCAGGGCTTAAAAAGGATAGGCACACTGTTACAGCCAGCAACCCTGGAGAGACACCCGCCAACCAAGAGGTATCAGAAAAAAACGTGGACTTACATAGAAACTGTTTTTACTGTACCTCCTGGAAGATATCACTTTCTTTTAGGGTTTAAAAGACAAATCAACAACTGAGAACCTGCTTATGGAGAACATGCGGAACTAAAAAGGCTGGGAAGGATGAGAGATGAAGTTTGGAGACCTCTGTCTAGGGATATGGGCCTTTACAGCCAACAAACTGGGCTTGGGACCCTGATGCTTGTTCGTGTTGTTTGGCAAAAACAAACAACATTGCCAGACACATTTTAGTCTAATTGGACGTGATATTTGAATTTGGTTGGTTTTAAGAGCTGTGGTGAGGAGCACGGGAGTAGCAATCTGTATATGAAATCCTCAGTTTGCTGGCTGTGTGACAGAGAGCAACACTGCTGACAGATCAGTTGCTCAGTGTTGAAAGATTAGTTTGTGTTGCATAGAGGGGAATTAGTGGCGAACAAAGGCTCTGAACTGCCTGATAGGCAAGCTCATTGTCATACAGGGGTTTGCTGGCTATGACCAATTTGACAGCCTCACTTTCTTGTCTAATGTGAAGGCATGTGCCTTTCTATATTTTTCTTTTTGTAATTAAAAATGCTTAAAATAAGGACCATCTGGTAACATTTCAAAAACTAAAGGTTTCTTCTTTTGGAATTTAGTTTTAGAGTGTGTCATGTATCAGAAACCAATGTGATCAGTTTATTTGGTCTGCTCTGAAACTACAGCAGCCACCTAAACTGGCTCCGATACAGGTTTACAGCAGGTCAGTGGAGCCATCATGGGTACCTCCCAATACAGATGTTTTGCTGATTTGTATCTATAGCACATTCAGGAAGCTAAATAGATTATGTCATGAGCACTCTGACCTACAATAACCGAGCTGCCAGGTGCCTGATCTGGATAAGGAGGGATGGGAGAAAGGTCGCACTCTGGAATGTGGAATTGGCAAAGAAATGTCACATTTGTTATCTTGAGTGGACATAAATAATGTGTTATCATGGATATTTTTGGTTGATGTAGACTCTTTAAATCTTTATTATAGTACTATAGCACCTGTGCTCTGTATTTGACATTGACAATTTACATGGATAACTTGACTCAGTGAATGTTGGGACATAGAGTCTGAGGTCTAAATGATGCTCCTTTCTCCACCTTGTCCTCTCTTCCCTGAACAGTTGCTGAATGTTTAGGAGGACAGTTTTTCCCCGGTTTCTCCACGATGCTGTATACTTTGGCGGGAGGGGGCACACTCTGTGGTCTGGCTGCCCTCGTGCTTCTCATTGTTTCTACAGCAACAGACTTCTGGATGCAGTATCGATACTCGGGTAGCTCAGCCAATCAGGGGCTTTGGAGGTTCTGCATCAACCACAAATGCCATGCCCACACCATAACTGTAGGTAGGTACTTCAGAGCTGACATGTGGATAAGGAAAAGGTTCCAAAAAATATGTTTTAGACGCAAGCTGCCGTCAGCTAATTTTCCACACATAAAATTTTATATTTAAAATTTTGCCATTTTCAACATTACAAGTGGCGAATTGGGTGTTTCTGAGGAAATGATTCCTTCAGCATGTTAATGAATTAACATTATAGTCAGGAAAGTCTGTTGATAAGCACTCAGAAAAAGATCTAGATCAGGGCATTTCAAAATCTGAGACAGCAAGCCTCCCCTCAAAGCTTGGGAAATGCCCCCCACCACCACATCTTGGTAAGTGTGGTTTACTTGATAAGTTTCGCTCAATTCCTGGATGCCTATGGGATCATGATTATATTACTTGATGCCATAAGACACTCAACATTTGAGCCAAAATATTCTAATATTGTGGTTTGACATAACTTCTGACTACACCAAATAGTTTTAAAAAAGGTCTGTCCTAAGGCATTTATTAGTTTCTGACTCTGATGGGGGGAAAACAGTTCCTAAAAACGACTGTATCTCTGAACCCTCACAAATGTAGGCTATTCTATGTCATCTCCTTTTGATAACTAATGTAATAAGTAATGTAATATTGTTTCATGTCCATTCACCGAGCCTCCCCTGAAACTGTTAGGAGCCTCCCTAGGGAGGCCCACCTCACACTTTGAAATCCCCTGGTCTAGACAGAATTCCTAGTGACATGAATTAGGCTGTCAGCACGATTGTACAGTGGTTAGCACTGTCACCTCACAGCAAGAAGTTCCTGGGTTTAAACCTCGGTTGTCCCAGGCCTTCCTGTGGTTGTTTGTTTCTGTGCCCTGTGAATAGACTGGCGACCTGTCTAGGGTGTACCCCGCCTCTTACCCAATGTAAGCTGGGAATTGCTCCAGTCCCCCTGCAAATCTGCACAGATAAAGCATGTTTAGATAATGGATGGAGGAATTAGGCTAGCTAAACACATTACAAACATATTTGTTTTTACTGGAGGGAAGAGCAGTCAAATAGTAGAAATAGTATTTTATAGATTAAAGGTAGACTCAGTAGACAATACCATAATAAATCAAAGAGTGGAAAAATCCTAATTGCACCTACAGAGGAATTCCCTTGATGTAAACATAAAAATGTACCTGTTGATGTGCATTTGGTCCTGATCTTTTTGTGTCCAGCCTTCTGGGATGCCACACGGGCCTTCATGTTGCTGGCGGTGCTGAGCTGTTTTGCCGGCGTGGTGCTCGGCCTGAGCGCCTTCACTAATGGTACCAAGAACAGGAGGGTCCGTACAGGCGGCATCGCACTGGTTCTTTCAGGTAACACACAGAATTACAGGTTGACATGGTGGTTAGACAGACTGTCCTGTAAAGGTATCCTGCAGATTTGTTCAATGAAGTAGTTCATCTGATTATAAACCTGACTTTACTTCCTCGAGGCAGAGTAAATGTAAGACTGCAGAGTAGTTGCAGTGAAGTAAACAGTCAGTTCCAAAAACATGTTGGCTGCCATTTTCCTTGCATTAGACATGTCTTGGCTTAAAATATAGTATGTTGACAGGTTATAAAGGTGGGAGTGTCTTACGTGTATCTAATGAAAAGTTTTTCAAGTGGATATTAAAAAATGATCTCTCACCCACCACTCTCAAGGTTTTCTTGCTCTGCTGGCTTTGGCAATTTACACCGGAGTGACCGTCACTTTCTTTGGCAAACGCTTCTTGGACTGGCGCTTTTCCTGGTCCTACATCATCGGCTGGGTTGCCATCATTTTGGCCTTTGCAGCAGGTATTTACTGTTTCTATCAAGGTGTGTATTTTTATTTATTTAGATAAAACAGTTTATTGTAAGTGAACTGCAGGGACTGCATCCATTGTCAGCTGCCTGGATAAGAGTATCCAACCATGCATTGTAACATTGCGCATTTCTTTGGTCAGTAAGAAAACCTGTACATGGATCTCTATTCTTAGAAGCAAGTAGACACACACTTTAAGTGGTTGTGCCAGATACTTTATTGTGCATCTGGGATCTATCAAAAAAAAACTCACCCTGGGACCACATTGTTTTAGTGGCTCTGCACTAAAACAAGCCCCCCCCCAAAAAAAACAATTTTAAAATGTTTTATAGTCCTTCTTCTGTTTTTTCCAAGTATTTATAGCCACCATATGAAAACTGCAGTCCTCAGTAACAATGATCCACAACTTCTATTGTGACAAACCTGTGCTTCTCTTCTTTGGTTATAGTGAGATAAACTTATTTTTAAATG
The DNA here is from genome assembly GCA_024633595.2 of Lepomis macrochirus. NCBI lineage: Eukaryota > Metazoa > Chordata > Actinopteri > Centrarchiformes > Centrarchidae > Lepomis > Lepomis macrochirus. Next base: position 21,959,641 of record JALXJV020000010.1, read on the forward strand.
AAGTGATTTAATAATAAAACTATATTATTATGTTTGAAGTTTCTGTGTTACTTAACTTTCTGATAAAATAAAGTCCTTTTTTCTCACAGGTGCGTTTCAGCTCTGTGCTTACCAGCGGACCACTGCAGAACCTGCTCCTTCAAATAACCCGGAGAGTTGAACAAGATTCGCTCGGGGACTGTTGCAATGGATGTCACTGCTGCTTTTGAGTACCTAGAATGGAATAAATAGAAATCATAGACTCCTGTGTGGCTATACTGACAATGACCCCAACATTTAGAAAACATCTTTTTTTCTATAGTAACTGGCAGGTCAGCTAATTTGACACCATACATCACCTAAAATAAACTCTCTCACACCTTAATGTACCCAAGATCACCAGACCCTACATATTATAATTTGTGAGGTCACTAAATTCTATTTTAAAACCATTGTTATCATCTCTAGGCAGGTATAGACAAAACAATAAAAAGGAGATATTTCACCATATTACTTTTAATTTCACTAAATGGAATAAACACATGAACTATCACAGATTTTCTGAAAACAACCAAGGCACACTAACTGTAGTGTAGTTGTCCAAAGCGATGTCTGTGTATAAGAGTTTCTCCACTAGATGGTGGTCTTATGCCACAAAACAAGCACTGTTGCAAGATAGGGCCCATTTCACAAAATTCACCTTACTTACGTTCTCAGAGTTCTGGTTTTACTTGCTCACCAAATAATGAAAAGTCTGGCTCATGTTTTTTTTCTGCTGACCCTGGACTAACCTACTACTAACCATGAGCTCATTTACATAAATAAGGAAGTGTTTGGAACACATATGCAATCAGTAGCACAAGCAACAGCTCAGAAGCAGCAGATTGAATAGTAAATTAAGTTTACCTATTGATCCCTCTAGGGAATCTAGGTCATGGACAGAATTTAAGTATAGTTTAAGATTAAAAAAGAAGATGCAGGCAGAAGTGAATGACTCATAATGACTATATAAGTCTTATTGTCCAGATTCAGTCTGATTTACAGTTGAGTTTATTGCTGCTTAAATCAAATTACACATTCAAAACTCAATAAGTCTGTCAAACCATGCATGAGCAGCAATGGGAAAAAAACAACTGTTTTTTGAATATAAAGATTTTAAGTTGTTTTCTTATGTAGGAATAGTAATGTATCAGCAAATACACAAAGCATTTACTTCGCAACATTTGATTTATTTTGAACAATAGCAAAGCCATCTCACAGAGACTACTTTGAATTACGCAGAATGCAAATAAATATTAGGACCATAGTAGAATTAAGGACATTAACAATTGATACAAAATTATTTACAACACTTTCAATAGTGCAAAACCACACAAATACTGCCCTCTTCATTGAGATTCTTGCATTGAGTCATATAAGGACAGTGAATGTGTGTGCTGCTCCCTGGTGGGAGATTATAACAATTGACAACATAAATGGCATGTTGTCAAAAAACCGTAGCTAAACACAAGACAAGGTCTATCTTGAGACAGGATGTGACAAAAGTAAACCCACTCGCTACAGCTTGTCAAAAAGAGCTTCCACAGCACGGGTGATGTTAAATCATTGAGATGTGGTGTGGATATGCATTTGTTAGGTTAGTTTAAAAGTGGGGGGAAGAAAAGAAAGCATTCTGAGAAGCTAAATACTGTTACATTAGTTGGAAATGTCAAGTGAACCTCAATCAAAAGTAGTGTTGTTTCTCAAAGGGACATTTGAGAAACCACCAAAGCCAGGATGTACAGAATGTAAACTCCGATCATGAGCACTAGACTTTGAAATGACAATGATCTAAAACCACATGGCAGTTAGTGCTAACCACCCCTGAGTGAAAACATTTTTTTTCTTAAAAAAAAAAAAAAAAAAAAAAGGTCTTAGCACCATCAGACGCCAGCTTTGCCATTTCTTCTCAATCCAGACACGGAGTGTTGGATTGTGACAGGCACAACACGTTTTTTTAAAGTGCGCTCGCTCGAGCTGAGCCGTTCCTCTCATTTACATCTTTTTGTTTTGTTTTTTTTCCCCCTTCCACAATTTCTTCTCCACAAACATCAAAGCTCCATTTAAAAAACAGCGCACAAAGATAAATTACATTTTGCCATGCATAATAACTTTTTGCATATTGAAATTTCTTTTGGGACCTTGTTTTACTGTTGAAAGATTAGGACCTTACAGCAGGTGTGGTTTCTCCTCTTCCGGTGAGGAGTGTGAGAATGCATATTCTGTATCAGTCAAGTGTCGATATTGCAGACATATGCATGAGCATTTGAAATACATTATTGGTGCTACTTTAAATAACCTGAAAATTCTAGAAATGCCACTTGGTCCTCAAGAGGGCTGTCAAAGAGAGGTTTGTACTTTCAAGTGTCATGGTAGACAGTACATCAACATACATCTGAAACAGACAGATTTCTACTCTTGAAGACCAAAGTCATAGAGAAGTCATACATAAAAACACATATATGCCTCTGAGACAACCTCCTCTTGTCCTAATGTACTACATATTTGTGCATTGATGATGCATTCATCCGGTAGAAACTGCAGGGAAAAACAACCTCCGAGCATTGATCATTAAACTGGCTTAAATCATGCCAAAGATGAGGAAATTAACTGCAATCACTGCTGGTTGGAGAAAGAGAGAAAGGATAAGACCATCTGGAGTGTATCAAACCTCCATCGGCTGATCGGATTACGAATTTCAGCACTCATTTTAACCCACAGCTGATTAAGAAGATAATTCACAGAGATGTACCTGACAGTAACTGAACTGAAGGACAAGAGACAGATTTGTAAATAAGAGATAGAAAATCATTTAAAAGTCCCCTCCGTGCACTCATGCAAAATATGTGCAGTGTGCATCTTTGGCTATGCATAGTCTCTGGTGCTGAGGTGCAATAACAAGCACTACAGCAGGCTAATGCTGATTGGTATAGCCCTGTTCCAACTACATGCTCAGTGAGAAGAGTTTGTATATGAAGGGACAGTAGATAAAGTTCACAGATGTGGAACAGTTTCTGTCAGGAAAGTGGCCGCTAGCGTGGCACATTGCAAGTTAGAGCCGCTTGGCTTTGGTTTGAATAACAGACACGCTGCAACCAGGCAGCGTGTGAATGCATTTTGGCTCAGCTCTGTGTGACCAAGTCAAGGCATGTCCGTTTGTCTACTGCACTAGGAGGAAGTATAGCCCTTCAAGTTAAAAAGGTGCCTCTGAAATTGCACAGGTTGGCGATTTTTCCTCTAGCCAACAGCAGAGGACATGTTGGGCGCACAGTCTGAGTACATGAAATTTCTTCCGCTGTGTCTTGCGCTGGAAGAGGCCGAAATAATCCTCCAGTCATGGGTCAACCAATCTCTCCTTCGGTTGCTGAGTGTTATGTGTCTTGGCGATACCTATGAAAAGACGAGACAGAGCCAGTTCAGTGGCATATCAAAAGCAAACTGAATACACACCTAACAATACGCAAGCATTTAGTTACTTAGCAGCAAGGCTACACCTATTAAAGGAATTCATTTGCCCTGTTTCTTTGAAAGAGAACAAAGCCAATTACGTAACAGAGTAAACACCAGATCAAAAGACAATTTCAATTTAGACAGCTATAGTCTTAAACATATATGTGGGGCAGAACTGCTGCTTGACAACCACACTGTAAGAGGTGTTTATATAGCTTTATATTTAGAGAAAGAAACGCATGAAGAATAAAAGGACTGAAATTGAAAGAAAAAGACTTCTTACCGGCTCTGTAAAGTGAATTCAGGCAATGCCCCTAGGGATGTCAGCTGTTCCTCCAGGGCCACGATACGTAAACCAATGTAGCCGGAAGACAGCAGCAGCAGCACAACCCTGTAACATACAAAAATGAAAGTCACATATATTGCCTTTTTCTCCATTGCAGTAAAGGTCAATGATATCAGCTTACAAGCAGCTAAACACTTAACAGCTATATTTTTTTATAGTCCTTTTAGCGGGTGCCAAAAGGACTACATGTCACACCTTCATATCAATAAAATGCATTGCCACTAAACATTAAAGAATTACAACCCTCAAACCAGAGGCCTTCTTCTTATAAGATGGAGTCTTCAGCTTAATTAATGTGTTAACATACAGTTAAAGGGAATGTTGTCTGTTTGTAATTTTAATGATCATATAAAGTTAGCAAGCTTGGATTCTGTTTAAGGTTCTACAAGATCACCTAGTTTGTTACGTAAGGCATTAGTTTAACATACTTTTGTGTTGAAGTGCTACTTACAAAATCAAGTAAATGAAGAGTAGAGTGTTGAGGGTGCTGGCCTCTCTCTGAACCAGCAGGGACTTGGCCTTTTCTGTCACACTCCAAACCCATGATCCACCTGAACCTGGAAATGTACACAAAACATGAATATCAATGTTCTCATGTTGGTAAGGTGTATCTTTATTTTATTACATGGCAAGTTTTTACTTATGCATGATAATTTGCATTTTTTAAATGAGTGCATAGGGTTTGTGCTTTCTGTTGTACCCGATATTGTTTCGACTGGTTCTTATTGTTGCTTGGTTATCTGTTTAATCCTGCTCTCTGACCCTGTCTTGACTAGGTCTCACTTTTAAAAGAGGATTTAACCTCAATGTGACTTCCTAGTTAAATAAAGATTAAATTAAAAAAGAAGAGTGAAACCCAAGGAAAATGCACTGGAAATGATGGGTTTCTCTGACTATGCAAAGTTTCAGACAGACATCTTTCAACTTACACTTTCAAAATTTGTATTTACTAGCATCTGTCTGTCTGGAGATCAAACACAAGCCACTTTAGGTCCCTAAAGTGCCTCAATTAAATGTATACTCAACCAGCCACTTTGATAAATAAAGTAGCAAACCACAGTCAAGTTTCCAAGACTTAAGCTACATCCACACCTATACATTTTAATTTCACAATCTCCATACACACGAGCGTTTTAGCATCTTTTCTACACTAACACGCCCGAAAACACATATCCCATGACTATTCATGTACACTGGGCTTTCAAGTGCCAGAGTAAATAGGAAGCACATTGTCTAAGCAGCAGCTGGTTGCTTAGTTGCAGAAAATACTACGAACAAAGAAAAGCAATCGCAAAAAGTAGGACCAGAAATTTGTTAGCTTCGACGGACGACCTGGTGGAACATTTACTGAAAGTAGCTTGTGAATATAAGGAGGTCAATGTGGCACATTGGGAACAGTTGAAAAGCAAATATGGTGACACATTGAAGTGGTACCAGGAGCATTTTCCATCACCGGAAGAAGCCATGGCAATAGTAAAAAAAGTACCATTGACCAAGACTTCACACGTTATGACTGATCAGTCAAGAAGCAAACGTGGGTGTTTCAAACTATCAAGGTCAGCAGCGTTCAAAAGTCTCAGTTTTATGGGGGAAATTTCATATAAAAAAAACTCATGTCAAATGGCTGTGTGTGCCTTACCAGATACTGACAGCTCATCTATGGACGAGCTATCACTCTGCTCCACGTGTAGGCTCCTGAAAGCTGAGCTGTTCCCATTAGGCACTGCCTCTGAAGAGGGAAGAGAGATGGGGTAAAATAAATCAATATTAGCCTGCTATTAGACACAACGCACCATGGGTTACATAGAAATATTGCTTAGATTTCTCTATCATACATGATGAGCCTTTGTGCAGGTAACATTTGTTATATTAACTAGGTTTGCTGTTTAGCATGTAAAGCCAATGTAAAGGATTAACAGCTGGTGTTGACCTCTTACCTCTGTGTGGTCTATGCAGAGGCTGGTCCTGTAAAGATTGTGACTCAGAGCCATCGAATTGATCGAAACAGTCCTCCAGGCTGGACTGGCTGGAGTTCTGTCAATATATAGATAGATAGAGCAAGGATCACAAAATGGTCAATTCTATAATTCATTTGTATAATTCAATTGTAAAATAGGGACATTATGTGCTTCCTGAAAGATTTTCACCTTTTTGAGCTCTATGACAATAACATGAGACATCTGAATGTTTTCAGTATTGAGAAAAGATCTCTTACCACAAGTTTGCTCTTGTCAAAGCTGTTCTCAGCTGAGGAGAAGATAGGGCTACTATTTGTGCTGCCGTCCTGTAACAGAGAGAAATGTTTAGATTTTACATAAAACATTTTTGAAATGTGATTGCATTCTGATAGTTATGCATACTATTTTGATTATCTGCATTTAGTCAAAATACAGATAAACAAAATGTGTAAACGAAATATATAACATGGTACCAATAGGAGGGCTGCTGCCCTATTACAACACTTTCACAGTCATAGTTAAGGAAGAAGTAATGCCACGTTCAGTTTTCTGTAATGCAAAATAAGTTTATCATATGGGATCAATAGGATTCTAAGCTGATTGAAATACATTTCAAAGTATTAGTGGCATGTACCCTTTTCCTTACAAATTTAATCACATTTACCATTGCAGAACGTCTAAATATCTAAACAAATGACTCACCTCTATCTGAGGACATACTGAACGCAGAAGCTGAAAACAAGACTCTCTGTTCCGCAGCGACACAAACAGGAACTAAACAATGAGCAGGAATTAAAGAAAAGACCAGGATATTAGCCATCTGCTCTGCTGGCAAACTTGAACCATAAAATACTCTCAGTGATTGATTAGATTACATCTAAAGCAGAGTTCAACGTGGTCAAGCAAGGACTTCTAAACATCTCAAGTTATTAAAAAAATAAATAAATAAACAAAATAAAAAAATAGTATATGGATATATCAAGTGTTTATTAAGATGGCTATGTGGGGTCGGAGGTGAGAAACTGACCTTGTCTCCTTCTATGGTGCGGATCGACAAGGCGTTGGGTACTAGCAAAGCTGTATTCTGCTTCTTCACTATGTGGATGCAGGCAACTGGAATCACTAACTGCAAGAGCACACAGCCACAAACAGAAAAGGTCCGAAAAAGTCAATGCGGAGAATTCCCAATCAACCTAGTATTTATACTGTATATTATAAGTAAACATGGGGAGGAGAGGTAGCCAAGGCAGAGCTGGAGCATACCTTAGTGTCCTTCAGCAGAACTGAGGAGTAGAAACAGGCATGGGTATCAGTGATGTACAGGCGACCATGGTATGGCACTTCTTTCTGCAGGGCACAGATGTATGCTGGGAGAGGAGAAGAGAGGAGCACAGAACACTTTTAGTTTTATGTGGTTCATTCATGAAGTCATTAATTTTCTCTTTTGTTTCTGTTAACCTACCATGTATCAAGTCTTCACCCTCAGGAATGTCTGGAAACAACTTGTGGAATGTCTTGTTGTGCTTCATGAAACTCTAAAAAGAGAAAAGATATTAAGTGAAAATCAAGACACTTCAAAATGATGAACAGGCTTAGCTCAAGAGCAGCTTCAACAAATGCACTGGTTTTGTACATTTTTGGACATGTAAATGTTTGAATTAAACATTATAGTGGACTTACACTTTGTGTGCCATTGCCTTCCGTCCTCTCAAAGCCTTTGTTGTCAACATCGAATGTCTGCGACCTGCTGAAACAAGAGCACAGCAGTCAATTTACAGAGGAAGTCTATGGCTTCAGGCGGGTTAACGTGAGAAAATACAGAGCAACTACATGACAGCAGCCTTTAATGCTATGGAAAACCAACCAACGTTCTCTAACCCACTCTTATGCACATGCTACAGTTGCTAAATAAGGTAAAGTTTTAATAGCATGAGAAAACAGTTGGGCATTATATAAAAGTAATGGGCATTAGAATTGTACCATCCTGTACACATCGCAGTGATATGTGACCTGAGCATTATAGCATTTATATGATCCTTAAACGACAATCAAGATGGCACTAACTGCAAAATGAATCAAAAAAGGTATGATTTTAACTGAATATAACATACCCCATGCTAAATGTAATGTAATGTTGGAGAGTGTTCACCATGACCACTCTAAAATTCCAGATTTTTTTTTTAACAGGCCTTTAATATTCCTTGACTGAACTTTGGTTTGTGTTGATGCTCCTCAGTCCAAAATAATATGTTGAAAGCGGCTGGGTAATCACGCCGTCACGGAGGCAGCAGTAGGGATGAAGACTGCTCTTCACACTAACCAGTATCACAAATCTACATCAAACGTTAGAATCATGTGAGAACACGGTCTGTCTACAACAGCTGTGCAGTCATGTGTGTGTCATGACCGTGCACCGGCTGAGAGTTAGGTCAGGTCTTGTGATGCACGTTCAGAATAGCTGAGAGTCTCTACTACATCCAATGTGGGATTTTATGAATTTCTGAGAAAACTTAATATTATTTCCCCCACATCATAATAACAATTTAAGAGCCTGAAGTGATAATCACTTGCTAGATTTAATACAGAATAAGTGTGAAAGTAAGACCATCTCTTGCCCTCTCAGAATATAAATCTGTGTTTTACAGAGTGGCTCATGAATTTGTTAAAATTCTAGCACCTCTGTATGTGCATGTAAATGATTACATTGATCTGTATCTAACACCATAAATGCTTTATTTTTCCCCTCAGGTCTTGCAGACATCTTAAGGCATTTTGTATATTTTCCACTCTCTCCCCAGTCTTACCTGATTGCTACTTGTCTGGTGAGGGTTTTGTGCTGTTGCTGGATTTCGTGCTGGGCCGCCTCCAAGCTCAAGGCTTTCCTGGACTCCGCCTTCTTGATGCTGCCATTGCTTAAGCTGCTCCTGCTTTTCTTCACTTTGGCTGGCAGCCCGCCACCACTGCTCTCTACTGGGTAACTGCTGGATATGGGAAGAAAAAAAAAAACAGATTTAGAATATATTGTTTTACAAAAATTTTTATGTGCCAAAAAAAACCCCACTGATAAAACAAAAAACAACTCTTCACCTCTGTAAAAACATTATTCAGAGATGGACAATCATAGTCTCCTGTACTCTCACAAATTGTCATAATCACTACCAAAGAACAGCATCAATAAATTTTGCAGTGTTTGCAGCAAACATCAGGCTTTACTTTTACTTCAGGATTTGATTACATATTTACTTACTTAATAATTAAAGCACTTCTTCCTCAAAGTAAAGGCTATGTTATGACTGGAATGATGCTTGGCAGACAATGGGCTTATCTTTATGATGAGTTGGGAAACTCTCCAAATCAGAAAGTTTCATTTACACATGCTACATCAGCGCAGTACACCTGTAGGCTGCTTTATAAGCTGATCAACGGAAGGCTCTAAAACTGACAAGCCTATGCAAATATGTCATATAAAGAAACAAAAAATAAAAAGTAGCTGTCCTGTAAAAGTAAGATTGTATGATTTACAAAAGCCAATGTGCTTTTCAAATGGCCTGTCATTGCCCAGGAACATATAAGCGACAAATTCAGTGAAAAAAGGAGCCTGCTGAACGCTAAAGACACAAAATAACCTTACAAAAACAATTTCAACTTGACAAAAACTGCTAAAAGACAAGCAACAAGCAAGAACACCTTACCTGGTCAATTTAAATCGCTTTGACGAACGAAAACTCATGTACCTACTGATAGGCATTTGGTTTCCTTATAAAAAACAAACAAACACAAAACTATATCTGTAAGCTACACTCACTGGCCTCAAGCCATCAAACCTGAGAAGTTAAAAAAATAAGACACTAAGACAATAAAATGCCAGAAAAAAAATAAATCTGTTCCAAATGTGTGGTCCAAGAGTTGTAGTCCTAGTTATGCCAAGGTCCTTTACCACATCCTGCGAGAAAGAAAAAAAAAAGCTGCTCTGTAAGAGGAAGCTACTTTGTGTTGAGAATGGTGTGACACTCCGTAGTCGGTGACGTCAAACTCAACCACTCCCCCTGAGCAACACACACACACAGGCACTGACATGTTTAAGAAATAAGTCCTACCCCATAAGATCTTCCACAAACAAAAGATCATTTAATATCAAAATCATGTCTTGTTGGGATTTGTTCTGGTGTGGCAAAGCAGCATCAGAGACTTTTAAAGGCAAGGAGGTGCTCAAACTGGCCCGTCTGGCTCAATCTAGGAGAAGTGCATTATCCATGTCTCCCCTCTGGTAATATCAGGTAACAACACAACCACAAGTCTTCCTTAACCTCACTTCTTTGAAAAGAAGTCAGATATTTGAAAAAAAAAGTGACACTGACTCAAAACCTGGCAGCACAATATTAAAATAAATATTAACTACAGTACACAGGTGTTGCACTGCTTAAGTCCTGGACATTTAACATTTATTCAAACTGGATTCTGTATGGAGTATGTGCAGCTGTGTTGCATATTTACACGCTTTAAGTCTGACTCAAGTAATGTAACTACCCCTCGGAGGAGACTAGTGGAAAAACTGAAAACTGCAATATGACGATAGGGTCATCTGCTATATCGCACATGAATGGATATTCAAATATATTTGATATGTTGTCCAGCACTCCTTCATTTGAATGCCAACCTTGTAATTAGTCTGAACTATCACATAAAAAAGTGTCATGAAAGCATTAGTATGTTCAGTAAATAACAAATCAAGTAAATGTCAAGTAAAATCTTTGACAGCAAGTTAATTGTAGCTGTAGCATATATTTCTCTACTATGCCATATACACTAAAATATAATACTTCAAAATCAAATATCCAAAGCAGCTAGCAAACACTTGGGCAAGTAGGCTAAGAGACTGTGGCTGGTGTTTAGACAAAGTGAACACACTGTGAGAACTATTTAAGATAAGATAAGATGTTCCTTTATTGATCCCCCCTAAGGGAAATCGTTTCGTTATCTGCGGCAAACTGTTGATCAAGTGTTTGTGTTCAAATATTCTCACCTGACCTAGGCAGGGGTTAAAAAGGCAGACCGATATAGGTAGCATTCAGAGACAATCAGCTATTTAAATTTCTCAACAACTTCCTTTTTACTCAGGACTAACCGTAACCATTAACAAGGCCACGTTGAAGCTGTTTCCTGTAAGGCGCCAACCATCACTTGTTTTAGTAGGAGGTGTTTTTAAAAAAAATCTAAAACATCAAGTAAAAAAGGTCCACCCCAGCAGATGTTGGAAGTTTTGGAAAATTGAATGACTTAGTAATATTGTTCCTGTATTACTCTGATAACAGACCCCAGACTACAATCATCTGTAGCCTTATTAAAGTCGTGTCTCTGCAGTTTACGTCAATACACACACAGTCTGGCAGTCAGGCACTTAAAGCTACAGTGTATAATGTTTATTGCAGAGGTTCCATTAAATACTACCACAGTCTTTATACTGGTAGGTTAAAACTGTCCTGTTGAGAAACATGGGCATCCGGTAGAAAAAAAAAATCCACTAAGCTAATGATAATATCTACCAGTGGAACATTTATGTTTCTGTGAAACGTATATATTTCATGCCAAGCATGTAATGGAGGAAACTGAGTCAGCGTAATAGCCTATAAAAGTGTTCAAGGCCAAGGCCATGAAGGGTGATTAGATGTGTGAAAAAAAAACAAATGCCAAAATAACCAAAAGGTTACAAATGTGAGAAAAAACCCTACGTACTGCATATGATGTTTCTTAATGAATCACTTTGTATTTACAAAGCAGGATGCAGCTTACCTAAAATGGGTGTGTAATGGCCAGACAGAAACCCTGACCCCTGACCTACTTTCTTTAAGGCACACTATGTCATGCTACCTGAAAAAAATCCACGTTGGGCCTAGCATGCCTAACATTTCAAACCACGGCACAGCCATATCAAATTCTTGGTAGCTGCAGATTAAAATGAACAGTTTATAGGGGTATATATCTGGTCACACTCCAGAGTACAAATTGTCTCATGATGATATGTTCTGTGAAATTACTGAAGATTACTAACAAACACACTGCAGTTTGATCCATCTCTTTATCTGTATAAGACTTCATATTATCTCAGGAGACCAAACAAATCACTTCATCACAGAGCACCACTGGTCATTAGTTTAGATCTGTGGCCGCTACTATTTTAGCATGTTTTCCTAGATTTACAGAGGCTGTATTGAGAAAAAAATAAAAACAAAAATCAGTTAAACTCTTTCTTTCAGATATGAGAACGATGACCACATGAAAGAAGTACGTCTAAAAAGGTTTTACAAACTCAATATTCTTTACCACAGGTCGATGGGATAAAACATGTAGCCAGACCTTTTTGTTTTAAAGAAAGGAGAAAATACAGCTAAACAATTACCCTACATTTACTTAATGCTGCTCAAGGCAGCCCTGCCTTATCTGGATGAGTCTGAGAAGTACCGGCTGAGATCAGAAACTCGATACATTTGCTCGCCTTACCTTCCCAGATCCTCAGAGCAATGAGAATCAGCCAGAGCACAATGTTGATTCAACAAGCCTTTCCCTCTGTCCATGACCAATAGAGCAGTCTTTCACGAACTCCAAAAGCTTGCAGCCACCACCCGTTGAGGCAGCAAAATGACGAGTATGGGTATGGCAGTTGTCCCTCTTGCACTTAGACCCCGTGCATTGACAGCCAAATCGAAAGGGTGTAAAGGTCTGTTTTACTGCGACGTTTTAAAGCAACAAAGAGTTTATCATCAGGATAGTACCAGAAACACACAGCAGAAAAGAGGAGTGTTTGGGGTCCAAGCCTGAAATGCCCTCCCAAGCTTTGTCCTTTCTGAGGCAGCCTCAGCCTGTGTTGCTGTGGAAACAGCTATAACAGTAGGGGGTAAATGTTTCAAATGCAAGGGTGAGAGAAACATTACCAGGGTATTCTCAGTTTAGACAGCCTGCCAGCAACATTCAATAGCCTGTTCTCAATAACAACAGGGTGATGGCTTTAAAAGCAGCCTGTGCAATGTGCATGACAATAGTTGGCTCATATTCTTTGTGGGTGATGTAAATGGGGTCATTACATGCAAGAATATCTGAAGGGAAAATGGAGACCAACTCAATATTTAGTGAGGAAATGGGCAACAGATACAGCATTCTCTTGTTTTGTTTCATTCACAAACTTCAACTGAGAACTGCTGTTCATTAAGAGTCTATTTCTATACCCATGACATCACCATCCGATCCAGGAAACTCAGATAAAGTCCATCTGCCCTTGTGACATCAGTCCTAATTTAGCCACCATATATTACTTCTCCTGTCTAACCACCACCTGCCATATTTTCACTGTAAACCTCTTGCCGTTGAGCTGCAGGATAAATGTTGTGTTATAAATACATTTTGCCATGATTGCAAATGGCACAGGTTTGATCCTTGCTACAACCATGCAGGCTCTCTGTGTTCTTCAGTCTGAAACAGAACCTCGCTCCCTCTCTGATTTGCCTTGCTCCCCAACAGACTGCATATTTGTCCTATGCACCCACAATATAACCTGCCAATGCTGGATTGCTGGCTTTCCATTGATGTCAAAGGTTCAACAGGCCAATATTTTATCCTTTAACCCTGTTACCCCCTGATAGCCTAAGATTACTTCCAAGAGCTCTTCAGGGATAGTAGAAATATTCCTCGATATACAGCTCACACAACAACCATCTTAGTCAAGCAACTCAAAGCTGTATAATGCTGCCACCTAGACAGCATAAGATTTCCCAAAAGTCTAATTAATTCCTGACTATCAATTAATCCTAGTGACATTTAACAGAGACATTTGCATGCAAGCAGTTGCCTTTTAGATTATTCCTGGTTAAAATGTCAGAGGATATATCTGCATTCTAATGCTGCCAAGTGGAAAAAGGGGGATAGTTATACAGTAACCATACAAAATAAATTCCACATACACTGGCTGTGTATACACTAAGAGCTTTTCCAAGAGCAACTCTGCCTTGTGTTTGTCACACTATTTTATCTACAGATAAGACTTGCACAATGCTTGTGAGGAGGTGCGAGGGCACTTGTCACGATAGCAAAGCTCTCTTTGTTCCTGAAAAAGCACTCATACTTAAAATACTCATGTCATCAAATGGGGCAGCTAACGTGTTATATTAACGTGCAAAATTGTTCCAGTCTAAAGATACTGAATTGCACAAATTAAAATGCATGTGTACAAAGCTGGCACTTGCCCATTTATGATAGTGTGACCTCTGACATATATAGCAATTTTAAGTCGCTTTGGATAAAAGCGTCAGGTAAATAAATAAATGTAACATAAAAACAAACACCAGCAAGTTATTTATCAAACCAGTGTGCTTATAAAAAAATAATATATTTAAATGAAAACTAGCGTTGACTGAGGTAGGGGCTGATTTCTCCAGCACAGGATATTCCAGCTAGTAAAGAACTCCTCAGGGTATAGAGTTATGATGCTTTCATGTAGTGTCCCGAGATGAGACAGATGATCCCTGGAGTTCTGCTGCAGACGTCAGCCATACGTCAGCTGGTCTTCAGTGCTACTGGCCTTAAGCAAAAGTTGCTTCTGTACACAATGCTTATGCCAAAGCTTTCCTACAGCTAACACTGCTGCGGTACCAAAACAAGTCCCACATTCTATGTGAGGCTAACAAAAGTTTCACATGCAGGCAATCTCTCTGAGATCAGCTGAGAATATGCAGAACCAGATAGTGTGAGAGCACCATCTTCTGGAGAGACTTGGATGGATAATTTTGTCACGTGAACTGCTGATTCCCCAACATCCAATCAAAACATGTTTAGTCCAGAGTAAAACAACAGATTGTTGCACCTGTGCTTTTTTGAGCCAAATAGGACAGCTGAGATGTTGGAAGTTTCTGCAAACCAAACCAGACCACTGACTTCAGAAAGAACCACGTAGCACAGTATCTGAGAGTTGTAATATGTTATTAACTAGTTTTAGCACAGTGTGCCACAAACTAATTTCACTTTTCAGAAGGGTTTAAATTATAAATACTTCATGACACATAAATTTAATTCATAACCAGAAACGAACAAATAATTGCCGAAATGAGAAAATTAAAGACAACCCAAAATATTATTCTGGGTGGGACTAAAGAGGGATTATGTGTCTGTGCATGTAGCTTCAATGGAGCAGTCAGGAGGGGCAAGGAAGCATGCCAGTGGCCATGGCAAAATAACATTTAGTCTGTGGCACCCTGCCAAGGCTCAGCTAGCAGGAGAACTGTGTGTGTGTGTGTGTGTGTGTGTGTGTGTGTGTGTGTGTGTGTGTGTGTATGTGTTCCAAGTGGAACACAGTGTGTCTGTGTGCAAGTGTTACAGAATGTGTGTGTTTAAGTAGGAAGTCATGCGGCCTTGTGCACGCAGCGTCTCCCTCCACTTCCTCTGTGCTAACTGGGCGCAGAGACAGAGAGGGTCTTTCTTCAAGGCAACTCAGCGTACTTTCAGCATCCAGGCATGTGAGTAAGTGGATTGCGCGGTGTTGCCCGGAATATCCCACCTGACTTTAAAATCAAATAAAAGATACTGTGTACAAAAGGTTGCTTGAATTTAATCTACAGTAGAATTTTGTTGATCTAAGCTTCTCACAACAACAGCTTGTCTGGGTGAATAGTCATATCCAAAAAGTGCAAAACACCATTTCAAGGAGGGGATTTCACTTCCATTGCAGGGGATTTCACTGATTAGCCTAGTAACTATCTTGTGAATACACCATGCACAACAGTAAACTTCTGATTCAGTAAATACATAATTCATTTTGTCAGTTCAATTCAGATATTACAGGTCTGGATTAATGAGGTTTTGCCCTTTTTTCCTCACTGTGTATCCACACTGTTTTTTTACTGTGGTAGTAAAGTAAAAAAAAAAAAAAATCAAGTGCAGTGCAGTGGCAGAGATACTCTCCTGAGGGTGAAACGTCTCTCTGAGAAGAAAGGATTGAATTTCTTTGGCCATTTTTCCTACAGATACTGGCCTTTCAATGAGCTTACGTTGACACAGTGATACCAAGGCAGCAGTCTCACTTTCCAAAGGACTAAGTTTATTCTGAAATAAGATACTATTTAAAAAAAACAAAACAATGCTGTATTGTCTTTAATGACCTAACAAAGGACATTCTGTCAGCAAGGTATCATACCCAATGTTATCCTGCTATTTAAAACACTGACTAGCTTTAATTGACACGTTCAGATAAGCTTGTACAAAGCTTGTTTCTGAAATTAGACTGACCTATTGCAATTTCTTTGTTGGAATTCACCAGGCTACTGTGAGTACTAAAAGGTGAAACTGTCAAGAAGAATATAACTTTTTTTTTTTTGACAGGGGCAGGGGAGTGGTCATTAGCACTAGCCCGAGAGAGGCAATGCATAACTTCAACCGTGACCAGCTGGTTAGTACGAAACCCTTCATTTGGTGATAAACTGTCCTGCAGATGTGGTTTTCATCGTCTAACTCTGGCTTTTCCTCTACGCCTGCAGCAGCACATCTCATAATTTAGACCTATCCAGTTTTCACTACCCACAGCGGCAAGGAAGCTCTGTCCTGGGAACATCTTCCTGGAGCCAACAGAATGCCTGCAAAGCTGCCCCACCCAGCCTATTCCAAGCTCCTCCATCTCAGCAAGCCTAGCTAAACCAGGTTCTTCCCTATTGAAACAAGGCCATTCATATTTCACCACTGTGTACATTGCAAACCTCTATGTAGAGCGACAAACAATGAGCTAGCAAGTAGGTGTTCAGTGTTAAGATGTGTGGTGTATTTGTTACGTTAAACTACTTGGCCACTCTGAAATACTTTCTGTAGCATTTTCACATTTACAAGGAAGATACAGTATATAA
This sequence comes from Lepomis macrochirus, assembly GCA_024633595.2. Taxonomy (NCBI): domain Eukaryota; kingdom Metazoa; phylum Chordata; class Actinopteri; order Centrarchiformes; family Centrarchidae; genus Lepomis; species Lepomis macrochirus. The sequence goes on from JALXJV020000010.1 coordinate 21,976,290, forward strand.
AGACAAAACAGAACACACTGAGGCCTGCAACTGCCACAAAGATCTCATATAGGCGTGTGTACGCTTATGTTGTGGAAACAGAAACAACCCCACATACCATCCTACAGACACATCATAGCTATGCTGATAATCTGAATGCCAAGTCTGACTGGTAGGAATCCTGGAAAATATCAAATTACTCTCTGTGGGGAGGAAAGTGAAAGGCAATGCTTCATGTTTCTACTCAACAGGGAGAAACGTGGAGCATTTATATAACACCATGTTCCACCTGTGTTCAACTCATGGGAGCTAAAAATAGGCTTTTCTGAGAAAACTTAGGGCTGTTTGTCCCATGGGTGTCAAGCATGCGTGTGTGCATTTCCCTGAGGGTAGAGGGTAACACAATATGTGCATAGGGCAGGTTTGCGCTGCATCCCAACTGGGCTGATAATCCATGATCATGCCCACATAGGCCAGTAGATGAAGTCATGATTTCTGAGCAAGAGGCCCAGGTAAGATTAAGAACCGACCAGATCTGGACCAGCTTTCCTTTAGGTCACACTGCCACATATAATGTTTGGTTACGCTGCCAGATTAGCCAGCTAATAGACACTAACCCCAAACACAGACACCTTCACAATTTACAGGACTAATGTGGGTCAATCATTAGATGGGTCAAACTAGATTACAAATGACCCCCCCTGCACTGTGTCTGTACAATCGCAGAAAAGCCTGCTTTGACCATCCTAACCCTTGAAAATATCTCCAAAATAATATTTCCCATCATACAAGTCACTACATTTTACAAGCGGAAAGGTTATCCTGGCCGTCTTAAAGCATGCTACATCAATGATTTCAGGTGCTAAGGTCGGTGGTTCTCAAAGTTTTTCACATCAAGAACCCCTGAACTGACACAAACTAGACCACGGACCCTCATATGATATTATTTTGTTCCAGGGTCGCCCATCTGGTGTTTTATTCAAGAATGCGTAACCAAAATAGTCGCATATTCTGTCATTGTCATTCTGTCATTGTGTTACTTATAAATCTAATAATAGTGAAAATAAGTGATTCCCCGTTTTGCTGGGGACCCAATAAAGGAACCCTGAGGGTCCCCGAACCCCACTTTGAGAACCACTGACTTAACGCTTAGGTCAACAACAGCTGAATCAATGACTAACATTAGCTACGTTAACGTGTACCCTTAAGTGCAACGTTAGATTCTTTTGTACTGGTTGTGCTAATATTAGTTAACGTTACACTAAGATGCTCCCAACAGACATCGTCTAACTAACGACTGCTTTTTAATTCAGAGGCGGACAATGACTGTTTGTACTGTTTAATTTCAGTTTCATTGAATGTTAACTGACTGAGTCACTGTAAAGCTAGCTTAAGTTAATTTCCAACCATTCCAACACATCTTCAGCCAAGCGGATGGCTAGCCTGCTAGCATTATCTACTCGACTGAAAGACGTTTTCTCCCCTTATTCCCGTCTCAGTTTAAAACCATCCCTAAACCACATATCCTCGTTCTTTGCTAAAGAGTACATTCCGGTGAGATAAAACAACCTACTCGTATTGGGCAGGTTGTTGTCTTTCAATAAACGTTAACGGTTAGCATCCACCCTGTTGATGTTGCACACCGGCAGATAGCGGTTCCACTAAGCCACATTCATTCCGCTCACCTCTCTTTCATTAGGTGCTTGATTCTGACCATGGCCTTCTCGTCGATCTTCCTGAGGAAGGTTTTCAATCTATCCCTCTTGTTTTCAAGCATCCTTTCCCTCAGCCAGTGGTGGTCGGTTCAAGCAGAAACGACGCTCCACGCCAAACTTCACCGTTCCTGTTTGGCTTCTGCTTTTTTTTCTCCCCTTCCCACTTCATCCACGGCTGATTAAGATAATGATCTTGAATCGGACCAAGTCAGCCGACCAATCCGCGTCGGCAACAACTTAGAAAAAACGGTCATGTCAGATCGGTTATCCAATCATAACGGGGTAGTTGGCTTGCCACGACCGCCCATTACCTTATATGGTAGTCGGGTTGTGCTATCTTGAAACCTATAAAAGGTAGGTCCAGGATGTTATTGTGCTGCTGTGGTTTTTAAATCAATAATTTACATTGAACGTTTCTGGAATAAACAACATTGAAAATACACATTGTGGTTTAACAGCAGTGTTTTATGCGCCACATCACACTTAACTTACCGGTAATCTTACAGACTGTTCTGGTACACTAGGGTGGGGCAATAGCTAGTTGTACTCTTTTATGTGACTGCTTTCCATCCAGAGGCAGAAGGTTGAATTTTATTGTATGATGGTAAACGTATACCCTCAATATAATGCTATACCCTAATATTATTAATAATAACAGAAAATAGCCCATATGTGAATCTGAATAAGGTAGGCTATACTGCTATTGGCAGTTATTTTTGATAAAAAACATTTAGGCTTTTAAACCACAATAATAATCCTTGCAAAAAAGTACTGAATATTTTGGTTTGATGAGCTACAAATCTATGGCAAAGTCTCTCATCTCCCCCCTTAGTGGAGAAAAGGGCAATATATGTAGCAACAAATGCCAAAGTCACACACCTACTGTACAATCAGCAGACAAGGCCACAAGGCCACAGTTTAAATTGTCAGCTAAGTCACATTGTAATCACACTGGATGACTGTGTTTCTTGTGACTACCTTATGTATTCAATAACTGAATCAATCATTGACACAATGATCTATGTTATGTGTTGTTTTTATTCAGTTTTTTGGTGGATGCTGCTTCTCTCAGTTCCCCTATTTTTTGAATATTCATGTTTTTATAACACAGATATTTTAGGAATGACATAAAATAATGGCTCACAATGATGGTCCCAGAATGTCAATGATACGTCACATCCTGGCAGTTCAGTGAGTGAAGGCCGAAACACAATTCACTCTGATTACAATGCAGCATTCTCAAAATAATTTCGTCACTCTATAGATAGAGACCTTGTACACATAAAAAAAGAAAACTAATTATAGCAGTTTAGCACAACAGCCCCTTTTTTTTCTCACCAGGCAGCTGAGCCGCCGCCACGCCACCAGGAACAGAAGAGGCTGTGTACTGCCACATGACACAGCAAACACGCCATCCTCACACAATCTGGCTTAAACCGTCCAGCCCCCGTTCTTCCCTTCTGTCTCCTCTGCCAGGAAACAAAGCAAACAGAGAGAGGGAAATCACACTTAATAAGGAAGTATGTGATGCAATGGGGGGTGTGGATGCAGCATAGGCAATAACAGGCTTTTCTGTGTTGATTCATCAGTGTGACTGTTGGATTAAGAATTATGCAAAGTGGGGAGCAACGCAGGACCTATGACACACTGTGTCATTTTGTTTGAGGTAATTTGATTATTCCCCAATTTGTTTGGGCATTTGTACCATGCAAATATGATGAACTTCAGGCTCTGTCTTGTAGAGAGGTGCAGTGTGTCAGTTAGACGTGAAATTGAATGTGAATTGAAATTCACATTCAGCACAGTAGACCATTACTGCTGAATGAAATCTGTATTTCAAATGTAAAAGACAAAAAAACCCAAAACAAATAAGGATTAAAGAAACAATAAGCTTACAGTTACACAAGAAGCAGAAGAATGTCTTAAATATGCTTTTACAAACAGTAGAGATATTTTTTATATTTTCATTTACTGGCTCTTATTTCTTTCTTTTGTACGTCTCTGTAATAAGCAATCACTGCAGAGTCAAAATGCTTTGGCAGGCTGTTGTTTTGAATCTTGCATGTTTCATTATTGTTTGCATCTAAACATGCTGAGCTGTTATTATAAAGTTTCGGTTTTACATGCATTAACCACTGCAGATTAGACTTTGTCTTTCAGTTGCCTACAAACTTGCAAGCAAAGGCTTTGCTTCTACACTGAATCAGTAGCTGCAAATGACATACTAAAGGTGTTGGTGTAATGAGAGTGAAAATGCAGATCAGGGCTTTCACACTTCCAGAGACAACTGTGTGCTAATGAACCAATGAAGACCTTTACGTTAAGATCTTGGGGGTGGATGTTCCCCTGAAGTGGGCAGCAGCCTCTTTGGAAATTAACAACATTAAATTAGATAATCTGGGACATCAAAGCCAGTCTGTCATCTCTGATGTTGCCTATAACAGACATCTATTTGCATTAACTAAATATAGATAGAAGTTATCATGTATGTCTAAGCAAGAAGAGAAAGCCAGATGTCCTTCGCTTAGATGACTGCCTAGTGCTTATTATGCATTGCAAAAGGAATGTTTTGCCAGAGAGATCCACATTATCAGTTGATGGAGTAAACACTGACCTTGGGAGGCTAGCAACACCTTGGCCTGGAAAAACAAGGCTATGACGCACAGACAGCTGGTGGCATGCACGTTACAGCACAGGTGTGCAGGTATGCTTATGAAGCAGGATACAAAAGCACACCACCAACTGTACCCCTAGTGTACAGTGATGGAATGTTAATTTTTGGGGGTATACACATAAAAAACTCTATTCCCAAACAAAGCCCAATATATGACATTAATACTTATAAATAAACAGATGTATTTAAAACAGCAAAGCAATACATTGTAGCAGCATAAATTGCCAATGCCATTGCCATTCAAACAGGACAGATTGGCAACTTGAGGCATTCAAATGAGTCAACTATTTGAGCATCTCAAACTCTCTTTTAATACATACTTACCTGTATTGTAAAGATTTTTTGAAGAGAATTACAATGAAATCACAATGCTGGGTACACATTCCAAGCTGGCATTTTGAAATGTGATTTTTGTGGAATTGTAGATCCAGAAAGAGACATAAATAGCTTTTTGTGTCCTGCCATGAAAGTTTACTTGTTATGCACATGACTAATACATCACATGGGACCATTATGGTGGAATATGTTCAAATCATGGCTTCATGTTATTATATTATATATGCCTTTGCAGTGTTACCATTTTGTCTCACTAGAATATTATGCATTTTATTCTGATATTCCAGGATCTCTATCTGCTCTCGAGATAGAATCTTAAGTGACTTTCTGAAATTGCATGTTTTATAATGTATTTACAACACATGTAGGCCATTTTTCTAAAATAGTTAGGAGGAATATCTTGTATTACTTATTATTATTTTAAGCTATTTTCTGCCATGTGTACAGTACACCACATTTTTGCTACAGTGAGGTAGAAAAGTGACATTTATAAAAATTGTCAGTATAAATAGTGCCAAATCCCTATGTCTGTTCAACATCTGTTTATCAGCTTTAACCATCTATCTGTGGCCTGTCTGTGGGGTCAGAAAGGTCAGTGCATCACCAAGGATTCACCCCAGCAACAGCCTGTTTCATTCAATGAGGCCAACAAGGGGTGGAGTTGGGGAATCTTACTCCCTACCCAATGATATCATCTTACCTGTAACACTGGGACATTGTCTGCGACCATCTTACGAGCAGCTCACTTTGGAAACCATTTTGCAGATATGCCGGCATTTTCACACTTCAGAGGGATGTTCGCGCATTCAGGATCATGTCTCGCAGCCAGACTGATATGGGGGATTAAAGCCTTAACCGTGTCATGTGTATGAAGAAACCTTTACCTCATGTGTTTTGTTTGTGTTCTCTGTGCGTGAGCTGCCAGAGGCTCAGGTGTAACACATTCAGTCCTCAAAGGGTGTTGGGTTTCTACCTGGCAGGGTCTGGCTGGCCTCTTCCAGCTACTGTTACCAGGCTGCTCTCATCACTAATTCATCTCGTAACCCCAAAGCTCTGGGTGGCTGGTTGGTTGGTCGGGTGGCCGGTTAAGCGTGGGGAAATACATAGTTTCTCTCTTTGCTAGAGCAGTGCACCACCAGGGCTCTCAGAAGAAGACCATATCTGAGCAGGGGCCCGATGCAGAACGGGGAGGCTATGAGCCCGCAGGACTCCAAAGCAACAGGGGCCGAGGCAATGGAGGAGCAGAAGGCCCAGAACCAGAGCCAGAATCAGGGATGTGTGGAGCCCACAGCACCTCCTCTTCCTCCTCCTTCACCACCACAACCAGGGGAACCAGAATACCCGAGACCTAGGCTCATCTTCCACACCCAGCTGGCTCATGGGAGTCCCACAGGCCGCATCCATGGATTCACCAACGTCAAGGAGCTGTACGCCAAGATCGCTGAAGTGTTCAACATCTCACCATCAGAGGTACAAAACAAACTCAACTATGAATGTAAACATGCTTAAGCTAATTAGTTCATCATTTCCAGTGGAAAATTTTCAAGACAAAAAAAGCGTTATTCCTTCTTGCATTTTTTGGTCTGCCAGGCCAGCTGCATGTAGGTGTTTGGTTTCCATTTTAGGCTTTTTTCCATGATGCACTATTGAAGATCATTTGGCATCACTACTGTTTGCCAGACATTGTACTTGTCTGGGCCTTGACCAGAATCAATAACAGAAACAAATGACCAGATAATGTTGTGTACTCAGTAAACACCACATATATAACACAACAAGTTGCAGTAATGGAAGTGAGCTTAGAGCAAAACAAAACCAGGTAATAAAAGATTTGCTTTTAAATGTATTCAAATGACAAAATAGGTAATATGTGCTTAGTTGCAATTCCAACCTGTTACAGACAATTGCATAATTCATTGGAAATAATCTGATAGATGATTATCATCACTAAATCCATCACTGCTTAATTTCGGCTCCAAGGCAAAATGGTCAAATACTCGTGAAAACAGTCTTCTTTAAGAGGCACTCCAGATTAAGTGTAGAAGCAGCAGGGATAGCCTGTATTTTTCATTAGACCTAAACTCTGTTTGAAACAGGTTTTGCTTTATAATGTGGTAGCATAACAACATTATTGGACTAGATGGTTAATTCATAGCACTCTAAGGGATCAAAAGTGTGCTTAGGTTACATCAGGCAGCTGCTGGCAAGACCAGAATCCTTGAAAAGAAGCCGAGTTTCTACACCCTCTGTAGGTCAGGGCTGGCCAAACCACACTGCGGCCTGATGCTGCTCTATACTCAACACAACCGAAGGCCACAGGCTGTCTGACATAAAGACTTCCATGTCGCTATCACAGAAAGACTTATCAATGGCAACACTTCATTGTAGTATAGAGCAGCTGGACATAGATACAGCATTTGAGTGATCAAAGAATGTGTAAGTGAATATTGACAGTTGATCAAAGATTGTAGCAAAGCTTTAGGTGCAGTCGTGTGTTGTGCACATTTTGCAAAAACTGTGGTAAATTGAACATACAACATCACTGAGCATATTCACAAGTGGTATCACATCATTTCATAATTGTTAAAAATGATTGTTGTCTGTACAGTTCAATGTGTTAGCCCAAAGGTTAGAGAAGCGAGCTTGTGTCCGGGAGGTCATCAGTTCTATCCGCAGACCGGCAGGATAAAATCTGTGTTCAAACCTAGCAGCTCTTCCTCATTTACCAACATTGAGGTGCCCTTGAGCAAGGCCCATAACCCCAACAGCTCCAGTGGTGCTACATAGTGGCCAGCACATCAGGCTGCGGTTGTACTGGGCAGGTGTGAATGTGATTAGGGTCTTCCTGTAAAAGAGAGGCTTCCTCTCAGTGAAGTTCCCCTGAATAAATGAAGGTTAAAAAAAACAGTTTAACCTCTTTAAATGATTAAGTAAAGATGATTGTGGGCATGCATGCTGCTGACATTATGGAACTGCTCTCTGCAACATAGCAATAAATAGTCAACATTATCTAATACTTATCAGTAGCCTTATGAAGGCCACACTGAAGGTTCTTCTTATCTATGTATCAGACCATAAATGAGTAGAGATAAAGAAATATAAGCCAATGTACATTTCATAGGAGCTAACCTTGATGATCGCATCAGGCAACTACCAGCCATGGTTTTGTCAAATGCGTCGGCCTGTTTCCTTAGGTTACACAAGATTGAATTCCTAAATGTTTCAAGTCTATTTTGGAAGACACGGTTAACTGATGTTCATTAACACAGGATATCACACCACATTAAGTAAGAACATTCACATAAGTGTCATCTCTTTTATTCATTTTTGATACTACACTTTCACTTTATATTATATTATTGACTTAAAAGGAGTGCAACAAAGGAATAATTTCATATTGTGACATTATCCATAGGTCAGCATGGTGCCTAGCTGTTTCCTCACAGAGGTCCTGGCCAGTTGGTATCTGCCAGTTGTGTGCAGTCTGCATGGAGTTTATTAAGAAACATGTTTATATTTCTATGTTAGCGATGTAGTAGCATGGCTTAGCTATCCAGGGTATACTCTGCCCAAGGTACAGTTTAGATTACCTTAAATAATAAGCTGCCTTACATTGTAACATACAATCAGACCAATAAATAGTAAAAACAAATATTTTAAATCTTGAGCCTTTTAGGTTTTTGTGATAGTTGCTTTTTAAACAGTTTATATCTAATGTGTAAAGAAGAAGAATAAACAAGCAGAAAGTCTTCTTGGGATTTCTGGTATCCACTTTGTTGTTAAATCAAGAAATAACCCAATAATTGAATGGATTTGTTCCAAAATCAAATATTCAATTAATAGTTGATTTAATGACATGTATATCTACAAGACCTTGTACTTTAGTCAGACTTCTGGGCACAAGACTTTCTATAGGAAACACTGGCAATTATTCAGTGAGAAGTGCAGCAGTCTCCTTGACCTCCTGTGGACTGAGCAGCAGCGGCAGCAGCAGCAGCAGCATAAAGTTGCAGTACAGCTAAATGCCAAAGAAGACCTTTTACCTTTACCATTACTATGAGCAATATCTAATAGGAACTGCTGTAAGTAAGATAACAGTTCACTCAGGTTATCTTGAATTTCCGTTATGGATTATTAAGTCAAACTTTAACTCTAACTTCAGGTTTCAGCTTTAGAATAAAAAAACAAAGACAATTATAGTTCTGAACTATAAATAAACTCTAAAAAGTTGGACAACAAGAAGACACATATTCTAATACATGCCAGACATTACACAGTGCTAGCCTGAGACTTAGCCAGATTTGAATACTTCTAGATGTTTTGGAGAAAATGTCTTATTTTTTGTGTATATTACTATCAACTAATTATATTGTAATTTTGTGATACACTCTTATTTCAACCGCTTACCTTGAAAACAACCAAGATTTAAGTGTTTAACTCCTAACACAAATAGAGAAATGTCTTTTGTCAGTGTGCTGTGACTGTCACTTTTAGGCTTAAACATTAATCTTGAAATATACAAAGGCTCTCAATGAGCCTTTGTATATTTCATGACCCATGACAAAATGGACACAACAGCAAAATCAAATTGTTTGGCTTTACTGCCCTCTGCTGTTTATTCCCATACAGCACAGCTGAACAAATTCTGATGACAAAAATGAAAGAACAGGGAATGTCACAGGATTACCACAGAACATGATTGTTGTTTTCCAAAACAGACTTCATTCATTTATAAAAAGCACTTTGCTAGGGATGATCAATCCATCTGTCAACAACTACATCCACAGGAAGTTTTCACCAAAAGCAAATTGAAGTTGAATAAATTCTTGGGGACTGTATTTAAAAAGTATAATAGTCTGATTTTGTCTAATTTAATAATGCGATATCAAAGATTTAGAGGGACACATAAAATTGGTGAATATAATTTTAGAATCAATATGAATATATTTCTACCGATGTTTACAACAAATGCTCAGAAATGTGACTAAAAAGAAAACCTAATCATAAACTTGTTACATAGTGTGGAAATCATGTCATAAACACTCTCATATCCCAATGATAAATAATGTCTTTACAGAAATCATAATGTCACATTTTTATGTGCTATTGATTAAACTCTGTGGTAATTTTGACGCTGCATTTTGTGTTATTGTTGTTGTTGTTGGATTACTTTACTTGCAGGATTCAGTGTTTCACTTTTGCATGGGCGTTGGTCCATTTCCTCCCCTTAGATCCTGTTTTGCACCCTCAACTCTCATAAAGTGGACATGCACAAGCTGCTGGGGGGGCAGATCGGACTTGAAGATTTCATCTTTGCCCATGTCAGAGGGGAGACCAAGGAGGTGGAAGTGATAAAGACAGAAGACGCATTGGGCCTTACTATCACAGACAATGGAGCAGGATATGCTTTCATCAAGGTGAACAAGTTGCAGAGTGAAACAGGTTGAAGAAAGATTTCTTATTTGTTTTAACTGCAAGTTTTATTCTGGAAAAATGACAAAGCAAGTGAAATAGCTTCTTTCCTAAAACAAATATTTACTGTTTTAAAAGGAAGGCCGGTGATCTCAATTTCAGAAGGCTCCAAACTGGAATGTGTTGGATGCACACATGTGAAACATTTCAATCCGTTTCTTTCAGAGGATAAGGGAAGGCAGCACCATAGACCAGCTGAAGACAGTATGCGTTGGTGACCACATCGAGGCCATCAATGACCAGAGCATTGTAGGGTGTCGACATTATGAGGTCGCTAAGATGTTAAAAGAGCAAACAAGAGGAATACCTTTCACTCTCCGCCTGGTAGGGCCGAAGAGGGCCTTTGGTGAGTGGAAAATGTTTTCACTGGACTTCACTGTCATGTGCAGATGGATGGCAATTGGGAATACTAAACATTCCTTAATCATCGAAGAAAGGTGGTTAAAAGCCAACACATTATCTACACACTGTAAGACTTTTCAAGTTAGCTTGACTTATATACAAGTTAAATACAAGTTACTTGCTGCCTTGAAAATACAAGTTAAAGATGAGTTAAGATTGCCTTTGTTTCAACTCACAAATTAAAGTTCATAAAGTTGATATAACTACAGAATTTTAGTTGTCTCATCATTGTTTTTTAGCTGATTGAACTTTTTATAACTTGTTTCAACTTCATGCATTGTGTTAAAAACAGATTATTATTTAACTTTGTCAATGCAATAAATAGTTCCTTTTACTAGTTTAACCAACATCCATTCCTGCATTATTCAAAATCACAGTTTCAAGTTAAAACAACTTAACCACATTTATACTACTTTCCATTTCAAGTTTAAACTTAAAATTAGTTTCAATTTACATGTATAAAGTCATTGTCAGGTATCCCCTCCACCGGTGGTGCTAGTTTAGTTTTACCACAAGAGTGTCTCGATTTTAGTTAGAATTTGAATACACAACTTATCTGCAGTGTAATTAGTTATGTCCATGCTTCAACTTTGCCATGTTTTACAGAAGACTTAAAAGACGCAGCAAATATTTTTTCACTTGCTCCCTTCCCAGCACACCCACCTTTCCCCCTCCCACTGATAACTTAGGTTCAATCATATATGACAAAAGTCTCAGTCAACACAATGAATTAAAGTTTAACTTTCAAAAACTCACACTCAGTTCAAAATCCCAAACTTGTCAGAGCTCTTTGAGTTAATAGGAACAAGTAACTGGACATAGGCTACCTAAATGGAGCTGTAATGATTTACTGTGCAATTGGGGTTCACCTTGCAGTACATGTCTGCTTTTGGTAGGCAGGTTACTCTGAAGCAAGGATTTATAGTGGCTTTCATGTTAAATTGTGTGATAGGATGGATTTGGTCTAATGCTCAATATAATTAGCCTGCAAATGACAAATATGACACTATTTTATAGTGGTGGTATTATGCTTTTTGGCTTTTCCCTCTCCTTTATTGAGTTATATATCTTTCTGTGCATATAAAAGTTTGCAAAGTGAAAAAGCCCAAAGTCCAACCCAAAGGGAGTTCCCATCTCCCACAGAAAGCTGTGCACAGACCCTCTTGAAAACAGCTCGTTTGTAGTCCAGCCCTTCACTTCCTTGACTTGTGACGTCACAATGCAAACGTGTCATAAGCTTGCCAAGTGGCTAGCGGGGTCAGGCACGCCCTCAAACCAAGCTAGTCTGAGCGGAGGCCCTTTGGCTCGACTTGCCTTTGTTTCGGTTTCCATTGTAGAAATGTTGTACCTGTAGCTGCTTCCAGGTACTTTTTTCGTATCACCTCACCTCCATCGAGGTTCCAAGGGAGCTGAGGGATACTAAAATGTAACATGACAGACTGCTGATTGGTCAGAGAGAATATTCACTATTCACTGCATCATCATTGCTGCAATTGCATTGCTGTTTATTTTACAGTTTTCGTATGGAATTTCATCACTAAATCCACTTCTGAGAAGTTTCGAGGTGAGAAATCAGCTGTGTAGATTTCGAATATTGACAGTTTTACGAGAAGTGATGGCGAAACAAAAATGTGATGAATATTTTCGGAGTTGAGGAGCTCCGCAAGTGGCGGCGAGGGATCTACGGTCGCAGTCTGAAGGCTTTGATTTGGATCACACCAGAGCCCTTTAAAGAGAGAGTTGCGTCAGCGGGGGTCCAAAATGCTCCATCGTGGTTTATGAGACCTCAGATAGTTCCCGGAAGTCCTAGGCAGGCAATTCAAAATGAGCGAGAGAAATATAATTACTGTTATATATAATGTTACTATGAATATTGTTTTTATAGTATGCTAGTATACTATTTTTAGTGTTAGGGGTAAATCTCCCCCCCCAAAATAAATAAATAACGTATTGAAATCCTTTATTCATACATGCACCACTAATATATTTAAATTATATTAAATACCACCCCCCAAAAATACATATTTTAAAATGAATTAATAGGCTGCCCCTGTATATTGTCTGCTGCTAACTTTATCCATTGCCAGTATAATTTGTTAACCGTTAATGTCCCTAAATCTTCTAATTTAGTGGGGGAAATCCATTAACATGTTTCATATCACATGTTAACTTAATTCAGTTTTGCTAATACTATATAATATCATTTTTTACACGTCTTAACTTTCAAAGGTGCATCCCAGATAGCATTTTCTATTGCAGCTCTGCTGCGCTGCTAGCATTTGATGCTAACTTCCGGGAACTATTCAGACGCTCCATGATCCGGCATTGCTGTGAAAAAGTGGGCCATTGGAGTGAACAGAGATGACGCGACTCTCTCTTTAAAGGGCTCTGGATCACACTACATTGTTTCTTACGACCTGCCCTTCTCTGCTTCTGATTGGCTCGTAGTCTGGGAACTGCGCATGTGAAACTCCAACAAAGATTTTGTACAAGTAAGATGCATCACTCTATAGCTCAAGAGCAGAGCGTACAACACATAGGGTGAAAAGAGGAGCTGCAGCAGTGTGCAGTCTGAGAAAAATATGGTGTTTTTTTGAAAATTAAACCATGTAAACCTGTTCTGGTACAACCCCTAATTAGGATTTTGAACCTGAAAATGAGCATAATACCACCTCTTTAAAGACATCTGGAGTAAGGCATTGATGTCCCTAAAACTTGAATGCTTGCATGTACTAGTGTTTCTGCATTGGTTGACACTAGGACTATTCACCGATACCGTTAATACCTTAATACTTAGTAGTCTATGCACACATTTAGACAATAAAGCATCTATAGCTTTGGAATACTGGATCATATAATCACTTACGTTTCACGGTATAAATCCTTTCAGAAATTTATTACAGAAAAAACAAAGGGGAATTTGGTACTGAGAACAGTGCAGGAAGTGAATGCACAGAAGCACATCTTTATTGCTATTTTAAGCTCTCATTACACATAGGACACATAAGTGTATGCGGGTGTGTGTGTGTGTGTGTGTGCGCGTGTGTGTGGATTTTTTTATGATAGAACTGTCCATGCAAGGTGTAGCACTAACAGCTGATTCTTCTGTTGTTCACAGTTGTCCCAGCGGTTGATGGCTTTCAGCGTTCCCCCATACTTTTCCATATCTTATTAGCCAAACAGGAAGTGGTGACAGGAACATTTTAGATATTAATGGCTACTTCTGTGCTTAAATTCAGTTTCTAAAATAAGTTCTCATTCTCAATCATGTACAAACAAAATTAAAAAGGCTTTGAGGGATTTTTATCAAATCACAACCACAGGAGAAACTGAGGCTCTACAAAAAGTGGATACTGCACAGCAACGCATTTCAATATTTTAAAGATTTGTTTTGCATTATAGCCTAATTCAACTCTAGGCAAAAGTGATGGAGAACAGAAATGAAGCAAACATATATTATAGGAGCACAGACACAACCTGGGGATGCACCCTCCACAAACCCATGCGTGCACACACACACCCCGTGTTGTCACTATTTTTGTAGACACACACACACACATACATATGGACTTTTTATCTTTTTTGACATAATGCCTTCCCCGTCCCTTAATCCTTAATCATCATAACTACATACCTACATTTAAATATCTTTACCTAAACCCACAAATATACTACAAATATTGTATTTGTAGTATAGAGCATACTGTATGTGGTATATATTATATGTGTGAGAATATTGTGTGGACTTTCCCTGCATTCCCTCGAGACTTGCCATAATCTCACCCATGACTGCTGCATTCCTAACCCCATCATTTAGCCTTTAATCCCAAAACCAAGTCCCAAAAAACAAGCTTATGTGGAACATTTTTTGTGCACGGATAAGAAGGAAGTCTCTTCAGTCTTACAGTGTGAACAGTGTTTAGTCCAATACGATAAAAACACTAACAGAGAGGGAGAGAGAGAGTGTGCTTTCCAGTCACATAACAGTCAGTGCCAAATAAAATGTAAATATTTGATCCAGATGTACTTGTTGTGCTTCTTCTGTTGCTAGAGAACCGGCAACATCCTTTTGTTGTTAGAGGACCTGGAAGGCCCTTTTCATTTACATTTCAGCCATTTTTCTGTCAGGAATGAAATGGGTGAACTAATTAACTGGGTTACAGTGACTTGCTCAAAGCCAAGTCCCTCACAGATAACATGGCTTCTTCCTCTGACTTTTGCTGTATTTATTTATGTGTTTTATCTCAAATTACACTAGGAAAAGTGTGGGTGTGGAGGAAGAGTAACACACACACCCACATGATATAGTAACCCTACAATGAAAACCAGCTCTGTGAAGCTCATAATCAAGTCCTCAGTTGTGTTGTCTTTCAGTCAGTTGTGTGTATTTTCTAGGGTTTAATATAAACCATGTTTATTTACTTACTCACCACTAAACTTAACTTTTACACTTACACTACGTAATCTTACAGTACAACTAACTTACTGTAAGTCACAGTTATAAATGCAGGTGTATGCAAGTGGTTCATCGAAACTTTAAATTAAAATGATTAACTTTCTCAATTCCAATGATCAGGAGGCCTGTGTTTAAGCTTTAGGTCTGATGCAACAATTTTACACTATTGAGATAACATAAAGGTTATATTGAGTTCATGTCAGTGTTTAAGATCACACAAAATAACTTACGGAGAGACAAACATTATTAGCGTTACATCCTACTTATAATACTGAATACACATGTGCATTTTCATGTAGACCCTGGGGTGCATGTCATAACAAGACAATGAGCTACAGCTGCACGAGCGGCTTCCTAGTGCCTTTGAGATAATTGCTGACATTAGCATGCTAACAAGCTCACAAGTCTAACATTCACATGTTTAAAAGACATAAAGTTCACCATCTGAGTTTAGTGGGTTAGCATGCTAACATTTGTTTATCACTAAACACAAAGTACAGCTGGTGGCGGTAGAAGAAAAATGTCATTATATCCTGAGGAGAACAAGAAGATCTGAACCAAATTTCATAGTGATCCATTCAACAATTTCAACTTTGTGGTGGCGCTAGAAGAGGGCATCATCAAAGTCAGTGGAATGCATTGTCTCTGAAACATGAAAGTCTGTTCAAAATTCCATTCCTATCCATGTTTCATTGGACGTCAAATTGGTGAAGTGATTAAACAACCGAATGACATTGCCACCCATAGAGCCGCAGCACAAGCGTGGCTAAAAAGGGAAATCATAGTGTGGTAACATTTTCCTGTAGATTTCAGCAGCTGATTCACAGCCAGCAACATTATTGTTAACACAAACAAAGTTATTAGGCTTATCAGTTGGGCAAGAGATGGATTTGAAATCCATCTGTCACATTCACTTCACATTACAGAATTTGTCCTTTACTGGTACATCAGAAACATGGTAATGACACTGACATGATTGGCCTAACACGGGTATTTCTGTTCATCATACACCAAGCAATACTTATTGAAACAAAATTTCATGTTGTAAAACTAGCAGCAGTAGTGGTTTGTCCTCTGGTAAACTGAAATTATTCCTGACTGTCCAGTTAAAAATAATTTAATGGTTTGTCAATTGTGAGACAAAAAGTACATTATCAGAACAAGGGAAAGTGAAATATGGTGTGTTACATGTCTTTACATGGAAAAATATACATTCAGGGAGTTTTGGTTTCTGGTAATACAGCAGTTTCTTGGGACATGATAGAAGAATATGATAGCAGTGGGAGCCACAAAGGAAACACTTCCACCAACTCAGTCTCACACATGTGTTAGTGCTTTAGGAAGTTACAATATGATGCTATACTTATATTATTCTAGTGTTATTCTAGACATTAGCTCTAAACTGCTGGATGACACAAGTTTGTTTGGCATGTTTGCATGACAAAATGACATTGATGTCCCTGGCTGAACCTCTCCCTAGGCTCAACTTACCCCTCATCGGGGGCAAGTGGTGCCGAGGGACAAATTTTTTTGGAAAGTCATATTTTGAAAACTTATTTTAGATCCAAAGTAATTATTCCCAGGGATGCACTACATCCTGAAATATGTGTACATATTTTAGATGGAGACTGTACTGTCCTCACTTTAAAGACGTCTCAAGTAAAAACCGGCTCAACTCAACCTGTTCTTTCAAGGTGTCCACAGGGCCAAACAGTGATGCGTAAAAAACACCATGTCACAGCTAAATAAATAAATATCCCACAAATCCTTAATAATAATTTGATTAATGGTTATCATCCTGTTTGCGTGTGTGCTGTTAGATATGATTGGAATGAGGACCAGAGCTCCAAAATCTAATGAAGGAAAGATGGTGAACGGGAAGGAGACCCTGCGTCTTCGCTCCAAGGGCGCTGCTACAGTTCAGGAAGTGGTGAGTGTCACACGCTCTGCTGGACAATGACTGCTGAACTTCCTGATGAACTGACCTGAACTGAACACCCCCATTTTCCTCTGGTCACACAAATATAACACAGTAGCATAATATCAGTTACTTCGTATGGAACAATGTCTCTCAGCTTTGCTGGAGGGGACTTTGGTTTAATTAATTTGATTAAAGTCTTACACTTGTCCACAAACCAAAATCTATTGGACAAAGTTTGGAGGCTGAAAAGGTTCACACGTTTGCAAGAAGCATCAAATGTATAACACTTAATAAGCAAATAGTTAACACCAAACAGAAATATTTGATTTAATCATCTATAAAGTCTATTATGACGAGATAAACAATAGCCCAAGATATTCGTGGCATGTTTTGTTTTGGCATGAGAAGATTGGGTATGATTTTTAGGGTATGAACACCACTTAATTACATCTCTGCATTTTGTTGTCTGATCTGCCAGCAGAATGAGTTTGAAGAACAGGCCACCAAGAAAGTAGATGACCTGTTAGAGAGCTACATGGGCATCAGAGATCTGGAGCTGGGTAAGACCACCCACATTAACACTTGTTTCCTTAAAAATAGACCCTTAATTACCCTTCAATCCACCTTTGGGTGTAAGCAAGCGAGCTATTGCTGAATGTATGTTCTCACACAAACCCAGGAGTCAGTGGTGTTTAATGCGGGTTGTAAGAGACTGATAAACTGTCCGTGGTGCCTCACTACCTCACTGCCTCTCTGGCACGCTGGGATAGACTGGCCCACTTCACAAGAATATGGGGATATGACCCAAATATGGATGACTGAGGCAGAGCAGATTCATTTCAAAGATTTAATGACTCAAAACGGAGTTACAACATTTACAGGATGGTAAGGCATAGGAAGGTAAATCCAAAATCCAATAAACAGGCAAAAGCGTCAAAACACCTGGTTACAGCCAGGTTTAAGTTTAACATAAACCAAAGGCTTGACAACTACAGTGACAGAGAGCAATGCAGATGAGAAAGTGTGGCTGGGGAGACTGACTGAGGAGCATACTGTGACAGAAAATTCAGCCTCAAATTTTATGATGATGAAGTGTGCCTCCAGAGAGTTTTGTGTGAGTTTTTTCTATGTAACATAGACCTTTCTGACCTTTAAATAGAGTTCAGCTGGTGAGTTCTTGCATTTTTGAGAATGTCTTCTGACAACCCTGGGAAAATATGCCTGAGTCTATAGGATTCAGTGCTTTGTGCTGGAGGAAGCAACAATTAGTAGTTTGACAAAAATATTACTTGTGGTAAGCTTTTTCACAGTCTCCCTCTTCCTCTATGGATCAAGTTTGCTTTCTTGTAAATGTTCATGGAAATGTTTTTGACTTCCAACTGAAACCACATGCGTAGATATATCTTTAAAAAGTGTACCTTGAGTTATAATTTTTTGTCAAGTTTAAGAATAAACTTTTATATTCTAACAGTAGTGTAAGATGGGCTATTGTAGTCCGCCTTACTGAATATCGCAACTGAAAAATGAAAAAGACTCTTAGTTTAATGTTTTGTCTGCACAGAAGACAGGCTTCTCTATGCTGAATGTCCTTGGAAGAATCAGGAATTTCAGTTGGACATGTACTTAACATTGTGATATTGCGCCAATGCCCTTTCCCAGACCTCCAAGGGCAAAGGCCAGACAGTGATAAATCTGATGTGCTTGTATTTGATCCAATATGTATTTGATCCAATATGGTCATTTTTAGAAAAATGATGTAAAAAGTACTTGAAAAAAAATTCAGTCATCTATTTTCCGTCAGTGTTTCCCATACATAAGTTTTACTAAGGTGTCCCACTAAATTATATTAATGCCTGTCTAAGAATATTTGGATCCATAGTAACAATAGCAGCAATTCATAAAAGCAATTTAACATCATCAAGACTGGTCCTTTATCGTCAGACCCGTCCAACAGAAGAGCAAATGTGTTTTTCATGGTCTGCTTTCCTTAAAATAAACAGAAAATCAGTGCGAGTGTGAGAAAACTCAGATAAACAGGTTTGCACTGTGTGTTGTAGCAACATTTGTATTAAAAATAAAACCTTAAAGGGTAACTTCTGTATTTTTCTCCCATGGATCCTATTTTCCCATGTTTTTGTGTCTATGTCAGTAATGGGGACAACATTTCTTAAAATTGGTCCAGTATTGCGTGAGTGCTCTACAGTCGGCTGCAGCAAAAACAGGGCAACAATGTAATCCTTGAGGGCAATTGCACGGTCAAAGTCTGTACACTGAAGTGCTTCTTTTTGCCTACTGACAGGCTCAGATGTGTCTCACAACATTATGTAAAGGATCCCTACGGATATAGACCTATTTTTGAAGACCCATAAGGTCCTTTTTGTTTACTGCTCTGCCTTACTCCAGAAATGTCTTTAAAGGTCCTTTTTGTTTAAACTAACAGACTCAGTAATTTCACCTCGCAGAACACAGGAGTTGCTGGTTTACCCTACCTCATGTGATGTTGGTGTTTTTGTTTGTCAGTGTTATTGTGTGACTTTGGTGTTTTAAAAGGTTAACACCAAAGTCACACAATCACACAAACAAAACACGACAGAGGCAGCGGTAGACCAGAGAAATACAATTACTGTACAATCTGAGCCTGTCAGTGTCAAAATGAAACATTTTAGTAGATGTACTTTGACAGTGCACAATTGCCCACAAGAATTAAGTTGCAGCCGTGTTTAGCTGCTGCTGACTCACGCAGTACTAGACCAATGTTTGTTTTAAAAATGTTGTAGTCACTTAGACACAAAAACATGGGAAAATAGGTTGAAAAATCCAGAAGTTACCCTATAAAAGGAGGCATTTTTAAATAACCAAATTTATGAAATTTTGGTTTTGGCTTTGGCTGGTGAGAAAGCCAACAGTTAAACCCTGAAATTATTCAAATCTGTCCCATCCCATCTTTCCTGCAGCAACCACCATCGTGGAAGCGGGCAAAGACAAGAAGAACCCTGATGACTTTGCAGAGGCCTTGGACTCAGTTCTGGGAGATTTTGCCTTCCCTGATGTATTTTTGTTTGATGTATGGGGAGCTATTGGAGATGTTAAGAATGGTAGAATTTAGACATTTACCATAGCTAAACACAACAGCAAGAGAGAAAGAGCTCTATTCCTTGGTACATGAAAATGGAACAAAAATATCCATTTTAATCACTTCCTTTCAAATCACAACAGAAATTGCAATTAATTCAAAAATTTCCCTTTGAACAGATCAGATCATCACTCCTAAATTTGGACAAATATCTACAACAAACAGTGAACAGAAAATTGCAGTACAGTTTTTAAAAATTGTATTGAAATCAAAGAATGAAATGAACCTTTACTGTGGGCATTTAGTTGAGGATATTGTTCAGGGTGGAAAACAGTGACAGTAAAATTAGCTGGTTCATCAAAATACAGGCATCTCCCCATTTAGATCAAAGGGACTCTCTCTCCATACATAGAGACCATTATGTAAAGGATATTTAAACAATGTGTCAGGAAACACAGCTGCAAAACAGCAGACACTCTTCCAGCCATCTAGGAATCAAGGAAGTAAGATAAGCTGCAGTAAACCGTTTTTCTCTGATGAAAACCCACTGGGAATAACAGGAGAGGAACAAGGAACCATTCCTGGGCCATTCCAAATTGTATTAGTTTACTTCTTCAATACACAGAACCTATACAACCCAGAGATCTACGTGTTTGATAAGTTATACATGTTCGAAAGTAGGTTGTCATTATATTTCTATGGAATTGGTTTACCTTTTCTGAAATAACCAAGTGGTCCAAGCTCAATTAAAATAATTGCCAGTATTTATTTATTTATTTGTCAGTCATCTAAGTAAGTTCTAAACTTGAACTTTCAAAAATGGAAAATGAAAATGGAGAATTCTGAGAATCAACGTCAAGGAGATGGGTTGAATGGCACTGCTTTGCAATTCACATTTTACCACATGATCATTACTGTCAAACAGGAAGCAAGCCCAGAACTTCCCACGATAACAAAATAACCAAATAAATAAAGCTATCTTGTTTGCATGTGAACCATTTCCTTGAAGTTTTCTGCACCAATTTTGCCTTAAAAATGAAGGTCTTCATGCTCACTAATATTAAAATGACCACTTTAGCTTTACTTTCTTAAACATTCTGGTTTGTATCAAAGAGATAATGTAAATATTCTGGATCATTCTGGTTTGTTGCAGTCTATACTTTAGTATATCTTTTCTTAGTTTCAATGTGCTGCTTTCTCTTTCTGTCTCTGCATTAAAGAGTATTTACTTTAAAAAGATGGAAGCATCAAACTTGGAGTTTGACAGTTATATGTTTTCTGGATCACCAAACAATGTGCACAATTTATAAAGTCATATTCTTTGCATACATGTGAGCAAGCAAACACTGGACAGACACATTTTAAAATACAGTTTGACTCGGCTTCACTTATTGTGACTACACTGTTTCAGCTACTGCTATCAGTATTTGTCTGGCGTGTTGTTGTAACACTTTGTATATGACTGCACCTCTTTATGAAGACCTGAAAATGTATGGCATTTCACATGTTTAAAGTAAGTAAAAAGGTTGAAGCAGTTTTCAAGCATTTGTGTGTTTAACAGAAAAGCCCATTTAAAATGTTTTTTTTCTGTATTTTACTAATTCTTTATTTATATGCACAACCACATACCATTTCAGTCACTCACATTCAACATTTACACTTTATTTTCACTTGATGATACTGCTAAGGAGTTAAAACAAGACACAGCTAAGCCATTATGAGTGATTAGTTCAGTGATTTATTGGGTAATTGAGTGACACTAGAGTGACTGAAAAATAACAAATTATGTGCAAGATCAGTGTGAAGAGCTGGATGACTGAGTAATCAAGTAAAGCAAGATGACTGTTTCAATGTTATAGTTTATTTTATAATACAATTATAATACTATAATACAATGCTATTTACAGTGCTTGCAACTACTCTTCCCAAATTGTCGGAATTGATGGAATATGAATTATCCAACTACTAAAATATCCACCCACTTCCTGCTCACTGTTTTTATAAACACCTTATCGGCTCACAGCAACTTTTAGTGAAGCATCACTGAGAGGCAGAGATGCCCTATAAAGATTATGTGGGTCTGAGTTTGTTGGCAAGGCTAATTCTAATTCCAATTCGAATTGTGGAAACCATGAATTGTTTTGAATTTTTCTACCACCTGAGCAACTCTGGGTCTAAGAAATATTTGCATAGGTATTATTCTGCAGATGGAAATATTGGACTTCAGTACTGTTTGGCTTCCCCGGCAATTACCTTGATTCAAGAAAAGTAAAAAACCGAGGAAGCATATTTTAAAAGGGTCAGTTCACCCAAATGACATACTATGTATTTTCCTACTTATGTAAACCTTCACTTAGCGTTCTTCAGCACTTACATTTTATCTCACTAAAATACATCTTTCAGTTGAATGTTTTAAATATAATTTTCATTTGTTTGAACAACACAAATTAATTTCCTTTCACCTTCAATGTATTAATCTCAGAGGTTGATATCTCAAAACCTGGCAATTATAACCAAATGCAGTCTTCATGACAACAATAGTGTTAAGTGAGAAAACATTTGTTCTTGGATGTAGGTGATCTGACAGTTTAAGATGGGAGAGTTTAAAATGAAGAGAGCCAAACCCCACCAGTGATATACATTGGCAACATTACTTAACAAGTAATATATTACGATAATAATTTGACTTATTGATATAACACTGTTAACGACAGTGGGCAACTTAAATCTTCGTTTGACGTTTTTCACATCAGTAATACTGAACAGCTAATGTGAAGCATTGTTTGTATATAGCAGCTAGGGATTTCTATCTATACACATTCTCATTGGCATCAACTTTATTTTCAAATTATGAGGACTAAACCAGGTGATCCCATTACTGATCATGTCAAGGTCTGGTTTGATTCACATGCATCATCATAACATTTAACACATAGAAAATACATGCATAGTATTTTATAAACTCTTGAAATGGACATTGTATAATAAGCTTCTGTACAGGGGTAGTCTATGCAATAATTCATATTAGTCAAATCATTATCACTTGTCAGCACCTCTACAAGATTAGAATCCACCAGTGTTAGATGCTCTGTGGAATCAACCATTTACGTACCTTCAACATTCAACAACAGTCTTCTCCAGTTTCAGAGTAAATACTTAAGACAGGAAGGAATACATCAACAGTACTTAGCATTAGCCTGAAAACATAAATGGTATAATGTGACACTGAGCATCTCAGAAAAATGTAGATGTGATTATGAGGCATAATACCTACCAGAATGAAGTATCAAATTAACCCTTGTGCCCTCCTCAAAAGTGTACATGCACAAATAAACTGCTATATGTAACTGCCTAAAAATACCAAGTATTCAAAAATGTTTAGGATTTTAACCCTTTAAATGCCAGCTGAATTATTTGAGGCATTTGCAAAATACTCCCACTACTACTACGTAGTAGTGCACATTACATTATGTAAATGCATGCATGTCTGTAATGCGCGCACGTGTCATTTAGATAGACAAACTACGATTAGAGTTTGACATGAATTTTCACTGGAGTCCTCTATAAGATTCTGAACCGTCTTCTCATTGTGGCGATCCTGCATGGTTGCACAAGTCAGATTGTATCTTCAATGCCAGACATCTTACTCGAGGTTATGTGACCACTTCAGGCTGCCCCATTTTGCTGGCATGATGTAAGCTGCATGACTATTTCTGCAAACCTCTGGCACTGCAATGCGTGTCATTTTGCGCCTTCGCGTTGCGACTTGCTTGCTGCTGTACCTGACTCAATGACTACTGAGTGGAAGTCTGACATTGAAATGCTCAGTCTGACGTGCGCTGCGTAGTGCTGATAAGTCGTCCTGATTAGGCTGGATCGCCACTTCAGAAGACGGTGCAGCGATCGCAGAGGACTCCAGTGAGCATTCATGTCAGACTCCCATCTAACTCATGTCACTACACAGCGCACGCACGTGCAGCACTGAGCGCGTGTGCAATGTCAGACTTCCACTCAAGGTCATTGAGCAGGGAAAAAATAGGGCCCCTGGTGGTCACATAACTCCATCATATGTCTCGCAAAAATACAATAACTTCAACCATTTGCCTACAATGGGAAAAGGTTGAATCTGGTAGAATACATCAAAAATGTCAAATATAACTACTTTTCTTCTAAATGAAATGCTTTTATTACAGAATGCATGATTTTATAATGTAATGGCAGTGAGATCAAGAAGGTTGGTTTGAATGGAAGTCTATTTGTCCAGTGGGAGTATTTTGCAAATGCCTCAAGTAATTCAACTGGCATTGAAAGGGTTAAATTCATGCAAATTATTAAATGTTTGGTATTTTTGAGCAGGAGAGAAGTCGTTTAAGTGATTTATGGAAAAAAAAGCAGAAAAAAATATTGATGTATATTGATTTAATAGCAGTTTGATTGTGCATGTATATTTTTGCCACGAAGGTGTCCAGAGGGAGAATTTGACACTACATAAAAAAATACTAATGCAATCTAATCAATTTTGTTGCAAATCTTTGACATATCCAAGACTCTAATTGTCACCAAAGCCCCAGCCCCCTGCTGTTTATTTCATGGAAAATAATTTTTTGTGTTTTTTTGCAATAAATAATGAAATCATTCAAATAAATAAACTGGCATTTAAAGGGTTAAAATCCTGAAAATGTTTAAATGTTTAGTAGTTTTGAGCAGGGGAGAAGTTGTTTAAGTGATTTATGGAAAAAAAGCAGAAAAAAATATTGATGTATAGTTTTGCCAAAAAGAAGAGTTTCTGCGAAATTTCATGCCAAAAGCTATAAAACAGCCAAAATGATCACCAGATAAAAAAAAAAAGTATAGAAAAATGTACAAAAATGCCCGAGGAGGGCACAAGGGTTAAAACAATTGCCTGAATTACCTGTGCCATTATCCGATGCAGTGTGTTGATAACTCAAATATAAATAAATGAAGACACTTGATGGAGCAGTACATCTAGAGCAGTGCATGTTGATAGCTTTACATCTGTTTTAGCGAACTACAGTCTTATGTATATTGGTTAAAGAGACTACATTTTATCCATAGATTACAGGTCTGATCCCTAATAAATTTTCAATCAGCACCTGCTCTCGTCATGCTTTATTCTAAAGGAAAGTGCCATTGCTATTACTTTTACAAACATTTTAATAGTATGCAATAAAATAAAAATATTCAGTCCTTTCAGATATAATCCTGCTTCTCACCCTACTCATACAGTTAAAGTGAAAACTCATCAGAACCTGAAAATACAAACATACTGTAACCCCAATGATGTCACTGTAGCAACAACTCACAACCAACCAATCATGGAGAAGGAGGCGGTGGCTTTAAAGTAGATGTGGGCAATACATTTGATATCACACTGTCTGCTCCTTCTTCTGAGCCCACAGTGTTCCCAAGTGAAGAGCGTGTGAACCTGCGGATGGTGCCCTGGTACAAGGTCATCATGGAGCCCCGGGACCAGTCGAGACGGGGGTAGATTCTCTTAAGAACTGCCCTGCGGAACAGGATGTATACCCAGGGATCCAGGATCTGGTTCCAGGTGGCAAAGCGGAGGCATAGTAGTAGGTATTTCACCTCGAGATTCTCTCTGAAGAGCACATTTTTTGCAATAAAGACCTGGTGGTGGAGAGATGGAAGTGGGGATATGGATAGTGACGGATGAAAGAAAGAAGCAAAGAGAGGAAAAATGATGGAGGAAAGGAGTTGAAAGGGGAGGAATGATATGAGATGAGATAAATGAGGAGGTGTAAAGAGAGGAAGTCAAACATTTGCAGGGGAAGACACGAATTAAAACAGACAAAGAGGGAAAACATAAAATTGGTTAACATTATAAATGAACAAAGATACACATGTATATGTTAAGTCTACAAAGGGAATTGCTTGGCTTTTGTCACAATCCTGAGGCAGTGGCTATTGCTGCACATTTATCCCCCCTCCTTCAGTTAAGCTACATCATTTTATATGAGGTATAGCCTTATTAACAGTGGCCCAATAGTGTATTTTGGGGGCAAACATGTTACCAAGCTCCTTTAAGAATCACAAAATGGCTTACTGTTGTGCCTGTTCCAAATTCAACTGGTACCAAAAAAACTGTTCTTCCATGGTTTACAAGCAAAGAAAGGAAACCGCTACCGTCATCCACTCTATAGTGTTATAAAACAGTTGCATGCAAGTGTTCAGATGAAGTGCAAATCACAGTTTTAGTTTAGGCAAATGTTTCTCTGAGGCAGAGTTACTCCAGAGACTGAAAGGGCCAAAGATTCCATTTTCTGGGGTGCATTTAACTTAGATAAGTTCAACTTTTGGGACCAGTTTAATTACTGAGCCTGAACAAATTACTTGACGTTTAACTCTTATCTGTAAGAGTCTGTTCTGCAGCTCTGCTTCAAAGAAATGTTAAAGTACCTAAAAAAACTACAGTACAATCTGTAGATCGTTAAGCTATCATGGTTTTGATGAGAAACCATCTGTGTTAGTTTCAGGGAATGAAAGCAGGCACTAAGGAAATAAACAAACATGACAAAGGGTTGAAACTATGTGAGTGAAATGTTTATTGACTTATTAGGAATGGAATGAAGTGAACACAGCAGCAGCAAAACCAAGATAGGACACTGGCTATACTATAAAGCATGCTCTATAGATATGTAAAAGAAGTGGACATAACCTTGAAAGTGAAGCCAGTGTGGATTTGTCTTAAACCTGCATTATTTCTAACTTAAGTTATCAGAATTTGCCTTAGGTAAGAACCCTTGCTCTCCCGCAGCTCCATCCCTCTAGTCCGCCCTTGTCCAAATACATATCAACTTGGCGACTGCCAAAATTCAAAACTTGAGGCTTCAAAACAGTAGTCCACAAAACAATAGGTGACGTCACCGTAGGTACGTCCACTACTTTTATACACTCTACTGCACGCTCCCAATGATATTTTGTAGTAATGGGTAATGGTGTGGAAGCTGCAAGGCAAGGAGTAAATGGTGATGTACGAATGAGTCCATCCATGAGTTTCATTGGCAGATGTTTAGGACATGCGGAGGTAGCCGGCCAACCATAGTCTAAAGTTGTGATGTGGGTGAGCAATTACTACGGGGAAGCTGTGTTATTGTCACAACTTTCAGATTTTTTTTGGCTTTTTTACTTTCTACTCGCCTTAGTTGGGGAACTTGAAACATGATGTATATCCACGGGTCAAATATCTGATTGCAGGTGGCCATTCGTATGTAGAACAAAACAATTTCATTTCTTGCATCGTCGGCCACTCTAGGATCGGCAGGTACTCTTACAGGATTGGCAGTCACGCTCATCAGAATATATATCTGTGCAGGGTGTCACACAACTGAGGTTAGACAGGATATGTCAGGATGCTCTGACCCTTCTTTTCCTTACTCTGATATGTGCACTTAAAAGTTTAGCTGCAGCTCCTAGAGGTAATATTAAAAATGAGATTGCAATGCAGGCTAAATGCAACACATTGACTCTACCAGTTTTCATCAGGATTGTCTTAATTTAAATGAACAAAAGCTTTACAGGTTTTTCATAAAGTTGTAAAGGGCATTCTTTCCAAAATTAAAATAAAACTGTCCTGGTGGTTAGTTTTCAGCTTGTAGCCTATGGTCATTTGACAGCTTGTGTTTGTTGCCCAATTGACCCTAATTTGTAAGTGATTTTGCCATATTATCAGCAATGACATTGATGAGAGCTATGTTATAACCGAGTTTACCTTTGAAGTCACTGATTTTACCCATGCCCTAAAGCGAAAATGTGATTATTAAGGGGCTCTTTGATGCAACAGAAGACTAGAAGGCTTTCAGCTAAACTAATAAGGACTCTGAATTGCTAAGGAGAAATGAAGCACACAGAGAAGAAGCAGAGAAAAGAGCTTAGGACCTTGTGATGCTTAATTATGTTTCAAGCTGTTGAAGGGCAGCACTGATAACAACAAGAGCTGGCTAGATAGGGTGAAGGGTTGGTGTGTCCATAAGTTGGTGGACACCAATAATCAAAGTGTTTTGTAATGTCATGACTAAATGCATTGTCTTTTTAATTTCCCATCAACCACCTTACAGTATAGGTGATGGTGTTTCCTTGATTATCTGTGTGATAACAACACACGTCAGAATTATGTTTTGTGGATAGCTTTCTGGTGGACAGATATATTCTAAGCAATTCATAGTCAATTACTAACGATGTGCGAAATAAAGATACAAACAAATATTGAGTGGTCAGATAGTCCCCTCCTATCTGCAGCCAAAGAAGGCACATTCTGTATGGGTCTTGTCACCACACAACACACACTGACATATACCACATAGTTAGAGGCCCAACACTCAGTCACATAAGTTGAAACAGGGCCAGATACCTTCATGTGGAGTGTTGACCCATGGCAAAACATAACAAAAAGTGCTTAATTTATTTTGCACCTTTCAAACGTTGGTTTAGAGGGTCCTCAGAAGAAGAGTGGTGATCCGCAGAAGTACAGAATACTGTATATGAAAGTAAATTAATCTGCTGCTTCATACTGCAATGGTTTTTGTGTTAGAAGGGCATAAAGGAGGCAGAAACACTATGAAATATGCATCCCAGGCTTGCCAACCATTTTGACATTCCTGATCCTTTCAATCATGGACCTAAACATATCACATGCAGACATTGTTTAAAATGAGCATACTCACCAGGAGGGGGCACCAACAGATAGAAGCAATCGCCATAATGAGGATGAGCTGAACCATCATTTCTACTTCATGGTCTCTGCGACGCTGGAGGCTATTCTGTCCACAGCATACCTTGATCAGCGTCACGACGCTCACCGTGTTTAGCAAAAATGACACAGCGATGCACGTCAACCCGACCAGAGAGAAGAGCAGGGAGAAGGCCTTGTCCTTTCCCTTATGGTGAATGTTGAAAAAACACCATGAGCCGGGCATCTGCATGTGGTAGCTTCCAATGCCTGTTAGCGGAAGCAAAGCTATGCAGCCTGCGATCAACCACACCATCAGCACCATGGAGATGATCCGGCTCTTGGGCATACCACTGGAAAAGCGTGCAAACGGATGGTTGATGCCAATGAAGCGCTCCACAGCCATGGCAGCGCCAAGCAGCAGAGGGCACAGTCCATAGAAAACCATAGACATGCCCATGAAGTTGCAGAAGTGGCAGTATGGATCTACCACGCGCCAATTAAAGTGTGTAACATGGAAGGAGATCACAATGGAGCCTGTGACCAGAAGACCCATGAAATCAGTGACCACCAGGCCACCCAAGAAGATCAGGAAGGAGCGTGACCGGGTATGTGTCTGCCGGAAGGACTTGAAGAGAACCACAAAGGCAATGAGATTAGAGGTTAGACCCAAAGTGCTGAAGATGGATGAGTAGTAGGCTAAGGCAATGGTGGCGCTGTAATTGAATGGAGGGCTTCTGATGGAGTAGCATCCTGTGCCATTGACGATTGGCAGGGCAGAGGCATTCATGGTGGCCAGCTGGTGAGAGGTCGTTGATTTCAGATGACTCAGAGATGGAAAGACAATACCAGTGTGTGGAATTTCATTTCTCTCTTCAACCTCAAAAGGAGAGAAAAGTTAAATTTTAAGACATTGCCTTGCAGCAAGGTAGAGTACACTTAAAATATTTTAAAAAAGCATTAAAACATAAATTAAATGAGCAAAGGGAAAGAGCTACAGAAAAACAGCATCGGACTGATTTTTCAGCATGTCTAAGTTTACTCTTGTGGAGACAATGCTAAATGGTGCTCATCCAACTATTTAGTCCGCTGAGTATGTTGCAAAACTGCTGATGCTGAAAATTGTTTCTTATTCACTCATCCATTTTCTTTACATGCTTATTCTTATTAGAGTCATAGATGCTGGGATGAAAGCCTAGTCTAGCATGCACTGGACAAAAATGAAAGGAAACCTTTATAGAATGGCAGACCATCACAGTATGTATATTTGATTTCATCATTTCTGGGTTATATGGGTTATAATAACACTGTATTCTCTGTATTCAAATATTTGCTGAGATCTGGGAACATGGCTATTTATATATTTCGCTACAGTGTTTGACAATTTATTAAACAGGAGTTTGTCAGATGATTATAACAGATGTAAACAAGCCAATAGTGTAGCCAGATATGGAGGTAAAACTGAAATTGAGTGCACACAAAACGTTGGTGACAGTTCCTCATTGTACGGGAAAACTTTGCATGCACGATTGCATAAAGTAAAATTTGAACCAGGAAACTGGGCTGTAAACTATGATGAAATGTTACAAAGGGAACTTTCTGTTCATTAATTTACTGTTTCCCCTTTCGACCAGGAGGTTTAAATCAGGCTGATTGTCTGACTGCTCTTGCTGTTTTTAGCAATGCTCCAGATCTCGGCAATTTACTTGGTAGGTATCAATGTTACCAATAAGAACAATCACTAAAACTATAAAAAATAAATATTTAAAACCAAAAATACTTGTTGTGATTGAAAGCAGCTTGGAGTACTGTGAAGACATTTTAGGATGGTCATGTAAACCATATAAAGGCAATGTGACAGCTGAGTTCCAGCACATACGTAACACTCTCATAAAACACATGCAGACAATGACAGCATGGGGCAGAGATGGAGAGAGTAACACAGGGACCGAAATAGACAGAGGAGAGCTGGCATATCTTGGCAGGAAATGCAGCTATGACACTACTGACAGAGACACTAACAGGAAATAAACATATCTTGTTAAAGTCAGTTTAGGATGTTGTCCCTGGGGGTCTGTCCCCAATAGTCAGATTGCATGAGACTTGCTTTTAGCAAAGTGAAGGTACAAGTTAGGCCGGATAGTCATGTGAAATCAAATATGGGAAATAAATAATCAGTTTCCTTAAAATAAATATTTTTTATAGCATGCCATATGGCTATTGGTCTCATCCTTAACCCTCTCATGCGTGAACTATTAAAAACATTATTTAAATTTTTTAAAGATTGTTTTTATTACTCAAAATTGGGCTAAAATATAAATCCATTCACATTTTTAAATTCAAAATTCTGTTCTATTTTTAAATCATTTAACTGTCCACGTATGTGGACACCATGCAACAAGAGTAAAATGCTATGTATTTAAGCTCAGTAGTGTAAGGTCATCAACTGACACTGTCCTCTAATGACTTGGATATCATAACCAGCCCAGTTTAAATAACTGTCCACAAATGTGGACACCATGCATGAGAGGGTTTTAAATAAGATAATATATAACAGGAAAATTCCTGTGTAATTATAAAAATTCTGTGATGTTAACAAAATGTATAGTGATGTTACCTGCATTTACCAACTATGTCTTTCCTCACTATTTAAAAAACCTACATCCTGTAAGACACTTTTTTTCATCATTACGTAGAATGTAGCTGCGTGGAGCAACACAGCAAATAACACTGATCACATCAAACAGTTATCGGTTATCTTTGTCTGCATCCTGTTATCAGCGTACAGAGGGTGTAAAGTCAGTATACTGTAGGTGTTGTGTCCATGTATTAATTTAAATTTTATTTATATGTAGGTGTAATATTTTTAAGATATGATCAAATTAAAATTCTGATCAAATTTAAAGGAAGAAAGAGATTTGGTCAAAAAATGACCAAGCTAAATATATTCAGTTTCCATAAAAGAGTTTATTTTCAGGTTTAAAATCCTATTTAGGGGTTGTTTCAGAACAGGTAATTAAAAAAAGCCATATTTTTTTCACTGCACATTGCTGTAGCTCCTTGTCTTGTCTTAAAGGCTTTGTTTTAGCTGTGGAGTGATACATCTTGTTTCTAAATGATCTTTGTTGGGAGTTGCACAGTTCCTAGTTAAGGACTAATGGCCAATCAGAAGCAGAGAAGGGCAGGTTAGCGAGAAGCCAGTAAATGGCTTCGATTCAGCTGTAGGCTACATTTTGCTGACCAGCTTGGCAACATAGCCTGGAGCAAGAGTTTCAGAGTGGTGAGTTATTAATATCATCCATAAAGTTTTAGCTAAGCTCTCTCTCTATGTCACAGTAACAACTTTATGCCTATTGAGTTTCTGGAGGGTAGCTAGTGTTTGGAAGGGAGAGGAGAGGTGTGTGATGCAGCTCAGTGTTTTTCCATCGGTGTTTTTGAGGGCGTGTTGGAGTATCCACTTGGCTAGCAATCCCTGTGTCGTTGGGCTTTTTCACTTTGCAAACCTATTACATGTACCAAAAAGGTATATAACCCAGTAAAGTAGAGGGGAAAAGCCAAATAGCACAATATCACCTCTTTAAAACATTGTTTTTATAAAATAAAAATGTATCGGAATAAAACTGAAAGTTGGGAGTTTGGAAACTATTAAATTCAGGAACCAGAAACCATGTCGTATGGTACAATGCCTCTGCAGTATTGTCCTGAATATGGACATTTTTGTCACTTGACCAAGCATTTTCCAGTAGTCTATTGTTTACATACATACTTTAACCCAGAACAATGCACACAGGACTGCACAGGATATCAAACAGTGAGCCTACCAAGTTTAGTAACTTGATCTAAAAAGTAGAAGCAATTTAGATGGATGCACATGAAAGCACATACTTTATTTAATTAGTTGCTTTTTGGAACCACTTTGTCATTTTAAAGTGTTATTGTTTTGTGCATCTATTTCCTATACTTGTTAGTGTTCTTGTGATCCTTTAATATTAGAGTTCAACATAGAGAAACTGAAGAGCAAACTAGGGAAGAAAAAAACTTTTGGCACAATGCACAATGGCATGTGAAGTTGCAATTTTGCATTGCTGCATTGTCACTTTCGCATGCCTGATGTAGCACACATTGGTTAAACAAAACATCTGACAGATCAACTGAACCACAACAAAACCAAAAAACAGGTGTCTTCTTTTAGCCTGCCCCACCCCTGGATTTACATCTCCAAAGTGAGAAACAACAACTAGACTATTTCCAGCTTGTTAAAAATGGCTTTAAAAAAAGAAAAAGCAAAATCTACCAAAAATTTTCTCATGCAGCAAACCCAATTTTTTACTACAGTTTTACTACCCAAATGATGCGTGGCAGATTCACTGTGTTAAAATTAGGGGTGGGCATAGATTAATTTTTTAAATCTAGATTAATCTAGATTAAAATGGCTCATTTGAATTCTGCCGAAGGCATTTAAAATATGTATGCGAACGGGTTTCAAGCCAGGTTTCAAGCCAGGTGGCACATTAGACCAGGGGCTCATCTCCTGTTTCCAAAATGCATCACAAACTGCTTGAGAAAGCTGTTCTACTATGATAATTGGTGATGAAAATAAATCATGTTCAATAAGATGTACTTGTGTATAGCGTGTGATGTGCTTTGCGTTTAGGTGGTAGGCTACTTGAGACTGGAAGAACTCCTACAGTAAACTAATTCTGCATTGCACAAGGTGCAAACCAGGTGTTGTGCCGAAGTTTTGCCTGCCTGCCGAGAATTGCATGCACCTCCAAATAATGCTTTTAAATGCTGTAAAATTCTTTGTGGACTTCATCAATGGTGATAAATTGATTTGAAGTATATATTTTATGAACGTTTAGAGTCTTTAATATTTTAATACACTAGGCTAGAAGGACCATTCCTTGACATTCAGTACATACATGGTGATAAAGCTGTTTGATCAATGAGCACAGCAAAGTGTCTGAGAAGGACCTAAAGAGGTGGATGCATAATTCGGCAGATCAGATTTTGTAGGCTCCCTGCCGAGATTTGCATCCACCTCTTTCTGAGCATAGATGACCGTTAGCACCAGCGAGGTGCATGCAATTCTCGGCAGGCAGGCAGAATTCGCACAACACCGGCGGCTTCAGAAATGTTCAGTACACAAAGTGCTGTCCAACAGCTGTCTGTGGACGTGTTGCTACAGTTAGTGTGAGTAAATATCGCGACAATCGCTTTTTTAATATCAACCGGCGTATCAATAACTAACCTGGCTAGTTGTAAACAAACAGCTGGCCGAGCCAGGTTGTAACCGGAACGCCGTCAACTCGGGTGTGACGTCATTCCCAGCTCCGACCTCCGAGGTAAATTGAACGCAGCAACAGCTGCATCCATGTTAGCACGTCACGTTTGATGTGGTAATTTCACAGTAGGCATACACACAGGTTCGAAGACTTGTTCTCGCCCCCTAAAGTGCAATTCGGTATACATCTGCGCTAAGATATCAAGGTGAAAGTCATCATAGCTTGCGTAGTATAGACCCAGCTCCCAACCCAACTTTGAGAATAGATTAACGGCGATATTTTTTTTATCGCCCGATAAGAGTTTCACGTTAACGCAGCCGTTAACGCCGATAACGGCCCACCACTAGTTAAAATGTTTGGCCGTCTTTCCAATCTTTGCAAATCACTGGAAATCATCATAACCAGATTAAAAAACGCCCCTGCAGTTGAGACCTGAGTCCTTTAGGATAAGAAACTTTTTAAACTATTACTGGAGAAACTGATCTTGTCTCTTATTATATTATGATTATATTGTGGAATTAACAAATTGCGCATAAGTTAGGAAAACAGTTGCTGAGCTTTTTAACTACATGATCATAATGATAATACAAAATAGCCACAACAGCAATTTTTTCGATGGCCAAATATTTCCAAAAGGTAGAAAACATAAAGATACATGAACTGAAAGAAACCTTCGGATCTTCCTCTAAAAGCTAATTACGGTACACTGTGATCAGGTTCTTCAGTCCCTTTGGGAATACTAAAATGAGACAGGCGGTGCATGGCGCCAGCTCTTGTGTGACCCTGAAAACCTTTAGAGTGTGCCATTAGTGAAAAAGTGCCTATTAGCATCTAAAATCAATATGTTATATTCAAAATTGCTTCACTGTGGCAGTTCACTGGTTTCCTATTAAGATATCTAATGGGAATAATGGGAAGCTACAGAGATTCAATCATGAGGTGAGTGTCCTGTATGGCAAGGAGAATGCTGACTGCTTATCCACTTGAGTGCAAAATAAAACAAATTAAAATGCCAAACAGGCATTGGCTACAGGTTTTTGGAACGAAACAAACTACTGCACTTGTGGCTGTTTGAAAACATTCTACTCAGTTGATCGGTAATCCGGTTCTCTTCATCCAATGTCACCAAGCCAAACTTCTTTGCATCTAGTCTACCTGGCCAATAAAGTGGTTTTGGCATTATGCTCTCAGTGAAGTAAATAAATAAAACAGGAACTTCACAGACTGCTGGCTTAACTAGGTCTTCTTAAAATGTATTATTCCAAATAAAAGACCCAGAATATTAACCTAACTGGTAAATCTTGACCCTGTATGATTTCCGTAATTCTATCATTAAAAAATCATGAGATAGGTCTCTGGTAAATGCTGTCCAGAGCTGTCTATAGATTAATCGATAAATCTATCAAAAGACAAACAACTATTTTGATAATTGTTTAATTGATTCAGTCATTTTCGAAGAAAATAGTAGAATAGTAAAAACAAATCTCTGGTTTCAGCTACTCAAATGAGAGAATTTGCCTTTCATTGTCATAATTCACTATAAACTAAACATATTTAGGTTTTAGACTTTTGTTTGAACAAAACAAGACATTTGAAGACATCACCATATGGAAGTTGTGATGGGTATTTTTAAACTATTTTTTGGGTTCCTCTACAGTCAAGATATGTATTTCAGTGATCATTTAATCTGGGCTGTTTTTAAAAGGTTGCTGTTCTTTAAAAGGTATGCAAGTTTAGAAAGCAATTAAAATGTGTCTTACCAACAGAGAAGCTCTTTCAGGAAGTTCACTCTCAGTTTGGGAATTTGCACTACTCCATTTAAACCATCATTCTGCACTTGCAGTATAAACAATAATCATAGGAAGAGGTAGGAAACATGCCATATACACCAGGTCCCATCTGAAGGAAAAATAGTCCTACAAAAAGTACCCTCCTCTCTCTTCCTCCACAGCTTACATACTCATCTCTCCCCCGCCAGTTGCTCTTCCTTTTAGTCATTTCACCCCTCCCCGGAAGACAAAGGGGAAGGGCTTTGGGAAGGCACATGGTATTTTAGGCAGAAGAATGAAAAACAGAGAAAAGTCGTAAAGCATCAAACTAGATTTATTAAGTGGTGCACAGTGGGGGGAAAGGGCATTTGTCTCATGTTAGGTTTGAAATTCTAATTAACATTTGTACATATGTAAATGTGTGTGATAGGAAAGTGGAGTTATGGGCTACGAAAAGCCCCTTAATAATGTTCCTGTTTCTACAGACTGCAGAAAAGGGTTCTTTTGCAGTGAAAACATGTATAAACAGCTACACTGCTTAAAATGCCAATGGAAAAGTTAGTAGGACCTACAGTATTATCTGATGCTTATTATCATAGCTATACATTCTTCACATCAAAACAGTGGAAAAAATCTGCATGACAAAAATGTTTCTAATGCAAATGAATGTTGTGCGGCCTTGTTGTTGACATGAGACCTTAGTAAGTGAAATAAGCAACCTAATTTACACTGACATATTCAAGGCAGTGGCTGGACATGTCATCAGCAGATGTTTGTCTGGTTTCAGGTTTTATAAGGAATGTGACTTCTACACAGTTTGCACAACTGAATTACTTGTTCAGATAGACATATGCAGTGCAGATGTGGTCCACAACTGCAAAATACGTTCAGCTGAGCACAGCTCTGTAAATCAGTTACAAGGGGAATGTAGCAGGAAAAAGGTACAAGAGAAAGATTACTATATTGTTAATGTTTTATTGCT
Organism: Lepomis macrochirus; assembly: GCA_024633595.2. NCBI lineage: Eukaryota > Metazoa > Chordata > Actinopteri > Centrarchiformes > Centrarchidae > Lepomis > Lepomis macrochirus. Next base: position 22,013,061 of record JALXJV020000010.1, read on the forward strand.
GCCCTTTTCTTAGTTGACGAATTTGTACAATCCACAAATTCCTTCCCATCTGACTATACCAATACCCATGTTTCGCAGGCTACTAAACGAGGTGGAGGTGTTGCCTTAATCTACAGATATGTCTGTTTTCAAAGTAATCTTCAATCTTAATTTTAAATTTAACTCTTTTGAGCCTATTGTAATAAAACCATCTCCATCAAGGTACTGGAAACATTCCTCAGAGACATGATGGTATTAGGCAGTTGCTGGAGATTTGTCAGCTGCATGTCCATTATGCGAATCTCCCGTTCCACCGCATACCAAAGTTGCTCTATTATATTGAGATCTGGTGACTCTGGAGGCCACTGGAGTACAGTGAAATCATGTCATGTTCAAAAAAACAGTTTGAGATGATTTGAGCTTTGTGACATGGCGCATTATCCTGCTGGAAGTAGCCATCAGAAGATGGGTACACTATGGACATAAAGGGATGGACATGGTCAGCAACAATACTCAGTTAGGCTGTTGTGTTTAATTGATGAAGTGACTCTCGACGGTCCTTGTTATCTTGATGCCAATGTACTCACAAACTTGTAGCATCAGTCTGTCAACCTTAGCTGCATTTGGTGAGCAATTACATGTGATTCTGGCTCCTTTCACTGCAGCACAACAGGACTTGTTGAAATTGAAATTTGTACTAGTGACCTAAACTCAGCCCTCTCTCTACTGGATTCAGTTGCACCTCTGTCTTCCAAAACAAGACAGTAAAAGACATCTACATTCTGGTTTAGACTTTGGAAATTTACTAGCTCTCATTGCTCTCATTACAGTGTGTACGAAATTACAAGTGTACTCTGTCCACTGCCAAATCAGTCTGTTTCTCTCACTTAATCAGTAACAATAAACCTCCTGAGATGAGATACAAAATTACTTCCTTCTCTTCAGCTACTTCTGTAAAATTGGCAGTGTAACATTCATATGTTGAAGGTTAGTTAGTCTCCGTTCTTACAATTACAATTTCTCTCTCTAAGCTGGTTCTAACTTCTAAACCAGCCACCTGCCTTCTTGAGCAAGCTGCTTTTAGGGCCTGTCACTCCACCCAAACTGCGTATACTAAAGTGGTAAATGATCTTCTGCTTACCATAGATATGGATTCCACTTCAGTATTTCTATGACTAGATCTTAGTGTGGCTTTTTATGTCATAGATCAATGTATACTCTTAGACCCAGTGGAAAATCAATTTGCCGCTCTGGCCTGGCTCTTGGGCAGTTAATGTCTTACTTATTTGAAAGAACACAGTGTGTTCTGTAGAGGAAAATAGTTTTATTTTTATTTTTCTCTTGTCATTGTCTTTGATTAAATTCTGTTTAAATGACAGTGAGCTCTGTGCATTGGCAGCCTTAGCTTGTTTAAGTTTGCTGTCTGCTACAATGTGAAACGCTCTCTACTTGTTGTAAATTGTTGTTAATAACTATTACAAAGATACAACTTATCCTGGCCATTCAAATATGAATATTGTGCACCATTTAGTATAACGTAATTATAGACTAACTTTCTCTTAGCACTCCCAACTATGACTGACTGCCACCATCTCTGTATAGGGAAGACCGGGTGTTGGTTTGCACATTATTCAGTCTCTGGTGCATAATTTATATTAAATAAATATATTTTTCTGTACACAAGTCTTTTGTAAAATGAATTGATTTGTGATTAAAGACATGTTGTGCATTTGTGCCAACCACCACCATCACAGGGTTTTTTGGCACAGTGACTGGTTGGCACACAGCTCATTGTGTTACTTTGATGGTCACAGAAAAAAATGTAACATAGAAAATGTTGGCTGTCTTGAGTAAAAATGTATTTTTTTTCAGTTTTTAATAAAGGGAATTGTTTGGATTATCTCTTTGTTGAGCTTTATACTTTTTATACGAAAAGTATACTTCATGTATTTTAGTTGAAGTCATAAAATATACCATTATTGAATCAAACCAATTTGAATCTGTGTTGAGATAAATGTACATTTATTGTACTCTTCTCTTTTGTTTCCTGTAACCCTGAATATAATCCTGGCCACTCTGGTCAGAGAGAATTCTACAGCTTTGTTGTGAACATCTGTCTTCACAGTGAATAGAACTCATCTGGATAAGCTGTTGAATTGGACCTTGATGAATTTAGTGTCTTATGATACTGCATCAACATTTTCTGATGTGAAATCTAGAGTACTCCAGGGCTCTGTTCTTGGCTCTACTTTTTTCTCTTTTTTTCAGTTTCCCCTGACCTATCAAAAAACGCCATACAGCAATTCAACATCTGACTATTTAACATGTATCTTGTTTGTTTATATGTCTAGTGAATAAGATTTAGCAATAGATATTGTAAAATATGGCATAAATAGAATTTAATATTCATTAGTGTATAATCACCTGAAAAGAAGAGTTTTGTTTGGAGTGTTTTGTGTTTGTCTATTATCTCATTTCTACCCACAAAGGTCTAACAATAAAGACTGAATAATAGTTTCTGTTGCCTCTGCTCAACTCCAACACATGCACACACACACAGGCAGACAGACACCAATGCATTTCCAAAGGAAACAAATTGCCTATTATGGTCAACATCTTCCATTTTATCATTTGTGGTAAAACAAGTGTGGGATGCGATTAACCACAGTCTACATACTTTTGCATTACAATACCACACAGTTACAAAAAACACTGCCCATTCCTATCACTAGCACTTAGTGATCTTACTTCTAGTTAGGGCTGCCTTTTGCCAGTTTGAGGTCAGAGACCTGTAATATTGGTGTGAACTCTGCCATTTGATGCTCAAGTAGCAAAAGTGGTGCAATCATATTTAGCTGAGACACATTTCTAAGATTAAGATTTAGGTAGATCTAAATCAGCAGCTCTGTAACACACACAAAAAACGTATTGCACTTGTCAGAACTGCCTTCATTAGTTTTAGAATTGTTTTTAAGGTCTGCTGCTCACTGTTACGTCATTTAACACGGTATCAATTAGGAAACAGTGGGTACTGTTCTGCATCTGACGTGTAATATACGTCAGATGCAGCTGAGGCATGTTGCACTTTTGGGATAGGATCAGTTTCAGGATTACGATTAGGGTTAGGGTCAAATTCTTGTACATCTATGCCTAAAAGTAGGGACAATATGCCTGATCCTGAGAATTTTGGGCCAGTGGATGCCAAGTATCCCACCAGTGAACCTTGATAAATTTTACAAAATCACTGCTATACAGCTTGATGTCAGTGATGAGCCCACCAGCAAAAGAATGTAGTTCATCACATAATAGTGATGACGATCCAGTGTACAGTAATCCAGTATAGTAACCCTGTAAAGAATTGTTTAGTTTCTCTTGACTTGTATTCAATGAATGGAATGTATTGTACTGTATTTGCATTATTTCCTGACATACATTATCACATATAAATACAACTGAGGTAGATTTTACATTGTTTTTACATCATGACTTTCTGTGATTTTGTGTGATGAACATTTTTATATTTATAAATACAATGGGTAACAAATGTGAGCGAAGACTTCTTGGAGAAAATAGATGCAGTGCAGAAACAAGCTAAGATTAGAGACAAATGGTTGAAGCAACTAGCACAGTTCTTCTCTTACTGTCTGTTACGTTCCTCCAGATGGTAAGTCCAGGGGGAGGAGCAACAATAATTGAATGAAAACCGGGGCAAAAGAGGTCAGGAAGTCAGGATTGTGTGTCAACTAAAAGTATATTTATTCAATAATGACAAAGGAGAAGCAACGCGAAACTACTCTCTCAAAAAAAGGGGAGAGCGAGCCCACAAGGTAAGACAATAATTAACACAAGGTGAGTAATTGAGGGAACAATGACTAATGCTAAATAAACTAACTAAAGTCCTCATCCACTGAGGAGGTAACCAGACACAGTTCTGGATTCACAGACTCTCTGGTGTTTAACCCACTGGTTAAACGGGCTGGCTCTGTCCACTGGGCTGACGGGTTGACAGTAGGCTGCTCACAGGTAGCAAGGAAGAAACACAGAGAGTGCTGTGAAAAAACAAAGCCTTCTTATCCTCCAGCACTGAATGGTGATCAGGCACACCTGCTGCCACTCACTCATGCAGCCAAGGCATTGGAGGGAAAAAGCCACTACAAGGGAGAGAGAAAAGGAAGACACACCCAACTCAAACACATGACCCTTAGGGTCGTAACACTGTCATATACATGGATCTAATGCATTGGATACCATTTAAAGCTCATAGTGCTTAGCTGGCATATAATGCTTTGCTAGTGTTTTGTGAATATTATCTATGTGCCCAGGTTCACACTAAGCTGGCTAAATCTAAATGCTGCATCTTACCTGTGTTTGCAGACATTTCTAACATTTAAAACAGTGACTTGCTGCGGAAGCCCAAAAAGGCTATCCATTCAAATATTTTTTCTACGCATTTTTCCCGCGATAAAGGGATAACTATCTCAAGATCTCAAGATATCAAATGTTGTTTCCCAGCGATAACAGGATAATTTTCTTGAGATCTCAAGATAAATGTTTTTCGATGATAACGGGATAATTGTGTCTTGATGTTGAAATAACAAAACAGTAGTTTAACACAGGGGTTGGCAGGAGCATTTCTTAGTGATGATTTAAAAGGGGTTTCCTGTGTTTTCTTTTTAATCTTTTTTATAACCCTCTTCAACAAAGTTCTTATGAAGAGACTGTTTCACTCTCCACAATCCCATGTGGACCAATCCCAGCGATTGGTCCACATCCCTCAACCTATGGACTCTTCATTCACCCATCATTCCCAGGCAGAAGAAATTCGTGCATTTCTCATTCAGGGGAATCCATTTAACGTTACACATTTCCTGACCACTATTTCGGAACCTTTGAAACAGCTGTTGAGAAACGTGTGATTGGATTCCCCTTAATCTCTTTGTGATGGCCACAGCCATGGCCTCACAGCCAGTGTAAAAAGCGGTAAGCTCATGCACTTATTTTTCCTGAGTTTATGCTGTTTTCTTTAGTTAAAGCAAAAACTGTGGCTTTTTCTTTGGTGCAATTTTTCTCAAGAGTTGGTTTCCCTTGTGAAATTTTAACAGACCAAGGCACTAATTTCATGTCTAAACTTTTGAAACAGGTTTACCAACTCCTTGGCATAAAAAGAGTGCACACTACGCCTACCACCCGCAAACAGATGGGTTGACGGAGCGGTTCAATCAGACCCTCAAGCAAATGCCACGTAAGTATGAGACTGGATCTGACTGGGATAACTGGCTTCCCTACCTCCTCTTTGCATACAGGGAGGTACCTCAGGCTTCTACAGGTTTTTCCCCTTTTGAACTACTCTATGGTCACGAGGTGAGGGGTCCTCTGGCCCTATTGAGGGACACTTGGGGAGGAGATCAGGAGAAGGAAGGGACCATTAATGTAATCTCCTATGTTGTCCAGATGAGAGAGAAACTGCAGCGAATGGGGGAACTAGCCCAGACACACATGATGGAGGTCCAAAAGAACCAAAAGACTTGGTATGACAAGTCAGCTCGTCAGAGAGGCTTTCAAGCGGGCCAGAAAGTCTTGGTTATGTTGCCTACAAGTGACAGTAAGCTCCTTGCAAAATGGCAGGGGCCGTTTGAGGTGAAGAAGAAGTTAGGACCCACCACCTCAGGTCTCCACTCCAGGGCATCAGCGTTCTAGCCGGGTGCTTCATGTGAACCTCCTCAAGGAGTGGGTCCCAAGAGCTGAGGTGTTCCTGATTCAGGCTGTAAAGGAAGAGGAGACAGATGACCAGTATCTTCCCTTGCCGGTGTCCAGAGAGCTTGATGTAAGCCACCTGTCAAAGGATCAACAGTCGCAGGTACAAACTCTACTTCACTCAGAAATATTTCAAGAATATCCAGGATGCACAAACCTGGTCGAACATGATATTGTATTAAAACCTGATGCAACAGTGAGACGTATGAGTTACATGATACCTGAGCGCCTCCTGGTGTCCCTGAGAAAGAAGTTGACCTCATGCTGTCTCTGGGGATAATTCAGCGATCTAAGAGTGAGTGGTGCAATCCTGTGGTGCTGGTTCCGAAGAAGGATGGAACAATAAGGTTCTGTATACACTTCAGGTATCTAAACTCAATTTCAAAGTTTGACTCTTACCCCACCCCACGAATCGATGATCTCATTGACTGCCTTGGAAAAGCAAAGTATCTGACCACCATTGAGCTCTGTAAGGGCTACTGGCAAGTGCCCTTAACTCAGCAGTCTCAGGAACTGACAGCCTTCCGAACTCCCTGGGGGCTTTTCCAGTTTACGGTGTTACCATTTGAGTTGCATGGGGCTCCAGCAACATTTCAAAGACTAATGGACCAAGTTCTACATGGATTGTCTGAGTTTTCTTGTGCCTACCTTGATGATATTGTCATCTACAGCACAACATGGGAGGAACATGTGGAGCATCTCAAAGTGGTCTTTGACCACCTACAGTCTGCCGGCTTGACAATCAACCCAGCTAAATGTGTCCTGGCCAAGAAGGAAACTGAGTACCTGGGTTTCACCACTGGAGGTGGGTTAATCAAACCGCAGGTTCAAAAGATCCATGCACTTGAGTCATGTCCTCTCCCACAGACCAGGAAGCAGCTGAGATCTTTTCTGGGGATGGCTGGCTTCTACAATCGGTTCATCCCCAATTTCTCAGCCAGGGCGGCTCTCCTAACGGATTAGACGGGCTCAAGATGTCCCAACCAGGTCCAGTGGGGAGGCAGTGGCTGCTTTCAAGAACATTCAAAAATCTCTCAGTAAGAGCCCTGTTTTACATAGTCCAAACTTCGATAAACCATTCATATTGCAGACTGATGCCTCTGAGAAGGGTGTGGGGGCAGTGCTTCTACAGGGACCCAAGGAGGAACGACATCCTGTGGCATATATCAGTCGCAAACTTCTACCCAGAGAGGTCTGCTATTCAACAGTGGAAAAGGAGGCCCTAGTAGTGAAATGGGCCCTGGACTCTTTCAAGTATTACCTGATGGACAGAGAGTTTACCTTCTGACCATAAGGCTCTGCAGTGGTTGGAGAGGAGGCTGGATACCAGATGAATGACATCATCACTAACAATGCAAATTGCAAAGCATCACTGTTGGTAATGGTTGCTGGGAACATGCTGCTGAACTCTAAATCTGGAAGCAAATTGCAGTTTGTTCACCAGAGGTTGCTATACAAGTTCCTCAACTTACAGCTAGTTGGCACGCAACCTGTGGTTTCTGAAGCACACAATAGTGGAAAACAAAGATTATAGATCCTCCTGTCTTGTCTTGTTTGAGACAATAATATTGTCTTTTTTGTTAAATCTTATACCATATAATCTTACCATAATATGGTATATGTGATCTGTATCTGTACACTAAAATATATAAAGTTGCATGCAGTTTATCTAAACCAAAGTTTCACCAGAAACATTAAAGAAGCATTTACACACAACAATCACAAGGCAATTAAAAATATTTTCAAAAACATATCGCAAGGTCTATCAAACATCATGAAAATGGATCATGTAGATGCAAAATCTTGAAGATATACTGAGACTGCAAAAGTTGAAGACCCAAGGAGAGAGGAAGACATAGGCAAAAGGGAGGGCTTGACCATCCACTGCTTTTCTACAGGTGGAAGAGCATCACTTGAGGCACTAAAAGCTTTTGAAAACGTGAACTAAAAATATCTGATGGCATCACCCTTTGTAGATTAACATTACAGTGTTTCACCGTGCACACAGGGACCAGGAAAAGGTGTATGGTTTCTCTGTCTGTGTTTACTAAACGCCAAAATAAAAGAAACTCAGATTCTTGGGATTAGCATCAAACTGAATCTGACATTTCTTCACACTGCACGCAGAACAACCCTGATTACTGGCCACACCACCTGAATTTTATAATCGCTACAGATTATATTGGCATGGCACTTACAGTGTGTGCCTGTCCTGTGTCATAAGAAAATTAAAATTAGCATTCTTAAATGTAACTGTAGTTTTACATGTAACAACTATAGTACACATGTACATACTGTATGTTCTTGCATTAAATTAAACATGCATTCATCGCAGTATCCTACACTAAAGTTATGTTATTTTAGCTAGTGTAGACAAAGTGCCCAAAATGTGAGAAATGTGCAAACATGACAAAAAGGAAGCCTTCTTAAATTTCATATGAAACTTTTTTTTCTGCCTAAAGTTCTATTTAAAAACAATATCCAACAACCTCAAGCTACCACATACTTTGCACAGTTGCCAGACACAAAGCTGTAACTCACTGGCTAACAGAAGATCTTTCTTGAAACAGTGCCCAATAAAATCCTTTTTCAGACTTTAAACTTTCCACAGTTATTTCCAGAATTACATTTTATTGAAGTCTTTACAAAAAGAGGACAGTCCCAATTTCGTCCAGGAACAGCCCTCCAAACTCAATGAACAAAACCTCACTCAACACTCAACGCATTTCCTCACTGCATGCCTTTATATATAAGCATTTTGTACTTACAGTCTAAACCCATCTGATCACATCGTGTCGACTTCATCACTCTCTCTTTGTTATGGTAAACTGAATATTGGATCCATTCTTTAACTACAGACCAGCCTGAAACTCTCATTAACATTACAATTTAGTTTGCACACATCACTTCCCACCATTATGTTCATAGTATAGATTAGCAGCTCCGCTCCATTGTTCTCTTTGTAGTTTACGTACTCAGACCCACTCTGTGAGTCTGAAAGCTCACCATATCATAGTAAATAAATTATATTCACTCCTGTCTGGTTAACACCATAAAAGGATTCTGAGTGATTTTCTCAACATTATGCAGAATCAGGCCTGACCATAGTAGGACAATTGGCACTCAGTCTCCTATCTCTCCTATCTCTCTTAATTTTTTAAACTCTCCTACAAACACAAACACTTTCTCCCTGTCTTCTGCAACCATTGAACTACTTGCACTACATGCACTCACTCACATACCCCACCTCTCTATTAATTTTATTATTAAAAAACAATGAAATTGACATGGACAGGAGAGTTCTCTTCTATGGATTGCTCGATGACAATCCTGAGCGTGGTAATTCTGTCTCCACAAGCTCAACCATTCCTGAAGCCAGCCTAGTTTTCCCTTGGTCTTTCATCAACCACTCTCTGAAGCCTTCCAGTAGAATACAGTTGAGCACCTTCCCTGGTGTTGAAAGCATCATTATTCCTCTGCACTCCCTGAGGTCTCCTTTATTGGTAGTCTCTACAATGATGTCAACTCTCCAATCCAACAGGACTTTATTTTCCTCAAAGGATTTGGTGTTTGTCTTGAGGGCTTCAGCTGGTATTTCATCCGGCCCTTACCTCCTCTCAATGCCTTAATGACCTTTCCAAGCTCCATCTTGGTGTAGAGGGTGTGTGGTGTGTGCATGTGTGTGGGAGGAAGGAGGGTTGCAATTTATTTCCAGCAGGTTTGGAGTTGGTGGAGTCTGGTGAGCAGCTTTCTAAAGTGTTGAGTCTATCTGTGAAATTGATCTTCCATGGTTGTAAGGAGTGCACATTTTGTCTCATTAATGTGTGCTTGTTTGTCTTCTTTGTGGATAGATGAAGTTCTATCAGATTATTTTTTTCCTGCTGCATCCTCTGCCTGCTGTGCTAAATCCTCAATGTAATTATTTTTGTCCCTCTGGATACTTTTCTTAACTGCAGTGTTTGCTGCCTCATATTCTTTCTCTGCTGCTGCCTTCATTGTTCTAGTTTTATTTCTATTTAGTACCTCCTTTTTCCCTTTCTCTCTCACACTTTCTTGTGTTAGTGTAGACGAAGTGCAAAATTTGTGCACCAGCCGTCTAGCTGGATGTTTGTTAGCTCTCTGAAAAGTGAAGCTGCTCAGTGATAAACTAGTAGAGTGGCTAAGCTGTTGGAACAGAGACCAGTTCCCAGACATACAGTGTTTGCAACTTGAAAGTGATTAATGTTCACTTATCTGTGGATAAACATAATATGAGGCACACAGAGAATTCAGAAAAAAACAAACACACATACAACATGCACCCACACATATACACATCTACTATCAATTTCTTTGGCTGACATACATCCGTCTGTGAACACCAGCCCCAAGCACGCGGTTTTGTTTATACTCAAAGAGCTGTTAAAGTGTAGCGGAAAAGATACAGAGCACCAAAGCTGCCTGTGAAAACAACAAACTGAACTTGGTCTGAACTCAGCCAGAGGCTCATACCTGTGGCAAGTGTCTCCATGGATCCAGGGCAGACACGACAAATTTGTTTTGTTCAGCTATTAAAAACTTGAAGGAAGGTGGCAATACATTTCACACTGCATTCCCTGGGAAATTCTGAGGGAGTTGCAGATTATTTCTTTCGGTCTCCTTGTAGCCATGAACGCACGTTGAAATTTAGCTGAAAAAGAAGATCTCCTCTCACTTCATTCCCATCCATCTGTGCAGGCATGTTGGAACATCAGTGTAGAGGCCAATTACTCAAGGTTAAAGCCAAAGGCATGAGTCATACCTCCAATACATGGTGATGAGGCCCTGTCTCAGTGGTGGTTAACCTTATTGTTAGTATTGCTGGTCAATATGTGACACAAGTTATTATTGTGCCATTTTGCTAATGCTTGTGAGGTTGATGCATTGACAGGTTAACATGACTATTGGCAGTTTGTAAGAATCAAACCTTTTAAATTACACTGTCTTTTAAAGGCTGCTACTTACTGAACATGACAAACTATAAAAACAAAGGCTTTAAGATTATGCTTTTGTAAAAATGGTTTAGAAACGGGTCATCAGTGACATGACAATTCAGAGTGATTGGCTATGTTACCCTTAAATTAGGAGCCTATGGTGGTAGAGGAGCCCATCCAAACTATGAAGATTAAATATACTAATGCTGCAGTTGTTTTTAAAATAACTTTGTAGGCCCACTGGAGAACTGTTCATTATGTGCCCCTCAAATTATCTCATGCTCTCACAGCTCAACAGTCCACAATGAGGAAGACCACATGGTCACTGTAACAGAGGAGATTAAGTGATTTTAGTTTCACATGAAACTTGGCCACGTTATGCTCTCCCTATCTTGCAGAGCCTTAAAAGGCCTAGTGTATTTAAAAATATCAGCCAACACAAATAACTAAATAGAAGGCAGACAGCTCAGAGCTCACACAACTATACTTTGTGAATTTAATGACATCAATGAGGAATGACTTCCTGCTTTCAAGTTATACTCACCAAAGTAATTCATTTATGGAGTTCAAGATTATCATGACTAAAAGAACTGAGTGATTGAGCTATAAAACATAATAAACCATAGCTTTTCTTGAGGAATACAACCTGTTTCCATATAGCTACTCCCCAGCATGCTACACCTTCTTGAAGGTGCAGCGGAACATCTGGCAAACTAGAGGGAGGGAGATGTCTTTTCTTTGGATTACCTTATCCTCATCACCCAGTTGCATGGCCCATCTGTGCGACCAAGTTCTCTCACAGGTTGTCTGATGGCAGACAAACATTGTTACACAGGATGACATATGCATTTCTTAGGTCTCATATCAGTGGCCCATCCACTTTTTGTTAAAACCCACGACCCTGGTCAGAGGAAGCATACGGAATGGTGGTAGATTAGATCATTACTATAAACCCATAAAAACGTCATAAAAACACAGGGAGAGTGCTCTCTTTGATATGTGGTGAACTTAAGTGGATGCAGTGGTTAGTGAACGTCCTCTTTTTACATGGCTCACATGAGGGGTCAAACACGAAGAGCTCTCTCAGAGGGCTCCACCTTTGTTAATAAAACTAGAATTCAAATACATTTTCATCTTTTTTCAGCCTAAACTCAATTTCTCAGCTCTGCACTCTGCTGGAATGTGATTTAATTGTGCTCAAATAGACATGTTTACAGGGAAGCTTTAATGGTTCCACTGCTGCTGGTTTCATGTATCCTTAATCATTACTGTAAAATTCACTTGAGAGCATCACAGAGAAGATAGCACTGTAGGGTTTTATTCTCTGCCATCATTCTTATGCTCTGTTTCCCATTACAGAACCATTATCCCCATAGTACTGAGCCTATTTTGTGATGAACGGAGTGTTTTAGCTGACATTTGAGTCCAAACGAGTTTTTAGAATCAGCTGTAGAAGACTTTTCTGTTCTAGTACAAAGTTTACTGCTCTTGATGTTGTAGGCCATAAATAGGGAATAGCTGTTTCTAAATCCAAGTCAAGTCATCATCTAACAGTAATTCTTACCAGATACATTCCTTGTCCTTGTATGGGCATATGTAGAAAAAAAAACTTAACAAGAAGGACGTGGCTTTCTTCTCAGCCACAGCCAAAAATGTCATCCAACTTACTACACTGGATCAGACACTTCACCTAGGAATGCTTTGGGAAGCAAACACTGCCACCTGAAATATTGCCTTGGGTGGGAATTCTGACACCAATATTGCAACCAATAAAATGTATGGAATTTAAATCTGAATACAAAATGAGTACTTGAAAAATAAAACCTAAGACTACACTCAGATATGTAGAATGGCTATGGGCAAACAAAGGCTTTTTAACTTATCATTAGCTTTATTGAATACATGTAATAATACACCACAGTCTAAATAACCAATAAGGGTCACAATAACAAGCAGTAAGTTTACACTAATTTTTCAAACCAGCAATGGCCACCAGCTTATCATATCTAAACAAGCCAAAAAACAAACAAAATGGTTGTTTATGGCTGCCCATAAAGAAAAACAACAAACTATAGGCATTTTGCTGATCTGGCAACCACACTGGTAGGATAAAGAGACAGCAGACTAGTTCTTTTCATTTTAACTTGTTTTTTATTTATTTTTAATTCTATTTTTAAAATAAAAAACTAGCTAACTGGCTTTGCACCACTAGTACGTCAAGCTCCAAAAAGGCTGAATTCTACATTTACCATAATCTAACTCAGCCATCTTTTATTAGACTCCCCTTGCCAATTATTATAAAAAGGCTAGATTACCTGAAAAACCCCCACCACAAACGTCTGTACTAAATGTCATATAGTCCATCCAATATTTGTTGAGCTATTTCACCCTTACCAGCACTGGATTGGTCAATCAGCACAGCTGTAGTAGCGTAGGATCACCAGTATAGAGAGAGGACGAAATAGTAATGGTAGATGAGAGAAGGACAAAGTCAGTGAAAAGAGCAAGAGAGAAGAACTCCAACAGGAACCTGTTTTGATAGCAGCAATCACTCAGTGGAATAGAGCTCTGGCTGGAAACAGAGCGACTGAAAGGATGGAGGCACCATAAAACAGGTTATTGGAAATAACAAGAGCATAAACACAGGAGCCATGTTACAGCACAGTTTTAAAATATACTGCTGGCAGATGCTGGTAGTCCACAGCAGGTGGAAGGCCTGCAGCTCTTGTACAGTGACACTTCTTTTGTTGTGGTCAAACTATCTTCACTGTGGTTATTAAAATAACATACGGTGACATACCATATAACGTCCTGCAGATGGCAGCAAAGCCTTTTGAGAAAACAGGCCCCAGTTTTTTCCAGGAGGGGAAGAATTCAGCAAAAATACAAATTTAGAAGACAGATTTGAAGTGCAAGGTTACTAATCTATCTATCCATCCATCTATCCATCTATCCATCTATCCATCTATCCATCTATCTATCTATCTATCTATCTATCTATCTATCTATCTATCTATCTATCTATCTATCTATCTATCTATCTATCCACCTACCTACCTACCAGCCTGCTTGTCTTTGTTCGTCAATGTCATATCAGTGAGTCTTTGCCTGGTGCTCCAGTCATGATAGTGACATTCAGTGATCATGATTTGACAAGTACTTAGAATACCCTGAGGTAAGACGAAATCCTGCTGCCTCTACATCTTATTTATTATTGTTCCTTGGCTGCTCATTTACATTATCAAGATGTCAAAGAGCTGCTCCCTCCTCTGTGAATCAGTAGGCATGTGGCAAGGTACTCCTCTGACACCTTTACTATTCTGGCTGGAGTTCAAATGTCGGTAAATCACTTATTACAAAAGGTGGTCATAAACACCTAATGGTTTGTCATGAATATTTTAGAGCCCTGAATATCATACAGAAATGACCTCTGGAAAACCACAACCTTAACAAGGCACATCTCAGATAGATAACCTCCACAGCCAGTGCAACATGGGGCCCCCTTTTTCTGGTCCTTTTGGCTTTTTTGTGACATGATTGGATTGCGTTGTCATTTGCAAGAAAAAGAGCTTGGCCACAGAACTGTGGATAATCCAATTTATCGCTTTGCCATTTATTACAAATTTCTGTGGCTTTTGGGTCCACTGTCACATCGATTCCTTGATTGCTTGCTTAGCTGGGTCCTAATGAGCTGCTGTCTGAATCACTGCATAATCACCGCCCTAATTCACTTCCTCGCCTGCCCTCACACTCGGTCTGTTGGCTCGCCACTATTAGAAAAGAATGGACTGAAACACAGCCCTCTGAGCAGACAATTAGTTACATCATCCTTGAAACGGGTTGTCATTCTGCGTATATTAGCCTTTAATAAATGACAATCATCTTGCGGCTTAGCAGAAAGTGTTCACAGATTGCTTTTTCAGGTGACAAGGAGCTCGTTGGCACATCATCTGCAGCTGACAAATTTGTGAATTAAACAGTCATGAACAGTGAGTGTCAGTTTTTGAGGACTTGAACTGTTTTGATGGTTCACCAAGCCACCACTACACTCACTGACCACTTTATTAGGTACTCCTCGCTAGATTGGGCCCCCTTTTGCCTTCAGAACTGCCTCAATTTTTCATGGAATACTTTCAACAAGTTGTTGGAAACATTCCTCAGTGATTTTGGTCCATATTGATATGATAGCATCATGTTGCTGCTGTAGATTTGTAGGCCTCATATCCATGATGCGAATCTCCCGTTCCACAACATCCCAAAGGTGCTCTATTGGATTCAAATCTGGTGACTCCGGAGGCCATTGGTGTACATTGTCATTGTCATTGTCATGTTCAAGAAACTAGTTTGAGGTGACTTGAGCATTGTGTCATGGTGCATTATCCTGCTGGAAGAAGCCATCAGAAGATGGGTATACTATGGTCATTAAGGGACGGACATGGTCAGCAACAATACTCAGGTAGGCTGTTGCATTTGATCAATACTCACTTGGTACCAAGAGGCCCAAAGTGTGCCAAGAAAATATCTCCCACACCATTACACCAACACCAGCCTGAACCGTTGATACAAGGCAGGATGGATCCATGCTTTCATGTTGTTTACGCCAAATTCTGACCCTGCCATCTGAATGTAGCAGGTGAAATCAAGACTCATCAGACTAGCCAACTGTGTGAATTGTAGCTTCAGTTTCCTATTCTTAGCTGACAGGAGTGGCACCTGGTGTGGCCCATCTACTTCAAGATTTGACCTGTTTGCGTTCAGAGATGGTATTCTGCATACCTTGGATGTAAAGAGTGGTTATTTGAGTTACTGTTGCCTTTCTGTCATCTCGAACCAGTCTGCCCATTCTCCTCTGACATCAACAAGGCATTTTCATCCACACAACTGCCACACACTGGATATTTTCTCTTTTCAGACCATTCTCTGTAAACCCTAGAGATGGTTGTGCATGAAAACCCAGTAGATCAGCAGTTTCTGAAATACAGACCAGCCTGTCTGGCACCAACGACCATCCCACATCACTTGAAAGTCACTTAAATCCCCTTTCTTCACCTTTCTGATGCTCGGTTTGAACGCAAGTTGTCTTGACTACATCTACAATCCTAAATGCATTGAGTTGCTGTCATATGATTGGCCAAATGTTTACAATTGAAGCTAGGTTAACAGACCTACAATTACAGTTCAAATATTTTCTACATGGAGTACCAATGAAATAATCACTAGGTAGTTACTGGTAGGTACAAGAGAAAAAGTACAGGAAATAAGTAATTAAGTGCCAACAAATTTGCATTTGAGGGGTACCTAGAAATAAGTTACACTGTAAGTAGTATTTTAAATGAAAGCCTGCGTACCCAGTACTTTACATTGCATTGAAAAGTAGATAACAAGAGACTTTTTTACTGGCTGTATACCCTTTGAGTACACTATAATATACATATTCAAACATTGTTGTCTTAATAGTTGTGACAAAAAAGTAATACCCATTAGCTCATGCATGCTTTTCAAAAAAAGCTAAAAACAAAGAGCATGTTTACATTTAATTCTAAGTCTCTGTTAAACACTAAATTGTTACTCCCATACTCCCTAACCTTTTTCTTTCCTCCCGTACTTAAATGTTTGTCGGTATAAGTAACCAGAAAGTATTTTATTGATACCCCATAGCTGTATACTAAATAACTGTAGGCTAGGCTATAATGCAGGCTATAATCTAAAACTAGTGCTAGGCAAATACAATAAGGTTTGGTACCAAAATTTTCCTTTCATTTGCCGACATTGTTCTTCCTGGTTTTCAGATATATGAAGAGCCTCACTTGAGGATAGATGGGAGAGCAAATACCACCAGGTGAAGGTTTACCTCTGCACCAATATCTGCCTGTCTGGGTGGCATTTATCAAGCTTGAAGAGGGGGCTTAAGGACACTAAGGGATTTGTTTGTAAAGAGGCTGGTGGATAAATATAGGAGGAAGCTAATCAAGCCATCTATCAACAAAAAGCTGCTTCATCACACGTCCTGTGAGATTTTTCAATACATGTTCCAGTGTGATGAATGCAATACTAAGTAAGTACAGGTGCAATTTTAAGTATAGTAGTATAAATCTCTTCTCAGCTACTTGCATACTAAACACAGCTGGAAAAAGGTAGGCGGACAATCAGACATGACTCACACCATCACATATTATACTGTATCAGCAAAAAACCCCAACAAAATTGTTTTCAGACAACATTTCTTTAATACAAAGTCAACATATCTACATACACAGTGGCTTTAAACCAATTATTGTTTCGGTTAGAAGTAACAGTTTGAAAGTGATAGCACTTGGCCCTCATACAAAGGAAAAATTATTTTGCTGAGTTTGGGTTCTTTTTCATTTTGTTGATACATACTGTATATGTTCTATTCTGTTAGATGTCATTTTTTGTTAGTGTTGTTTTTTGTTAGCCCCCCCCCCCCAAATATTCTGCGACATATTCCAGTGAATTTGGCTTCGGTTTTCAAAAGTCTAGCATCTTTACATGAAGTCAAAAGAGTAACACATTGCACAAGCTTGCAAAAAACTCCACCGTTTCAGTTTTGGCATGGGCCCATTTTACCAGACTTTATAAATTCCAAAAGAAAGTTCAGGATTTGAGTTCATTATGAAACATCTCATGGTTCCCACTGTTCAGAAATGACATGCTGGAAATGTGAATTTGCAGCAAGTTTTTGGTTGTCTTGGTCTTCCCTTGGTTGCATCGCACTGCTCTCTGTTTCACTGAGTCCTGATTTCTTTCTGCATCCCAGAGCGAAACATGGCTGAACAAAAACACAGAGTATGGTTCTATACAACGCACTAGGGGGAAAATTAATCAACATGTCATGTTGCAACTGGACTATGTATGGCCTTTAGCATAGCTGTATTTGTCCAACACGTTATTTACCATATTTATGGTTAACACTGTAGCATTTTAGGCATTAGGGCAGCTGGGGACCTTGTGGCCATTTGCAGGGAACTTTTGAGGAATTAACAACAACTTTGGGTGCCATTATAAATTAAGAGTCTGCATTTCCTCTCTAATTCCTTTTCTTTGTAAAGGTCTAATTAATTAATATGAATCAGTTTTAAACCCTTCTAGCTGCTTTAGTTCCATGGTGTGAAAGAGAAAAGGCAGTCTTATCTCTAATATACCCGAGCTCATGCCAGGGCAGGAAAAACTTTTTGTACATAGTCAGAACAAGAATGTAAATCTTGAATTGATGGTTGATTACATCTTCAAATGGTCAGTTGGTAGAGTGGCATAACTTCCCATCATCAGCTAAATTATACTAGCAGATCGCTGATGCTGACTTCACGCCCTCAGTGAGGCTATGGGTGTGACAACAAGAACTGGCTTGTTTCCCAGTTTAACTGCTAGCAGGGGAAATTAAAGGCAGAAAAAAGCGAGTGGTAATTAAAGACCAGGGAGCAGGGCTGGAGAAAGACCATTTCAGAAGGAGAGAAAACAGGCTTTACAAACACCAGGAAGTCGGATATGAGCAGAAACTTGATCTTTGTAATTCTGAATCTGTCCCCACTTAAAGTATGAGATCTTGAGGGTCAAATGATACAAATACATATAATCTATATATTTGTTTATTTACAGGTATATTCTAGATCATGGTGGATATCTAACAAAATGAATGACTACATTATGGCTGAAAATAATAAAAGTAAAAAAGAGAATGAACTTAGAGGATTTTCTTAAAAACTGTGAAGGTCATAGTTGTAAATGATAATACAAGGTACAGTTTGTCAAGTTGGGCTGACATAGATAACAAAAAAAGTTCAGTTATGAAATTTTTGATAAGATATTTTGTAGACCAGTTCATCTTTCAACATTTGCTCAAAAAATAAATCAAAAGAATACTAACGTCTAAAAGTTAATGATAATAAGTTTAATAAGTTTCATAATAACGTTTAAAAATGGCGTTTCCTTATCGGCACAGGACCTACCCAGGGGTAGAAGTTAAATTGGTGAGTGGAGGCAGAGGATTCAGGCAAAGCGCTGACTTCACCTCTGCTTTTTCTTAAGAAACACACAATGTTTCTTAGATTACACAAAAGAAACACACAAACAAACAAAAAGAAACTAACAAAAAGTCATCATATTTTCAAACATGAGCACTGGTTGGTATAAAAAAAAGATGATGAGGAGAAAAATTGAATTAATACTAAGCATTTGGATATATCTTTATATTCTGCATTTAAATATATATGCATGTGTGAGTGTGCAGTATACATATACATAAATACATATATGCACACGTACACACAGACATGTTATACTTAACATTTTCTACAGTGAAAAAATAGAATGTCTTTAAACGTAATATGAACAAATAAGCATCTCTCTCTTCCTGCTAATTTTTAAAAAATGTGATACAACATCTCTGTTAAAAAACTAAACCAAAAAGAAAATAAAAAGTCGACTATGTCATGTAAAATAAATTGTCGTAATACAACATTAATGTTTTCATAATGTTACAATAACAATAAGGCTTTTTTGGAAATAAGAAAAGATTACACACAGTTCTGTCCATCGCTCTGTTTTTTGTGCACACTCGTCAGAAACCTTCACAGAATCCGTGCACTCATCTGTACCAAAGCACTGATCTCAAAATGAAAACTTGGTGATTTCAAAAGCTTGATTTTTTCTTATCAGACACATGTACATTAGTGCGGCAAATCCAACCTGCAGTTGTTTTTGGAGTATTTGTTTCAAGTTTCTTTTCTTTTTTTCTTAGGGATGTGCAAGTAACTTGTACCGAAGAATTTCATTATCACATCATGGCGTCAAGATCCAACATGGCTGCCTGGTCTGGCTGTGGCACCCACAGAGACATCATCTATAAAACCGAGGACAAAAACCAAAGCAACTACTTTGTTTATCCACCTGTTACCAAACACACACACAGTGGAACTAAAGGCCAATTTTTCAACCACATGAACATACAGCTTTGAAATTGCAACAGGCCTCTGCCACTCTTGAGTCTTGTACAATGAATTAGATGATTATATAGAAGGCTGGAGAAAAAAAAGGAGAGGTGGAAAAGAACAGTGGACGATGTTGTCATGTGGATGCGCTTTCAGTCATGCCCGCCTGGATGCGAGTGGTTAGCAGAGGTGGCATCTTTTGTTCGTCAGTTTCCTCTCCCTCAAGAGTCACACGTACAGCATACACGAGATAAGCAGCATGTTTGGTTTTGACAGAAAATAAAAAGAAAAAAAGATATTTCCTCAAAGGACAAACAAGTTAGAAACAATGATGATGAGCGTTGGTCACTGTACACAAAGAAAGCCCCAACTTTACGGCAATCCTTGTTTGGTTGTTCCATTTGTTCCAAAGCTTCTCGACCACAAGTTCTACCTCTTCTTTACGATGGTGGATATTAACACCAAAGCCCCATGATGCAATGGTTCCAAAGAGAGGAGTGATTGTAAAAAATCATGGGACACGGTTGTCATTTCTCCCACTTTGACCACCTGCAAGACGAGCCAGCCACAGCTTCTTGCAACAGCGGACGTTTCCACCGATTTCTCTGGTGACTTTTCAACATCAATGATTGCCTGGCTTGGGAGACTGATTTTACACAAATTCACAATTCATGAAACTAACTGATCGTCAGATATGTTTTGCTGCTTTCTTCCCGACAACCGCTGACACTGCCTTCTCTAAGCTGTTAGCGCTTGAGAACACGCAGTTATGTGATGTATACTTCAATAGTTGAGTGTTTTGCCACACCACACAAATTATGCATATCATTAGTGGGACAGTGTTAAAAAAAACCTCAAGGTTTCTTTGATGCCAGATGGTAGTGTTCTAGTGCCAGTAATGATTCCACTGTTTCTATTTTTTTTTGTCTTACCAGATTTTGGGGAAAGCCATTTCTGTTCACACAGGCAAGAACAATTTGGTCATTTCTCTGGATATCACTCACAAAATGTGTTGATAGAAATACTTGAACCCCCTTCTACACCCAGGCATATCAAAAAAACAAGAAAGTCACCTCGTCTTGGCTACATCCATCTGCCTCTCAATGATTTTCTCTGTTGCCTTCTCCTTCATTATCTGTTGCTTTTTACCGTTGTATCACGAAGATATTTTTGAGAAGAGAAATGTCCACGAATGTTTACAATGTCCTCCACATTGAAACACTTGAGGTAAGGTAAGCAGTCTGACACTTTGATCGATTCCCGCCCCAAAGCCTGAGCCACAGCATCTGGTTCCTCTCCTGACGAGGATGTTCTTCTCTTTTCTAGATGATGGGCAATTTTTCTCACTTCCTCATGAAGGGTCTCTTAGTCGAATTGGAATTATTCTAAACTTGTTGGTTGGGCGTCGTCCTCTAAAAATCTACAATAGGATCCTGGTTTGGCGTATCTGAATTACGGATGGTGTTACTGTCGTCTGCTGTTGTTATTTTTTTCAAAGTTTCTATGGCTCAGGAGACTGTTGAGGGGGGCGACTGGATTCTGGGGGAAGAAATGGCTTTTTACGTTGCATAGTGATCAAAGCTTCCTAAATACTCCAGAGCTGCGTGATAGCAGAATTGGTACTCGTCCTGTAGGGAAGAAACACACACACATATACAAAAAAATACATCAGAAATAAATCTCACCGGCAGTTTAAATAGTTTGTTATGATAATGAGAGATTAGCAATTTCAGACAACTTCTAATAAAAACAAATTACAGTATTTATTACAAAATATTATAAATTAGTACATATTATAAATTAAATAAGTGGTATTTTAAACCTTCAGTACATTACACAGAGATATTAAGACACTACATTATATAAAGATGAATAAAAAATAGAATTAACTTGCTGCGGCTCTTTAAACATATTGTGGTGTTTTTTTCTCCAAACTACATTAAACTATACTAGAATTCCATGCTTATGTTTTTGTGTGTGTCCTGTGACCTCTGACCTCAGTCTGGACCATGGCTGGCCTCTGTGTCCGGAGCATCTTTACTGTCTGAAAGATATCAACCACTCCTTCGTAGCGCATTCGCTCCAGGACGATGCTGAGGGTGATGAAGACTCCCGTCCTGCCCACGCCAGCACTAGAAAAACATAACATACGTAATACTATAGCTTTGCATTCACATAGTGGCTGAATGTTGAATCTTAATTTGTGCCAAGGAAATATGTGTCTCTCTGTTTTGTCTTGACACTGCCTGAGGTCCTCTAGTGCCTTCCCACATTTATACTTTCTAACTTTGACTCTACAGTCATTTAACCAAGACCTGAAAAAGGCTTCTTGAAATAACTTCAATCTTAAATTTCCTCCAAAATGCATGCTACATCTACAACTGGAATTTGTTGTAAAGCTGCACTGGGTAACTCTACATGTCTGCAGCTCTGACTGCCTGAAAGAGTCAACAGTTTGATAGCCAGAAATCCTGTGGCGGGGTAACGGTGACGATGGCAAGGATGCAATCTGCATGTGAGAACTCTGTGAATCCATTTTGACGTGCGACCGCATTCCCGTCAAACGCAAAATGAGCTCTCAAGGACACAAAAAAATCACGCACACAAACAACCAAACATTTTGTCTCATTAAGCCCAACCCATGTGTCGAAAGCCAGCCTGCTGCTGCTGCTCTCCAGAAATACAGTCTGAGTCTTAACTCAGATCCTGAAATACTTGAGAGCTGCCTCTCTAAGCTGCTTTGCTGTGAAATGACTTCCACTTCACCAATGGAACAATAATTGATATGACAACAGATTTATTTGGGCTTCTTCCAGCCTCCGAAGCTATTTTGTTGAGGGAATAGTGAAAGCAATGGCTTTGCATGTCTGTGGGTGTGTGTGAGTTGGGGACAAAGCTAGACTTGGGACAAAAAATTACTTGTATCATTTGACAATAAATTAAATGATATCAAACACAGTTGTTATTGAGTGCAATCATGTAGAACATACGACCACCCACTTCCAACCCCCACATCGAAGTATCACTCAGCCCACCCAAAGCCTCTTCCTGGGAGCTGGTCACAGCTTGTCACATGGACTCTTAAACTCACTCAGAGCTCCTCTCTTTCGCCCCCCCCCCACCCCCAGGAAGATCGACTCTCTAAATCTGAAGGCTCGCCGAGCCGCCGCAGACTGAGAGGATTTGGTGTCCCCATTCACAGGAAGTAATCAGGCAATTAATGACAAAAAGCATGTGGGTCTATTAGATAGTGGCTGAGGAGGAGCAGGGAGGAGGAAAAAGGAAAGAGCTGGGAGAATGGATGGATGGATGGAGAGGAAGAGAGAGAAAAAGAGAGTGAACGAGAGAGGGGGGATTAAGAAATAGACAGAGGGATGACATATGGGGAATGCCAGTGACAGAAGACGAAAGAGTAAGTGAAAAGGAAGGCATAAGCTCTCCACTTGGAGATGAAAAGCCTGAAGGAAGAGGGAGGGAGGAAGAGGAGGACAGGGAGGAGCAGGAGGTGGCTATGGTAGTGACAAAGACCAACCAAAGCTTATTTTTTCCTTAACCAATATTCAAGGGAAACTTCTTTCAAAAATGATCTGCCTTTAGACAAAGTGACACCTACTTTTGAGAAAATACTTGTCAAAAAATACAAAATTAACACAAACTATTTAAAAGGACTGCAGGTAAGTTAAGTACCGGATTAACAGGACAAAACTCTAGCGATTTACTACACTAAAGGCTGCAGAAGTTCTGTGTTAATCCTCTTATGATGCTTCAAAAATCAAATCAAGTTCACTGAGATGTGTCAAGCATGCCAAAACTGAACATTTGGCTGCTGAATACAACATAGCCATGTGATTCTTGCAGTCCAGTTTAATAGGCTGTGTGCCTTTTCGACCATTACTACAGTCCTGCAATTCCTTCTGTAAGAATGGATCCATTTACTTAGACAGCTTTCTCCCCCTTCAATAATGGCCTCATATAAGGGAGGAATAACTCAGTCTTATTGGAGCTTCCCTGACACTCTAACAACTCTCTAGGGGCCATTTGACGGCCGGTGACATCATTGCTTTTTAACACAGGGGAGGTGGTGTTTGATGATGTCATGGCGTCTGTGCAATAGAAAATATGGAGGAAAAAGTGACACCTACTGTGTTCCAAAAGAAAACCAATTTTATGAGACAGCAAGAAAATTAATATGTGTGTTAACACCTTTGTTTGTCACCACAACCACATTACAATGTACAGTTCATAAACATTTGAACAGTAATCCTTAAAGCTTTATTATGAATGCCAATCAAACCATGTAAAACCAATTTTCTAGACATTTATGTTTTTCTTCACTAGTCTTGCAGAGCATACACAAACCGGCCTATCAAAGATGTCCATTGTCTGGCAACAAAAGGTAACAACTCTTTCTGATGGATCCCACTCAAGGTCTACCAATTAGAAGAATTAGAGGTCTTGGTGGTGACCACTACCAAATATTGATTTCTACTGAGTTCAGCATGCCAAGTTAATGATGAAGGTTACCTTGGAAGCTACAACCGAGGGGATGAAAAATGCATCATGGAGCTATCATAAAAACCAAAAAGAATGGCTGTATCATTTCATGCGCCTCCTCTTTGCAAATGCCAAGCCGCATCTCAGCCTTATCAATTATGGAGGAGATGGGCCTGTGGAGGTAGTGTACTGCGGTGGCAAAAAGGAGAGAAGGGATCGTATCTGATGATACCGTTAGAGCTGCACCATAGGAGGTGCTGCGCTGCAAAACAATAACCACCTAAAGAAATGATTTAATCTCGTCTTGATACTTAAGGCCTTATATCTCTTTCAAGAAGGAAAGCGTGTCTTTGGACTGCAGTTTGAGACAAACATCTTGCAGTGCCTGGAAATACTGCATATCACGCCCTTATTTCAAGAAAACCTTTATTATAATATTATGTCTATTATAATATACACGTGACACGTATTTTGGATCTGCTGTGCAGCAGAGAAATTATGGTGCAACATGAAGGTGATAAGCCTTACCTGCAGTGGACAGAGATTGGTCCATCCTGTCCAAACTGCTCCTTGGTTTTATGCACCTGCCCAATGAAATCAATGAATCCCTCTCCAGATTTGGGCACACCTTGCTCCGGCCAATCAGTAAACTGGAACTGCCTTACTGTCCTGGACTGGCCGTCCTGAAAATACAGAAAAAAGAAAGTGAGAATAGAAGATGGAGATGGTAAATCATGTAAAGAAGCTGAGGGGAGAAGGCATCTGTAAAAGCAAGAAGAGGGAACCTCTACCTGGAATAAACAGGTCAAACAGGCCCCCCCCCAACCAACCCACACCCTTTGGATCCTTCTAAGAACATAATGCAAATGAAGCAACGCTGATAAAAGGCTAAGGGAGTTCCATCTTTCGAATAAAAGGGACAAACCTTTAAAAATTAAATAGTATTTGTGGATGTTTTAGTTATACAGCAGAGATAATAAAAGTTCAATGACGCCACATAGGGACAACGTGTCCTCTCCTCCCCCACCCTGTTCTTCTACCTACAACTCACTTGTCTCCCATCGGGGGTTTTTTCTGTGTGCAAGCTTGCGTGCATGTGGGATGAGTAGGTCCTAGTTAAAGCTAATCAATAGTGTATCTGCCATGACAAGCGTCTTCTCCCAG
Organism: Lepomis macrochirus; assembly: GCA_024633595.2. NCBI lineage: Eukaryota > Metazoa > Chordata > Actinopteri > Centrarchiformes > Centrarchidae > Lepomis > Lepomis macrochirus. Next base: position 22,038,352 of record JALXJV020000010.1, read on the forward strand.
ACACCATGTTGAATAGGATAATCCTGTGATGCGATCGATAGAGCGACCTGATGGATGAGCAGAGCGACAGAGGTAAGAAGCAAGAACCGTGGACTAACGGAACGGGAGGTGGGATTGGACTATGAAAAGTGAAAATAAAAACACTGACACACTGACAACCCCTGCTAGACAAAATGCCAATCTTAGCATTTTAATCTTATATTGATTCGTATAATCTTGTTTTAGTGGTGCACTTGCCTCAAATGCAAACAGAACAATTAAACTTTTTTTTATCAGGTGGCATCACATTAGGTCAAGTGAATCTGCTTTATTTTGAGAGCTGATTATATCAAGTCTGATAACACACAGTCAAAATGTGCTTCCTCATTAAGAAAGTTCTTTTCAAGTTGTCTTTGAGAGAATAATATTTCTCAAGAAAGTGAGGAGAGAGACGCATTTTTGCATTTGGAGACAGGCTGTCAGCTTGATGCTAGCAATTAAGACAATGAGGTGTTCATTTCTCCAGTTGTTTCACACTTCTCTTGTGCAACAGACTTCCATTTAGACATGATGTGTCACTCTCACACATTCTCTTCCCATTTGTTCACACTGCAAAGGCATAACTCAATCAATACTCACTTGGCAAGGAAACTAGGATCTATTTGTCCTTTTTGTTAGCCTGCTATGAGGTGCTGTAGAATTAGAATAATTTTGTCTAAATTGTGTTACAGAATCAATGTAATATGCAAGAATGTGAACTTACACAGAGGAATACATATTTTCACATTTCACATTTGTGAATCAGAGTTATGTCGCCCAGATTGCAGATTTTCTGCACTTCTTTGAGTAGCTTGAGTGTGCTAAACAAATTACATTTATGCACAGAACTGGTGAATTGTTAGATAGAAAAAAGCTAACATTCTGTGTGTATGCATTTTTTGTGTAAAGGGCCTGCAAGCAACTGTCCACACTGTCACTAATGCTAAGTCAAAAAAACAAAAGAAATAACTGATTTATGGTGGCATTACAGGCCTCTGATCAAAGCATACAGCTAAATATTTGGATTACAGTTACATTTGTCTCCTGAAGTAGATGCTTTGTCAGGTCAAGGTACTGAGGTGCTCTGAATTTCTAAATAATTAATCATGTAACTGATTACTGGATTACTGACTACCCACACTGGCTGCGGAATAGAAATAGCTCATAATTCATTTTCTCTTGTTTCAAGGTATCGTCCAGGCCAGTAATTAAAGAAAGGATAACTGCGGGTAAGAATAGTATCATGTCAGAATGGAGGATGTCAAAAAAACTACAAAAACTTTATATACTCTTTTGATTTGGCAGTGGCCCTAGAAAAGGTTACAGCAATAATCAAATTACCTCACAAAACTAACTATGGTTTCCTAAAAAGCTCTTTTTATTGGTTGCTCCATGTCAAAAATGACATCATATTGAGGTAATAGTAAATGTGAAAATGTGTGGATATAAACAAGTACCTTAGGCTCTATATTCATCATGGGCGTTGTCATGGTGGCTGCGCATTCTTATTCATTATGATTTTTGCCATGAGCTAATCATCACCCTCTACTGCTAGTATGCCAAATGCAGAGGGTGACTGAATGCTGAATGTACGACATATGCAGCTATTGCATGTAAAAGGATATACATAATCTGTCTATTGAATCCTTGTGCTCGGAATGTAAAGTCCTGTTGTCCCATGTGCCAGTATGCACTGTGTTGCCATCTTAGCTGTTGATATAGTTCTGCGCCAATGCTGCCAAGATGTATTCTTGTACATTTATTGTACTTGACAAATATAGTGCATTGGATTCTAATAAGTTAAGCTCCATCTACAGACTCTCTTTGAACGACATTTCATGTCTCGTTCCCTGTTTTATGACGCGTTGCATGTTTTATTTCTTTTGTTGCCTTTGTTTGTCATCTCAAAAACATTTTGCCTCAGCAGGAGGATTAAAAGTGAAAGAGGGGCAAAGACAACAACACAATAAACCAAGCACACCGAAGAAAGAGAGGCGAGGAAGAAAAGAGAGGAAAATTTAACACACAACCTGAGGGCCCACGTGGCGTGTCAAATTGTGTGATTAAATACGTGACTGGCTCGCTAGATGTGAGTGTTGAGGCGTGGAGTCTATGCTATTACTGTGCAGAGGCATGCAACGCACATGCGAACACACACACACATACACACACACACACACACACACACACACACACACACACACACACTATTAATCATACATATCATCATTCATACACAAACACAAACAGCCATGTACATCTACATGATCTATGGAATGTGGGGTTAACCCCTGTTTACATACACTCACATGCATAAGCTATCAGTAATGCTAAAAACCTACAAATCTACACATACAGCTGCACATAGTGCTTCTTAACAACTATATTATACAGTATGTATTTGTATTAAAGGTCGAGTTAGCGATTCTGGAGAAATCCAACACCAGTATAGAGCGTACAACAACTAACGTTAGCTAAGTTTTGGGTTAGCATATTATCGTTAGTTGCTGCTGCAAAGATAAGAGGACGAGATGGTCCCAGAGCCAGCACACCAGCTCCAAACAGCGACACTTGGAACTCTGCTGCTACTATAGCTAACATCACAACAACAGCATGTCTTGATAAACTTCAAAGTAAGCTGAATGTCCGTGGGCACATCATTTAACATTATTTGACGCACAAATCATGAAATGATTCGAATAGTGTTTTGTAGCTGGGTGCGGCCCACTTTGTTTGTTATCCATTTTACAGAGCCATGGCTGTGTACAAACAGCAATTGTTTTCATTGTACCTACAGAATGGACAGCTAGTGGACCATTAAGAGATATTTGTTGAATTTGACAAAAATATGTGTGTTGGATTAGATTTGCTAACCCCACCTTTAAGCCTTAACATAATTTATACCGGTGAGTTATATAAAATTCAGGCCCCCTTCTGTTGTCATGAATAGGGAATTTAGCCAAAGACCAAAACTGTTTTTGTACCAGGCTTAAACATGTCTCTGCTTTAAATGTGTGAATTTTGACACAGCGGTTTAAAGGGACTTGTTTTTGGAGCCAGCAACAAGTGGCCATTGGAAGAACTGCAGTTTCTAGCACCGTGTTTTTACATTTGTGCTGAGAAGAGCAAATCTGCATGGTATGTGGCAGAAAGTGAGCCTCTATACCATACACAATAATGTGTGTATATTTGAGCTTGTAAGAGAGACCTTTTTTACACTGCACAGGGTTAGAAAAAGTGTGTGTGTCAGTGTGTTTGTGTATATATGGGGTTGTTGGCATACCAGCTTAAAAAGCATTTATGTCTTTGTACGCTGTGGAAAGTGTGTCTGTTTGTGTACGTGTATATATATGCGTGTTTGTGTGCAGAGATATAATGTATTCATTTTTTAATAGGGTAGGATGACTGCTAACTAGCTACCACATCCACCCGGGAAATCATTGGATATGTCAGTCTGTTCCGCAAAGAGAGGAAGCAGTTTTATTTCTGCGCTACAGTCCTGCTGCTGCTTCAAACTGACCTAATTGGATGAAAAAAGAAATGCTGAGGTAAAAAGTATAGTAGTGTAGAGTAGGTTATAAACAGTTCAGGGCAAGGAAAGTCACTTTGGTTGTGAACTCTCATTAATATTTGAATGTTGCTTTCAGCATAATGTCAACATGATATGTTGTTTTGTGTGAAAAACCATCTAACTATAGAAGAAAATTACAATATCAAAGCCATTTTAGGGACTTTTGGGGGAAAAAACACATTTACTTGTGATGCTTCTGTGTTTAAGTGACCTACTTTCTTTAACATGCTTAATCTCCTACATTTCCCACACTTCAATGAAGGGTGGGTCTCCAGTGCAATTGTGGAAATGACAGTATAAGTTGGTACTGCATTGCATTCCAGCTTTTTGAGACTATTGAAAAAATGGTGTCTCTGTACATTGCACAATTATTCGCAAGCAATACACTGGTCCTGTATTGCTACTGTAAGTCAGTATAAAATGGAGAATTCATAAAGTGTTATTTTAATTACAGTTCGTCATTGGTCTAAACATGTTGCTTGTTCCCACCTCGCAACCTACTATCACTCCCAAGTATGTCTTACCCTGGCGTCTGTGACCTTGAACTCTCGAAGGATGTACTGGGGCATGTTGTACTCTGCCATGGGATCAACCACAAAGTACTGGTACCTGGCAGAGAGCTCTGCCGGCCAGTACTGATGACACTTTTCCTGTTTGAGCGAAAAGGTATACAAACCTTTGTTAATTTATATTTAGACAATTCTGTTTTTTATTTTGTTTGAGTATTTGAAAACTTCTGTCAAAGAAGGTTAAGACATAAGACAAATTAAATAATATTTTCCATGTGTGTTTATATCCTACCCGTCCCATCTCTCTCAGTTTGGTCAACATGACTACAATAGTAGAGTTGTTTTCCCAGAGCATTCTCCAGAAGTCCTCTGTAGTCTCAGCCAGAGGGCCCTGCGTTGCGATGTAGGCCTTCTGTTGCCTGTATAGCATTAAAATGTAAAGTAAAACCATATTAAAACAATTTATGTCTGGATTTTATAATTAGTTAGAACCAATTTTAACACCACTGATGCAAATTCTGTGAACTTTCAAAACATTTTTGCTGATACTTGATACTTGGCATCACCTCACGCACACCTCGTGCTTGCATTTTTCCCACTATTGCACCCCTCTTCCTACCTGTATCCATCAATGAAGCTGGAATTGATGTAGTCCGATCCTTCCAGGCCTCTGATTGGCTGCAGGCAGACACGTGTGGTCTCGTACGGCATGATATTGACCAGCCTATTCTTGAATTTGTTGCAGGGAAGGTTGGCACTGATGAAACGCGATGTGTGGGCTTTGGAGTTGGCCAAACGCTGGAGAGGAATGGGGGGAAAGAATGCACAGACAGAGAGTGAGGTAAAAAAAAATACAGAAGAAAAAAAATGTTACACAGAGCGTGTGAAATGAAAGTTATGGAGGAGGAAGAAGATGAAAAGAAAACGAAAAGTACAGTGGTGAGGGGAAGACGGAATGAATTGGCAAAAGCCATGGTAGTTACAAAGAGGAAAGAAGAGGCATGAATAGAGAAGAGAGAGGAAGGAAGAGCAGGAGAGGGTAATAAAAAGAGGCGAGACAAGGACGGACAGGAAGGCAGGTGTGAGACAGATCAAGAAAAGAGTATATCAATGACTGAAAGCAATAAAGCAAATCCAATCTAATCTGCTTTACAGATGATGGCATGGCTTCAAAGAGACATTGTTTATCAAGAATACATTTATCGGAAAGCAATTCAAAAACTTTATCCCCTTTTGCAACCTGTGAGGTCCTGCAGGGTCAGATTCAACGATGGAATATATACCACACACCCAGTCTAACAAGCCTGTGGATCAAGTCTCTGCGAAACAGAAAACTCGTCCAAAAGTAGGTCACCACTGCCTTTGATAACGGCAGTGTGGTATGTGTGCATAAAACATAAACTCACACAGGGATGTTCAGAAAGACAAACACACACATGCGCTGCATAATGATCAAAATGTAAAGCTGTACTGCTACATCATCATGATAGGGACCTCAGTGGGAGTTTATGGGTCAGCAAGTCTTATGATCGCTTTGCTCTTGGCTTCCCTGTTTCAACAAAGAATGTGTGTGCGTGAGGGTGTGCGCGCCTGCTTGTTAGCATTTCCCTGCAAATGGAAGACACCCTCATAAGATTGTTTACGGCCCCTTTCAGACAGAGAAAAGCATGGCGAGCTGAAGACACTAGCTGCACTGCAAAAGGAAGGAAAGAGAGATGAGTCGCAACTGACCCCACAAAAATGTACTCAATGCAGATTTATTTCCTGGACTCCTTGTCTCACTCTGGTTGTCAAAACAGTGAAAATGTTTCTCTTCGAATCTCAGTGTGTACAGGGCTTCACTTATCATTTTGCTCTTTTTCCTATTAGAGCATCCTATCTTTCTCTCTAATTCCTCAATAGCAGCAGTATCTCTGTGTCAGTGGCCACTTGGAGTTCTAGCCCTTCTCCTCCTTGCTTCACTTCATCCCCTGCTACTGTCCTTCCTTTGATCTGTGTTTCACAAAGGCACCTGGAATGGCTTGTGGTGGCCTGGCATTGCTAAAGAGGCCCTCAGCTACACCACAAAACACCGCAGAGGGTGCAGGGAACGGAGACAAATCTGGCATCTAACAGGGCAGAGAAGCACCTTGGGTAGCTCTGGTTACGGTTGCCTTCCTCTACCATTTATAGGGCAGTATATATTTTGACTTGGAAGGTAAGACCTTCCTATACATTAAGCATTTTACACCACAACAGGGATAATCAGATACAGTGGATATGAAAAGTCTACACACCCCTGATAAAATGCCAGTTTCTTGTCATGTAAAATAATGAGACAAAGTCATAAAGTCATGTCAGAACTTTTTCTGCCTTTAATGTGACCTATAACCTGAATAATTCAAATGAAAAACAAACTGAAATCTTCAAAGGGGAAAAATTAAAAATAAAAACCTTACAATAACCTGGTTTCATAAGTGTGCACACCCTTAAACTAATACTTTGTTGAAGCACCTCTTGATTTTATTACAGCACTCAGTCTTTTTGGGTAGGAGTCTATTAGTATGGCACATCTTGACGTGGCAATTTTTGCCCACTCTTCTTTGCAAAAGCACTCTAAATCTGTCAGATTGTGAAGACATCACCTGCACACAGCCCTCTTTAGATCACCCCACAGACGTTCAATTGCATTCAGGTCTGGGCTCTGGCTGGGCCATTCCAAAATGTTAATATTCTTCTGGTGAAGCCATGCTTTTGTGGATTTAGATATGTACTGTGGGCAGTTGTAGTGCACTAGGGTAAACTTCCTCTCAACCTTCAACTTTCTAACAGACGCCTGAAAGTTTTGTGCCAAAATTGCCTGGTATTTGGAACTGTTCATAATTCCCTCCACCCTGACTAAGGCCCCGGTTCCAGCTGAAGAAAAACAGCCCCAAAGCATGATGTTGCTACCACCATGCTTCACTGGGGGTATAGTGTTCTTTGGATGATGTGCAGTGTTGTTTTTGCGCCAAACATACCTTTTGGAATTATGGCCAAAAAGTTCAACCTTGGTTTCTTCAGACCATAACACATTTTTCCACATGCTTTTGGAGGGCTTTTGCAAACTTCAGTCGGGCTTGAATGTTTTGTCTTTGTAAGAAAAGGCTTCTGTCTTGCCACCGTACCCTATAGCCCATTTATATGAAGGATATGTGAGATAGTTGTCACATGTGCCACATAGCCAGTACTTCCCAGAAATTCCTGCAGTTCCTTTAATGTTGCAGTAGGCGTCTTGGAAGCCTCCCTGACCAGTTTTCTTTTTGTCTTTTCATTAATTTTGGAGGGACGTCCAGTTCTTGGTAAAGTCACTGTTGTGCCATATTTTCTCAACTTGATGATGACTGTCTTCACTGTGTTCCATGGTATATCTAATGCTTTGGAAATTCTTTAGTATCCTTCTCCTGACTGATATCTTTCAACAATGAGATCCCTCTGATGCTTTGGAAGCTTTCTGTGGACCATGCCATTTGCTCTGAGATGCAACTAAAACAATGTCAGGAAAATCCTACTAGCACTGCTGAACTTTATCTGTGATTAATCAGTCACTTTAAATGATGGCAGATGTGTAATGACTTCTAGTTAAGATGAGTTTGAATGTGATATGTTAATTCTGAACACAGCCACATCCCCAGTTATAAGAGGGTGTACACACTTATGCAACCAGGTTATTGTAAGGTGTTTTTATTTTTCATTCCCCCCCCTCGAAGATTTTAGTAATTTTTTCAATTGAATTGTTCACATTATAGGTCACATTAGACGCAGAAACGGTTCTGACATGATTTATCTTTCTCTCATTCTTTTACATCAGAAGAACCTGACATTTTCACAGGGGTGTGTAGACTTTTTATGTCCACTGTATGGTGTTAGATGTGAGAACATCTGGCTTACAAAGTTGTGATTATCCTAATCCTAACCTGCCTTAGCTATAAACCTTGCAAACAAACAATAAATGTTTATGTTTATAAAATATATATAATTGCCACAGTAACCTATATAAAAATATGCTTACGATTTGGCTACAATGACACACAGTACCTTTGAGAAGTTCTTGTACACTCTCACCATAGTTTTTATTTAAACCTAAAGAGCATTTTTGTCTCCTTGTTTGCATTTGGATCTCAATTAAACCTCTGCTGCTGTATTCCAAATCATTCCTTTGGAATTTTATTTAGTTTAGGTGCCCAGCAGCTGTTCTTTTTGGTTCGTGTTGGGAATGGTGCTCTGTATGCTGCTGAAAACTTCTCCTGCGTGTTGGTTATTCCCTCTACTTGGTACATTCTCCCCGCTGAACTCCTGTGAATCCCACCAGTCGCAGCTTAACTCTGTTTCCCCTGAGAATGACAATACCCTCCCACCCGTCCCTATAGTGCAGCATTCTGTCAATTCACTTCCTTAGTGCCAAGTTAGCATACAGTCGTCCCTTTGTTCATTAGCCAAATGTTCCTCCCTCCACTTGCCCTGCCATCCACCTCCATTTGTCATCATCAAGTATTAATTACTTAGCTCCCCCACCCCTCTTCACACACCTCTCTTCTCTATCCTCACTGTAGTGTGGACGTTATTAATCCCCGTTTGACTCCTGATGCCAGCTCAGCATTATCCCTGTTACAAATGGCGATAGAGATTCCATCACCATTGGGCGCCAGTGAGTAAAAAAAAAAAGGTTGAAACACACCAGCACTATTATTGTTTCTTGGCAGGGGGGCCCTGTTGGTGAATGATGATGGGAAGATGATGGATGATTTGAGAGTGTGTGTGTGTGAGCAAATCAAGGTCAGAAGATACTGACTGGAGTGCTGAAGCTGAGGTGAGTTTATAAGTTGATGATTGTTAAGATCTTTAATGGAGATCTACATAAACACTGTGTCTGGCTGTCTATCCTCACCTACTGCTTTGTCATGCATTTTGCTAAGAAAGCAGACACTCTTTCTTTCTCGAAGCTAAACTGAAATCCATGCTGCTTTCAGCTAAAATCCTTTGTCTTGTGCTTGCTAGATTAAACTCAATTTCTTTCCTTAAGCACATTACTCCAAATCCTCCTAAATGAACACTGTGGCTAAACAGGGAAGGGCTTCAATATTTCCATTTTTAAGCTTTACGACAAATACAATAATAATTCAAATAGTGTGTATTTAAGTGATTAACTTATTGAAGTGAGGCACAAGAAAGTAAAAAGCAAGCTGCTTTCCAGTCCATCTGAGATCCTATTAATTGGACAGCAGGTATAGTATAAACTCACAAATAGCTGCCATGTAAAGAAGGCTGCTTTAATCTATATTCTGCTGACCTGTGGCTGAAAGATATTAAATCTTAAAGAGAAGTGTCCTTATGTGAATGATTAACTCTTTAAACAAACTGTATTATACACTTTTGTCATTCCGTTTCCATTCTGTCTATATGATCAATGAGACATCCAACCGGCCTCTTGTCTAACTCCTAACTCAATTTGTCTGAGATTCTAGGCTTTGCTGTAATCTGCATCTGCACTTGACTGAAATGTTATTCTCCCAGCTTCCAGTCTCCTCATTTAGCTTCACAGTTTCTTGACAGACACACACTTTCTGGTCAAGAACCACAATATGTTTTGTTCATATTGTGGTTTATAATAATTAACCACACAGCAAATAATGATGACAAGCAAAAAATATAAAAAGGCGAAGAAAGTGGGTTTGCATCCAAAATAACTTCTAGGAAGATGGAGCTGGCAGCGAGCCTCTTTAAAAGGCTTACAGTTGCTTAAGAAAAGGTGACAGAACTCAAAACTAAGCATTTATGTTGTTATTATTTAGTTATGATTAGGTCCAAAAGTGTAAAAGTTAATATAGACACTGATCTAACATGTAGTTGTCTTGGCTTCAGGTCAGCTGTTCCTGAATTTGTGAAAACTCAAACTGGTTCACCTACATGCAGTCTGTCTTGTAATTTACATGTCAGATCCCAGGAGTAGTTAAAGTTAATCTAAAATACTTTGTCATAGAAATGTAGGGTTTATTAGTGAAAAGAAGAAAGAGATAAAACCCTGTAATGGCAAAGTACTTAAAAATGGCCACCATGTTATTAAGGAAGTTGCTGTACCTTGAACTCTAGCTCCATGCCAGTGACGTGCTCGCCGCTCTCCACTTGGGCCAGCTTCTGGATGTAGGAATATAGGCTCCGGGCAGCCACTTCAGTGTTGCCGCAGGCCACAGCCTCCAGCAGTGCATCGTGAATGAAGCTGTACTGGTCCTCCGTCTGCACCATGTAGTTCCGCTGTGAGCGCATCAGCGTCACATGGCCGTAAATGTCGACCGTCTTCTCGTGCTTGATACGCTCAAGCATGGCGTCGATGACAATGAAGCAACCTGTCCGACCGACACCCGCACTAAAGGCCGAGGGAAAGGGATGAGAAGGAAGAGAAGTTTTTAAGAGGTTTGTTTACTAGAAACTAATTTCTTTTTTCTAGGATGTTATGTCCTTGGGATGTAGTGGCTTTGAAAATTTAACATTTATTTATATTATGCTGAGTACTTGTCACATTTGTCTTGTCGGAATTTAACATGAGGTTATTATATATGTTCAGTAATGCTTGTAGATTTGTTGTGGATCTCCTACTCAAATAACTGAGTAGGAAAGGAAAACAGAGTGATATAGAGATAGCTAGAGAGGGAATACAGAAACAGATAAAAATGACAGAACAAGAGGACACTGATGGAGTCTGAGTGATGCAGGCTGTCAAATTTCAGTTTTATTGTTTAGTGCTTTGGACTCACTGAAGTCTTCTTATCTTGGAAAAAAGGAGGGTTTCAATTTGAATAAGCCATTTGAGATATATCGCTTGTAAAGGAGGAAGAGCTAAGGAGCAAAAAGGGAGAAGCAAGAAAGATGGGAAGGGATTACTGTGAGGCTTTTCACAGAGAGGGAACAAAATAGACAGAGGTGGAGAGAATAAAAGCACAAAAAAGTGATGCCTTAAAAAGAAAGATGATGTGACCAATGGAGAAAAGAAAAGATGGAGGTCTGGTAAGAAATAGAAGCCTGGTTTTTATAATGTGTGTTATGTAATGTATAATAGCAGTTACAGAGAAGCTCTGCCATTCTCTTTGCTCATGGGCACGCACATACAGCATGGGCAGGGGCAAAAATGAAAAAAGGCATCCTCTTCCATGTGTAGGGTAAGGCTTCATTCACTCTAAGGTCACACCAGAGTCGCATGGAGCTAACCACAGGGGCACATAAAACTGTCTAACTTGAGCACAGACATTCCAGTTACGTAAGTATAAAAACAGAGCACTTTGGATCTCGGAGAAAAAACAAGAAAAAGAATATAATCATATAAAAAACATTCAACAAAATAAAAATTCTATTTTAACCAACCCTAACAACAAAACATTGCTACTGACCTGCAGTGGGCAATGATGGGTCCAGCGTCAGGCGGATTACAGGTCTTCACCCTACGGAGGAAGGCCAGGAAGGGGGTCGGGTACTCTGGTACACCGTGGTCAGGCCACGCTGTGAATTGGAACTGACGAACCTCCCGCTTCTCACTAGAGCCATTCTGGAAAGAACAGAGAAAGGTGGTTTGGATATGGTGGTGGAGTTGTTTTGTTTGAAGTGACTGGCCAATAGAAAGAAAACAAAATGGAGTGTGTGTGCTGCTTTCGCAACATGGCCGGTGTAGTCATGTTCAAGGCATTTTAAGAGTTATTGATTTTATGTGATGATCAACTTTTTAAGGTATTACCACTTGCCTTCAACCTAATCTACTGGATAAATTTCATCTAACCCCATAGAACATGTTTAAACTTTAAACAGTTGACTGACTGAGCCCAACATTTCAGGCCTGTACAGTACAAACACTATGGCTCAAGACAAAGATCTCTTTAAGATTTAATATCTCCTACAAAAAACAAATTTTCATGTGTAGAAAGCCAGGTTTGCACAATTACTCACCACTGAATTGGTTTGTGCAACTGATGCATATGCCTAGTATCAAATTTGTACAGCAACCTGTAGAGGGGGTGAGTGAATCAAACTTAAAATATATTTTTGGTGCACTATTTCTTAAGATGGTTTAATTAGGGAAACACTTTCACATATATAGAGCTGATCAGAAGGGCTTATCATAATATAACAAGTACAATAATTTCTATACTGAACTGTACAGGTATTCCATCTTCATGTTCTCATGTTGCAGCTGCTCAGAACATCTACAGATACATGCAGCAAACTCCCACAGTACACAGCCGTCTGTCAGCTCCCACCTCAAACTCAACTCTCGACATATCAAAGATACAAGCTGGGATCCAGAGGAAGATTTTCAAGAAGGATAAGAAAAAAGAAAAAAAATCTGTCTCGCATTTTTCTTTCCTCCTCTCCTCTCTTTCCTCTCAGAAGATCCTCTAATGGAGTTACTGTTTGCATTTCAATGCAGTGCTTCTGCTTCTGACCGAGGGATTTTTCCCCCTTACAGAATAAATGAATAAATGAGTGTGGTAATTAAAAGCAAACTGACCTAAATCTTATTTTCCTTTTTTTTGGACAGTCCCCGTTTTTGCAGTTGAGTCAGGCTACATGGATGTGATTAGTTCTGCTGGTTTTCTTTAGATGTAAATTTCTTTTGCAAAGGATTTATCAGTAGACACAATTCTGTATCACTCCAGGACACGTGTACATATGGATAGGTACCAGGATGGCTGCTTTGTAGATGTGCTACTGCATCTACTGCCAATTTCTGCTACCTTATACTTCACACAAATCCAACACAATATTTTTTCTCACTGATATAAAGTGAAAACAGCTCAGCTTAGCAATGGTTGCAATTATGAGGAGGAGGGCAAGGAGTGATAAAAAAAGAATAATATCTGTAGGTTTGATGGAGGCTGAGAGTGGCAGAACCTAAATGGCCCTGACTGTCAACCAGCTAGCTTTAAAGCACTGTGGTTGCTGATATCTTGCTATCGTTACCATCACTGGTTTGCTCTGGTGCTCATTATTCCGCTGACACTCCAGCTAAAAAGTCAGCTGTGACTGAAGTGTGGTACTATCTGGATAAGAGGAAAATTCTGGAAATAAGAAATCCTTCCAATGGTATGTTCTCTATATGTGTTCTCAAAGTCTTTCTTTTTACAACACAAGTATTTGCATGATCACAATGTGTATGAGACCGTGAGAGAGAGTGCATTTGCATGTAAATGTACTGGTGTTTCTTTCTTTCTTCTTTTTGTCCTGTGTCTGTCTGTATCTAAATGCACTTTAATGTGTGTTATTCGTGTCTGCAGGTGTGACATCATATTATTGCATATGTGTAAATGTGTAAATACATGTTTGGGTTTTGTGCCTGTGTTTATGTGCGACCTTCGCTCTATTGTGTTGTGTTTGATGTTTCACTATGAGTGCACAGGTAAGCTTGCATTTATAAATCCCTCATCTTAAGAATCCTTGTGTAGGGACTCTGGCTGTGTGTTTCTGTGTTGTGTGTGTGTGCACGCATGGGAGCATGAGAGCAGTCTGCCAATTATGTATATTAAATTTCTCTTCTGTTCACTTTACTTAAGTGCTCCAATTTGGCAGATGCACATAAATAGATGATCTATTGATGACATGGAGAGTTAAACAAGGTAAAATGGGTTGTCTGGAAGGACAAAGTGGACAAAGGGTTATGTATAGGCCTTTACATCAAATGGAAACAGCCTGTGGTTTATGCCATCATGTTTGTTGCCTATGTAAACTTTGTGTGTTCCCTCTGTTTACTGGACAGATGCTGAATAAGCATATTAATATACATTGTCATCCAACTTGATAATAAATATAAAGGCTGTATTTTATTTGCAAAGTGAAGATGTAAATACTGTATATGTATGTTTGATATGTGTCTGAGAGAGCGAGAGAAAGATAAATCATCCTACCTTGTGCAAGGAGAAAGTGCGGACACAGAAAGTGGCCAATTCTATAGTATCCAAGAGGGTCACTTGGGTCATACCATAGGTTTCTGTGCCACGACTGGGCCAGTACTGGTCACACTTAATCTGGAAGAGAGAGACAGAGGTATCAGTTGCAATATCCATGTTGTATTCTATTAAATGGTGTCTCCACTAATGAATAGGATCATACACATAAATAGAGTACAGAATAAGTACAGAAAAATTCAAATCAAGCTCACTTTCACACAAATACGGGAACACACACCACTCATAAAGCAAGCCCTCCTGTGGATTAATACCCCAGGAGGCGTTGACAGAAGCACCAGGGTAGCGTCTTTTAAATCTCAGAAACAATACTACACAGACTGAAGAGATGTAATCAGACTGTCACAGCAACTCCACACTAGTGTAACTTCACCAACCATACACAAATCATGCCTGCATCAATTCTTAATTCATTATAAAGTGTTATCAGTTCAGATGCTCACATAAAAAACTCCTATTCTTCTAAATGTTTAAGTGAGTGTAAAAAAATGCTTTTGTCCAGTGATTCTACAGTATATCTGAACTTGCTTACCCCTGGCCCTCGCCTGTCAGCCTACTTAATAAAGATTCATTCAATATGGGGTGTGACGTGCCAGTGGACATCAGATGAGATGTGACAGCTAGTGAGGAAGATGCGCTACTCTCCAGCTTTCTCTCCCATTTCCTGCTCAAGCTGACACTCAGGTTCTACCGCCTGCTAATCCTGATCACGTTTGACAGGTGTGGAATGTGCACGTAAGCATTGGAGGATAGGTAAACAATTGAAAAGAGATAGAGGGAGGGAAAATGAGTGGAGACACCTGGGGTGAGTGAGCCTTATGTTGACACAGGTTTGAGTTGACAGGATGAAACATTGTGGCTGGCTTTTTGACATTTAGTCAAAAGTGCGCTCCTTGGTAGGAAAAAAATACAGTCTTTACAGATCAATTCTAACGGTGCTCTCACACCATTTCGGTTAATTTTATGTCTTTTTTTTCATAGCTCTCACCTGCATTTTCAGCTCAAAACTCTTAAAAATGGGTCATACGACAGGCGCTTTGTTTACATAACAACTAACTGTCAGGGTGGGCAAACAGAACTGATATTCACCTGTCAAACACTTAAGAGACTTGCTTAGCAGAGCCAATGTGCTTTCTACTGAAAGTGCTGCTGTTGCCTTCTTGCTGTAAAACCTTCTCTGTTCTTTGCTAGGTAGTTGGCTAACAAAAAAGTGTGAACATAATGGGCACAACTCAAGAAAGTTGGACTGTTCGTAATTATAGAAAGTGTTCCTTTCCATCTCAAGGACACCAGGCTGAGCTCCTCCCAAAGAATGCACTTCCTGCACACTTTGTGGCCACTTCTCATGGACATATGTATAAAAAGTCACTGTGCTCTCTGTGCACTTTTCGCTCTTACTTCCACTATCAACAGATGGTTGTGGGAGGCACTGGTCACAAGTACTGCAAAATCTCCATGGCACTGTGTTGCTTAAGATTTAATTTTAGCTCCCTGCAGTGTGCACTCTGAGTGCTAAAACTTGCTAAGCTCTCAGCACTATAGGGAATATGCAACAACTTGTCTTTTCCACTGAAAATAAGGAGAGAAAACAGAGCTAAGTCTGTGAAGATACTCCCAGTGGATGCGCAGCCTAACTTTTGAGATGTGCATAGGTAGACCGTCTTTGAGTTAACTCAGTTTTATCACCCTCTCCCTGCTGCTTTCACCAGCCCATTCAAATTGCTACACTTCTATGAAGCAATCCATCTCAAGAAAATGAAGTCTGATTACCTACCAATGAAGTTCTGGTATGCAACTGGGAAATTACTGTAAAGCTGTGCAATATTCAGCAGCTGGTCTTGTACTTGGTCTTGGGAACAGGTGATTTGATTTGGAGGTTTATAAAAAATATATATATTTTAAAGGGTTTGTGAGCTTGTGAGATCACTGGAGAGAGCGTTAAAAAAACCCTGCCAAAATCAATGCCCAGCATCAGTCCAACAATTGATGGAGTGGACTTACCCGTGACTTCTCCTCCAGCCTGGTCATCATGACCACAGTGGCAGCTCTCTGTTCCCACACCATCCTCCAGAAGTCCCCAAATGTCTCTGGTAATGGACCCTGGGTGGCGATGTAGGCATTCTGCTTTCTGTAGCCATCAATGTAGTTGGCGTTGATATAGTCACTACCCGTGATACCTAAATACGGACCATAGGAAAAAAATAATAAGAGATGGAACATTGTCTGTTGATTCAATCTACCAGACATTTTTATTATTTTACTTCAGTCATTATATTTTGGACCCTTATATTTTGTATCATCTGCCTCAATAATTCCCACTTCTCACACACACTGATCCCCAATCAGAGAAGGTTTAAAGTTTAGACTAGACTGAAAAAAAGAAAACTAGTAAATTACTTATGTAATAAGTTCTCACACTTCTTAATGTTGTAACAAGTGAAAATTGGCCGAGATCAGTGAAAATTTTGCAATTGTCCAGAGAGAAGTAGCAGTGTCTTAAGATATTGCCGATCATGTCCGCTTTTGGGACTGGGATAGTATATTCTAGGTATTATTCTTGCCCAACAGAACTTGGTGCTTGTTAACAATATTTTAAGACATAATACATGATTAAATGAGATGTTAAAACAGTCTCACAGTCTTTCTCCCCCTCTGCTACTGCGGACCTGAAGGAAATCTCAGTTGTTGTTCCACTTGAATGGATTCAAATGCAGCAACTGCCTCACAATGTCCTGTGTTGCGTCTTTCGTCATTTGCTTTTTCGACATCTGTGGTTCTGCCTAGGTTTCTATAGCAGCCTACATCTGATTCACCACCACAGATGGAGTGTCCTTGAAGATGGAGGACAGCGAGGAGTAAATCAGCCACTCAGCCACCACAGCTGCGAGGTAGATCCAGTTACCATCGCCACCATGCTCTGTTGCACACCGGTCCCACTAAATCTAGCCGTGAGAAATCCCTCCACATTGTTGAGTTAACAAATGTGAAAACATATTAAAGCAAGGAGAGTGTATATTAGACTTGTAAGCTCTATCGCAAAATCCTGCATCCACTGACTGCATGTAACTATCAACGTATTCTGTGACGTCCTTTAATGCGTCTGCAGAAGTAACATAAGACTTCAAAGAAAATATGTAGTTCACTGCAAGGCTCTAGGCTCATGATGTGCGGTACAAAACCGTCATCATGCTCCAATCCGGGCGAATAAGGGTGTTGTGGTGATGTGGCCTGTCCTGCAGTTCAGTGCAGAGTCATCAGAGGTTCAGCAACTTTAAGTTGTTCTAGAAAAAAGATTAAAGCTAAAATGTTGTAAATGTAATACAAGGTAATCTGCGATAAGAGCGTCTAACACTTAGCATCTGACAGTGATAAGACAAAACATCGCCCATCTTCATTTAACCAACATCTACAGTCCTGTCAGTTGAAAGAGAGACTCCAGTGTGGCGGCATCTGTGCTAGAGAGTCACGTCTCTTTGACTGACGTTTCCTCACTCAAGCGACAAACAATGAAACACTCGACTGGGCTAATTTAAGAGAGAAGACGCAGTGAGGACAACAACCATGGTGGAGAGGAAGAATAAGATAGAGAAAGAGGGGCAGAGATAAAGAGAGGAACAGAAAAAGAGTGAGAATGAGGGAAAAGAAAAAATGAAAAGTAAGTAAAATAAAAGGAAACTGGAAATAAGCATAAAAAAATAAAGAAAAAGAAAGGCAAATGTCATTAAAACGGATACCACGTCGCGCAATCCAACTGTGATGCCTTGGCTTTAGTCATAGCCAAGTGAACAGAGAATGGCGGCGTGCATGAATTGTTCTACTGCTGCGACTAATAGCAAAATCACTGCAGTGTAAAATAGAAATTTCAGACTTGATTAATTTATGTATTTATGGACGAAGCATTTTTTCCCTGGGATAATTTTGTTATGCATGTTATTGCACCCTCAAATTGGCCTGACTATTGTGAAATGTCAAAATCTAGGCGAAGCAGTTAGCTCACACAAAAGAAGAGTACTGTGAGTTTGGCACTACTGTGAAGAGTTGGGAGCTCTACTGGTGATGTAATGCCAGAACAATGTCAGCGGTGAAGGGTGACTACCTCTGACAATGTCCCTTGAAATTTAGGAGGCAGAGGAAGAATTTTTCTGGCTCTGAGATTCACAGTACTGTGTCTGTGGGCAGTTAGAGGGAAGTCATGGGAGGGGGGGGGGTCTGATGAGACAAAGGGAATGGTGAAAACATTGGGTAAATCCTGGGTCTCTCTAAGTGTGAGATCTAACTGAGTGCCTGGCCCAAAGATGAGCTCCAACAGGTCCTCGTCTAACCTTAAAAACTGCTTCTGTAAACTGCTTAGCTACTCAGGACAACGTTGAGCTCAAGCAAGTCCTTTGTTTAGCCTCCATCAAAATTCTGTTTTGTTCTATAAATTCCTGCTGAATTAAATCTGAACTTCACATATTATAAATATTTTCATTGTATTTCACTCAATGTTTTATTCTATTTTGTTTAATGCTACTGGGTTGACTCAAGACAATAATGATAATTGTTTTCTTTTATGCTATTCTCTATTCTATTGTATTATATTCTAAGCTTCTATGTTCTACAGTACACTAAAATACAGTATTTTATGTATTCTATTCTGCACTGCAATGCACTGTTCTGGTTTATTTTCACTGTCTAGTCCCATATGTGCTAGTGTATGTCTACCCAGTACAAATTCATAATTATATGACTGTAATTATGAGGATTTCCCAAATGATCTGCTATGAGCTGATCTCATCTCTGAGGTGGTGTAGGTGTTGAGCGTGAGGATGGTTGAGCCTTACCCTCGATGGGAGCCAGGATGACGCGTGAGTGGTCGTAGGCGATGACATTGGCGTAACGATTTTTGGGCTTGTTCACCTCCAGGTTGGAGTGTTCCCAGGTGAACTGCTGGCCTGGATCGATGGACTGATGGAGGGCATAGACAGGCAGAACATGCACAAACAAAGAAGAAATCAGACGCGCCTTGAGAGAGGAGCTGAGCAATAACAATATGACCTGAATGTTATCATAGAAAGCAGAGAGGGAAGGGGAAAGAGATTGAGAGGGTGATTTCCCCAAAGGGAAAAATCTGCATCTCAAAATCTGCTCAATGCCTGCTTTAAATACACACTGCAGCTGCAAATGGTACTTTATCAAGATCATCAATGTAGTGGGTGCATAATGAAAAATAACAATATTGATGAAGGTGTGCTTCTCACCCCCTTGAGGGGAGGGCGTGGAGCGAGGCCCGACATTCGGGTGAAAGACAAATTCATCCGCCTCTTTAAAGTACAACAATTCCAGATAAATATTCTGTTCCCCGGTCAGGATAATTAAGTATTCCATTACAATGCATTTGCTATTGGGTGTCTGGTGCTCTGTTGGTGTGGGGACGGAGTCGTGAGGGATATTTGCAGTTACGGCTTCAGTATAAAAGGTGTGACGCTGGAAAGAAAGACTGATGGTGAAGAAAGTCTAACAGGAAACCTGATCCAACATTTTCCATGCAATCATAACAGCAATCAGATCTTCTCTTCCGCCTCTTCCCATCACTGTTTTTTTTTCTTCCTTGCTGCCGTCTTGTCTCTTTCCCTCTTCTTTTGTCCCGGGTTTTCCTTCTCTGCATCGTTCCATCTTCAAAGTCTTCAACTATTTCTTTCTCTCTTTCTCCATCTCTCGTCTCCTCTCTGATGTTTACACACTCCCTCTCTTGCAGTCGCCCTCCTGCTATTTTTCAGTTTTTTCTAGATTACCTTAAGGCTGACTGTGTGTGTATATGTGTGCACATAAAGATTGGGGTCACTTCTCTGAACTTTGTTCAATTCAAAAATTGAAAACCACGTCTGTGTAGTCCAAACTTCAAACTCCTTTTTTCATAAATTATATTTAGGAAGCGTGCATGGAAAAAGTCCATTACTTAATTTGGAGGAATAACTGCTTCCAGAAATTATTTAAAAGCAGCTTGAATAAAAATTCTCAAAGTCTGCAAAAAGGCAGGGTTTGCAGGACATGCTGCTAACTGCCTGAAAGTAGATAGACAAACTCTTTGGCTTCAGTATTGTCAGGTAAAACAGTGACTGCCTCTTCATTGCCTTTTGTGTATCAGATCATCTCCTCTTCATCGCCGCTCTCCAGCTGAGATGCCCTGCTCTCTCTCTTCCCTCACTGAATCCTCATCATTAACCCAGCCTCCCCACCTCATCTCTCTCTTTTCTCCTCTTTCCCCTCTTCCCTCCATTTGTCCTCCCTCCCTCACATCCTGCCTAGCTAAAAACCAATCAGTCAAAGCCCCGTAGAGCTGCGCTTGGCAAGCCAGGGCGCCCGGACGAGCAGCCATTCATCAAGAAAATAACAAAATTAAAATTACACTTCTCTATTTAATTTGGTCATTTATTTTTCCTGGGGGGTGCTTGCGTGAAGGGGCAGGGGGACAGTGAGAGAGGGGGTGAAAAAGACATGTGGGAGTGGGAGAAGAGTCGAGCGGCCGGTTTAATCTCTCAAAAGCCAAGTAATTTGAAATTGTAGTTGTTAGAAAGAATCAACTTTGGCATCACGTCTCTCGTCTCTCTTTCCCCTGAAAGAAACAAGCTTGTCCATTTGGTACACAGCCCGGATGTGGATGTATGAATAATAGATACCAAAGAAATACTGCATCGCAATGAGAAGTCATTATCCACCAACATTCACTGGCAGGCATGATGACAGCAATCTATGCTGGTGTACCTGCTTCCTACGTTAGCCTGGCGTGCTGCAAGGCGACAGGCACAGTGATTTAGGGATGGCAAGGAGGGGATATTGCTTGTATGCAAACGAGAGCTGATTCAGCACTCCTGATTTCTAATCAACTCTGGTGTCATTTATAACCACCAAAGTCTCAGAGCTCAGACAGCTCAGTTACCACCTCTACACACACATAAGCGCGCACAGACACACACACAATGTAAAAGCCTGGCTGCCAGTGTGCTTTTCCCCGAAAACACATTAATGGAGTTTTGTGTGCACCAGACTATATATTTATTTTGGAAGAAAGAACATCAACTTAAGTTCATTTCTTGTCATTAGTTTAGGTAAAGGAAAAAAAAAACATTTCATTTTTCAAAAAGATTTAGTCTCCGATTTATACATGTTCCTCAGTTAAAGTCAGTTTTGTGTAAGTAAACAACCACATTGTGAATGTCACGAAAAGACATGTTTCATTTTACAGCAGAAATATTTAGCTTCCTTTTTTTACTCATGTGTCCTAATGTAGGAACGGATGCCTTACAGAAGAATGATTCTTTTATTTTTATTTAAATTGTATTTCGGGGTTCAGGAGTTGCAACAAGGTGCCAAGGGACATTTTATGTAATTGAAAATGACAACCGTCTTGCTTTGCCATGTTGAGGCTGCAAATATATCTGAGGCAAAAAAGGAGCAGAAAACAACTTTTATTTCATAATTGCTCAAGCACCACCAGCTACAGCATTGTCAAGCAGGGGGAAAACGACGAAGAGAAACAGTCATTTCCTTGGGGGAAAGAGGGGACTCTTGTTTCCCCTTGCAATGAAAACACAATCAGAAGGAAATCAATACTCGGAAAACTTTGACCTTTGGCCCACTCACCTCATATTCCTGGGAGAGCTTGAGGTTGTCGTTGGCCTTGAGAAGTTCTGTGTGTTCTGCCAGCTCTGAAATAGGGATGGGAGGATGATTCATCATACCTGCTCATCAAAAGATTGAGAGAGAAATTCCACACAGGGGAAGAGAAGAGAGAAAGTTTATTAGTAGAGTAGATAGCACACAAGTTCAAAACTTTTAAATCTCACAACACACCATTTATGGGTGGGAATTTGTTGATTACATAACAATGGAAGTTGGGATTTAGTGGTGAGGAAGCTTGTGCAGAACACGGTGAATGTCACACAGCAAAAATGGATCGACTGGTGATGTTATAGGCACTTGATTGGACCAGGCCAGAGCTCAAAAACAGCTGGATTTGTGGCGCAGGGCTGATTGATTACATTCCAAAGAAGCTGGTAGTATTAACCCACAGACCAAATTGCATTAATTCATAGGTCATAAGTCATAATGCGGACAGACAGATGGACCAATAGGACCTATGTTGCCAGAGAAAAACCCAGACCAATTATGTTTTAAACATTTTAAAGGACATTGATAAATTTTATTAGCTTGGGAAATTACTTAAAAATTACACAAGATGAAAAATGTAAATGGCTTTGATGGTGAAGTCACAGATAAGACACACGACAGCCCTTTTTGTTCTTGGAATCAATGGAATGTTAATGTTGACAAAACCTCCTCATACTCCTCACTTAAGATAATGAATGTAATATTTGCTTTCAGCATGGCTGCTATCAACAAAAAAAGTACTAATACTAATACTGGATTACTAGTCGGTGGAGAAAAAAACAACTACTTTCAAAAGAAATATTTCAAAAAGGATGGTTTTACTTGAAGCAGACCTAAAAAAACATCAATGTGACTTTGCTATTTCTCATTGACCCATACATTATTATTATTATTATTATTATTATATAATAATAATAATAATAATAATAATAATAATAATAATAATAATAATAATAATAATTTCAACATTTAAACATTATTACTTTCAAAACCATCCTCAATCAAAAAAAATAAAAGATGAGAGAGAAGCTACGAAACAGTGTTTTGATTTGGATCAGATCTAACACATCCCACAGGACAGCTTCTACTGTATCCTTAATCTATAATGCTCTTGTTGTGCTGTGCTGTTATCATGGCGACAATTTTGACTATTGCCTTTATAACAAAAGGAGCCGATTCTAGAACGGAGCCCTGACCTGGGGGCTCATGGGAGGAGGATTGGGGTGGGGTGGTGTCAGGGGAGGGGAATAGGGAGTGTGAGTGATGCTGAGTGACACAGTGAGTTGTTCCATTCCAGCCAGCCAACGCAAAGCAAGCGAGCTGCCGTTTCTACCCTTTCCTCCATCTGCTGGTTTCTTCAACCCAGTGAAAACTGGCTTTAAGATAAACACCCCTTACCTTCCAAAGTCACAAAAAAGCATTCTCAGTTACATTCTCATTGCATTACATTCACCTCCCAAATCCTTCCGCTATGTATCCAAAAGAATTCCCAGAAAGAACTAGCTTTTCATTTGGATGGGAAAATTGTGACTTTCTCTCTTTCTTTTTTTTTGGCTCGCTCCAATATCCACTGAACATTGTGTTGCTGCTGCTACAATATTATCAGCCCTGCTGTGCACTCTAGTCACTAATCCATTTAGGAGCATAATGCTGAGGCCATGTAATGGAATATGGAGCAGCCATAGATTGTGGCTCTGTCCCTGCATGTGGACTGGCAGTGCTTTCATATTTTTAGTGCCGAGTTTTCCTGCCGAGTGACGGGGTCAAAAGTCGAGAAAACGTTGAAATCTCTTCACAAAAAAATGTAACAGAGGCTTAATTGGCCGTGCAAATTGGCATAATCACATTAACCATCCTTAATTTTCTTTTTCTCACAATGTTTAACATCCCTCCAATATCAAGGGGGTCACTGATGTTTTGTCTGCTTTTGTTGCGCTTAAGAGAGGGGGTCCATCTCTTTGTGCTGACAGTCTTCATTAGTAATGATAATTTATTTTACACTGAGAGAACAATGCAGTAGTGTCAATTACATGAAGATTAACAAAGATTACAATGTATATATGAGACGAATGGAGATGACACTGGATGCCGTGACATCCCCTGGAAATGAATGGACACACTGCATTAACAGCCTACTTGACAAGAGTTGTGTTCCACAAATATCCATGTCCTTCTTAATGGATCATTTAAATTATGTTTACTGAATTAAAAAAAAAATAGTTTTTGTCTATTTTTTTAATCAATGTTTCAAACAAAACCTTGTTAGATTATTTGAGAACTCAAATTCTAATCATGTGTTTCGATGACGCTGTTTGTTTATGAGTTTCTCAATGAGCTGGCAGAGCATGCGGATCGCTATGACTCCTCTTGAGACTGAGATAGTTATTAATCACTTCTGGTGCGGGAATTCATTGAGATGAGCATCAAGAAAAAGAGGAAATATTGCAAACTGAATGTGGTTCTCACTTTACTTGCCTCAAATTCAAAGGGAAAAGGTATCAGAAGCTATGAGCGAAATAAGTGAATGCGTATGCAAATGAGAGGCCCTCACTTTTCCTTGAGAGAACAAGAGTGGGTTGTTTGAGAAGAGATCAAAGAATGTTTGTGTGTGGTAGTGTGGTTTACCCTGTGTGTGTCTCTATGTGTATTTGTGAGTGTGCATGAGCTACTGACACACTCAAACACCATCATTTCCTTTCAGTTTGTTCTTACTGCCTACATTATGTATGTAGTTTGCATGTATAAGTGCCTGCTATACTTATAGAGATATATCAGGCCAACATGTTTATATATATATCCAAATAAACTCTGCTAGTGAGACAGGCTCATGTTATACATATCAGTATTTGTTTACTCCCTCAACCTTCAGAAGAATATGTTGGGATACTAACACTAAAACCATTTGAATACTTAAAACTGCAAGAGGCTTAAATCCATAGTTTTTAGCACTATCCCCCTTTGCCAACATAACCACTTGCTATATGTTGTCATGTTTACATATATGAACTTCACAGCTAATCAGTTTATGCATGTATTTGTCTCTCTCAGTGTAGTTTTCCAGCCTCCCCCATTTGTTTTGTTCGCAAGACAAATAAGTCGATCGCGCCTGATTTTTTTCTCTTTTTCATTTTCTCATTTACACACTGCACAGCACATTGCAGTGTTTATACAAGAAAAGATTTACTTTCAAAACTAGGCTGTGCCGTGACCCATGATCGAGCAATGTCACTCAAGGACAAATTGTTGTTATTCCCTTCTTCTACTCAAAAGCTCACTTACTTCTATTCAACACAAAATACGGCATTTTGCTATCCATGTAGACTCTCCCTTTTTTTCACCACAATCAGCAGCATGATCAATGAACACAGAAAAACAAACGAGCGTCTAATTATACATTTCCAATCTCTCGATCCGCAGTCAATGCGTCTGAGAAATATACCGATTATTTTTGATAAGCCAAAGCAGTCTCTTTCTAAAAGCCTATTTATGATGTTGCATATTTCCATATAAAAGGGAAAAAGTCTGTCTGTGTGTAAGAAAAGAGATTAAAGGCGGGGAAAAGGGGAAAGAGGAGAACCAGAAACTCTGCTTTTTCTCTCGGATGATCCTTTTGCAGTGAGCAGGGAGAGTAGGTGATCAAATGTCGAGCCATTGTTTGCCACCACTTTAATTAATCCTGCTTGTTATCGCTGAGCACAGGAAAGACCCTGCTACCACAGAATGGAAATGGAGCAGTGGTGGTGAAGGAGAAGGAGGAAGCAGAAGGGAGAACAACAACAAGGAGCTGAAGAAGGGGAGGAAGAGAAAAGGGATAACAGAGATTGTACTCCTGTAAAAAAAACTCAACCATCTCTACATCAGCAGAAGTGATCGCACAGGTTATTTATGCATGGTGGATTAATGCACAGCCAACAGCCCAAGTGAATATTGTGACTGACATCCAAATAAAGAAAAAAAAACAGCTCAGTTTACCAATAGAAATCAACATCAAATTAATTAGTGCTGAATTTTTGCTGCATATTGTGAAAAAACAAACAAATGCAAATTATGTATTTGTAAATGGAGGCAAGCAGTGCTTGAAAAAAAGATAAAGAAAGCTGGTACGCAAATGCCAAAAGCATAAAGACTAACTTTCATAGACAAAATCTGCTTCACTCTGAGGACTGCTTAGACCAGAATCTGTAAAGAACAGCAAACATATGGGAAAATGATTTCAAAAGGCTGCAATGCAACAGAAATGCTATGTAAAAAGAAAACATAAACATGTGCAAAATGATAAAACGCTAAGAAATAAAATACAAAGGCAATAGTACATTTGCATTTACCAACAGTTTACCATCAGCACACTTTGGCCATTCTCAGGACGGCCTGAATGGCAGATTTGAGGCCAGACTGCCACAGATGAAAAAGTAGGGCAAACGTGATCAGATCAGATCAGCTACAGTCCTCCTCAGGAACAGACTAGTTAGCCATGGGCATCAGACTCTGATCCCACTACAGAGAAAACCCTTCAACCAAGCCCCATATCAATGGTCATAGACATCAGGGATAAGAACATTAATTTGCTTTCTCTAAGCTTTCATAAACACCATTTGGAATGACAGGAATGAGAAATAGACAGAGAAGGGAAAAACAGCTTATATTTCCTGGTGGAAACTAACTCTGAAGGTACCCTTTGTCCGCAGCTTGGTACTGAGGCACTGGGAGTGAAAGGTGTGGAAAAGTGTCTGCATTCTTCGCTGACAGCTGTAGAGCCACAGCTCTCAGGAGTGTGGTGATGGTTCAAAGTCTTATCTGCTCCAGAGGAGAAGTCCTGTCAGGATGCACCCAGTGAAGCTATGTCCAGGTAGACTCAGGTCTCCTCAACTTTTCAAGCAGAAAGGAGCCATCTGTGTCTGTGTTAACCGGACATGTGGCTAAAAGACGCAGTTTAATGGGATGCTGCCAACCTGCCTATCAAGTGAAGGGAAAATGTTTTGCCAGGGCTGAAAGCTAATATCAGATCAACTGGGTTGCTTCGTGATGACAAAGCACAGACAATTTGTTCCAGAGCATGTATAAGAAGAGAGAAATGGAATGCAAGGAACTGACTTGTGGGCAAAGTGAAAAAATGTTTATTTATCTAAACTTGCTGTTCTTTTTCCAAAAAGTCTAGCCCAAAAAACATAAAATACATCCTCTTTGATATTGAGCCATATTATTATTTTTTCCTTAAAAGAACAAAACTAACAGGACTAGGATGTGTCATAGCCTAAAAATAGTGCTAAGCTCAATTCTGCAAAAATTAAAGTTGAGCTTAGTTTTGCTGGGTTTATCTTGCACTCATTTGGTGCCACTGGCCTGCTGTCTTCTCACTAAGACATCAGGCCAGTAGCGCAAAATGAGTGCAGAGACATGAAGACATCAAACATCCCCCTCTCCCTAATTGATTTGTGACAATGACTAATTAAACCTAGCAGGGGGTGCTCTGATCCACTGTCTCCAAATGTCATTCATCACAGCAGGAGGGAGGTACAGGCATGTCTGATTATGTTTATGTGGTGTGTGTGTGTGTGTGTGTGTGTGTGTGTAGTGTGGTTCGATTGAACTGTTTGTGAGGAGGAGGGCACGCCTGTTGCAGTCGTTGCTGTAATCCTGAGAAACAAGGTAGGTTGTTGGCTGGTGTCTGCGGGTTTTGCAAGCGTGTGATGCTGTCTGCAAGAAAATTATTTGATTTCTACATGCTCAAATGTGGAAGTCACTTCTTTTGACAGAGTTATGGGGGGTAAAGTTCCAATTTGCAATGCTATCTTGTTATAGAGTAAAATCAGAGTGAAACTCAATTCACCTGTTTTTTAATTTGTAGAAGGATATTTTTCTATAATGATGTGAATTCATATTACTTAGCACAGTAGGGAATGTCAAACTGATGATGTGAAGTTAGGGTTTTGAGATGAGATATATACTATAGAGATGTACAGTATATATAGCGGGGGGTGATCCTCATGGTGATCACCAACTGATATAGTTTAAAGAGTGGAATGAGTAGAATGAGAAGAGTAAAATGAGGGACAGACAGAAAAAGGAAGAGAGAGACACAGAAAAAATGAGCAAAGGGGGGGCTTGGTTGGAGATAGAAAGTAGATATCCACTGAGTCGTGTTGCTTCATTACTTTGGCCCCATTTGCCAATTAAACCCTAGGCACCAATGAAGATAATGACAAAACGAGCCACTCTGAGCCCCAAGGAGTTATTGGATGTCACTGTGAGGCTGTCACATGACCTATATGCTTTAAAACACAAATGCACAAGCACGTGTACACAAACACACACATACACACACACACACACACACACACACAAACACACACCACTATTAGCTAAGCTTAGCCTAATCAAAAACATATTTTTTGTTCCCCAGCACTAGGGGTCACTGAGCACACATTGCCGATGTGGCATATGCTCTGCTGGATTGGAGAGGCTTGGGAGTATGCTCATTTGAACAATGGTTGCTAATAGCTGATGGGGATGTTCACAAATGCTCACCGGCCCACTTAATTGGGCTAAAATGTCCATTCAAATTAATTCCCCGGGTGCGGAGATAACAATATCTCCCAATCCTGCGGAACAACGGCAGGGCTAACGAATGAGAATGCTTGTCATATACATAAAGAGAGGTCTCAGCATGTATTGGTGAATGTTATGTAAATGAGAGCAAGAGATTGTAACAAGAGTTTCTTTTATTTAAGGAAGGGAGGAAGGGAGGGAGAGAGTTGAGGGCACAGTGGACAACGCTGGAAGCCAGAGAGACAAATATCAGGAATGGCTATTATAACCATGTCATTACAAAACTGCTGATAGAGTTCTGAATAACAAACAAGATAAAGATGATGACAGTCATTTCTGTGTGTATGTGGCTTGTGCATCTCCTTTCATCCTTGTATCTTTCTTTTCTGATGTAAAGAAGGCAGCTGAAAAAAATAAATAAATGATACAAACGCAGGCATCATAACTGGGCTCCCAAAGAAGCTGAAGAGAAATGCTCCATTTTGAAATCCGAGCCTTTTGATGAAGGAGAGACTGGTTGTGGATGACAGATGGAGGGCTGGGAGACAACTAGGCTAGGAGACAGAAAGGCGAGAGGCAAAAACAAGGAAAAGAAACGAGGGAGCTCACTGGAAAAAAAGGTGGATGTGTTTATTCCGCCTCTAAGGGATTTATTCCTTTTCTGCCATTGCTTGGGCAGGTGAGAACAATGCATTTGCAACACAGTGCAAGTTCCTCACAATGCAGGTCTCAGTCCTCTGTCAAATAAACAGCTTGAAGAGAGAATAAAATTAAACCATCTAGTGGAAAACTCATCATAATCCGTGATGCTAACTTCTGAGATTGTAAACAGATTTTTTTTAATATTCTTTCACCAAAACCTCTAAGCTAGAAGGATGAAAGGTTTCAAAAACTGGTCAACAAACTCGTATATCCATGTGACTTCAAAAAAAAAAAAGATACAAATCATAGCTTGTAATTAAGCAGTGAAAACTTAACTGAACCAAATATACCAAACACAAAAAAGCAATCTCCTTCCCCTATAATTCAGACCAATGATAACAAACTGTAGATGCCATCGTAGCCTAAATCGCAAGAGGCCAAATAACAGAAACACTGAGGGTCTGAAAAGGAGGCGGCAGAAAGATTGAGAAGCCTTAGGGAACAAGTGTGGGATCGAATGTGCTCTGTTGTTAACACCAGGCTTTAGCTCAGATGAACACCAGACAGAAAGTGAGACAAAAGAGGAAACGGGTAAAAACCCAGGAGAACTTCAAAACAGGATTTGTTTCCAGCATAAAAACATTAAGTCCAACAACAGACATATTTTTCTATTCTATTTTTTTCTATTATTTGCTATTCATAAATGGCTAATTGTTACATGGGGATATGGCAAACACATACATATGGATTGCAGGTAGTTATGAACACACACAAAGTCAATAGGGAATGATGTGGGAGAACTTCATGGACGTCATTCAAGCTGCAGCATAAATTTACGTTGCATCACTTTCGAATAGTTCTTCTCTGTGTAGGATGTGTGCATGTGTGTGCCAATGTTACAAATCTGCTGTCACTACACATAACAAACAAACAACTAACCATTTATGTTGTGCCTTAAATGACTAACTGTTTCACTTTAAATTAATGAATTGATGTTAAGAAGGAGGGTCTTCTGCAGGTGTCTGTATTTATTTGACCAGTGTAATATAGTATATTAGTTGTCCAATATGAACTTCTGACTGCCAATAATGGTGTTTTTGGATCAGAGCTGCTGCTAATGAACATTTTTTCTTGATTTTAAACAAGCTTTCCATTTCAGTAGGTTCCAGAAATAAGGATTTTGAAGTTGATCAAATGATTATTCATTGCAATGTAAAAAGCTTTTGAAATACCATTTTGTCTGCTAGTCTAACAAAGGGAATGAAAATTAGTCAGTCTCCAGTCAGCACATATATTTATAGGTTATATTAACGTATATTAGTATGAAAAATATGACAAATACAACCAAGCTGTAATATACCCCAGTGTTGAGATGAGGCAGGTATCTTTGCAAGGTCTACAGGGTGTCACACCTCAAGCCAGATGAGTAAACTTCCTTCTTCATGTCTTTGTGATGTGTTTTGTTAGTGAAAATGGAAATCATTTTTTTACTGAAAGGCCAAGGTGAACAAATATGGTCAAACATATGGTATATATGGAATATCAGTTTACCTAATATGTTGTTCAATTGTATATGCAAATGTTTTTGTTCCTTAGTGTATGTGTTGTGTGTCCTTCCTGTACCTGGAGTTTGGAAGTTGATGCGTCTCATCTCCACAGGGTCTGTAGGGTGGTGGGGCGTAATGTCTGCGTTGTTCAGAAGACATTTTGTGCGTGGCTCAGACTCTTTTCTTTTGCGGCTGGAGATTAAGACAAACGAAGAGTAGAAAGAGGGGAAGACGCAAAACAAAAACAACAGAATAACTTTTAACGAGCAAGCACTGGGAAGCTGGGAATGCGTATCATGAACGCAAAATTCTCCTTCACCTTCACTAATTGAAGGCACCTTTTTTGCTGAGGCAGGCTATTTTGTCTTCCCCTGTAAAATGCAATAAAGTACGGCTAAACCTTACCTGTCAGGTTTGCTGTTTCCAGAGAAAGCAATAGGAGTCAAATAAATATATAAAGATGGTGAAAACACAACACACAAGGAGAAAGGGAGAGGGGAGAGGCAAGAAGAGAGATAAATCAATAGAGAGCAGTTTAAAATTCACAGGGGTCGCTGCTGGGCTCACAAAATGTGAGATAAAGCTCATCAGCATTTGGAGGAGGTGTATGCATGCATGTGCATGTGTGCACATGTATCAGTGTGTGAGAACAAGTGAGTATTCAATGAAATGCACAAGTAAGTGCATAAATTCGTAAGCCTGTGTCTGTGTGTTTATGAACGTGTGTATGCTAATGTGTGTGCACAAGGGTGCAGATACAGATAGGGAAAAGGAATGTCAGGGCCAAGGGCAGACCTGGGAAACACTATTCACCAGGGAGAGATGGATGGGAAGATGGGAGAGCGAGGGGTAGAGAAAGAGAAGAGAGAAAAAAGAGAGAGATCCAAGGAGAGATGTTACTCTCCCTAACCACCAAGACTGAGGTAAGGCAAGGTCAGACACTCAGGGATCATCTGACAGTAGCAAGCTATACTTGTGTTGCTCACACAGCTCTGGCCTCCTTAAAAAAATGCAGGGATCTTCCCTGGTATGTAGGGCGACCTCTTACACCACTGTTCAGTTGGGACTTTATTGAGACTAAAAGCTACAGCTAACTGTAAAGCAAGGGGGAAATATTGAATTATTGTATTGTGTAAACACATGTTCCAATGCCCCAGGATGCTGAGGAATAGGAAATTCATTTAGACTTGTTATCTGCCTCTTGTAAGGTTCATTAAGCATAAAAGAATAGTTTGATGTCCACCACTAGAATTAAATAATTAAAATACAATAAATAAACAAAATTTAAAACTGAAATGGGTTGAAACTACTAGTAAGTAACTTGGGTAACATTGGAATACCATCCTTGTGGAGTATTCTTTCCAGAATAAGTTGGTATTATTTAAATTATATGCCTCTTTAAATACACATCTGTGACATCTCTTGGTTGGTAGATTGTACCATTCTTAGACCAGTTATTGAGCACCATCTCAAAGAATCTCCTCCTTCTTTCTCCAACCCCCTCACTTCCCACAACCATCTTTTTGCACAAGAAAAGCTCTTTCATATTTACATGCAACAATGTTCTTGGGTCTTTGAATATCATGCTGCTATGAATAGAAAATAGGCCCCACTTTCAACATGCTCCCTAACATGCAATTATTTCCCAATAGCCCAATTCCCCGGTAACATTGCAAATAACTGGTTCAACATCAAATGACAAGAAAATCTTCTTTGTGTGTTGCTGGATAAAATAGAACCCTGAGATTCCCAGCATATTTTCCATAATTCAGTAAAAACATGGATCACAATTATTCTGCTTGTGTAGACCAGTGGGTAGATATGTGTGTGTGTGTGTGTGTGTGTGTGTGTGTGTGTGTGCGTGTGTTTGTGCATACATAAAAAGCATTAAAGCAATTAAGCAAAGCCACTCAGTACAAACTATCTAATGTCTTGTATACCAACCCTAACCCCAAGTCTTATTTTTCATTCATCATTCAGTCTCATTTGAGGTTGAACAATGTTATTCTAAAGTATTGTAAGGCCAAATGCTGATCCAAATGTATTATCCACAAAAAAAAAATAAAATAAACAAAAAACCAACTCACTTTTTATACAGAAGAATGGCAATGACGATGCAGATGATGAAGACCACAGCTAGGACTGGCCCCACCACCCATATGAGTC
This sequence comes from Lepomis macrochirus, assembly GCA_024633595.2. Classification (NCBI taxonomy): domain Eukaryota; kingdom Metazoa; phylum Chordata; class Actinopteri; order Centrarchiformes; family Centrarchidae; genus Lepomis; species Lepomis macrochirus. The sequence continues at coordinate 22,070,966 of JALXJV020000010.1, forward strand.
CGTCACCAGTCTCTACTGGAAGGGGGTCCACCACCAGCTCAGGAGTCATCACTGTGTCGGTATAAGGGCTGGTGGCAAACATTTTCTGAACAGAAAAATCAGGTAGAAGTTAAAATAGAAGATGAAACACAATCCAGGTTACAGAATGGTAACCAAACTAACCAACACAAACTGGACGATAATGTAAAAGCTGAGTGAACTGAACTGAGCAGAACAATATTAAGCAGACCTTACATATTTGATTCAGATGAACAGAATTGAAGTAAACTACCATTAAATGAACCGAACTGGATTATAAAATCTACTCAGACAAAAAGAAGTTCATTAAAAGTAAATCAGCTGAGCTGTGATGAACTGAGCTGAACTAGTAACTCACCCCGGCAGTGGCGTTGAGTTCAGCCAGCAGGAAGAAGACATACTCCTGGCCAGGTTCAAGAGGCTTGTTCTCACAGCTGCTGTGGCGGTGGTCAGATCCCACCGTGAAGCTGGAGGGCAGCTGCCTGAAGCAGGCTGTGACATAGGGCTTCCTCTGATCCAGCTGAGCCAGCTGACGGCGTGAACGACGCTTTGGGGTCACCTCCCGCAACAGCTGATTGACGTAGAAGGGTATTTTGTTTACTTTTGCTTTTTTGTGTTCCTTTTTGTGTCCTCTTTTGATTTAGCAGTTTGTACAAGATCAGTGCTAAATGAAATGACAGATATTTTACAAGAACTAAAACTAGATCCAGAAGTTCGCTAATAATGTTTTCTGATGCTCTCAATGGTTTCTTTATGATCTGCAGTACTTGTGAACACCAGATTAAAAAAAGAGAGGCACAAGCTTTCAATAAAGATGATCAAAACAGATACAGATAAAATAATTTGTATCAGTAAGTCAAACTCTTATAAATATGAGAAGTATGACAATATATTAATATGTTATGGTCAATAACATTATAGGACCACCCACCACCACTGATTAATATTTGTAACTTGGCAGGATTACCACCCCCCCCCCCCCCCATAAATAAGTTGCTTCTGGATTTAAGAACAAGATCCCTTCAGTGAACTGACTGAGACCGAATGAAACAAACTGGAGGTGTAACAGCACCCTTGGATTCAAAACACTGCTAACTGTGTCTAGAAATGTTCCATGTAACCAGGCTCCAACCACCAACATCCAACCCCTTTTTATTCATTTCAAACAACAGACAGAGGCAGGCACTAAGCAGAGGGAATGTGTGTAATCCCAAATCCAATAGGGAGGGATGCTGCTGATCAGGCACTCAAGGTGACCCCGAGCTATGGGAAGAGTGGGAGAAGACTGTGTAATTCTTTGAGCATGCTTTGTAGGGATGATCAATTAGCATAGCTGAGATGTACTTATGGCCGTGTTATGTGTGCCCATGTCTGGTACATAGTGTGTACTATACAATTTGCCTAGTACATGCAACTGTTAATAACACATACATGAATCTCTGGAATGCCTCCCTAAAAACACAGTTTTGCCAGTTAAGAGAGTTGTTATGGAAGGTTTGAATTTTCTTCTTCCTATTACATATGCTTAGTTATCTTTGACCCAGTGCACCCAACTGACCTGATCATTTGTAGTGTGCCAGAATAGCCCCACATCTTTTGCTTTCAAAATATCCTACCTCTTCCATGTCCATCTCATCAGGGTTCTTCAGGTTTTTGACAGTTCCTGATGTCCTCTTGAGTGGCACCACAACAACATAGAAGTTCCTGGAAACACAGCACACAAAGTAAAATATCAAAATATCAAAATTCATTGACATTATACAGCATTTTAGGTGAAAACATTCACCACAGGGTTAACAGAAAACTGAAGTGATAATTTGATATTTGCCTTGTTTCCTAAGATGTAAACTCTCATTTCAACACATTTCGGACATCCTGAGATCTCATTCCACATAACAAACCTAAATTCCCCAACCCTAAATGATAATTCAGACCGAGCCTGCAGAAACCCTTCTTTAAGCACACTATACTCACTTGACATCCTTGTTATCGAGCGGCGGGAAGGACATGGTGAGCATGTTGTCAGGCTCAGCATAGATGTCAAGCTTGGGTTTCTTGACCAGGATGAGAGGTGCGGTCCGGGCAACTACACGGTGTCTGGGCCCACCCTCCATGCTTTCTTGGCAGGTCACCCTGAATTCATAGGTGGTATTGGGCCTTAGCCCAGTGACGAGGGCTCTCATGTGCCTGGCATCCACATCCATCTTCTGACGGTTGTACTCAATCTACAGTTCAATAAATGGTCCAGAAGTTGAATCAATAATTGGTAAGAGGGATAGCTGGAGGTATAATAATTTTGGTAGTTCAATAGACAGGTGGTTGAATAGACATGGATGGACAGGTAAGGAGGTGGATTTAAGTAACAAAGGATATGGCTATGAATGGATGTGCATTTTCATTATTACATGAATGGTTTTTATATTAAAACATAACAGCTCAGCTCACGGTTGAAATAATTTTTTTGGCTGCAATAAACTCACCGTGCACTTGTACGAAAACCGGCTTTCAGAAAACTTCCATGCAAGGACCACTGTGGTCTTGGTGGCCCACTTGACAGTGAAATTCTTTGGAACGTCTATTGGGTGGACGAATGCAAGAAAAAAAACAAAGACAGTGCATCTTCAGTGAATGGATCATGTATAGAGACCAAGGAAAGAGAAACAAAATAAGATCCTTTGGTTTAAAAAAAACAAAAACTGTTGTTCCCCTGCAACGTTCCTCTGGGTTGGAGAGTGTAACAGTGAGCTGTGATTGGCTGTGAGAAGGGCAACGCCATTGGTTAAGACACACAGCACGTAAGACTCATGGACGACAAACCCATGGAGCACAAGGGTGTGCCCATTGGCTAGCTATCGTGGGTAGTGCCAACCAGTCTCACCACTGTCTTTGAACCCATGACCACTTGAGGATTAACAACTGACCCATGTGGTCCCATTGCCAACTGTTCCTAAACCTCTACTGAGTCGGGTTGGCACTGCCAACGTGCTGCCAGGAGGGCATAGAGACAGACTGAAAACACATCATGCCAACACTCTTCAGCAGTGCATCTGGGGGATGCCATGCCACAAACTATCCCGTTAAGAGACAGGGAAAGGGGAAAGGAGGAATTAGGTAAGGAAGGGGGTTAAGAAGGTATATCTCAAAACAAACCCAAAACCCAAAATAAAATGAAGAACAAACATCTGCTTCCTGTCATCTTAGAATATTCCGAAAATACTCTTGGAGTGACTGGGTTTGACTGAGGTCCTACCTTGTTTGAAAACTGGGGATGTGAGATGACATTAGCTGTGTGAATGTGCTTGGCAAAGGGTTGCAAGGATGACTGACAAGAGTGTCTGACCAAACAGCACTTACCTTGAAATTCTACGCTGCTTTCCTCTTTCTCAAAATGACTGACTATAACTTACTGACTTGGGTTTTACCTTATTTGGGTTAGTGAAGTGAGTATCCCACGGCAAACAATTTTAATATCAAGCTTTTCTCTTTCTTGAGGAGAAGTGGAGGTGGTTGAAGGAGGGGATTTTTAATTTTTTTATTGTTGCAGATTGTTTTTAGCCAATTTCCACCCCCTAATAACCGGGTTGGGAAAGAAACAGGCAAGCCCTACCTGTTGGATCAAAGGCCACCGTCCGATACTGGATAGGCGGGCTGTAGGGCCCTGGACCTACACTGGTGTGTGCACGTATTTTTACATCATATGCAGAGTTCGGTTTGAGGCTGTTGAGCACATAGCTGGACCGGTTGGGGGGCAAGTGGAGCTCCCGTGGTGCTCCTCCGGTACCGGCTTCTTTATAGGCCAAAGTGTACTCTGTGATTACCCCGTTCCTCTCAGCCAACACAGGTGGAGACCAGGACAGCTGCACTGAGCAGCATGTCACATTGGAGCTCTCCTCAATTTGAGGGTATCCCCCTGGTGTATTTTCGGGCACATTGAGTTCTACCACAGCCTCCTCCCCAAAGCCTCCCCTGCTCTTGGCTGAGATTTTAAAGAGATAAGTGGCCCCCCGGTGAATGTTGCCCACGGAGTACTGTCGTTCTTGGGGGGCAAATTCCAGCGTGGCCAAAGGAGAGACATCTCTCCGGCCAAACTGGAGCCGGTAACCCTGCAGGTCCATGCCATTGGTCAGGTCTGGAGGGTCCCAGCGAACCACAGCTGACGTCTCTGAATCCTGAGCCACTGACAGATAGGGCGGACCAGGCACTGCACAGATTAAGGAATAATAGAAACGCAGAAGTTAATTATAAACTGAACAGACACCAGGAATATTACTGTTGTATCAAGGGAATTGAGGGAGTGTTTTCACAAGGCAAACACCACTTTAGTTATCCCATTCATATCACGGCCACTTGCCAACAATCAGCAATAACATCAGATAAGAGTAATTCAATTAGAATCATACATTTCTTATAAACAATATTTGTTTGTTTTAAAAATATGAAATACAGTTTCTGTTCCTTCTCACAGCATGTTACTGGGCAAAATATAGCTTTGAACCAGAAGTTGATAGCAGGAGTTCAATTTCACAAATTCAGCAATGTGGCAGTGCATTGAGTTTCAGCATTTCAATGCTCTTTAGCTAAATCATAAGGTACTGAAGCCCCAGTACTGTTGCTACTGATACCTACAGTATACAAGTAAAGCATTCATTTAGCAAGGCAAACACATTTCTATATCAGACCTGTCTGATACTACTGTATGGCACAATAAAAACAATGGACATGGACTGCCAAGTTGCCAAATAATGAGAATCAAGAATATTCAGAGACTATTGTACACATGAACAGATTGCATAATCTACACTTAACAGAAATAATTTTTATTTCAGCCATCCATCAGACAACACCCTAGTAAATGGAGTCAGGTTGTGTTGCATTGTGAACTTCAGACCATCTAAATTCTTGAGTGATCACTGTACCCATTACCATTTCATGACACGTTAGCTCTATCCAAAATCATTTCTGTACTGCAAAGCATCACTAAAACTTTAAGCAGAGAACAGTGCCTCTTTCAGCTGTAAGAATCATCTCTTGTTATAAAATGGATGATCCACGCTTGGGGTCTAGACACCATTCTTCAGAGTGGCCCAGTTTTGCTGCTCTTATGGATGACACACGTCTCATCTCAACTCTCCTTTTAAGGCCTCATCAGGGTGACAGAGGCAGGAGCTGTTATGGGAAGCCTTCAGTTCTCAAGTTGCCGCCAAAGCTTTGTGAGAGATGAGTGTGGCTATTTCACACTTCAGCCATATCTCTCTAGATTCTACCTTGACCTACTCATCTATGTCCCTTCTTTCTCAGAAATACAAGGCCGTGTCAGGACAGAGAAGTGACAAATATAAGTGAGGTTACAATTGTAGACATACACACTATTAGTGACATACTCAATTGCAAATACGTTTGTTATTTTTGTATTAGGAGACTAACTGGATGAATGATATAAAATATCATCACTACACAAGTAAACATTGTCAGTTTACTTACCATTATGAATTTAATTTCCTACCTCTGAATGAGAATGTGAGACCATTGGTGAGAATATTGTCTATCTCTGTATATTTCAGTTAAAAAATCTTGCCAACTGGGTTACAAACTGGGTCGGCAGCAAATTGGTTGATCCTGGCAGTGGGAGCTTTTTCAGCATAAATTAAAAAACGCTGAAAAAGCTGAATACATATATTTCATCATTATCTTAAGCAGCCACAATTATTGATACATTTTCCTTCTTCATCACTATACATCCAAAGTTAACTGTTACACTAAATTCATTTAAATTAAAACAGCATCGATTTTAGTCTTTTTCTGTACACTAATGTTGTATCTAAATCTGCTTGTGTCTATACTTGTGCGCATGTATGTTCTCGTGTGTGATGGTATAGGTCCTGGTTTGCAGCCAGCTCCAGCTATATGACCATTCTACCTGCACCCAGAGCAATTTGGCTTGTTGGCCAGTATGGACTTAAAGTAATTTGGAGAAGCTAACATTAGTCTGAAGTAAACGTACTCCCTGTCAGTGGAATAGTATCATTGTGTGTGTATGACTGTGTGTGTCGGTGTACATGTGCCTTCATATAGTGTATATTCCTGTGCCAAGATGCAAGTCTTAATGGATGCATAGTAAAAGCACACACAGTGCAATCTACTCTAAACATTCCCCTCACTCTGCACATATTATTCATTTCCGTTTTCTAATGGTCTTCTTTCTGAGGGTATTGCTAGAGGACGGTTGATGGGTGGATGGTGACTAGTCAGCTGAGCCTTTGCCGGTAATGGAAAGGCGGGGGCGCTGAGGGTTGGGTGAGACAAATGCTCCTAATACTCCTCAGCTACATAGTACAGCTCAGCTTTGTGTCATTTAAAAGCCTTCATGCTCACTGCTAATCAAGGAAATAGAATCAGAGATAATGATCCTGCGATGACTCTGTGTGTGTGTGTTTCCATTCCATTCTGAATTTCTGTGCTTCGCTTTTAACCTCAACAAATCTTTGTGGCCCTGAAACTATTTCATTATTTGTAAGTTTAAAACAGTGGCCTATTGCACACTCGAGAGAAGGATCACATGTATTGAGCCAGCAGATTGGTGTTGGGAGGAGTGTGTAGTGTGTGTGTGTGTGTGTGGGGGGGGGTGCTACAGGGTGATCAGAGAGACCAAGGGGTGAATGAGGGATGATGAAGGTGAATGGGGACATGGAGCAATCTGCTGCAAAGAGGGTCCAACAGGGATATGAGGAGACAGAAATGTGTGTGTGCGTGTGTGTGTGTGTGTGTGTGTGTGTGTGTGTGTGTGTGTGTGTGTACATGAGTGATTTTGGGGTTCTTCGACACCTTGATTGTCTCTTTCCACCTCTCCTCAGTGTTCATCACTCCCCTCATTCTTTCCCCATCTCTACACTTCTCCCCTTGCACACTGACCAATCCCCCTTTCATTTCCTAATCCCCCTATCCCTATCTCTCTGCGTCCATTTCAGGGCCAACCCTGGTTCAATCCCTCCTTGTGGGTCTCCAGGCACGTTTCCCATCAGGCCACAGTATTAACATCCTGCTGTTGACACTCAATCAGTCTGATAGAGAAAGGGGCGATCAGGTTTCCTTCTCTTTGTGGTTGTGCACGCCACAACTACATATACATACAAACAAATATATTACGTGCCAATTACATGATGCACATCCAGTATCTTACAGTACCCCCTCACATTTTTGTAAATATTTGATCATATCTTTTCATGTGACAACACTGAAGAAATGACACTTTGCTACAATGTAAAGTAGTGAGTGTATAGCTTGAATAACAGTGTAAATTTGCTGGCCCCTCAAAATAACACATCACACAGCCATTAATGCCTAAACCGCTGGCAACAAAAGTGAGTACACCTCTAAGTGAAAATGTCCAATTAGGGCCCAAAGTGTGAATATATTTTTTTGTGGCCACTATTATTTTCCAGCATTTCCTTAACCCTCTTTGGCATGGAGTTCACCAGAGCTTCACGGGTTGCCACTGGAGTCCTCTTCCCCTCCTCCATGACGACATCAGCTGGGTTCAGATCTGAAGACATGCTTAGCCAGTCCATCACCTTTAACCTCAGCTATTTTAGCAAGGCAATGGTCATCTTGGAGGTGTGTTTGGGGTCATTTTCACGTTGGATTACTGCCCTGCGGCCCAGTCTCTGAAGGCAGGGGATCATGTTCTGCTTCAGTATGTCACAGTACATGTTGGCATTCATGGTTCCCTCAATGAACTGTAGCTCCCCAGTGCCGGCAGAACTCATGCAACCCCAGACCATGACACTCCCACCACCATGCTTGACTGCAGGCAAGACACACTTGTCTTTGTACTCCTCACCTGGTTACCGCCACACATGCTTGATACCATCTGAACCAACTCATTAGACCACAGGACATTGATCCAGTAATCCATGTCCTTAGTCTGCTGATTTCGGGCTTGTGCATCATCTTTAGCAGAGGCTTCCTTCTGGGACAACAGCCATGCAGACCAATATGATGCAGTGTGCGACGTATGGTCTGAGCACTGACACGTTGACCCCGCACCCCTTAAACCTCTGCAGCAATGCTGGCAGCACTTACACTTCTATTTCCCAAAGACAATCTCTGGATATGACGCTGAGCACATGCACTCAACTTCTTTGGTTGACCATGGCGAGACTTGTTCTGAATGGAACCTGTCCTGTTGAACTGCTGTATGGTCTTGGTGCAAATTCAGGATGTTGGCAATATTCTTATAGCCTAAGCCATCGTTATGTAGAGCAACCATTCTTTTTTCAGATCCTTAGAGAACTCTTTTTGTGAGAGCGATAACAATGAATTTAACACACCTGCTCCCCATTCACACCTGAGACCCTGTAACACTAACGAGTCACATGACACTGGGGAAGGAAAATGGCTAATAGGGACCAATTTTGACATTTTACTTTTGTTGACAATAACTTTTGTTGCCAGCAGTTTAGACATTAATCACTGTGTGAGCTGTACACTCACTACTTTACATTGTAGCATATGCCATTTCTTCTGTATTTTCACATGAAAAGATAATATGTATAATTAAATATGTACAAAAATGTGAGGGGTGTACTGACTTTTGTCTGATACTGTATATATATTTTTTAAAATCCTCTGTCGCCCAGGATGAAAGGTTCTCTGCTTTGAGTTGCACTCTTCAAAATTGAAAAACAATCTCCCACTGCTTAACCTGTAGCAACAGCCCACCTATGGAGGCTTGACATGTCTAAGGGCATGTGAGGGATAAGAGGTCTTTTTAAAACTTAAAGGCCATGACAAATCCATCACTATTCCATCTTCTCTCTGCTTTTATTTTACTCTACTTACTGAAGGAGTGTTTCTGTGTATAGCATAGGTCCATGGAGTGAAGTGAAGTAATTGGTAGGGTAGGAAATGCCATGGTGTCAAATCTGCAACAAATTTCACATGGCCTATTTGAAGTGCAAGAGCTATTAAGGAAGTTACTAAACATGCATTGATGGGATCAGGATTGATGTTTCAAGTCAGCTGTCTGCAGTCAGTATTGGAATAAGTATCCACACCTTTTTAAACACCCACACACACATCACTCAGCATCCTTTCACAGGATGCAACAATCAAAATGAAGTGCTGTGAGGCTAGGGGAAGGGAGTTTGTAAGCTGTCAAGATACTACAAGGGCAGGATATCCTACTAATGTCTTCAGTGCCTGTCTAACAACAGGGTGACTGAGTTCATTTGAATCTATATCCTCTCTCACTCGCAATACTATTAATAAATAATGTAAACCACTTCAAGTAATTACAAACAGTACACATAAAACTTCCAAATATAATTTCATCCATCCGTCTATCGGTGAAAGCCTTAAATCATTACATGATGGTACAAAATGACACACTAAAACTTAAACGTAATCTGCCAAATTATTATATTGTGCTATCAACATTATTCCAGTACTGTATGTAGTATACAGTAGAACTGAACCTGCTTTTCAGCATTACCTTTCATGCCTTATGGGTTTTTAAATCAACATTCATCTACCTTTTGGGTCCACGAATACTGTGTGTAATCCTGAGATTGTTTTGGATTCTTTCTACCACTCTAACTACCACAGAGGCTTGTTTGAATGTATGGAAGATGAAAAGACTTGGCCAGTGATGTGAAATGACTTTTAAGTGGCACAGAAACATTTTTTATTTGTCATGATGTTCTGTACTGATATCACATTTCAGGCCTTTATGCTTCCTAAAAAATGTATGTATAGTATAGATAAATAATAAGAAATTTTCTGAAGGTGATGTTTGTTTAATAATTTGATATACGTTGAGATCCATTTTTAGTATATCTTTATTAGTTACCTTGCCAAAATATATAGTAAATACATAAAGGATATATTTGTCTTCTTCTATCTAGCAATAACCTTATATTTAATAAGGTTATGAGGCGATGGGGCAATGGATAAGACTATGCCTTTGGTGTGAGAGACCTGGGTTCAATCCCACTGTGACCCATCCACCATTGTGTCCCTGAGCAAGACATGTAACAATGTAATGTTATGAAGTCCCAATAGAAGACAAAAAAATCCTTTGTTCCCTGTCTGATACAGACCTCAGGGAATCCCACAGTATATCAGAAATCTCACAACCAGTGGGGACCCTGCAATTTTCTAGGCCATCCTAACATCCCTCAGAACAAGAAGGACAATGACTTCACCTCCAAAAAAGGCTGCATCTTCACCCCACCTCTCACCCCTTGTCCTTTTGTATTTATCTTTGCCCCCTGGCATAAACCATTTCTTATACTTCAATAATAGTAAAAGTAGAGGCTTTCCCTCTGAGGAGAGACAGTACGATAGACTGGCGTATCAGTCAGCTGGCCCTGACAGGAGGATGGAGAGTGACAGCACTCAAACCCTGATGGCAGAGTTACACTCATTGATCTCAGGATCTGGGAAATCTGCGTATGTTTGTGTGTTTGTGTGTGTGTTTATTGGTATGTTTTGATTTATGATTGTATGCCACAGCATGTCTCAGTTGTGGAGACTGCATGCACTCATAATTTTGTGTGAGTGATAAGGTATGTATGCAGTTATATACATATTGACTACCAAAGCCGCCTGGCAGAGATGCTCACATAAAAGGACACTCCAATCTTGGCTTGACAGCTTAAAGTCTCTCAAAGAAGGCATTCTTAGGCAGCCAGCCTCACAGGTATCATGTTCATGGTAACTAAGCTGCTAGCGTCCAAAAAGGCTCAAGTTTTAATTTTCAAGTTTCCAGTTTAACTGGTGTGTCTACTGCTGGTCCCAAGGAAATATATTGAAAACAAGGCTTTGTACAGAAGTATTCAGACAATTGCCTACACACCAAAGACCTAAAAGAGGTTTTCAAGCTGTCATAATCTGTCTAAGTATTTCACACCACCCCCTTGATCTCTAAAAATCTGTGGTTCGTCCTCTGAACATGATTCAGATGATAAATGCCCTGATAGAAGCAAACATCAACTCAACTGACGGAACTGTTTATGAATCCAGATATACCTCTGGAATACGTGGAAAAATGTTTTTTATAAAATTTAGCATTGAAAAATCAATGCAAAATTAGGTGAAAAGTCGTCAACATGAGAAATACCTTTAGAAAGGTACATGTAAAAAAAATGTAAGAAATTCTTGCATTTGTTCACATTTGGTTTTTCAGATCTTCTGAATAGATTTGGATCAGTTAAACTCACCACACTGTAAATCAAAGTTGTTAATCAAATACAGAGATAGTAGCCTAGCAGTAACAGCGGAATGAGAAGGTACTCCTTAGCCAAAGGCTGAAAAAGAACTTGTTACCTTTATTGCCGCATTAATAAAGGTTCTGCAAACAAAGCAACAAATAAATTATCTATCCTTGTACTGACCTGCCCCTTTGGTCACCACCAGTTTGGGTTTGCTCCGGGCTCCATCGCCCTTGGTGGTGTACGCTGCCACCGTGATGGAGTAAGTGGTGTCTGGCTTGAGTCCTCCGATGACCATCTCCTATGGGATACAGGGAAGAAACAGGAACAGGAAAATGTCAAAATGTGTCTTGAATTTATGATGATTTGACCCCGTTCATTCTGCTCAAACTGCTTTATGCAGAATCTTAATCTTAGTGAAGTATCTACTGGTCCTCTTCATTAATTTTCAAGAGGCATGCATTAAATGTAACATTTTCCCCAGTGTAATGGGAAACCATTCCATTAAGTAAATCCTTAGAAATGCCAAGGTGGAGGAGGGACATTTAATGGAAAAAGTAGCCCCCCCCTTATTCCTTTAGTAATATTCCAATCAACAACTTAACTTTGTGATAAATGCATGCTGAATACATCCGGGCCATTCGCTGGCAGTTTTTACCGCCGCCATTAAGTTTCCTTGAGTCCTCTTCAAAGAGAGGCTTCCGATCAATTCTAATGAATCTTTCAAGGGAGCAAGTTTGAACGAATGCAGAATGAGGTTTTTAACAGGCTGGTTGGCAGAGGAATGGGAGAGGTCAATAAAGGTAAATGAGCTATAAGTACTGTCTTGCACTTGTGATGGTATTCACGTAATGCAGATAGACTGGGGATTCAAATCTGGGTTCAAAATGAGTGTAGATTTTGTTGAGAAAAATTCTGCAGTTGTCAATGATCATAATGTGATGTGAGCTGTGATGAGGGTTGGACAATAGGTTTCAAGGGTAAAATCTGGATGTCATGTGAACTACTGTGTACATTTTTCAATAACAGAGACACAAAAAGGCTGTGAACTTAAGGCAGTACAATCATTCTAAGGCACATAGAAAATTAAATAAAATGGTTTAAAGATCACGCACAGAAAAAAAAAACACACACACACACACACACCACCAGAGCACTAGACAAAACATACTGTATCAACACACAACATGACACAAGTAGCATTAGTATTCCAGGCACAGTAGGCAGTGGATATTGCATCAGCCACCATTTTGTAGAAGCTAGCTGGCAATAGAAGTTTGTCCCCTTTTCCTTAGTAGCGTAAAGAGACAGCTCAGGTGAAACCTCTTAGCCACTTTGTATCAAAACTTATTGAATTAAGATTGGTGAGGTTGTGTAAACTGTGAATTAAACCAGGTTGATGCAATAGCCGCTGTTTAAACCGTTTCAGCTACACAAAGCACTCAGGCGAAACTTCGTACTCACATATTCAGCTGTATCGTCCGTTTCCCACTAACCCCCCCCCGCCAAAGAGGAGAATGCAGGAGAGACAGAAATATTTTTTTAAATAAAGATGGAGAAAAGAAAAGGAAGAAATAGGATTGTGAGAGACAGGGGCATTAGAGGATTGGGAGCAGAGGTTTGGTATCAGAAATAGGTCACTGGTTTTGTGAGGTCAGGAGAGAGAGAAGCTGTTTGAAGCTTATGTTAGGAGGAAAAGCGGAAACAAGACTGAGTGTCTGTGGGGCCTGGTTATGTTTAAATGTTACTGTGGTGCTAACAATAAGCTACCTCAGTGTTAAATCATTGATAGCTACAGCCACTAGTGACATAACAATGTATATTTCATGGGATTAATGAAGACATTTCTGGATATACAAATAAAAACATTCTTCATTGAATACTGGGTGTGTGCACATTATAATTTAAGATATTTAAGCTCATTCTACTCTCGGAATTGTGGTTCAACTACATGCCAACAATGGGATTTGGCTCGAATGGACTCTTCATTCATGTGGAAAAAATAGATTTTGATTCATTCATTCCCAAAACATGTAGAACTGCATACAGTGATTATTTTCTGTGTTGTTTACCCTGTTGCTTCAAGGTTATTATTTCCATTTGGATGATTGCTACTATGTATACAAGTCTTACTTTGGCAGGCTTCCTCCAACAGTGTGTTGACAGAAGTTTTGTAAAAAAGAAAAAAAAAGAAAAAGAGCCATCATAAAGGGCTCAATTACAGTTCTAGCTGTCAGTGGAGACTGATTTTTTTTGTTAAATGTGTTCATGCCAATTTTACTTTTGCCCCCCAGGCACAGAATACTACAATCAGCATTGTCTTTGCTGAGTCTTTGCATTTGATACAAGCACACAATCAGACATTTCTTGGAAGATGTTGCCATAAAGTAGGGGTCTAGACATTCCTAATAAAAGCCATGGAGGCAGAAGAGGGAGGACAAGATGAGTGAAGCTTTGATTACAGTTCTTGTTGTGGGCTGAGGGTGAAAGAATATTACAGCAATATGAAATAAAATCCAAGAGGGAAGAGCACCCATATCGCTTCCCATACTCTTGCAATATTTGCAAAGCCAAAACAGTGAGGATGAAATACCCAATTTGCAGTCTATGTGAGATAAAAAGTTGGGTAAAGTTTATTTAAAATGCCCACTGAGGTTTTAATCATTACATCTGTGTTGTTTTAACCTGCTTAATTGGTGAAGTCTCTCTGCATTACGATTGAAAAATACATTTCAAAAAGTTTCAAAAGGAGACCTGGGCATTTTTTGTGGAATTAAATTTTTTTAATGTATCATAACAGATTTGTACTGAGGAAACTGTGAGATGGTCATACCTGGGCATCTGCCAGCATGACGTCCTTGATGAGGGGCAGGCCCCGTGACTCGCCATTTTCCACTCGTACATAGTGAACCTGGTAGCCACGGATCTGTCCGTGCTGCTTGCCTGGCGTCAGGGAACGCCACATCACCTTTAATGCTGTGGAGTTGAGGACCTCCACCTCCACCCGTCTTGGAGGAGCCCCAGGAACTTCAGGTAAAAAAACAAAGATTCAAATCAGAATTATTTTTTTATATGTACTGCTGAAGAATTGTGGTTCTGAACCATTATTTTCAGACACCAGTGGATGGACAAAGTAGATGTTGATCAATGGAATGCAGGAAGAGAGAGACTTAATACTGTGCCATGACATTTAATAACCCTTTCATGAAGCCTACGAACAACTGGCAAGAATGACTGACATTAAAAAACAACAAACACAAACACACCCCAGTGTCAGTCTTCCCATAGTACCATTTCCCTAACACATACACACACCCCACCCTGACTTCTCCTGTCTCCTCCACCTGTTCAATATGTGTCTGCTGTGTCTGTCAGCCATCAGTAGGAAGCTCTCAGTCATAATGACAGGCCTTTATGGAAGGCCTTGCTTCTATGCCTTTTGGTGTGTCATGGACCGGCCCTTTCTGAGATGGATGCGCCATTAATAGAAGTCTTCCACTAAAACCGCTTCCATTTGCTCTTCCACAAACACTTCAAGTGCCCATCTTCCCCCCTAAATCACAACCCCATTTCCACCATCTACCCCAGGATCATGCAGCCATGTTGTTTATTACCAAAATCTTTTCTACCGTTTAGCCCTGGCTCTTTTTTCTTTACCTGCCACTTCTCTGTCACACTTTATTATTGTAATGACACCAGAGAATTTGTTATAGCTATTGTCAGTGCACTGTGGTGTTCACCCCTGCAATTCCTGATGTCTTTTAAACAGATATGGTAAGAGTTTAAGCTTGTCTCAACTGTTGCGGTTGTTGTAAATCAGTGTTTTAAAAAATGCTTAAAATGCTGTGGTAATGGATGTGAAATGGATTGTAAAGAATACAAGCCAATGCCTGCCATCCATCAATGATTCAGATGTGCTGTGACATTACCACATCTTTACTTGTCAGTTTATGTATTTTATTGCTCAACTGCTTTTCTCCTTTGTCATTTAGTTTCTGCTATCCAGCTTGGCTAAGTCATGTTTATTTCTTGCTCTTTCAAGCCTGAAATGTTCTTGCAATCAACTTGTCTTTTCTGTCTTTTCCAAGCACAATCTATAGTTTGTTTGTAAGTGGTGCACAGTGGTTGCAAATGTAGGGGAAAGTGTATCAAATGACCTGAATGACCAGATATGGCCTTGAGGCGTATAGCTCTCATAAATGCTTATGTCTCTCTGCTGAGCAGTGGGATACTGTTAAAAGCCTACAGATAGAGTTATGATATGGGATGTGGTAGCTATTATGAACTACATCTGGTTAGGTATGTTTTAATAGCAACACACTTGATTTCCCAAGTGTGTTATCTATGTTAAATGTTTTCCTTTTAGAAGGTTTATATAGCTGTATGTGGTCCTATTACTTGTGGACAAAGATGTTGGTGTGCTTCTGAAACATTTCTATAAATACACAGTTTAGTGTATTTAGAAAAATATTCTGAATTAAGACTGAAGAATTTATAAATCTTTCTTGATTTTTCTAATGGTAACAATTACACACACATACTGTACATACACATTACCGATTTTTAAGACTGATACCAATTTTGTTATTTGAGGATTTTGATTTGATTTTGATCTGATATCTGAATATCTATCAGCCGAAATCTTTTTTTCTCTTCTTTTCAGAAACAAATAACATAAACAAATAGTATCCCTTACATTTGTAGTTATGAGACCTCACTAAGATAATACAACATAATGCAGATTAAAAATAAACTTTGTTAATTGTATTAAATAGCACTTTGAACAAAACAAAAGCTGATTATGTCAGTTGATTGCTGTGTTTTGTGGTGGATTTGTGGCATTCTAAACACATGTGTTGCCAACAGGGGGGTTGCAGAGTGCTCTTTGGTGGACAAACTATGCAACAACAACACTCAAAACATGACTGAAGGATCCATCCTCTGACAGTAATATCCCCACACATATAGAGTCAATGCCAAGGAACACACCATCAAACTAAAAATCAATACCTTTATTTCTAAATAAAGTCTAGCCTATACACATTAGAGATGCATGTACCGTCTTCATCTGTGCGGCAGATGAGGGGCTCACTCTCAGGGCCTGGCCCAATCACGGTGAAGGCAGACACAGTGATGCGGTACTGGGTCCACTTCTCCAATCGCTGCAGGAGCACCTGCTCTTCAGAAGCAGGGACTGTGGGCTCCTCCATGGGCACCCCATCATCACTGCCGCCTTCTGACGGGCCCACCACCTGGTAGTGCACCCTATACCCCGCCAGGACACCGTTCTGACTCTTCAAAGGCGGGGGTCGCCAACTTACCAGCAGGGTGGTGGAGCTCGTGCTGCTGCACTTAATGTCTTGAGGGGGGGCTGAGGGCTCTGGTGAGGTGGAAAGGACAGGGAGGAAGGGGGTAGAGGACGAGGAGGATGGGGAAAGGGGGAAGGGAGGGGTGAAGAACAAAAAAATAAAAAGATGGGAGAGATAAAGAAAATGATAAAACGATAAAAAAAAACAATAAGAATAATTCAAACAAAAAATTGCAAAACAAAGACGGAGGCAAAATATGTTTTAAATAAAAATAAAATTATCAAGCAAATGTCAACATAGGAGGCATAAATGAATAATGGCACAAGCTTGTGTAATAATGAATCAAGATGGCTACTGTTGTGAGATACCTGGGGACAAGCACTGGGCAAACAGACTTATTTTGTTGGTGTTTGGCATTACGAGGTATCAAATGTTTATTGTGTTGAACTTTTGCTCAAGCAGTCATTTCATTACTATCATTACTGTTACTGAAATCAACTTAGGAGGGTCTGACTTTTTCAAGTAAAATGAATTGACAACAAAAATAATTGAAACTACTGCAAATAGGGCTGGGAGATATAGCTTATAAATAATACTTAAAATATAATAATATAATCATTTTAGGCTATGCATATTTTCATGTTATCATATTCTCTAATAATTACAATTGGTTTTAATATATATTCTATTTATTATGCACACACATATATTTTAAACATTATTTTGCTAAACCGATGGTTTTTACCTCCCCTATAGTCAATTGGTTTGCATCCAAAAACATTTTATTTTGGAAAACACATAAACACACACACACACACACACACACACACACACACACACACACACACACACACACACACACACACACACACACACACACACACACACTTTAATTAATCTGCTTTTGATTGAATTTTCCATTAAACACAATAAGTGACTCATCCACCGCCAGGTAAAGCTGGTGGTCCAAAAAAACTGCATCCTCATCCAAAATATTAAAGCTCACTGCTATGATAATATTAGTCCCTTTTTCTGTGGAAATTGTTTGTCTTTGTTTAATTTCCAAGATGCGAGGGTGTCTTGCAAGCCTTGAGCGATGATCTCGCCTCTATGATTATCTGGGAAGGAACTTGCTTGGACATAAACTTTTTAACTCCCTGTGAAATTCATAGGCACTAAACCCGTAATTTTACTCTTCAGGGTCTGCAATAATTGCAACCATAAGACACTTATTAATCCACATCAGGATTAATAATTTACTATCATGTCTATAAAGTCAGCATAAAGATGAGATGAATGCTGTATTTTCAAAATATGTTGGTGTTAAATATGCATTTTTAGTTTAATCGATAAAGATTTCTGGGAGCCATTGTTGTGTCTTGGGTAGCAAATAGCATCCATCTTATCATGAATGAACAAGATTAAACATTGAAAACCTTTTGTTGTTTTTGTTCCAAAAGTTTCAGCCAAATTAGCATAACATAAAACAAGCTGTATTTTCCTTAGTATAAGCTAGCAAGGAGATAGTGTGGTCTGTATTTTTTAATTTGTAACAGTATAAAAGCTTTCCAGCACGGTGGCTGTTATTTGTCTGAAGTGTTCTTCCAAAACATATTAAAACCTACACATCTGTGAACTTTTTCTAAATCAAATTCAATGCCTCTCTCTTCTAATCTGTGCCAAGCTCTTACACAGCTTGTGCTCGTCCAGAGAGTGTGCTGTGCAAGGAGCGATAAAACGTTTCACTTCTCATCCAGAGTTTGGTATTATACGGATAAAAGGACATGTATGAAAATATTTCTATCCAAGTCGGGTGTCCTCTATCCCCTACGATGGTTTTGTATGAGAATATATTCCCTCCATCTTGGTGTGACAAACCCAGTTCATTATTACATTTTTATCTGTTATGTAAGGTAAAAACAGCACATGAATCAAAAACAAAATGAAATACCACCAGAAAGAAAAAAGGCGTTCCACACACAGCAACTTAGGAAAACAACTCAAATAAAACCCATTTTAACAAGCAGCATGTTCTCATTCCAACACAAAGGCTGAAGAAATAAATTATGAACTGAAGGAGGGTACTGGGAAATTAATTTCTCTGTAACCCATGTGACTTGAAAGAAAGAACCACAACAACAGTTAAGGTTCAAAATGACAACTCATGAGAAAACATGAAAAAACAGAATACTCAGCATAAACAGAAAATAAGAACATTTCTAAAATAACAAACAAAAATAAATCACAAGCATTGTTTACATCATACGTACCTGACTCCCACAAATACTAAATTTGACAGACTTTCTTACCACCAGCACCTGACTACAGAGTGTGCTTACTCTATAGTCAGTGAACTGCAACACTTTCCCTCTCAGACAGCATGCCAGAAATTTTGAGATCCATCCCAGTTTTTGAATCAGCAAATAACAGCTTTAATTTTGACCCACTGAGAGTTAGTTTTGTACCCATTTAGGGGTTGTTGGGAGGGAGAGAGTTGGCTCTGTGCTGTAGCCAGGGCTGTTTAATACTCATGTTTCTTTGGGCCGGAGGGTCCACAAGACTGTGAGAGGGGAAGCTATAGGGGGAATACTCACTCCCAAGATATGCTGTTCTTCTGCATTTGGCCGTGTACATAAACATTCATCCTTGTTAACAATTAATTCAAATAAATCCCATTTCATAGCACTGTGCCTATGTATCTTCGTAAAGATTTTTGCCAGTTTGAGAATGCCAAGACACAAGTAGAGAAGAAACAAGTACAAAAGCATGTATTGCTGAATGCATAAACGTTTAATGATAGTGTTCTGACTACACCGTCACTTGGGTAAAACAGCTTTAAAAAACGAAAATAAAACAACAGGAGTTTTGACTATCATAGAGGCCTACTCCCAGTGAAGACTGAATGTTTCAGCACACAACAAATAGGACAGAACCTCAGACACAGTTCCCAAACCCTTCTCTGTGTCCAATGGGCTTATTTACTTATGGTCTTACTGGATTTTGAGGCTTTCAGCTTCTTTCCTCCACTCATATTGTATTTGCAAAGTCTCCACGTCAAGAATGATTGCTCAGTTCTCAATCTTTGTGATGTGGAAAAGGCTGCGAATCTGACAGGGGCCAGGCTATCACAGTGCACAGGCATCCTCATGCCTGATAATGGTTTAAGACAGGCTGGGGCACAGCTTTAATAAAGTGCATATCCCATGAAGGCCAGTGGTAGGATTATGGATAGTAGAACTATACAACCACAAAAGAAGAAACTCTGCTAATGCTTCACTTGAGGTTCTTTTGAAGCTTCCCTGAAAGAGTTTCCTAAATGCTATTTGACAAATAATTAGTCATGTCTGTATTCATATCGTTCTCTTGGACTTTAAAGTCTGTTGTGATATGACTAAGAGCTATGGGTATAAAGTCTGCAATGTCAAGTACTGGTGGCATACCTAATCATTATGACTACCTTCAGATTAAAAGTGCTTTTTGCGCAACATCTTCAGTGGATATAAATTACACACATTAATGCTAACAGTTTAGCTACACAAGCCATTACTCAATGCCCGTTTTGTACTCTTAAAATGACACAGATTGCCAATGCTTTTGCTATCAGACTACAAGCACATTTGAACTGTATTTTCATCAGAAGCTTCGAATGACAGGATGTTCATATTTGTAGATCATTATGGATTTAATCCCCCCCCTCCCCTGATGCCAAATGGCCATGCTGTGGCTCACACAAATAGTCCAATATATCTAAAAACCTCCTGCAATTACAGTAAGTGGGGGGGGCTAAACTGCTTGTTTAGTTAAATACAGAGGATTTAGAATCTGCCACTTTAATTTGAGAGATAGCTCTTGACTGGCTACTGGCAGGTTCTAGGTATAATCTAAATGTGTAACAAAGCCTGACAATCCAGGGGCCTTGCTCACAGCTCATCCCAAAGCATGAAATTAATTCTGACGCTATGAAATGGGATTCTTATCTGTCACTCTGGGGCCCTGCAGTCCCCTAACACCCGCTCCCAGGGTCCATCTTAGGTCCTGTTAGCATGCCTTGCAACTGGATAACAGCTAGAGGAATGCTGGAAGCCCTCCCAGCTCTCGGGTTGTGGATCCACTCCGGCCACGTCTGAACGGTCTCACAAAAATGGTCTCTCAACCTGGTCTGACTACAGCAGCATACCCCAAGAGGCCTTGCTTCTGAATGAGGGCTACTGTTGCCAGTAAGATCTCGTGTATTTAATTCATCCTGCCATAATATTGACCAAGAGAAGCCAATGAAATGATAGTGGTGCGCTTGATTTGATAACTTATTTGGCATCAGTCATGATGGAGCAAATAAGCAGAATTATTATTTTTTGCAGTGACGTTTCAAGAAGTTCTTGACAGAGTGGTCCTCATGGCAATAGCCCCTGGTAATGCTGCTTGGACTGAGCTCAAACTTCAACAATCTGCAAACATTTTGTACCACAGATAATGGACAACAAAGCAAACAGGGAAATCATGTTTTCTGCCTTTCTTTTTACTCAGTGGAAAAGGGTTTCAGTTTGCCAGACAATGTACTGGGTTCAAGTCCAGGTTTAAAAGGTTATGTAGGGCAAGTAGAGCATGGAACTAACAATGTCAAAAGTTGAATTTTATGCAGTCAGTGCTCGATAATGTGTTGAGGAGTCCAACAGGCATAGGCAAAGTGTATTAATTTCTCCACTGCAGTGTATTTAATTTTCTTCTGTCTTTATTCTAACTGATATTTTCGTAACATGTCATTAATCTCCAAATATAACTCAGCCTGCGCAGCTAGTTCACTCAATAAACTAGTCAATAAGGCTTGTAGTGTAGTGTAGGGTGAGACTATTTTCCTATACTGTATATGTGGGCGACATTTCTTAGTGTGGGTGTCCATAGTGATAGTATACTATTTGGGAGTCTCGCATTGATAGGGAATTTTGTTTGTATTTGTGTAAAACTACACAAAACAGTACTTATTCTACAATTGTTCCAGTTTATTGCCCTTAAAGTTGATGTCATTGTACTTCTGTGCAATTGTGTGTCCTAAGTGCTCCTTGTTAATACAATAAGCTCTATTGCTGGGGATTTCCCAAAAGGCTGAGAGTTTAAAACTGTCTATGTTTGACTGCACCATGAAGGCACTTAATACAAGCTATATATATCAGTGACATATATAGCTTGGTGCATAGATATACTGCTATTCCTGACCTGTATGAGGAGCCAAATTGCAGACATGTCAGTTTAATATCTGACCGTGTCATGTATAAAGACTGCTTACTCTATCCTGTTGGAGTTTAAGAAAAGGTGTTAAAACACAACTAACTTTTTATTGGATGAATATGTGAATGTCTGTGAATGTTTCTGACTCTGAATGTCTTTGAGAAAGGTTATGGCAGACTGAATCCCTAAACCAGAGAATCACTTACCTCAAAGCATCCAAAAGATCAAGTTATTTATTGTGTTGTGGGAAATCTTTTGCTTTATGTGACTTAATATGTGATTTTTCTGACCTCAGCACTGAAAAACCAATGGATGTATCTCACACTTGCTTGAGCAGGGACTCTTGATGAAAGCATTAATAAAAACAACTTTGGATATGAAAGACTAGAAACAACGAAGCCTAAGGTGACACCATAGAAGTAGAATGGATAGAAAAATGTAAAGATGGCAGTTAGCCTTAAAATGACAGCCAAAGAACATTTGATAATCATGTCATAGAAATGACCACTTCAAAACACAGTATTTACAAAGGTGATTACTGCTCTGAACATAAATTTACATAATTTCCACGACATTAGTATCAAAATTCTGTGGTATGCAGGCAGATACAATTATCAACCAACAGTTATTCCTTCTATCCACTGTAATTTTATGGATGAGGCAGTTCAAAGGAAAAGTCCTTTGTTTCAAGCAGAGACTTGAGAAAAACCATCAGTTAGACTTATTCTCCCACGTATTTGTTCAACAGTCAAGGGTATGTCAGTTCTGTCTGTACTTGATGCTCTGCCTGCTGCACTGTAGTTGCTGCGGTGGACTTGGGTTAATTCAAGAACCCTACAGAAAGACAACAATTGCAGCAAACTACTGTTTGGGGTGATGTCAAACCAATATCCTTTTCCGATAACCCAGAAAGTAATAGAAATTAATAAATAAATAAAAGACTGAACACAAAACTTTTTTTTCAAAAGACTCAACATAAAAGGAAGGGGACACAAAGTGAGCAAGGAGATGTCAAGCCATTCCAAGGATAGCGTTTGTTCCATTGCACAGGGGAACAAGTGGCAAAGAGAGAAACAGAGCTGGAGTAGGGTGATGTAAGAGGAAGAGAAAGTGTATCCAATCCAATAAGCTTGCGGTTTACCGGTCAAGAACAAATGCAAAAACAGAGTTAAGGAAATCACAAACATACTTCGACAGGTGAAGATGTGAACAGACACTCGAGAGACACCAAGACAGAAATGGGGTTGGATGAACATAAAGTATTTTCATGCCTAGACTGATCAAAGATCAATGGTGCAGTGATGTGTTCTCAACAGCACCCTAGTGGGCAGGAATGAATGTTGCATGCAAGTGGCTCTCTCCTCAGTGACTCTGCACTGTCTGTGTAGCTCTGCTGCCCAGCAATAACAAAAAGAACTGTGAAGTGGTAGTTCCAAAGCCCCCACAGCCCAGATGTGGAGGTACAGCCAACAAGTTGCACTGGTAGAAACAGAAAATGTGTTAAAAGAAGTCCTCTCCTACCGCCATGGCTCTCCTATGTCCCAGTAAAGGTCCTCTGGTTAAAACCTCAAAAGATCTTACAAGCAGACAGTTTTATTAGCTACAAAGGTAGCCATGCATGTATACATGTGTCTTTGTCTGTGCTTTTCTATATTCTGTGTCATTAGGATCCACAATGACTAGATCCGATCAACCCCTAATCCCTTAAATCCAGCTACATTTTCAAGGTTCTTTACTATTAATGTATTAAATGTCAATACACAACATCATTGTTAATCTTTGTGTGCTGTGTAAACCCAAAAGACATGAATTTCATAAGCTGTCATCCCAACAGTCCTTTAGCTACCATTAGATATTTGATTGGATAAGCTGTGTGTATTTTCTTTTTCTACAGCGTGTACCACTGTGAACTGATATCACTCCTGTTATTTTTAGCTGGCTGGTTTAAATAATTCAGTTGTGTTGCTGCCATCTGTAAAATAAAATAATCAGTGCAGAAGTGATATAGTGGAATAAATCCAGGGGGTGGGAATGTGAGTACTTGTAGTGACTGTTCTGACAGGGTTTTGTTTTTCTTTGATGACTGTAATTACAACCCCAGATTCCCCATTCCCAGTCTGAATACAGTTCATATGAGAGCCTTGGCGGTCTTAGAGGAGAACTGACATTTTTTGTGTCTCTGTCACATGGAAGAAAGTGCACTTGCTGTTGACAAAGGAAAAGCAAATATGAAAAAAAGTGAGAGGGAAATAAACAAACTACCAAAATTGCCAGTCCACGTAGGCTTGATTTGTTTGGTGTACTCATACATATTTGGCACCATGACCAAGTTAGAAGATAAGGTAATTCTAAAATGAAAACTCTAAAATGAGGAAAGGTGACTTTTAGCCCTTTGTAACTTATTATCAACCTTAACTCTCTGCACAAAAAATATCTTCATAGTGTGAATATCACTATACATAAGGTAAAAAACGTCAAGTTAATAAAATCAAGACCACATGCAAAAATATCACCTCATGTTTTAGGAAGAATTCAACAACACATCACATTGTTATGTAGTTCATAATTTCTGATCAGCTTTGAACCCTGATTATGTCTGAGAAAAACACAGTCATAGTTCAAAGGTGATGATGCAGTTGACATCAGAGAAATACAGTTTACAAGCTCCAGTCAAAAGGAAAAAGCATAGAACTGCATTAGAATTTGGCATAAACTGCTTTACTGTGGAAAATCCCTGTGTTAGCCAACAAACACAGAACAGGAGGGAAGAGTGAATAAATGGCTACATACTGGCTTGCAAGGTCTTCTGTGATATGTCATTGGTGAAGGCTCCAATGCCTTTGTTAGAGATGGCTGCGAGGGAGAAATGGTACTCTGTGTTTGGGCGGAGACCATCCACAACATATGAGGATGTGGGTCCAAATGTTTTCTTCATCTGTTGACAGAGAGTAGAGTTATTGGCAAGTCTGATGTGGAATGGCTGTACATAAATCCAATGCTGGATCATCAAGACATGTACACCGCTCAGTGAAAAGACATTGACATTTCGAAACGAAACACTGAGATTCTAACCTGGGTGCCCAAACTGCCTTCTGTGTAGCGAAGTTCATAATTTACAATTCCTTCTTTCTCATAGGCAGGTTCCCAGGTCAGTTCAATGCTAGTGTCAGACACAGCACCAGCCTGAAATTTGGATGGCTGACCTGGAACTGAAGAACAGAGCAAAGAACATTGTTCTAGGATATTGTTAATAGAAAATAGTAGTAAGATGGGAATGAATATTATACTCATCTTCCAATTAAGCAGTGAAAAAAAGTCTTAAGAATGTGTCATGAAGTTCTTTTTCCTGTTCAGTGATTTCTTAATAGAAGAGCATATGTGTTATCTAGACACTAACATGACGAGCATAATGTAATTTGGTATAAGGATTACATGGAATTAAATTGACAGGGAAGAGATAATAGTAAAGTACAAAAGTTTGTGCCCCAGTTACAAGCAAGGTACAATTGTGTTCTACTACTCTGTAAAATGTATATTGAACATACTTGGTTTCAACAGTACTGTGAACATTACACATATGCCTATTGTATGCAAATTTTATGGACATGGAATTCAACTAAAACAACAGATGAAAAACATATTTCTAAACACCAACACCAATAGCGAAGATGACAAAAATATTCTCACCTCCTAGCAGTACTTTGACATGGATAGGGTCTGAGAAGGGTCCGTCTCCTACAGAGGTGAATGCTAGGACTTTGATTGTGTATGTCTCTTGAGGAACCAGGCTTTGGATAGTGGTAATGAGGCTGTCTTGGACATTATGAATCTGCCAGAGGTTCATGGACTGGGAGTCGTCCATGGTATAATAAACGCGGTAGCCCTTGATCTGCCCATTGGGCTCCTCAGGCTCTTCCCAGCGTACCATCATGGTGTTTGGTGATATGATCTGGGCCTGGATGTTTCGTGGTGGACTGGCGGGGGCCTGTTCACCAGTCCGAGCTTCTACTGGCTCACTAGGAGGACCCTGGCCAATAGTGTTGACAGCTGAGACACGGATTTCATACTCTGTGTTGGGGTAGAGGCCACCAATGCTGTAACGTGTAGTGGTGATGTCATCCATCGTCTCATACTTGCTGTCTGGGGACTTTGCTCTATACTGGATGATGTAGTAACTCACTGGGTCTGGGTTGCCTGAGTCCCAGGTGATGGTCACACTGGTGGCAGTGGTTTCTGTAACCACAGGGGTACCTGGAGGCTTGGGGAGAGCTGTTATGGTGACAAAACAGGAAGGAAAGAGGAGACTGACATTTATCATGACAGTGACTGATTGAAGAACTTTGCAGCAAAAAAGGGTAACTTGGAAATTCATTAAAGCAATGCACATTGTAACCACAGTTTCCTGGACATTTCAAACTTAAATGAAGTTAATCATTTTTATAAGTAACCTTCCTCACAAGCACAGTTATCTTACATTTGACAGTGATCTGAGCAACAGCTTCAATGATGCCAAGGCTGCTCATGGCCACGCAGGTGTAGTTGGCTGACTCACGGACGCTGCTCAGTTCGAGAACGTTCCTGCCCACTGGCATCTCATCCTCCGGAGTCAAGTCCTCTGAGTTCAGCATCCACTTGACGTAAGGCATGGGCGACCCCACTGCCACGCATGTTATGTTCACACTGCCACCAGGCATAATTTCCTGACTCGTTGGTGGAATGGAGAAGCGAGGAGGCACCCGTCGGACTGGGAGAAGGCATGAGGAAGGGGAGAGGATGACAAAAGAGGGCAAGGGAGTCAAAAAAAAGAGAAAAAGAGAGGTAACAGGAGAGGCCGATGAAAATGGACCCTTCTCAAAGAAATACTTAACACAAAAGGTTTAACATGGTAAATGTGAACTGAAACACAATATAAAAGAAGTAGACTTTTCAAAACATAAAAAATATACAAATAATGAGAAGGAACTAAACTAACAGAACTGCTTCAACAACAATGTAGATTAACAATAAAGCAACGATTCATAGCAACAAGGTTCCATTGACCAATATTTGACCCATCACAGCACAATTAAATACACAAAAATCTATTACGAGTTTCTCATCTTTGGAACTGAACTGCTGAAGTAAAAATACAACTACAACATAACCTGATCATGAAGTATGAAGGTGTGTAGTAAAGGCCATGTGACAATGCTATCACATAAGGCCAACACGGCAACCTGGAACTTCCTGTCCTCTCAGGCACTCAAGCCAAACAGGAAGTAGGCCATTACAGGCTTCTCCCACAGCACAGGAAGTGTAGGGTTACTGGGCTATTGACCATCTCTACAAGGTCTCTAAACACATTCTAGCGTAACTTTGCACTTGACACCTGTCTCTTCTACCTAGATAACTTAAAGATGAGAAACTTTAATCAGATTTTTGTGGTTTAGGGTAGATCCACTGGACAAAGCCTTATTAAGATCTGACACGGTTCCATTGATAGATGCAGCTATCAGTTTCACAGACAGCATGCATAAATAGACCGAGGTAAATTAAGGAGTAAATGATAACAAAATCAGATATAAAAATTGAGATAAAATGCATAGAGGAATATAACTGAAGGGTCGCTAGCATGCCCAGACAAAAGACGATTGGAGAGGAAAGAAGAAATACAAGATAGAGGATAAAGCATCTGAGGGGAGGATCGAAAGAAAGGGAACAGAGGAGCAAAGAGTGACAGAGGAAGAGAAAGAGGGGAAGGTTTTGGAGGAGGGTGAAGGGGGAGTCAACCCACTTCAATGCTGTGTAAACTTTGTTTTTCTCCAGCAAATGTGACGAAATGTGATGGTGGCACATTGTCACATCGCAGTCCCAGATAACACAAAATAAGTATTGAGGAACAAGGTGTGTGTCTAGAAATACATAGAAAAATAACTATAGTAGTTGTAGCTTGAGAGTCTACTATCACATAGTGTTGGAGTCAAGAAACAGAACTGGATCAACAGGGAGTAGAAATCCAAAGAACAAGAGAGAGAGATAGAGGGAAAGAGAGGGGTAGATGAACAAGGGAAGAATGAAAGCTAAGAGAGGGAGACAGGGAGGAGCTCAAAACTCATGGATAGGAGTAGAGTGGAAGGAGGCTGATAATGAGTCTAAGACGCAGAGGAAGGACGCGAATGGTACTGTGTACTTGCGTGTGTGTGTATGTTTAGATACGGGATATATATATATATATATATATATATATCTCGAAAGGATCGATATATATATATATAGCGTTGGTTTGGGCATGACTGTGCGTGTGTACAGTATGCAGGAGTTAGAGAGTGAAAGAGTATGAGTTTGCAAAAACACTGATCATGAGAGGCATCCCAGCAAGCACTTGACAAACAGTGTCATGTAAGATGTGGCCAAGTTCAACAGAGTACAAAATTTACAATAGTGTTATATAATGTAGGATTTCCTTGCCTATAAACATCTAAGGTGAGTGGGAGTATTTGTTTTGATGCTCAAATGCCAAACTTCCAACATACATAATAATAGGAGAAAAATGTTTTACAAGCCTGATGGTAAGGTACCACCTTGTGGGAAACCACTTGTGGTACCATTAAAAGTAAATATTGAACAGTTTTGTACTCGTGCAATATAATTAACAATTATGTACTGTTCACCAAAAAGATACAAGCAACAACTGTGGACTACTACTAACTTGTGTCTCTATTTCAAACAGCTTTTTAACACAAAGTATCTATATCTATTCAATGTCAAAATGTTTGTTGGGATGCAAAGAAGGTCATAGAGAGAGCAAAGTAGTGCAGATGTAGTAGAAGTAAAAAATGATGAACTAAATGGAAGAGCTGACTTAGAGACAGACAGATAGACAAGACAGGAAAGACAGGAACGAGAGACAAGACACGAGGCAGAACAAAACAGACTCAAGCAGCAAGACAGCAGACAAGAAGACAGACAGAGGGAGACGGGCAGACAGACAGTGACGGATGGGCACGCAGACATACTGTACAGTACGCAGAGGGGAAGGGGAGGGGTTTGGGTTGTCGAAGAAAGGGAAGGAGAAGGAGAAGGGCATAAGTGGGGGGATAGAATAAGGAGACTGTGACTGTAAATCAAAACAAAACGAAACCAAAAAAAGATCATGGCTCAAAGTGGGTTTGAAGGTCTCACACACTGGGGCTTAAAATCAAGAATCAACTACACCTCCTCTCCTCCCCGCCTTAAACATTGCACCTCAATGCAAATGTAACTCGTAAAGTCTTCGGGTGGGCGGATGTGAGGTGTGTGGGGGGGTGGAGGGTGGGGTGGGGGGGACTGAGGGGGAGAGTCAGGGAAGGGGGAGACTGAGAGGGGCATCAAGGATAGGTAGCATTCCAAAATACACCGTGTCGATCCAAATGGGATTCTTATGATCGTTGCATGGGACAGTTTAACAGTTTTCCAACAAACTAAGGGCACAAATATCACCTACACACACTGAAGGGATTTTTACCTAAGAACTGACATTCACTGACCTGAGCACCGAAAAAATCACTAAAATGTACATACAGTATGTTCACATGTAGTCTGTCAGGGACAAACATGTTAGTAAATAAAGCAAACTAGCACTATATTGGTGAAATTGGTGAAATCACATCTATTGTTCCTGGCTTTTAACAGCCATGTCATATTTAGTCAAAGAAAACACTGCATTACGTGTAAAAAGATTTATAAAACATAAATAGCTAACTACAGTTAGAGGTCGGGCTTTTCATTTGTACTCCTCTGTTTTACTCTACATGTATCTTCTCATTCCTGTAATTCACTGTCAATGTCCATTATGTTACTACCTTGGGCAAAACAACATCTGACCTTGAGGGCAAAAAGTCAATTGTTAACCTTTTGTGGTTCATAAAATAACACACTGGTGTGGCATAAAATGTACCAGCAGATTTCAGTAGATTTCAGAGTATTCTGTCCTTAAAAAATACCAAATTTCCATATTTACAATCTGAGCAAAAATGTCTCTTTAAAAAAATCTAATAATCATAACCTGTTATGACCTCACCGTAACAAAATTATATTAAACAATGGGATATGCGGTCTTGGTTGCGATAGCATGGTTTGTCTCATCATGACGGGTATTATTGGCTAGTTATAAATTCCAAACAGGAAATATTCTAAAAAAGTAGAAAAAAGCAAAAAAAGCCCACCATATAGGGACAGAAAATATATATCTGCATTCTAATTGGTCAAAAAATGCCTGACGAAACAACAAAGGTGAAAGGGCAGCCCATTCTTCACACTGACATGCATGGGTGTGGCTATGGCATGAGTGACATATACAGGTGCAACCCCATCCACTTGGGCAGACACCAGGGAACCAATACAATCCAAAAATGTCACCCAAGCCCATCCAAGCATGCCATCCATTCCCAAATATAGCATTGTTCCAGACACACACGCACAAAATAAAATTAAAAGTAAACAAATCAAACTGAACAAATCCACAAAAAGAACTAAGTCTGAACAGCATAGACAGTACCAGAGTGCAGCTGTGTTCAACAAAGAGGTATGCATCAATACTATTAGATGTTTTTCAGCTATGATTTGTCTCTGCTTGAAGTTTGCCTCCAATCCAAAATAATGGTGAACACTGAACAGGGCTAACAGGGTCTGTGTTTTAGGGGAAATGTCCAATCAAAGTGTGTCTGATGGTGCTCTTCTCTCCCTGGGGCTCAGGTCAGCCAATGGACCGGGAGCTGTAGTGCCTGAGTGAATGAGGTTTCCCCACAGGAAGATGTCTCTGTTTACCTTTGAGTACTTAAACTCTCAGGGCAAAGAGGGAACTAACACCAGCCACCTGCCAAACGCTGGTAACTTTTGGCTGTGGCTGGCCAGTGAAATTTGAAATATACAAATCACTGAGCCAATACATATAAATGTCCTTGCTTAAAGGCTTTGTGGCACTGGGGCACTCTATAATGAACGGTAGTTAAACAAACTACATTTTGGAAAACACAGACGGGGGAGCCTGTCAACAGCATGCACAATATATCTGACTCATGAATAAATGTGATCTTTGAGTCCAACAGAAGCTCAAGCTCAAGGTCAGTTGATACTACACCATATTACACTATATCCATAAGACATGTTGGTGAACATTAACAGTCTGTGTAAATGTCAGTTTCACATGCAAATGACTCACTGCACTATCATTAGCTATTCATGCTAGGCCTGTGTGAAATAATTGGATGTTTAAGTGGACTATTCGACTCTGACATGTCAATGGTCTGGTAAGCTCTCGAAAGCTGTGTACGTATGTATGTGTGGTACCTATGCTGTCCTTCCTTTACAATGCAGTGCCAGTGAAACAAAGAAAATAAAGAATCCCAATTGCATGGACAGGCTCCTCATTCACAGAGACCAGGAGCCCAGCCGGGCCCATTTGGAATTGAGAGAAAACAAAACAAACATATACCTTCTATATAGAATACTAACATATTATCTTGTTTCAAGCCCCAATGTGGAGAGAAAGACAAGAAGCCTTACAGTGGACGAGGTGAAAAGCAGTCGAGAGAGAACGCCAGAGTACTGCACTAACTCTAATAGTGGGCGGTGTTGTGGAGGGATTTGTGCCAAAAAACAGAGGTCAGAAGGTGGACATTATCGGCCATTTTGGTGAGGCAGTGATTGCTGCCCCAAAATGAAGGGGGAAGCCAAAATAATGTGCAGCCTTTAGTGTCACCTTGAAGCTGAGATTACACCCTCTTGCTGCCTGAGGACACAGGCGCAGTTTGGAGATCCTTTAGTCACACTTGCTGGGTTAGGCCTACGGCATTTACATATAAGCCGCAGGGGTCGGCCTGTATTAACATACCTTAGCTGCGCCGATGCTAAACAGTCACTATCGGTGGCTCATCAAAATGGAAATTATTATCTAAAGGAAACTGACAGGAATCATGGCAGAGGTATCTAATAATAGCAAGCAGTGGATTGAGGGGATTTTAGAGTGCATCACTTGTTTCTATTGACTTACAGGTAGATGACAAGCAGCCAAATGATACTGCAAGTATGTCCCCTCACTGTGATGATCCCCAGTGAGTATTATCAGTTAGTTTGAGAAAGGGCGTGCATTCCTATTTTTGCATTTGAATAAGAGGTAATAGAAATTTGTATGAAAATTAAAGGCAATTCTGATAGCAACATGATGTTTTTGAGGGGTGGCTATTAACTTCAGGACTCCTCGAGACAAACATCTAATAGAGATGGCAGGATTTTGCTTTGGCCAGTGAGAACATAAGGTGTAATCTAGCTTTCTTTCCCAACATTACACACAAATGCATAGCAGGACATGCAAGCACATTCAAAATCAGGCAGATACCATTGTAGGAGGGCAAACATGCACATGCGTACATTACAGCACAGTCTTTCTGCATCAGTGTTATTCTTAGGACTTAATTATTAAATTTTAATTAAATATAATGGCTGTTTCTCAAATTGGCATTGTGCCATGCTTTGTGAACATTATTATGAGTAGAATATTAGTAACTCAGCTGTTAGAATGACTGACAGTCTTGATAGCCAGTTGGTGCATAGATGGTTGGAATTTAAACCCTCATTTTTTTCTGGGATAACTGCTAAACCAGAAGGGATAATTTTTACATATGTGTCTAATAACTTGCCTTAAGGACAAATAATGTGGCTGGTGTAATGGAAAGAAATGGCATGGGTGTGATAGAAAGGGGCCAAATATATATTAGCCATACTCAGCACCTTCTCAAAAGAAATGCTGGCCAACATTGAATACTTTTAAAGAGCTTTACCTTACTAACATTTTGGTTAAGATGAGCAGACTCCAGGGGTAAATTTGGTGTGCAGTGCTACTGACAAAAAAAAAAGATGTACTACTATTGATGAATTAAGGTTGCTAAAGAATGCATATTGCTTATGTATGCTATTGGAGAAGCAGATATTTTCAATATGACTTTCACAGACTTTACAGATAGTCTAATCCCCTGGAGATCAACACACTTTGATAGCCAGGCGTACAAATACTCCCACTCTCAGAGGATACTGATAGTGGTAGAAGTGTGTTATCTCTTTTACCTGAATGAATGATAAGCCTGATCTACCCAGACTTGTTGAGTCACATGTAATGCCCCTAGCCAAAAACCATGGTTCCTTTCCAAAAATATGCATCTTATGTATTCATAAGCCTAGTGGAGCTGGAAACTTTACGAGTGAACCCACTGCAGAAGGTGACATGAGATTCAATATAGATTCAACTGATTCAGATGAATGTGCCTTAGGAAGCCTGGTGCACATGCTGATGCTACCATGTAAGTGGAACATCTTAAAAGATGACGGGATGTAGGTACAAAGCCAGTTGCAAAATAAATCAGTAAACGCTGCTTGGATTGATTTCCAATTCATTTAGCACTTTCTCCTCATTACTGTCGTAGGACTACACTATGAAAGCTTCAAAAAACAAATTACTGTGTGTTTTGTTGTAGTCCAGCTTGAGAATCTTCATTACTTTAGTCACATCTAACTGAAAATCAATTCAGTTCTATGTGTGTGTGTGTGCACAAAGGATGGAGGGCTTTTGAATAATAAATCATAATTTGATTGAGTGTCATGACTGCGAGGGAACATAAACAGCAGTCACTCAACAAAACCAATCACATCTAGCTGCTGCCATTTGAAAATAAAAGTATCTTTGAGCACCCGCTAAGCAACAGCAAATGTGATGTCGAAGTCATTATATTGTTATTGATCCACATGGCACTGTAAATGGCATCCCTTAATGGCTGCCTGAAATCACCATGGAACCCAATCAGGCCTAATTTTTTCAATAATGGATCGCTAGAAACAAGATGACAGGAACACTGGCTGTACACACACTTATTTCATTCGGCATTTGCATTTGCACTCCGAGACTCAAGAAGCAGAGCAGCATCATTTTGAAAAAGAAACATAAATCTCACAAACAAATGAACCACAAAAAGACAAACAGAAAAGTAAGTTTAGGAAAAGAACTGAAGGAAAAGGAAAACACACAAACACAACACCATAATCACAACACAAGAAATAAACTAAATAAAGGAAAGCCAAAAAAGGGTTGAATCCGAGAAAACACTTGTAGAAAAACCAAAGAAAGAGAAGGAAACAATTGAACGAAACACAGGGAATGCAGAAAGAAAAGACCAACACGGCCAAAGGGATTCTGTACAGGCATGCAAGCTCAGTTACATTCTCCCATCATGCAACAAGTCCTGTTATTTACACGTGCTGGGTTTCCATGACAACACGTGCAAGAAAGCCTTTAGGTGCAGAAGCAATACCAAAGGATGCAAAACGAGAAAAGGCCCCACAATGCAAACATAAAAGTAAATTAACAAGACCCGAGCTAATCGGGTTTGCTTTCATCATTTTTTTTCTTGGAAATAAAGAAACACTTCTTTCATAATCATTTAGCAGTTTGGATTAACTGATTAGTATTTCTTCAAATCAGTAATTAATCGAGCTCTGTAATAGGAAAATACAGCTAAATTTTTTTAACATGTTGAATTGTTTTTCAAATGTGGGTTAAAAAAAGTAAAAAAGAAAAAACACACCAACCTTCTCGAAGCTCTGAGGGATGTAAAGGGGTTGATGCAGAACACAATGACATGAGGAGAAGAGAAAAATAGGGGAAACACAGAGAGAGTAAAAAAAGCCACCTCAAGGTGTTTAGCTGCAGCTACATTTCCCTTTCCTTTAATCCTTTTTTTCCTCCTTTTCCCTTGTCCCAGCTATCACTGACACTGGTCTTGAAAGTACACTTGCCTGCCCGCCCCCCCCCCTTAAATAAACTTTGAACCAATACAATCAGATTCACCCCAGTGGCCACACTGTCGCCTGGTAAAAAGAAAATATTGAGGCGCCACTGGAGTCAAATCAAGTGTACCATACTCATAAATCAAATTTTCACAAGCTCCTTATAACCACAAGGAGAGGTTCCTGTGGTGGCCGTATTTGCTTTTGTTAGAGAAGGAAACCAAATAAAGAGAAAATAAATAAAAAACTAATGAGAGATAGAAAAGAAAAAAAGACACAGTTTGGGCTGAAATTAGCAGCTGCAGTTCAAGACAGTTAGAAGCCAATCAGAAGCACTGTCATTTTGGTTTCTTTTAGGATAGTAGTCTCAATTTGCCCTGGAAAAGTATGCCCCAGATATAATTTAGGATTGTTATTTTTTTTTCTTCTGAAAATTGATCCCTACCACAGCTGCTAATCTCGAGTGCATTTCGCTTTGTGAACAAAACATAGTCAACATCAAGTATCAGAATTGATTGACAAAAGTTAACTGAAAACAGACAAAAGTTGACACCATTAAGGCATAACAAGTGTGTTACATAGTGTGATAGTTCTTGAGTAATTATGACCTTTGTGTAGCCTTTTAAAAGCATGCTGATGAAGCCAATGTTCATGGAGATTGCATGAATTGTTGGAAATGATATCAGGGTATAGCTGTATGTTTTTGACCAAAGGAACTACTAAACATCCCAGTGCTGTGTCAACAAAGTGTTCCCATTATTGTTAGTTAATGAATTCCATAGAGCTCTTGTCTCACTGTAATTTGAACCTTTCGACTGCTACCATGCTGTACATGAAAAAGGCAGATAACTACTTGACATTAAGTGTCACTGACACTTAAGACAGTATGAGACTCCAGGATGAATGCTGGCTGGAAGAGACTCTAATCTTGATCAACCATTTTTTTTTTTTAACTTTCAACTCCTCACAGTTTTTTTCCCCTACACTGCTACTTCACAGGACACGATAATAGCAATAATAATGAAAAAGCAGCTCCCTGACCTATTTCATAATGTCAGAGTAGTGAATTATTTATTGGGAACAAAGTTATTTGGTACACAGCAGAGGGAACAAACTGAGTAGATACAGAGGCATCTTTATTTAATATGCACATTATAAATAATGCATGTCGAAAATGCATCTGCTTCAATTTATCAAAGCTCCCTCAACAGGGATTCATTGTCATTTAGCATTAGTGGTAGAGAGTAGGCTTTTGTCTTCATTGCCTGTTTCCTATGAAACTCAACGTTCCCTTTGACTGTTTATTTTTCATATCTTCACTTTGCTGGGACATGCCAGCCAAATTTACCGCTGACTGTAAAAGGCTTTAAAGATAATACCCCAAAGCAGAAACAGGGGAATACTATGGATTTATGCTTCAGAACACCATGAACAAAAGTAGAAGAAGTGTACTATTTATAATCTAAGCAATAGAGCAATCTTTATGTAATACAGAGCTGCTGACTGTGTTAAGAGTCATTTTCTATTAATTCACCACAAGCAAATCCTTTTTACCCCCAAATCTTGGAGAAGGCGAAGGGGTTGAGATTTTGATTGGTCGGCATTAATACCTCGCCACTCAATCAAAATCATGACTTACCGTTGTGCTCCTGTACCTGAAAAAAACTAATCAAAAAAAGAATTCCTTTGCGACTCTTTTTGGGTTCCATAACTTTGACGGAGGGTGAAACATCTTATCGGGCACACAATTACAGGTAAAAGGCGTCTTACAACTGATAAAGTAAAGACATACGGCTTGTTGTGCTACACATTTCCTTCCAAGTGAGTAGGGGAGGGCATTCAGAGACAAAATGGAGCATAACATCATAACAGAGAAGAACATTAGTTGATCAATTATAGTTTTACATTTGGAAGTTTCAGTGCATATGAAATTACATTTGTGGGCAGGCAATACTATCAATGCTAAAAGATTTATATAACTTGGGTAATACTATTCTGCAAAATACATTTTGTGCAAATACAGCTGGGCTAGAATGGAAGCAATTATCATTTGTTAAGCTCAACAGTAATGCCACTTAAAGCTGAGCTGCACTGTGCAGACATCTGAGTGTGGATGTATTTATTTATTTATTTTTTGGCCTGGCTCTGGGGCCCGGGTTGCTCCCTACCTCGCACATAAAGGTTAGCAGGGGACGAGTAGCGTACGCCTTCCACATTAGACGCCACGCACTCGTACTTCCCCTGGTCTGTCTCCTCGCTGTTCTCGATCTGCAAGGCACCTGGGGAATGACAGCATCCACCAAAGACAAGAAGGGATGGGGGAAAAGAAAGAAAGAGGGAGAGAAAGAAAGCAGGGAGGACATGATTAGTTGATATGTTGGTGACGGTGCATGAAGGAGACAATCTTCTTAATGGGGGGAGAACCATTTTGTCAAGAACTGTTTCTCTCTGCAAAGCTAATGCAGATTGCCAAGACAAACGGGGTTCGTCTCCAGCCTCAGCAATCCACAGATAAAAAGAGAATTAAATAAATACCAATGTGGAATTTTAAGCTATGTTGGTGTAGGCAACTCATGTAAGACATGAAATTGCTTTTTTTAAAAACAGGACAAAGTGATGTGTGTTACAGGGTGTTGTGTAAACTGAGCGTGATTAACAAATTGTCCTTTGCATAGCACTCACCAAGCAGGAGTGTGTGTACTGGGGAATGAGGGGTCATGGTAAAATATCCAGAGTTCAAATGAACACTAGCATGTTGCATGCCAGTCTGCAGTTCAATAATAAAGACACCTCTAATCTTACATTATACCTTATGAACATATAGGGAGAGAAAAATTAAAGGTATATCCATACAAACTGGGTCATTTGTATTCTCTTTTACTTGTTATTCATGTGCTTTGTATTAATCACCGTTCACTCCAGTGTATTAAGATTTGATGTAGTATCTCTATTTTGTGCTAAATTCATGTTGATCTCTTCTTCATTGTTTTCGCCTGTATTGTCATATTTTAGGGTATATGGTTTTATATAAACCTGTTCGTGGTTATGTGTTTCAACTTATCTATTTTTCAGATTTCATCTCGTGCAAATAAACTCAACCTAAATGCTTGGCAACGACACTGGAGAAGGGGCGTGGGGGACGGAGGAGAGAGGTAAAACAACAGGCGTCAGATCATTCCTCGTTAGAGCGCTGTTGACGGCAGATCCTGATGATATCATTAGGGCTTCTGGCTGGCTCAGCAGACAGATTGCAGCCCAGGCCTCTCTGACAAACACAGCACCATCGCTCGTTAGCGTTTAGCCAGGAAGCATCAATACGCCAGCCGCTGCCCAGGATGCTTTGTAAAATACCATAACCAACTCTATCACATCAGCAAGCGGCGAGAACACAATGTTGTACAAAGCTACTATTCTGGAACATTGGTCTAATAGCGCTTTTCAGCTGTGCCACAAATGAGACAATCGATCCTGCTTAATTATAAAGATCAGTCATGCTTCCACCTTGGCCACAGTGTACTTCTTAAGAGAATTTTACACCTTTGAGTCAGTACAAAGATAACCACTCTTAAAAAAAGGAAACAGACCTTAAGCCACCACAATCTATACTCATCTATTCTATTCCCTCTCTTCATTTCTCTCTATAGCTCAGATCATCCTCAGCCCCCAGAGGGACTTGTTCTTGGCACACAGCTGATGAACCAAATGAAAATGTCTACCTGCAGAGTGCAGGTGGTAGATTCTTCCCTCTGCGTTTATGCAAGGATCTGATTTGGATGTGTTTGATGTGCGCTTGGAACAGCAAATGCCAGCCCGGTGGCAGGTGGGTTGGAATGTGCTCAGAAGCCTAGCGCCTCGACACCAGGGAGACCACAAAGTAAGGACTGTGTGAAGTTCAATTCCAGGTGGACGGTTCCAGAAAGCGCTGCCAGCGGCTCCTCAGCCTTGGTCCCTGTGCTGAATTATAAAATCTTTGGAAGGCTATAGTTGAAGTTGGTGCAATTTTTTCACTGCTTCATAAATATTAACGCTGAAAGGCTTGTGGTGGGATTGGGCACCCTTTTTGTTATCTGTTACCAAACAGCTAAATCAGAAGAAATGTTCTATATTTCATATGTTGTCATTCCATGTGTGCCAACTGAAGATGTTCCTCATGTGCAAATGCTTCCAGCAAATACAAATGTCTTTATCTGAAAATAATCCTTAACAAATGTCATCTGAAGGTCAACAAAACACAACCAACCAACATGCGGATGGGTGACAGATAATGAGCCAAATACAATTAATTGAGAGCCAATTAAAATCAACATCGGCTGCTGTGAATTGTACCTCCTGGCGAAAGAAAGAGTAAGAGCAAGAAAGGAGAGAAAAACAGAGGAGACTTTGAGGGGCTAGAGAGAGTTTCATCTGTTCCTTGCCATCTTTGGAGGAGGCTCCTCGCTAGGTGGTATTATCTATTGTTTCCAAGTCCCTATTGGCTTCATTACATATTCCAGCTATTATTCAGTGGAGTTGTGAATAACACATAAAGACCCAGAGAGAGAACAAGTGAGGTAGGAAAAAAGCAAGGAAGAAAAAGGCAGATAGGAGAAGCAAGAAGAGAGAGATAGAAGGGATAGACAAAGAAAGCAAGAGACAGCAAATGTACAAGAGCAGTGAGAGAGAAGGAGGAATGGAGGAATTTATTCTTATTCACTTACCTCATTTCTTATTTTCTGTCTTAAACTTGTCTATTACTATTCTCTTTCAAAATTAAAGAACAGAAAATAATATGCTATCTTAAACTGGATAAACATTGAAAAATTCATACCAAAAATTGTGAATTTAATTGCCCACACTGGATACAATTAGATGTGTGTGAACAAATATGTGATGAAGTCCAGTGCAAGAGCTGGAGAAGGAAAGGAAAAGAAAAGCTAAGAGAGAGGAAGAGAAATAGAAAAATTACAATGTCTATTCTATTTTGAGAGGCTTTATGCTCATCTCGCCGTCAGATTCACACATAGTGGAGGCAATATCCCACTGCTGTTATATGCGTTATGCCACACTGTGAGTTCCATACCTTTTCTGTAGATTTTATCATTTCCACTCTCTATAGCATGTTTTCTTCTAGTCCCACCTTCTATTTTGTAAACCACAAAATAAGAGAATGTAAATGAATGTATCTCATTGATTTAAGAATTGATCTCTCTAACCAAATAAACAAATTTAATTTCTTTATTTTCTGGTGATGTCAGCTTAAAGCCTGATAATATTAGCATTTAAAGACAACAGACCTCTAAGAGCTTTTAACATATAAATCCAAATGAACCGCCTTTGATGTCCTATCTCCAGCAGCAGCAAGCACCAGCATGAGCACACACTAAACAAACTCCACCCTTTGAAAACCCTTGTCACCAGCATGTGTCTCTTTCCTACCATTTTCTTTTGTCTTTTTTAAAAATGACTGCACTCCCTGTGTTTTGCATAATTGCACTGTCTACCCTGCCAGCCTGTGGCTCACCACAGCGCGAGTGGCCATTGGCAATATTTTTTTCCTTTTATCAGGAAAAGAGGAAACACAAGGAATGAAATAAATGCTGAAAATTATCTTTCACACGCACAATAAAAAAAGCACACACCCAGTCTGTTCACACAATGGGCGTTTACTGATAAAGACTTGCCTTGCGACAAACAGCAATTTATGGTGTCGCTCACAAAATGGCCGTACTGTGCTTATGAAGTGAGTCCCATATGGGGCCTAATGGCATGTCTTCCCTGTCTTCAGCTATTAAGTCTTATCACAAACACAAGAATTGTAAAAACTACCAAAGACCTGTTTGTTTTACTTGATTTAATAAAGAAATAAATTAAAAATGAAAAAACAGTTCATGACAGTTGACTACTCTGCCTGCCAGAGATGGTATGATGAATGACAAGCATGGCTGGAAAGTACTTTCTTGTGGGTGCAAATATGACCTTTGTATGTACAGTGGCCACTAGTGTAAAGTGCGACTGTACATACAAAGGTCACTGCCACTGCAGAAAAGATCATTGTTTGAAATATTCTTTTACATGACTAGTAATTGTCATATTAAAAAATAGTACACTTTATTATATTACTTGGTAAGTATTTAAATTCAATGGGAAGGGTGATTTGCAATTTATGAGCAAGTACTACTTTACTTTCTACTTAATATTGCTGAAGGACACTTAAAAGGGCACACGAATGCTGAAGGACATTATGTGAGCTATTGTGGGCACTGAACCTAAGATCTGAGAATGTCCAGGAAAGTCTCTCAATCCACTTAGAGGCTACACCAACCATCCGTAAACCCCAGGAAGTACTGCCACTCCTGAATAATAATTAATGTGTTTCTGGATCAGAGGAGAAAAGATTGGTGCCATTTTTTCCTTTCTGTCTTATTCCATGATGTATGATGCACCATTACGATCCAAAAGAGAAAAAAAAAAACATTGGCTACAATTTAAGCAAATAAAGTCCCTGATAATAGTGACATCACTTCCATGTGGACCAATTAGTTTCCATCTCAGTCAAAGTGACCCTTACTGCCCACCAACACTCACACCCTCCATTCTCCACTGCTACCCACTCATGGCTGTCTTGCAGCGTGTTCACTGCCTTCATCCATTCGATAAAGAAGGCTGTAATGGGCAGTTGGTCTGGGACATTTGTCCCAGCCTTGACAGCTGCCCTGGTTAACAAGGCTGTATGCCGCAGGCTGATCTGATGAAGAGCGCTGAGGTGCCAAGGTGTGATAACAAAGAAGACTGCCTGGCCAGAGTTCAATAAATACATGTTTTTGAAGGCCAATTTTGTTTCTGGAACATTCTTGTACTGAAGCTATTTAGAGTGGATACTTTGTACCAGTGGGCTTCAGTATATTAAAATTTTACAAGCTATATAAGATTTAGATTTGTCTTGTAGACAGGGCTCTCCACCTGTCTATTCAATGGTAAAGGAAACTAAGATGTTTCACTACACTTAAAGTAAAAAAACAAGTTCCTTGCAGGTTTCCAATGTCCTTTCTGTAGCTGTAGACTAGCAGCAAATGTCATATTGGAAAGTATTTCATTTTTAAAAAAATATCAATTCTGACAATTCCAGATCTAATTTGGTTTTAGTCTAGGTTGTTGTGAACAGGGGTGACAAAGGGAAAAGGCAGAAGTGTAAGATTGGGGAAAATCTGAAAATGAGATATGGGATAGACAGGGGTGGAAAAAGAGTTTCATTTATGAGAGGTGAAGTGTACAACAGAGACAGAACAAAACAATGTAGGAGGAAGAGTTGAAGAGACAGACAAGCACAGAAAAACAGAAGGACAGATGAGGGGACAAAAGAAAAGCAAGGAGGGGCCCGCATGGATGATTAATTTCAGAAAGTGCCTGAAGCTGTGGTCTGCCCACCCCTGTCGCTGCTTTGTAGCTGCTTTGCCATGTGCACCCCCCCAGTCCCATTCGTGTAATTCAATTAGTGTGCTCCAGCGGGCCTTGATTGATTTGTTTAGGCGATCAACAAAACGGCTGGCCAAGTCTCCCTCTTTCTTTCCCTCCCTCTTGCTCCTTCCGCAGCACACTCAGCCCTGCCGGTGGTGGCACACTGTTCTTTTCATCATTTTATCTCGCGTTTTCAGTTCATCTCTCTCATTAGTCTCTCATTTCTCATCTCCTATGCTGTCGTTTCCTCTCTGTCCTCTCATCATAACACTGCTCACTAAAGCTCTACTACAGTGCAATTAAAACCCAAAATTAGCACCTCACTGTAAGTGGATACAAACTCAAAATAATAACCTTTACAGTACATGAATTAAACTCACTGACATGTACAGAAGAGTGACGGGCCTTAAGTGCACTTAATGACTGAAGAGGAATATTTAGAAAAATATCTCTACTAATCATCAACACAAAAACCTGGTATTGCAATAAGTGGAATTAACAAGTTTCACACTATGTTTGTATTTTCATGCATCATTATAAGTAGGGCTGGGGTGATTCAATTACGTAAATACATCAACTAGCATTTCGTGTGTCAAAGCATCGCTGTATCCAGTGTTGGTGGGATTCTCCTGGACAAGCTCCAGCTACAACACCTTGCCTTTGACCGTCTAAAGTCTGGGAGTCTTTTAGACAGACACTCAACAACATGGTGCTCACTAAGCTACACTGCAGCACAACTGCTGTCCACGAATACGTTAAGCAAAGTATCCAGGAGCACTCTGTCTAGACGACAACGGCAGCCCTGCAAATCATGTTTAGTTTCTGTCTCCACACAAGCACGGCACATTAGCACAAGGACACGTAGTTTGTTAAAATGTATTTTCTGAGTATTTCTTCATCATCTTCATGTTAAAAGTAATTTCTGCCCCGCTGCTGTCATAGTAACATTACACCGTGTGTCATTAAACGTTCGTTTCATATTTTCTGTTTAATGGTCACATATGAGCGAGAAAAACTGAAACTAACAGTACAGAAAACAACAACAGTACAGTCTGCGAATCCTTTCAGTTGTTTTCTTTGCCCCGAATTGATGCAGAAATACATTTGATAATTATTCTGCATCACGCAGTATTGAAATAAATCCATGTCAGAAACAAGTTTTAAGTAAAGTAGCCTAATTAATGTTATTGTTATGATTATCACAACACATCAGTGACGTGGAAATTTGATTCATAGATATGCAACTAATGTCATTATTCTAATGTGCTTCATCAGGATGATTGAATAAAATATTGATTAATTGATTATACACATTTTTGATATTTATTTTTGATAAATTGCTATGTTAATCGAGTAATAGGCAACTTTTTTTCTTTTTAGAATGCACAAAATTAGTCGTTATTTTAATCGACTAATCGAAAAAATAATTGTTAGATTAATTGATTTGAAAAACAATCATTATGTACAGCCCTATTATAAGCCTAGTACTATCCCACTTCACTGGCTGGTGTCTTTCTAAGTTTTGCTACAGCTGGTTCAGCATGATTCCCTACAACAACTCTGCAGTTGTTGTTGGGCTGTGGTATTGTGGTATTGTGCATAAATTAAAATAACTCTTGCGACTATAAAGAGCGACAACATGCGGAAAGTTACATATTAGAGGAATAGAGTATACAATAGAGACATCCAGTGTGGACACAGCAGCAAAATATGGAACTGACCTTTCCTCTCCATCTCCCTTTCCTTCTGTCTCTATCCTGGCTGTCACTTGGGCACACTCTCACACCACCCCAAGGTCATCATACTGTGATCGCACCAGCATGGGGCTCCACGTGTGATGCCATTGTTGTCAGTACCCATCTGGTGGTTGTAACGCTCCCATAAAATCAATAATGAAGCAGGTAGGGAGTCCAGCTACTTTTCTACCTATTGCTTACCTTTAGGCCAGCACCTGGTAGGCTTTATATGGAAGCATTAATGCAGATTTTACATTTTGAGAATTGGCTCATGCAACTAAAGCCATGACCATATATATTAGAGTTGATAGAGTTAATACTTTTTATTTATGAAATGATCTTAGCTTTAGGAGGTAGCCTCTGCTCAGGGTTAAACAATGTACGTAATAGGGGACTCCATTATCTGCAAAGGCAGATTAGTGATTTCTCCTCCTTGTCCTCTGCTGGACCATCGGCCATCCTGGGATCTCTCACACTTCTCTGGCATGGTTTTTGGATCTAATTCTTCGTCCACAAAGAGATTCAGCCTCTCTTCTTGTCTCCCTCTGTCCCTTTTGTGCATATTGTCCTTGTCTCTCTCTCCCTCTGTTTGTGTGTTTTCTTTGTCCTGTTTGTGTGAATGGTGTTCTTGAGCTTTGCCTTTTGTGTTTCTCGGGAGATTTCCTCATCTAACCGAGGGTCTAAGGATAGAGGGGGTCGTATACTGTACAGATTGTGATGCCCCTTGAGGCAAATTTGTGATTTGTGATATTGACCTATATAAATACAATTGACAAAAATTCTGACTCAGCAGTAGGGAAAATATGTCTTTAGGTAAGACATCTTGTCAAAAAGTTAAATTTTCTGGAGAGGAAGAGGCGATGAAAGTCTACATTAGTATGGACATGCACTTATGCAAACAAACAATTTGTGTCTCTCACACCTTGATTTTTATTACGTTTGCATCTCTCTCCAATATCCTATGATATTAATTTTCTCTCTACATAAGTGCCACAAACTCCTGATGGTGAGTCAGTGGCAGAATGCGGTAACTTGGTGGGGAGAAATCGCCTTTCTCAGCCCGCTTATCTCATTATGCAAATGAGTGTTCATGCTTTCTTTTGTTCGCCACATTATGATTTATGAGACCTTATATAAACAAAGCAGAGAATGGAGGGCTGGGTTTGGCTATGTTAGTCTTGAGTCTGAATTAATTCCTAAACCCAGGTGTTTATGAATATGT
This sequence comes from Lepomis macrochirus, assembly GCA_024633595.2. Classification (NCBI taxonomy): domain Eukaryota; kingdom Metazoa; phylum Chordata; class Actinopteri; order Centrarchiformes; family Centrarchidae; genus Lepomis; species Lepomis macrochirus. The sequence continues at coordinate 22,115,910 of JALXJV020000010.1, forward strand.
TTGATAATATGCTACCGTATAGACACTTGTGTCATTTATGGCTAATACGAAATGGCTGAAGGAGGAGGGCTCTAATGTCAAAGCTCTAATGTCAAATGAATCACACCCTTTCCTGTGCCAAACTGTATACATGAAACTAAAAGCATTTATCCCATCCCTATGAATATGGGAACAAATATGGCAAACTGAGATATTCACTTACCTGCTCAGCCTGTAAAAACAAAAGCATCTTAAAACAGAAGAATTGTTTGACAAAGCTATCATATAATTAATCGGAGTCACACTGCTTTACCTCTGTGTCATTCTCTGTCCCACCTTGATATCTTCCCATTCATCCTCTGATATTACAAAAGCTGGTTTTGGGGGGGGGGGGGTGTACATTTTGCAGTTTTTCACTCCCTAGTTTTGTCTTTATAAGTTGCTGTGCTTAGAACAATGGGTAGGGAGGAAATTAAATCAAATGCTTTTTCCCTGACATACCGTGAGTAAGTCCAGCTAGGACTCATGAAAGTGGGGGGCATTAACACACACCATGGCTATTGCTCTGTTGGTGAACATCAGGATGAGGAGGATATCAAAGCAGAGAAGGAGACAGAGAAAAAGGTTTACAGTATTCAATAGCCTGGCCTTACCAACAAATAAGGCCATCGTCTGCCAGCACTCAACTTCCTAAAACCAATCTGCTACCCTCCAGCCCCATGTCCATTTCCAAATTTAAATGTCAGAGGAACAAAGCAAACAAACCACCTCGTAATAACCCTCATTGACCCTCCCCTCTGCTTTCAACTTCCTCAGTCCTGTATCATAACCAGCCGGCATTTGAATTGTAGTTTCCTGACACTGATGATGTGGAGTAGATAGTCGGACAGCACAAACACAGTAGGCCCACAGAGGTGGAAGAACTGCACATCGACAATGATATGGGGTATTGGAGTGTGAAACACATATGATTACATTCACAAACAGGGTGTACAGAGCACACATAACACAGATGACAAAATAATGTTAGGTTTTATGGAAAGATTGTAATAGAGAGAAAAGGCCCACTTGACATCGCCCCCTATTAAGTCAGCTGGATGGAGTTAGGATAGATTATGTCTGGTTTAGTGTCAGTTAGTCTTTTTTTCTCTTTTTCATTGTGTTGGTTTAACATCTTACCTCGAATCGGGGTAGCCTCTGGAGGAGACACAAAAATGAAGACACAACATCAGTTTAGTTCAATGTTAATGTTAGTAATAGTTAGAGGAGTTATTTGAATTGGAAGGTGGATCACTGGAACTAGATTATCAAACCATTAGGTAATTTCCTACATGGCTTTCTGAGATGGGGATTTTTTCATAGAAAAAAAAACAATACCTCTCATTGCTGGTATCACAAAGGAATGGGGAGCTCTATATGACTGGCGCACTCCATTACTTTATTGTTTTTTTTTTCCCTCCGCTCCACTCAGCATTAGACATATTAAGAGAGGGAACTCAATGCGTCATTGTCAGAGCTAAAGAAGCTCTTGGTCTTGGCATGCATTTTGTCACGGTTACAGCATGAGGTGATAAGGCAGAGCAACAGACATTAATTTGACACGCATTGCTCTTGTGGCAAAAGCCTATTTGCAGCCAACTGATCTTAAATTTGAGGTCAGTAAAACAAGTTGGGGCACCACTATTCCCTTTCTGCCACTATACTACATCTCTTTTTAAATAGAGACCCCACAATACTCATTACGTCATTGAGTCAATAAGCCAGCTTAATACTGGCCCTGTATGTGATTTCAGATAGCATGCTGGTGTTCCAGATGTAAAAGAAGCATGACATGTAACACAACAGAAACGTTTAGGGTGTCCCTCATTTTACACAGACGTTGGTTCGGCTTAGTTACTACCTCTGACAATGTTCCCTCCCCCACAGTTCGGAAGTTTTATACAGAATGGCGAGGCAGAATAACGTCGCAACATTTCCGCTTTTAACAGGCTGTATAAAAGGGGCTTATATTTGAATGGAACACTCTTGCTGAGGGAGGAATGGAGTCCCCACTAAACAAGAATTTCAAGCTGTACCTTCAGGCAACAGCAAGTTAAATCAAACAGATGGAAGTTCTTATTTATCCTACAAGTTGTAAACTTGCTTAACTGTGACAGATAGACTCTTCACCTCAAGCTTCATCCCTCCTCCCTGGTCATTCAATCTCCTGGCTCTTTCCATTGTTTAATTTCACTGAGAGATGTATGTTTCTCACTTCTTTGTTTATTGTGAGTCTGTATTGTGTTACATGCCTGACTGTAAGCCAAATTTCCCATTAGGGACAATAAAATATTGAGCTTATCCAGTCAGTGGCTGGTGGGCTTTTTGAGTTGTTGCTGTGATGTAAAATGCATTCCTTATAGGCAGCGCTTTGGGTGTGGGTAGTGGAGCCAGCTTAAATTCAACCCCCTCTGCCAAGCATTAAACAGTCCTCCTGCTCTTGGCTTTTTTTCTTGGTTCAATGTTTTCCAACTATTTTTCTTTTCTTACTTAATCTGTTCCTCCATCCCCCACACCCCACCCCACCCCCACCCCCCATTTCTTAGTTTTTGTGTTTCAGTCGTTGCCACATTTCCTCCCGCTCGCCTTTCTCTTAGTCTCCCTCTCTAAATCTAAGGATGACTCACGGCAACAACATGCCTTTGGCAATCCCTTGAGACTGCCAGCGGGGTGGTGCCAACCCAGGGGAGGTTCCCTGCTTAGCATAGATGGCCTGCACAGAGCTGAGTGTCTGAGCTTAACACTACTGGTCTGGCCCATGTATGTGTGCATCCATCCATGCAAGTTGCATACAATAACATATGCCAGCCCTCTTACCATCTTGCTGAACCAACAAAATAACAATATCTTCCATTCACCCATCAATCCATTTTCTACTGCTTATCTGAGGCCAGGTCGCAGTGGCAGCAGGCTACGCAAGCTAGTCCTCAGCAACATTTTTCAGCTCCTTCTGGGGGGTCCCAAGGTGTTCCCAAACCAGATGAGAAATATAATCTATCCAGAGTGTTGAAGGTCTACCCCGAAGTCTCCTACCAGTTAGACGTGTCCAGAAAGCTTTAAAAGTAAGGCGCCCAGGAGGCAAAATTTTTGATTTGCGAAAGCTTTGCCTTCAGGCTCAGCTCCCTCTTCACCACAGTGGTCTATACATGCCCAATTTGTGACTCAGCCTGGCAATATCCTTAACAATACTTCCAAATCAAGAGAACATGTTGTTTAAGATATAAAGCGATGCCAGAAATTCCATTTCCTATACAGTACATTAAGAGGTGTGTGGCGGGTTAGTGGGGATGACATTTCAATACCTTCTTGTCAGATTGTTGTTGCAGCGCTGCATACAGAGGAGTCCTTTGTGATACCAGCAGATAGGAGGCAATCACTGAGTTTAAAGTTCTGCCTGGTTTGCAATGTACCTAGGTGGTTTAATTTCCTTTCTTTATTGTTGCTGTGAACTGTTCTGCACTCTACTTGTGTATATATCTTAAAATGTGTTAATACTTACAGTTATATATGTTAGTTTACTGTATTATCAAACTATGAAAGTGTGCTTTTGCTGCCATAAACTATAATCTAACTTAAAATTATTTAATTTTATAATTTAAGTTATTGTTAGATTGCCATTTTCTACTATTGACCATTTTGCACTTGCATGGTTTTCATATTCTGTAAACCCACACTTTCATCAGTATCCATGTACAGTGCACTAAATGCTTATATTTTAGAGTCATTGAAAAACCAGGCAAAACAACAGGGGGAATTTAATCATTTTTGCAATGATTTTAGAAACCACATAATCATAGGTAATCACAAGACAAAGGAAAATAGGGGTCTGGGAAGGTTATGTTGTTATAGAGTTAGAGTTTGATTAGAGGCTGCAGAAGCTGTTTATTTTGCTTTAGCTGTGAAGAAATTGTAGTTGGGGGTTAAAGGGTTACTAGTTAAAGGTTAGGTGAGGTTAAGGTCAAAGTTAGGTTAAGGTTAGGATAAGGTTATGGTTAATAAAGCAGGTTCGTAAAGGGAAAGGCCATCACATGTGGACCTTATAAAGGGCTGAGAGACAAAAGAGGGACAGAAAAAGAGAGGAAAGTAAGTTGGATGAGGGATAATAGCTGGAGGTTGTTCAGTTCAAAGGCAGTGGTTCCACAAAAAGTACAAAAAATGAAAAGGAAATGAGTGACTTAGGTCATTGGAACTATTGAATCATAAAGCAGCATGAAGAAATCTGAGAGTCTGGACTGGCCAGCCTGTATTAAATTACAATGGCAAATCCACCTGTGGTACAGACACGTAACCTAATGGGCATAAGCTTCCCTTCTAAGCTTTGGTCAGCCAGGGGTTGATCAGCTTAAGGTGACAATGACCTAAATATACCTCAACAGGTCGCTGACCTCCTCGCATTATGAAATGTGGCATTATTTGCTCCACAGAACACCCCATCTGTTTTGTTAAACAACCCTCTGAATATATTAAAAATATTATTGAAGGATGTAGTCTGGCCAGAGGCAATCTGGCCAGAGATGTTGCCCATCTGTGTGTGAGCTGGATGGGGTTGCGTGATTGGCTGGGTGTCAAAGTCTGACCACCCTCCAGAGGGCGCCTGGCTGACCTTCTCATCACCATAGACACTCGTCTGGAATCCTGGTGGTGTCGCAGCAGGTCTCAGGGAAAACCTGGCTACCACATCTGCAGAGGTCCTAGGCACTCCCTGCAGAGCAGCTTTGATGCCAACAAATGTGAGCATTTTCTTGTACGTTTCAGATTCAGCGGAATTGAACTCAGCATGATTCATATATTACATTGGAATGTGTATAAATCTTCGTGTGTAAGAAGCCTTCCAATGTCAGGTCACAATTTTAAACCTTTATATTAAAAGGGACCTTAATATTAATGAATATGCACTCCTCCCAATCCTCTCACTGTCTCTCTGGCCTCTGGTTAATCTGTTCTGGCTGACAAGGCAGCGAAGGCCTGGGGTCTGCAGCCACAGGGACTTGGAGAGAAATGTCAGGCTCCCTCCACACCTCTAGAGTAGCTCCTTGGGGGACCCTGACGCAAATATCAATGCCCTGCCAGCACAGCATGGTCTGGCACATAAGGAACCAGTCAGCTAGCTAGTAAGCTCGCTAGCAAAAGCTGGATGCTCTATGTTCTGGTATATATAATCAAGACTGTAATTATAATGTTTTCTTTTGGTTTTGGTGGGAATAATTCAGATCAGTATTTGCATTGTATTGTATTTAAAGTTACATGAGAACAGTTGGGGATTCTTTGGCAGGAGCTAGAGGCTGAGTTTTAAATTGTGTTTGCTAACACACTTCACAAGATCTCCTTTCTCCTACCTTGTTTCCACACAGAAGTCTCTATTTCATCAAAAACTATGACAGACCCATCAGTCTCAGAGTTACCCTCTGAATCTTGAGAGTGGGCCTGAAGCAAAAGAGCAAACAGGTTGTTGAAATTATCAACAACTTCTGTGTATTAACTTCTGTATTACCTGTTCTGTTTTTTGGATTTTTGGTAGTGAAAAAACTGAACAAACACTAAATATTAAAACGAGGAGACCCAAGATGGCTACTCAAAGTGCTGATGACATGAAAAGTTGGCAGCCTAGTGGGCTTGAACAGACAGGCCGTTTTCTCATCAGCATATATCCTGCCTGGTTGCTGAAGGAGCTTTCCAGCAAAAGAGCTACAGAAAAAAGACAAGCCCCCAAATCTAACATTACCTTACAAAAGAATGGGTAGTGAAACAAGGGAAAGTAATTTCTTTTTCTGCCTTCCTGCATATACATATAGTTTAAACTGTAAGTAAAATATGCCCAGCTTAAAGTGGTTGGGTATATTTTTGCAAGTAGGAGGAGTACACACCGTTGCCAACTGTAACTATCATTTGAGCCCTCGCCCTGTAGCATGTGCAATAAGAGGTATAGCTAGAGATTTGTAAGCCAGTGGGGATGTGAGCCAATTTGGCAAGAGAAGAAAATGCTCTCCTGAGGGTCAACCCAGCCCAAGTTTTGGATTGGAGGGCTCAGCCATACAGCAGTCCTGCAGTGGCCCTCTCCTGGAAAGAACTCAAGATTATTTCAGCATCTATCAGCACTTGCTGCACTTTCCAAGGGTATTTTGGACAGCAAAGCTGTTATTGTGAAGGCTGAGGTTCAACTGTTTACATCTTAGTAAAAAAATTATACAGTCATATGTATTGCTGGAGCAAAGTTTGTTCTATATATCTCTCCAAGAAAATAAAAATATTGTAGTCTGTGACTACACAGGAATAATTGTCTTGGACTCAAACAGAGTCAAATTATTTTCTCAAAGCCTGCTGTCTAGCAACACAGCAGAGAGAAAGGAATAGAAGAGACAGGGGGCATCAGCAGTATAAAATCTGGATAAAATGGTGAGGGAAAAGTACATAATGCCAAAGTTACTTCCAAGGTAACCTTGTACAAGATAATTGAGAACCCAAGTAGACCAGTAAAGACGAAAGGTGGTTGAACTGGGCAGTTTCTAAGTCTTACTATGCATATTAGCATTCACGTAAAGCAGGATGTTGCCTCAAAAGACTTGCTCAGCAGGTCTTACACATATAAAAATAAACTGTGCTGCTTAAAGGTGGGCCATGATACCTAACCACTCCATCCCCAACTCCTGTGCTTGCTGGCAGGGAGGCATAAGGAGGAGTGAGGACGAAACAAAAGTAAAAGTTAAGGATTAATTGAAACAGAACATAGGGAACAAGTGGCAAAAGAGGATGAGGGTGAGAGGAAAGCAGGGGATGCATGCATGTTGGAAAGTAGTTTAAATATGCCGTCTGCTTCAAGGAGAGTGGGAGGGCTTGCAGGGCTTGCAGGGCTTTGCAAGGCACTTACCAAATCTTTCTGAAAATGACAAAACAAGAGGAAAGTAAATAAAAAAAGGGAAAAACAACACAGTTCATTTTAGGCTGGGGTTGAAAGTGACTGCCACGCAAGAATTAAAGTAACGACGGTAACGATATGGTAACCCTAGTTCTATAAGCACAGACGGAGCCCTCTACTGGACTCTATGGGTACTACCTCCTCCAATCACATGCACGCACTTGCCCACGGAAATTTTATCGTGCACGTAGCAGACCAACAGGACCTCGCTACTGATACGTGCGTGACGTATAAATAGCAGTGTCCCTACTGCCTCATCGTCCGACCGCCTCTTCAGCAGACAGCGTCAGAGCGGCAGGGCTCATCGGTAGAGGGCTCCGCCTGTGCCAACAGAACTAGGGTTATCATATCGTAACCTTCGTTCTATCTCACACAGGCTCCGCCCTCTACTTGACTCTATGGGTACAGTGGGTGGAGCCCGATGACTGTCTGCCCTAGCCGTGACAAGCCAAAGTCCACCACACCAACACCAAAGCCTAGACCACCACATTACTGATTGACAGAATGATGGGACACCCCTGAGAAGGCCGCTGGACCGATAGGGACTTGGCCTGACCATTAACACCTGCACTGCCCTGACTTCTCACTGAAATATCAGGCACTGCCAGTGTATGTTCCCCCTATACACCCAGTAGTCACCAGATCCTCACTTTTCAGATCCTAGGTTGCACTTGCAAGCTGGATCCCGAGGAGCCCGACATATCCAAGAGATAGAAGTGCACAAACAGGCACAGTAAGGGACAAGATGCAATTGTGCAGATCTCTTCGACACACACCCTGCCGAAAAGGATCGTAGACACTTCCACACTTCCGAGTGGAATGTGCACGCACCGCTAAGGGTGGGTCTGTTCCCACCCGTGCACAGGCTTGGGAGATTCACTCACTAAGGCAGCTAGCCAGGCTCTTCTTGGACAGGGGTTTACTGACTGCACTATCACTGAAACAGATGAACAGCTTACCAGTACATCGAATGGGGGCTGTGTGCTCTATATAGGACATTAGCCTAGCACACATGGACACAACAGATGCACTCACCTCCCTGCACCCCAAGTGGGGTAGGGGGCTAGAAAGCATCCAGATTTACTGTCCTGGACCAGAACATGCTCCTTATGTTCTTAAGAACAAAGGAGGTGTGTTGTCTCAATCTGGCTACACTGTGGACACCAAGAACCAGCGTGCAGCTGAGGTGAACCGACATGCACACAGCTCACCTTTTTAGTAGAGGTGAGAGCAGGGCGCAGGGCTGTTCAAGAGAAAGCATTTTCAATGAGGACTGCTCCAGGAGCTCATAAGGTGCAGATATTAGAGTCACCAACACAAGCAGCAAGTCCTACTGAGGCGCAGAGAGACACATCACTGGTCGCTGTCTTCTCACACCCGGCAGAAAGCGTATCACGAGGGAGTGGGTGAAGACTGTTCTGTCACCAAACCCACTGTGACAGGAGAGATAGCTGCAGTGTGACAGCCCCTTCTCCATCAGACCTTGCAGGAAAGAGAAAACAGATCCCACCGAACAGGTAGGCAGATCTGTCTTCCTCTCAACGCTGAAAGCCCAACCACTTAGCTTTACAGCAAGACGTGGTGGAGACTGCCCAGTGCCCACCGCTTGGATGGTCTGTGCGACCTCAGCGGATAGACCAGCCTGAGTCTGTCTCTCCACAATTTTAGGAGGAAACAAATGGAGAGGCTGGTCCAACACCAGCATTGTGCATATGAAGCCCCACCATTTTGACGTAGCCCCCCAGACCAGAGGTACAGGCAAGGGCTCTGTCACTGTTGGCTGCGTCACTTCTACCAGAATGACGAACGACCGTTCCCGCTTCACCTAACTGGAGGGATGAGATGGGGTTGGGGGCGAACGCAAACAGCAGCCCTTCTGGCAATGGCGCATGTGTAACACGTCCATCCCCCAGGGTGTGCTGTCTTGTGGCTGAATTGAGAACCACAGCGGGCAGTGGGTGTTGGCAAACAGATCCACCTCTGCTCTCCCCGAAGCAACCTCAGATCTGCTAAACCACATTGTTGTGCAGTCTCCACTAGGGGTGGGGATCTCTGGGCACCTCACGATTCGATTTGATTATGATCCAGAGGGCTGCGATTCGATTATAAAACGATTATAGATGCATCTTGATGCATCATATTTTTTCTATACAGGATCCCTGGATAATTACTAAGCATTTAATTTACGCATTAAAATCCAAAAGAAACATTACATTAATAAATAAGTCTTTTTAGCAACTGTTACAGGACCCAAGGACGCTTTACACATAGTTACAGTGACAGAACAACAAAAAGTCATTCAGGATTGAATGCCTGGGTAAAGAGCTGTGTTTCAGTAGATCTTTGAAAGTGTCCAGACAGGGAGCGTTTCTGTGGGGATGACTTCCAGAGGGTGGGGGCAGTGACGCTGAAGGCTGCGGAGTCTGGTGTGGTGGACAGAGTGAGCCCTTGGTCCAGCCGTTGGGGAAACTACAGACTTTTATTAACGGTCAAACAGCGACCTACGCTGCACATTTACTACCAGACTGAAACTTACTGCTAATATTTTTCACCGCTAACTTTCACCGTCACTTTCTGCCACTTATGAGGGACTAAAAAAGACATATATATATATAAATAAATAAATAAATAAATGCAGAAATAAATTAAAATTAAATATATTTTTGTAAAAAAAAATGCGATTTCTGTATTTATTTCTGTATTTCTACATTTATTTATATATTTATTTAGACATTTATTTATATATTTATATATACATTTATTTATGCCTGTATTTCCACATTTCCACATTTATTTTTCCTTGCGCTGTATGCTAATAGAGTGGGTGGTGCCAACATCAGTCTGAAGCAGGATTGGTTAGCTGGGGGCCGCATTGCAAACCAGACAGAAGCAAGCGATTCATCTACATGACACAAGCCAGCTACACAGTAGATTCCTTTAGTCCATAACCTTAGACATTCAGTGTCCATGTACATGGATTCATTAACGGCCCTGGTTATTACAACAACAGCTAGAGTAAGATTTTTCCACTGCTGGTGAAGTTTTTCGTAGTTAAAAGACTTGGTGAAAGGATTACTCTGGGAAGGCCCTCCTCTCGGATTTCAACCTTCAACCAACCGGATTTTTTACAGCGCCATTTTCCTGTTCAAAGTCTGTGGTAAGTGTCTCTAAATGACTTATTAAATCATTGTTTTGCATTTCAATAGAAGTGTAATGTAGAATATTTTTGTCCACCTACACTGCAGCCGACTGTATGTCTTAAAACACAGAATTCCGAAGGGCTGACAGAGTTGATGGCTAACGTTAGCTCAAATGTGCCATTAAATGGACCAGCAAAAGGAAAAAGCCTTAACTTAATCCAACCTGCTAAACTATATTTCAATTGAAAAACTAATTTAGTGCAACATAACTGATGCTCCAGCAGCAGGCACCGAAACGCAGTCTTAAACTGGCCCGGGACTACGGCGTAAGTTACTGTTAAGGCTGCAGCCTCTGCTGCTCTGTGTCGGCTCCAGCACACACACACAGCGGCCAGCGGAGGGCGAGGCCGCAGTGTGCACCGTGTTAGGAAGGGAGCTCTAAACTACACCGGTTTACTGCTGCTACGCTCGTTTGTGTAAGTATGTGCCATTAAACCTTCGTGACTAAAATTTTATATCACTTTCAAATCCACCTGTGTGCAGTGTAAAAATGTAGAAAGTCTTGTCTCTCATCTGCTGTGTTACAAGCACAGCTAACGTTAGCTTGGCAATTAAAGTTAGCCAAACGTTACAAACAAGCTAAATTATTATTTTTTTTAATTAATTAATTTTATTTTATTTTTATTTATTTATTTTTATTACAAACAAGCTAAATTGACAGCTGTCTTTCTGTAACATTAGTCTAACTGTTTAGCTTAGTTTGCCCTGTAGCTTACAATTTGGCACACTGTTGTAAACTCAGCTGCTGGCTGAAACGAACCAGCTGCTCCTCTACCAGGTAAGGTTACCTGCTGGTGCGACAGTTTAACTGGTGGCTAAATTAACTGAGCACAGACCATGCTACATCGTAGCCCACATTCTCAGCTGATTTTAGTTTCTACACCCCCTGCTTCCAACTTGTGTGTGTGTGTGTGTGTTTGCTAAATGAGTGAGTGATATGGGACAGGAGCGACGGTAGATACAGCTGTTGGATCACGAGTTAACGTGAGCATGTACCGAGGACACAGCTGCTGTGTTTGGATAGAGTGAGTGTAAAGTTAGCCTAAACTTCCAGACTGTTTCTCTTACGCGTGACAAACTGTTAATCTCACATCAACTCGACGTCAGATAAATAACGATACATGATACAAATGCTGACTGGCAAGACAATGTTGGTAACGATTGCCAAGATAGCGGAATATAAACGTGATCGATGGTACGAAGCTGTATCACAGGTTAATCTGGGCGCTCTGCCACAGCTAACGGCGTCTCTACTTTGCGGTCAAACACATCAGCCTGTTTCCCTTAAGAACACGCAAGAACACATGTAAACCGACCGTAGCACAAATCAGAAAGACAGCATGCACTTTATTGACGTTTTGAACAGCGACAAAGTCACCTCCATTATCAGCTCACAGTCCTCGCTTTGAACAAATCTGCAGGTGAGAGACGTCACTGCGAATCATCGTGCAGGTGACGATGTAGCCTACAAACTACATTCAGAAGCAGATATCTACATGAAAATACATTACGTAGATAAAGTTTTCTGGATGTTTGTAGTCAGTGGATCCTGAAGCCACGGTGGCAACACATCTGGGACTATCACCAGTTAATTTCCACCAGTTAAACGGTCACACTGGCAGTAACGTTAAATGACTGCAGAGAGAACAGGAGGAAAGACTGAAACAGACTGATATCTTCATTTTTTGGAAACATCACTCAGTACTGTCACGTCAGATATTGGCTTTATATTGACTTTGCTCATAACATTATTTTTGCTGCTCTATTAACAGCATTTAGTTGTATTTAGAATATTCAACACAAACCCTATATTGATTTTAAAAACAACCTGGCAGCCAATATGCGCACTTCAGTATTTTTTTTATTTATGCCAAGTGATATCATCATCTGAATATATAACAGTTTTATCGCATTTTCCTCTCATCGTTCAGGCCTTCCTCACGCCCTCGTTCGCTTCTTTTCTTATTTGCTTATTTGTCTGTTGCTTGCTAGGATGGCTGAACACGCAAAATGGTCAAAGGCTTCGACACATTTTATTTAAAGCCAGAGATGGTGCTACCAGTTAATATTTACAAACTAATGAAGTGTTGCAGGCTGCGGATGTGAACGCTGGTTTGAAGTCAGTATTTCAGAGAGCAGTAACTGTGTCTATTGTGGTAATGATAATAAGTTACACACAAACACACGGTGTAACAATAAACCAAATCCACGGTTCGGTTCAGACTTTGATTTTAGAGCCATGGTTCGGTTCATGTCGCGGTTACCCCCCTTTTATTTATTTTTTTTTGATAAAGGTGAAATGTGTCAAAAAACTGCATCATGAGATGCTCTGGCCTTGTCTTGTCTTGTTCTTGAGATTTAATAAGTCATGTTTGTTTTGTTACAGTCCCCAGTTTCTTTCACATAGTGATATATTTAATAGTTTATTCAGTGAAATTTAAATATCAAGTTCTAATATAATAATTCCCACACTAATGGTGAGTTACAGTATATAGCAATATCATGTTTTTACCACTGATTTGTCGTGTCTCATGGTCAAAAGGTATCACTGAGTGTGTTTCGGGGTATACCCTTTGGTTATCTTACCTATCTGACTCAGTTTGTGTTTGTTCCCTAAGCTTTCATCGAGTTCTCCATCCCAGCTGGCAGCAGAGGCATCAGAGTTTATGATGAGATGGGAACTTAATGTTTCACCATAGTCTATGGATTATGACTAAGACCCAGTTATACTTTGGTTGTGAAAAACCAACAAATGTTTTTTATTTCTTCTCTCCTCCCTCTCTCTCTTGAACTACACTTAGATTCCAAGGATACAACCTCTTCCAGCTCTTCCAGTCCACCAGGCCACTGCTTGATGTCATAACCAAGTCAGCACTGTACGTTTCAGTTTGTGTCTCAGATGATCCCGTCATCCTGGATGAGATTTATTGCAAGAGCCTCCTTTGCACAGTTTTTTGATTGGTAGCTATTTCTGTGGGTGTATTTACTGTAAGTTGTTCATGATTATTTATTTTAGTGAATACTTTCTTGTCTTCTACTCCTTTTACAGTTGGTTGAATCTGCACTGAACAAGAAACCTGGTGGTAGTGGTATCATCAAGGCGAAGAAAGCTCTCACTCACTCCTCACAACAACAGATGATTAAAGGATGATCTCAGTATTTTTAAACCTGGTTCCTATTTTCACTTATTTTGGTGTTGAAATGACTCGTGTAGGTACAGAAATTTTTAAATCAGTGCAGTAGGGCTGCAGGTAATGATTTGATTATTCAAAGCTTCGATAGATTATTTCAATGATTCAGTGATGCGTCATTTAACAAGTACTTTGCTTGGCGCGGTGGTGTTCACTCTACTTGACTGATCGGTGACAGGGAATCACAAACACTACAAGAGCTGGTGTCTGTGTCACCTGACGCTGGTCTCCAAATCATGTTTTGTCAAGAAAACACGTGAAATGTGAAACAGAAAATGAGCGATCCTGCACAGGAAACAGCTGTTTGTTATTATAAAGATGGCGTTTATAAAGACAAAGAATATGGGTAAAGGATGGATTAGCACACGCAGGTAGCAGGGATTGTCTGAGCTACAGAGAGAGCTGCAGGTGAGTTAAAAGGTGCAGTTCCCCGACTTAGATCATGACTGTGAGGTTTCAACTCGCAGCTCAAAAAGGAGAACAACGGACGCACGTGGTCACATTTTCAGCTGAGGACTGCAGCTTATTTTGGTTTCAACTGTATGGGTGGTGATGGCGCAATGGATGAGACAAATGCCTTTCGTGTGAGAGACCTGGGTTCAATCACCCACTGTGACCCATCCAACATTGTGTCCTTGAGCAAGACACTTAACCACCCATTGCTCCAAAGGTGTGCGACCTCTGACATAAGTAGCAATAGTAAGCCGCTTTGGATAAAAGCGTCAGCTAAATGAATAAATGTAAACTCAACAATCAGTCGTGACTTTAGTTAAATGTTAAAGTTGCTGTTACTGTTACCTTGTCTGTGGTCTGGCTGCTTTTTGGTCAGGTACCATTGTGCTGTTGCTGAGGCGACATAAATTTTGTTTTACGGTGGACGGACATTACGGAGTTGTTTTTTTTCTTTAGCTTGAAATAATCCCAGACTTCGGATTAAAAAACTTTCTTTTTTGTCGCTCGCTGTTTTTTCTCTTCCTCCACTTTACAAACAGCTCCATCATAATTACGTCGTGTTTACAGCGTAAGCGCAATGTGCGACAGTAACAAATGTCCCTGCAAAACACTGTTCTGTATCATTACATGGATTAAATGAAGCATCGATGCAAAGAATTTGGGTCGAAGCATTTAATGAATTGATTTTATAGATTTAATTGATGAGTTGTTTCAGCCCTACAGTGCAGTATAATAGTGAGTGCTAAGAGAGCTGTCGCACTGAAACAGAACTACAAACTAAACCTTGAGGTTAAATGTTTTTATTTTTAATAAATTGTATGGATTACATGGATGTTATGGTGGTTGTTTTTCCCACTGCAAACATTAAAAGTTTTACTTGTTTTAAGTAAGTGTAAGCTGGACATGCTAAAGTAGAAAATTGTAAAACTGCACTTTTATTTCAACATGGTGTTTGGCAAGAATAACACTTAACGGTGAGTAAATATGAGTGAATTTTATCATTTGCAGGAGTCAATGAAAGCGCTCCTAGTGGCAGCAGAACAGAATTGGCTTCTGCCCACTCCACTGAAGTCAAGACAGTAGTAGTAGATCTGATCACATCGCTATAACCAATCCTGCTTCAGACTGATGTTGGCACCACCCACTCAATTAGCATATGCGTACAGGCATAAATAAATATGGAAATAAATATATAAATGTATAAATAAATCAATAAATACATACACATATACAGAAATAGCCTTTTTTAAATGTCCAAAATTAATTTTAATTTCTTTCTGCATTTAATTATATATACATACATATATACATACATACATATATATATATACATATATATATATATATATATATATATATATACATATATACATATATACTATATATATATACATATATATATATATATATATAGTATATATATATATATATATATGTATATATATATATATATATATATATATATATATATATATATATGTATATATGTATATATATATATATATATATATATAGGTGTGTCATAGCCACTCGCTCTCTCTCACTCGCTCGGCTTCACACACACAGCTGCAGGTGTCACCATGCTGGCAGTGTGCAAGTTAAAATAATTAGTTGCGCATTGATATTAATGATTGTGTGACATTTTGGGGTTATTCATTCCACAGCGGTGACTAATATAGGGGGACACTGGTCTCTCTGTTGTGTGCGCTCCACAGACGGTCCGGGCGCTGCGCTTCTGCCAGTTCTGCCTTTTGCGTTCCGTCAACATTATGTTATCAATTAACATTTAAATAATCGATGTTTTAGACATTTGTGCATCAAATAATAATTTGCCACGTCCGCATCGCGATGCATCTAAGAATCGATTATTTCTCCCACCCTTAGTCTCCACCCGCTCGGTTGGGAGCCAGCCCTCGACATGAGATCAGCCACCGCCATTCTCCAAGCCTGGGACGTGAAGGGCGTTCAGAGACAGCAGGTGTTCTGATGCCCACGTCTATAGGTTCCCTGCCAGCGCCAACAGAGCTGTGGATTGGACTTCGCCCTGTCTATTGATGCACGCGCTGAAGGGAACGCACCACCAAACTAGAAACAAAACCTGGAGTGGATTGTGTATGTGTGGTGTGTGGCCCCCTTGGCTCTCCTCGGAGAGCCACAACACTCACTTCACTTCCTTCCCCATCCAGTGAGAGACTCATCTATGAAGACTGACATGGATGAAGACACCCTGCCGAGCAGCACCCGCGATCATCAGCCTTTGGACCACCCTCTTGTCCATTATGCTGGTTCAGGTGGCAGAGATCCAGAATGGCTCAGAAGCCTCTCATCTTTTTGGGGACCAAAAGCATATGATGCAAGACCTCTGTGCATTTCATGCGCAGAGATGTCCTAAGACAGCCTGCTTCAGCAGAAGTTGCTGGATCTCAGCGGCCAGGAAGTCCACTTCCTCTTGAGAGGATAGACTGGCTTCCATTATGTCCAGGAATACTGGTGGTATGTAACAGAACTGAAGAGAGTAGCCTCGTCTCAGAATGATGTCCACACAGCTTGTCAGCATGCAGCGGCGTCGCCATTCTGCATGAAAATGTGTACCCATGTACGCATCTTCGGCACTCTCCACAGCCAAACTTTCCATAAATGGAAATTTAGCCCAAGGGGGGTCCAACGTCGAATAGGTTATAGTGTCCCTGAACGCACCAGGCCCGGTTGCTCCCTAGTGTCTTGAATGCACCACAGCTCGCTGCTCCAATGACGGCCCAACGTGAAACAGTGTCACCATGAGCGCGTTGTCAGTCAATATCAACACAGCTGCCGAGTGAAGCAGAGTCAGGACAGGGCATCCTCCTCTCCACTGCAGCGAGCTGCTGCTGGGAGAATGAGCCGCTGTTCACTGTGATAAGTGCCACGGGCCGCACCGATGGAAGAGACGTGTTGCCTGGTTGTGTCTCTCCGGCTATATCTGACCTAAATTGGCGTTAGCTCGACTCATGCCGTCGTAGCTCGTCAGCTGAACGCTGTGCTGGTTCGATTGAACATATGTTGACAATGTGGTTGTGTGTTTTAGGAACACACACACACTGTCAGTGAGCTAGCAGTGTTCCCGCAGACAGTGTCGTGAGTGCACAGGGAACGCAGTTAGTTCGCATTGCTGCATTGTGTCACCGTCATGGCAGTAGCCCTTCATTCGTCTGCCAGGTGATGTAGGCAACCCATTGCGCGGGCCGGACAGCCGGCTAGCAAGGAGGAAGCCCAGGTCCTACTACCGTCTCGCACGGATGCCACCAGGAGAGTGACGTGGGACATGGGCTTCTGTCCCAGTGGTTTGAATAGCGCAGCAAAGACCTGGGCCCTCACACTGTCTCTCTCGAGCTTAGCCGGAGAGCAGTGTGGGCCGTAGGTTTGATCATTAGCATCAGTGAAAGTGCAGTGGTGTCTTAGAACGCACCACGGTCGGAGTTGGAAAAGGCCAACCAGGCCTTGAATGCACCACAGCCGGTATGACTGTGGTTGACACATCACCCAGTGTTGACATCAGCCTCAAGCTCACAGCTTCCATGTGAAGCAGGGGCAGGGTAGACAGCCTCGCCTGCTGCAACGGGGGCTACAAGCCGCTCATGGAGGAAACGAAACCAACCAAAGCAGCATGCAATCTCTTTCGTCCCGCTATACCAAGAGACACCTAACTTTGGGTGTCTCTCTCCGGCTATAGCGGACTTGCCTAACTGCGCTGTGACCGCTCGGCGAAAGAGATGTCGGTCAGGCAGCCTCTCTGTTTATGTAACAGGCTTCCACCGCAGGTGATCTAGCAAAGCACCTTTGCGAGTCCTCGTGGGTGCGCTGGGAATGCAGAGTTACAGTACACTGCTGCATTGCACAGTTTCCATGGTAAGAACAGGTCGTTTCTTGGCTGTCATGTCGTGGAAGCGGACCGTTATGGCCGTGCGGACTGGACGGTCAGGCTAGCGAAGTGGACGCACGGGCCTCACCCACCCTCTCACTCGGTTCTGACCGGGAGAGCGGCATGGACCGTGGAGCAAACCGTTAGCTTAGCATCGGTAAGCACAGCAGTGCGTTCAACACGGCTAGCTCAATGGGATGGGGTTGGTGGTGGGGAATTAGCACTTTAAGAATCTAATGTGTTTCTAATAAACAATTTAACATTCACAAGCATCACCACAGTGTACACACAAGCAACACATGTTACAACAGTGGCTTTGTGAACACAAGGCCACAGGGCGAACCCTTAGCCTCACCCCAGGAGTTAACGTTAGCTCTTTGATGAGAGAAGTTAACTTAGCTCTTTGAGGAATGTAATGAAACATGTTTTACTCAAAAAATGTTTGTTTCACATTCTCAAAAGCCTTACCATAGTTTCACACAATCAACACAGGTAAAACAATGGCGTTTTGAACACCAGACGGGGGACTGTGGCAGCGTCAGCAGGCCTCTCTCCCTCCATAACGGTCACTTGGTCTGTCGTTCCCTTCCCCAGCCGCAGGTCAGCTGGTGGGGGGTGGGGGCCTGGACTCATCCGGGCAGAACATGGGTCACCTCGCCCGGGTGCAAAGATAATTTTCTAGCAGTGGCGTCTCCATCCATGGAGGTGGTGAATTCAGTGAGCAGTTCACCGTTTGCTGAAGAAAAAAGCATGCTGAGGCAGTAGGTACACTGCTATTTATACGTCACGCACATATTGGTAGCGACGTCTTATTGGTTGGCTACATGTACGATAAAATTTCAGTGGGCAAGTGCGTGCATGTGATTGGAGGAGGTAGTACCCATAGAGTCCAGTAGAGGGCGGAGCCTGTGTGAGATAGAACTACAGTTTAGGCGGGTCTTGTGGGTCTTGTGACCTTAGTATATTAGTTTTAATTACCATCATTAAAAAGTGGAAGGAGCAATACATTTTCAAGTTACATAATGTAACTTGTTCAACATAAATTCTATTTACTATTTATAATTCTAATTAGGCACATGTTTTTTTCAAAAGAAAATCAAATTAACCCATCCGGCTGTCAATTGTAAAATAGTAAAATATCAAATTATGTCTTATTTTTCAATTGATTTTTTTTGGTTGTAATAGTTTTTTCACCAGTTTTAATTTGTGTTATGGGTCACATCCAAATGTAATGTGTTGAAGACTCCGAGATGTGCACTAAGACACATCTGAGTTTCAGACACAAATACAGACAAAAAAAAAAGACAACAAACCAGTAGTCTGTTTCAGTCAGACAAGACACACAAAGACAATTTAAAAATCATGACAGATAAAGACAGATGATACAACTGTTAGACAACAGGCAGGAAGCTGAATTTCTTTGTCCATCATCAACAAACGCTCAAAACTCACAAAGCTATGTTGACAAGGTCACCACCAGGTAACCCAATTTCAACATAGAGCTGAAGATTATATACAACCTAAGAAACAGCTGGTGGAGTAGACAGGCTGAATTTACATGAGAAACAAAGAACAAAATCTCTAACATTTCTGTAATTCTCTATACATCTTGAATTTATTCATCATTTTTTCTTTCCAACATGATAAAACTTAAATGCAAAACAAACAATTTTGAATACTGTCTGTTAAAGTTCCATGATTCTACAATATTACCCAATACCACAATTTCACTGCAATAGCACAGTGATTATATACAATTGCAGTCAACCTCTGAAATCACAATTATAATTGTTATAACATAATTACGCCACTCATGTCATCTGCTTTTCAAGATAAAATGATCGAAATTGACCAAAATTATACAGTACCTGTCAAAGCTATTTTTCAGTTTGTTCTTGCCTAGTAACAGCTTATAAACCTCTTGGTGTGGTATTACACTGATATGTATTAGTATTATTAGTAGGGTAAAATTGTGATATCATGACAACTTTATTACAAGGTGCAGTGAATCTGAACAGTTATAGATACCCTGTGGAGTTTCTGACCGTGGAGCAATGTTTTTGCAAGTGGGTCCACTTGTGTTTTATGAGGAGACACTAACATGTTTGTTAGAACTCTCGGAAACAAATTGCGCATTTTTGTGAGAAACACTGAAAGTAAACAACTTTTGTTTGTTTGCAAGAAAACACCACAGAACACCTTTAAGGATAAAGGCCTAAAATGTTTAGGAGAAGGCTGGCAGTGCAAGAACATGAGCATGAAGGTGAAAACATTAATGTTTTGTTTTCCCTAAAAGTTCCCTGTGGAGGCTCGTTGTCCTCAAATTAAAGTCATAAAGCACTGACTGACAGCCTTCTCCAAAGCATCTCAGGACAACCTCACATCCCCAGAGGAGGTCCCTGGGTCACTATGAACCAAGAAACAGTTTTCATCACAGTTGTAGAACATCACCCTGGAGAAAGAAAACAGTCACACGTATTTTGGTTTTGTTTTGAAATCTTAAAAGACAAATGTCTACCAAAGTGCACCAGCAAATTAAACATGAAACATTTTTAAAAGTAAAGCATCTTAGGGAGCTGTGGACTATATTTGGCAAGACATTTGCAATAATGACATGACAAATTGATTCTTTTGCGTGTACAGCTCATAGAGGCCACAACTGGTGCAGGAACTGAATGGCAACAGACTCTTTATTTAGTGTTGTCTATGCTGATTTACGTTTGCAGCAACAAATCAAATAGGAGTCAATGGATTTTTCGAATGGTGACAAATCATTGACCTAAAATATCTACCCCTTATTGCCCATGGCCACTCTAGGGCCTAGACTTAATTAGCTATATAATTAGACTTTGCTTTACTGGGCCTCTCAGTGGGGTTTAATCAATGGGAACAACACAACATATCCACCACTGAGTTGTGTCAGTAGAATGTGGACCTTGCTCTCACTGTCTACTATGACACACTTCTGGGATGTTGTAAATCATTTGCCCTGATTCTGTAATAAACTTAAACTTAATTTGACACATCTTTTGGATGATTTTCCAATGTCTTAATAACATGGCTATCAACCTTTGGATTATGGTATGCTTTTCATGTAGCAATCTAATAAATTAGGTTGTCCTGATGATTTATAATGCTTTAAACATAGTAAACACCCAAGTTTAGTGGGGTTAACACCCATTTGTTTTACTTTTCAATGCAAAATATTATGTTACATCTATACTTCACCACTGTCATTAACCTTAAAAAAAGCATAGTTTTTAGTACCTAAAAGGTTTACATGTCAACAAATTTTCCACCTGAAAGTGAAAAACCGTGAAGTTTCTGTGAGTGTTGCAGTAACTGATACCAAACAATAATATGTGCTCCCAAGCTGGACATATGAATATGTTGAAAAGCTAACAAAGCGTTCTCACTTCTCCCAGTATCTAACACATTTTTTGGTGAGAAAAAGACTAGACAACGCAAAGCACAAAAATAACCATGTTAACTACTGCCAAAATATCCTGGGCAATGAAACAAGTGCTGAAGTTAATAAGAGGGGAAAAAACATTAATATAACGCTTGGGCTTTTCTTACCTGAGCGTAGTTGTTTGATTCGCCCATTACTTGCACTGGGGTCAATGGGCAGGAAGTCTTTGTACCAGGTGATTTCTGGGTCAGGGTTTCCACTGGCAGCACAAAGCATGGTGGCTGTTCGAGTACGCTCCACTACTTTGAGTTGAGGGCCCATGTCAATGTTAGGGAAGCCTGGTGGGAGTAGGTCCTCTGTGAAAAGAATAGAATAACAGGGTATGTGAGTCCTCTGACTTACAAAACCAGATTTTATGACTGATATCATTTCCATAATTGCTACAGCTGAGAACAAAGTAAATTATACAGCTGTGATTGCTCTTTTTCCCCCGCACATACTTGTTAGAAAGAAGATCTTTGGATCTGTCACATGTAGGACTTAGCTAATACTGACCTATGAGTATGTAATATGTAATAAAACGATCACAAAATGAATGTCTGAAGGTAAATGATTGTACTAACATACTGTAGTATTATGTGTACTTATGTGTGCTTGTAATTTTAACTGTGGGATAATGATCATGTTACTTGACATAACATGAAATCTTATAATCTTATGCCCAAATCAAATCAAAAGTGTAAAATCAAAAAAGCTGATGCATTTGTATTCAATGTTTTGCTTTATCTCAGAAGTCTAATCCCAATGTATCCTTATGACTGAGACAAATGAATTTTAGGAGTGTAAGATTACAGCAAACCATATAAATAGCCAGATAAATTAATAAATCAATTGCGGATATAAGGCTTGAATAAACATGTAAATTGCATTTCATGAAAAATCCAACTTGCCCAGAGGGCTGCGTTAAGGCACTGAAGACATTAAGGAACAAAGATCAAGAAAAGCAAGCTTTGAGCTTTTGAGTTTTGATTTTCTCTTTCTCAGAAAATGAGTCAGCATTCTTTATTTTATTTTCCAATAATGCACAATGAGATTAAAATGTCTTTTACAAGTGAGACCTAGCCAAGGCAGGGTCAAATAGCAGAAACAAACACATAACATGAGCAGAAACATCACATCACAACAGAAACAATAGGTATAGAAAAATATATATATTACATAATACAGTGCATTAATAAGGCAGCAATATTTAGACATGTGATGTTCGGTTAATTGAAGCAACTGCAGATAGCAGTGAGCACATCCATAATTTTAAGTTTAAAATAATTTAAAGTGATAAGAGTCTCAAGTTTGAGCTTGGCCAAGTCCAGGAACAAGACCTGAAGTAAAATAGACTTGTTTTGCCTGCCTCTATACCTGCATAAGTCACTTACTTACACCCTTAAAATTATCTAGCTAATGGTTAAAGAAACAATCCTGTGTAGGACAGTGACTCCCTGCATGTATTCTCTGTATATAATGCAGTAAATAACTGGCTTGAAATGCAAATTGGAGGGGGATACAATTGAGTAAAAAAGTAAAAAGAGAAGAAATGCCTGATAATCGTGGCACTTTCTTTCTTTACTTTGCTCATGTTCAGTGAAATAATTTACACTCAAGACAAGACACTCAATACTACACAATTATTTCCCTATTATGAGAAGAGAGTGTAGTGAGCTCTATGGTCAATGTTCTACTAATGCAGACTTCATGCTCTCTTGGGGCAATTAGTCCCATGGGTCAGATCACTTGACCTCTATCCCGACTGGAGCCAGAGCAGTGACTCATTCTTAGATGATGAGAGCCGAGAGGGAAGTACCCTGAGCTGTAATATGCATCAGAAGCCCAAGTCCACACCGCAACTCAGAGATGATTGACTGACTAAGATGCTAGCCAGTGGCACAGCAGAGGTCACTGTTCATCTGGAGAACCAATGACCTCATGTCCACTCTGCAAACATCATGGTGGTGTTGTCGGCACCCGAGGAATGCTAAATTAAGGGTAATTAGGTCAGTAAGATGAGTTGTACGGTCACAGACTCGGGGTCGGTTTTACATTTTCTACCTTGTACAAATAAGACTGTGAGCAGTGAAATCATCATGGATTAAAATGATACTTAAATCAAAATCTTCTATTTTTGACCAATGTCATTCCATTTATGAAAAAAGGATGGTAAATAGACTATATAGATTATGTTAAAGAGGTGGTATTATGCTTTTGGGCTTTTTCCCTCTTCTTTATTGAGTTATATATCTTTTTGTGCATGTAAAAGGTTTGCAAAGTGAAAAAGCCCAAAGTCCAGCTTCACTTTCTTTACTTGTGACATCACAATGAAAATGCATCATAAAGCTTGCCAAGCGGCTAGCGGGGGTCAGGCACGCCCTCAAACCAAGCTAGTCTGAGCGGAGGCCCTTTGGCTCGACTTGCCTTTATTTGGTTTTCCATTGTAGAAATGTTGTACCTGCTTCCAGGTACTTTTTTTCATATCACCCGACCTCCGTCGAGGTTTCAAAGGAGCTGAGGGTTGCTAAAATGTAACATGAAAACACGACAGACTGCTGATTGGTCAGAGAGAATATTCACTATTCACTGCATCATCATTGCTGCACCAGACAGAGGCCAGCAACAGAAAGTTTTATACTTTACAGTTTTCGTATGGAATTTCATCACTAAATCCACTTCTGAGAAGTTTTGAGGTGAGAAATCAGCTGTGTGGATTTCGAAAATTGAAAGTTTTATGAGAAGTGATGGCAGAACAAAAATGTGCCTGAATATTTTCGGAGTTGAGGAGCTCTGCAAGTGGCTGCTGGGGATGCCTGTGCCAACCCATGGGACGAGCGTGTGAAGCTGGCCAGCTGCCCGCTCACAGAGCCCTCTGCTCCCGGCGTCACACAGACCGCTGCAGCAACAACGGCAGAGGAAAACACAGCTGGAAGGTTTTCATACCGCTTACCTGTCTTTACATTCTGAGGAATGTGGAAACGTTTTAACTTAAAAAAGAGAAAGCTGTGTGGATTGCTGGTGTGTGTGTCGCATTGAACATTACTTTGTGGCAGTTGTGTGTGGCGTCGCTATGACAACAAGCTACATACTATCTCTGGGTACTAGCTGCAAACAGGAAAATGGAGCAGGGCCGAGTAGAGTCGAGTGTATCGATTTGCGCTATGGTAGAATTTTTCGGCAAGGCAGCATAAATCATCACAACACCGGCAATAGTTCAATGTTTAGTCCTAAAAGACGATGCAACTCCGACTCTGATTGGGCCTGGAAATTCACAATCACAACCTGTAAGTATGCTTTATTGGTTGTGAATTATATTTAAAATAAACGCGCCAATGCAACTTCACAGACTGTTCAAGTGCAGAGTTGTTGTAAACATTGGCTAACACAGCTAAAGTTATAACTATAATGCTAATGTTACACCTGATGTGAAAGCTACTGAGCAAACGTTCAAATTGTTTGGCCAATTTTTATGTAAAATTGAGTTGAAATATGGTGATTTTTGTAGTGGTTTAATGTAAGATGGTGAACAATTATGTTGTGTGGTTGTGAGTAACTTAAACCATCTGCTAGGTTACGGTCACAGTCTGAAGCTGCTTTGATTTGGGTCACAATACCTTATTTCTTACGACCCGCCCTTCTCTGCTTCTGATTGGCTTGTACTCCTTACCTGGGAACTGCACATGTGCAACTCCCTACAAAGAGTTTGTACAAGTGAGATGAATCACTCTGTAGCTCAAGAGCGGAACGTACAACACATAAGGTGAAAAGAGGAGCTGCAGCAATGTGCAGTATGAGAAAAATATGGTGTTTTTTAGAAAATTAAACCATGTAAACCTGTTCTGGTACAACCCCTAATTAAGATTTTGAACCTGAAAATGAGCATAATACCACCTCTTTAAATATTATTGATTAATGCAGCTTACATAATGAATTTGCCCTAAAACTTTTTTAGTCTTTTATTCTTTATTCAACAAGATAAATTAGGAAAAGAAAAGAAACCTGAAGTGTTTATGTACATTACTTCCTAGGATTGTATGGAGAAGAGGGGGAGGTTCATATATATTTACATTTTGAAATACTGAATCTTGGAAAAACAAAAGATAAATGGGAGAACAAAAGGAAGAACCAGAGAACTCAAAACTAGGTCCAGACAGGTTACCTCTAACTAAGGCTGACATCAGCTGAGCACGATGAATATTTTAATGCTAGGTTCAAAGAAGTACAGGCGTTTACACTGTTTTAGGCTCTGTGCTGTATCCTTCCCATCGATTATTAATGATCACCCCTGTATAATCTCTTTATGCCAGGTTCCCCTGAAGCTTGGAAAAGCAATGGCAAGCCTACACTTCACTTTAGAAACTTCAGAACATGACAGAGCAATATGTTCTAAGAAACTCCCTCTTCTGTGTGTCATCAATGATCCATGTATAAGATGCCATAAAAGGTGCTGCACTCTCGTACCCCTCTAGCTAGTTATGTCTGTTGGAGAAAGATATCTGTGAAGGGTAGGTCTGGCCTGACTCACATCTGATGTATTTTATGTTGCTGAGGTCTATCTATGCTGCACATCATTTTAGTAATTATGAGTGGTACAATAGGCAGAAGCCTACACAGACTACAGTAATGAAGCTGAAAACATACATTGAGTAAATGGATTTGAGACTAATGAAATTAGTCAAGCAACAGAGGGAATCTGCCTGAAGGAGCAAGGGAGGGCAGATAATGGTGGGCAAACAAACAAACCGACCATAACAGCAGTAAACAAGGAACAGGGATGGGGGATTCATGGAGAGATTATGCTATTGCTAACATACCTGCAGCTTTTCCTGAAAAAATGGCATATGTGCTGGTTACTTACTTCCCCAGGAATAGAGCCTGATACCATCTTTTCCCCTGAAGCTTACAGGCTCCGTCGATAAAGGCGGCCATGCAAAAATAGATCACTCATTGAGGGAGTGTTCCTTCAGGGTTAGCAAGCCTGACTGTGAAGGGGAGAAGGCAACCAATGACATGGGTTGATAGTATCCTAGAATTCCCACAGGGCCAGTCCTCCATAATGGCATAGCACTTACAATTCAATGATGTGTACAGGGGGTCCTATGTGATGACAAATCCAGGCCAAATAGAATTGAGTCATGCACAGTATTGGTCAATGACAATGCCTTTGTCACTTAGGCCAGCAATCATCACACTACAGCGCTATAAGATACATGTTGCAGTTACATCCTGCATCATGTCAATGATTTTCAAAATACCATACCACTTTTTACCACACATTCATTCACCTTTAAGTTTCTTCATCGCAGTGTAAATTCTTAAGCTAAAATATGACCAAATAAAATCAAATAATCTATCTCCTTGATTCTTAGCTTATGATCATCTTCCTGGTTTGAAAGATATCAAAACATGGTTCGCACATTAGGTTAGAAAACGAAAAAAATCTCTAACCACTTCACAGCTACATTTACTTCAACAGAGAAGGTGAGGGCGCATAAAGAGAATCTTAATCTTCCCAGCATGCAACCCATCTCCTTTGTAGGTCCATCCTGTTTTTTGGTGCCACATAAGCTTTTTTTATTCACCCCATTCACTGCGAAATTGGTCAGAGTTCGTATACTTGTTGTCATATGCTGCTTATTGTCATCTGGACAGCTCAGCTTGGTCCTCTCTGCTGATGTATAGCACTTAAGCAGCAATAACTAAGGCCTTGCAAAGACAACAAAGAATTCATATTTTCTCAAGCTGACCATACTAACATACATGTTTCAAAGATTGCAACTCAGTGCATCTGTTAATTAGAGTGGGCTTTCAAGTCATGCAGCAGGAAGGAAAGTAACCAGTGGTTACTGTGATGGCACAGTACATGTCCACTTCATGCAACAGCTGGCATGATCAGCAAATACAAGCTCTAGTTGACCTTATCTAGATTTTGATGTTTATCATTCTCTGTGGGGTTTTAGGTTGGCTTGAGTGCCATCATTATCCCTAATTGTCTTTAATTTTGCTTTGCCATTTAATATTATTACACAAGTGACAGGTGCAAAGCCTTTAATCAGCCTCTGGTTAGCTTAGCCACTGCCCGGCTGTTAATCTGCCGACTCATGCCTGCTGTTGCATTCTGCTTTCTATCATGCTAAGTGTAGCCCTCTTAAAAGGTCCGTCCTTTAGACTCATTTAACTCTCCTGACTAATCCCATTTCCAGTGATTCACTGCTACCAAAACATCTCTTTTTCTGGTATGTATGTATGTATGCAGTATGTAGGTACACATTCCTAAAGAACTATACAGCGCTATACAAAAGCATTTTGTGATTAAATATCCCATTTGGTGGGCACTTTAATATTTTCCAGAGCAGCAAGAACATACAGTATACTGATGAATGAATGAGTGGTCCTAGTGAAAATATAACTGCAAAATTCCCACTGTTACGCTATAGCCACTAGAGTAGTATAGTAACCTAGTATTCACCATTTGCTGCCCATACAATGTAATGTGTTATTACACACTTTACTGTGCCATGAATAGAATGCCCAACCTATGCTCCACTTAACTCTGGCAGTTCCAGTGCCTTTCTCTACCCACTGACCTACACAAAGAATATAACCTGCAACTTTCGTAGTGCTGGTAACATGCTATACCCAATTAGCTATATAGTATTACAACACATATTTATTACACTTAACCCGAGTGTGTTAGTGCTTAACTCTACCATGTAGGTTACACGGGAAATTGAACTAGTAACCCTGGCAGTGTTAGTAAGGATATTATGCTGTATATGGATCTTTATATTAGTATACTACATATGTCATCAATTTTCATCTGATGTCAACAAGTCTGACACGTTGGCTTCAAAGCTGCTTGTTCTGAGCCATCAATTATCTCACAGAGTGGAAAGAGCAAGAGAGAGGAAGAGAGGTAAAGCTCAACTGGCTGGGACTAAAACAAATGCCGTGGGGGGCTCAACCATCCCCCGCACCTATTACTCATATTATTATTTTCACTTACTGAAATGATTTAATTTCATCAGCAGTGTAATCAGGTTAACTGATTACCCAGCGCCACAGCATAGAGACACAGGCTTTAAGCAGGTCTGTGCATTAATACCACAGAAGGGCTGATGGGAGAGAAACAGGGAGAGAGCAAATGAAATGAGGAGCAAGAGTAAGATTAGAATGCAGAGACAAGATGATAAACATAGTGAAATAGGTTGAAGAATACCAATGGCATAAATACCATCTGAATAAATAGATGTTTAAC
Organism: Lepomis macrochirus; assembly: GCA_024633595.2. NCBI lineage: Eukaryota > Metazoa > Chordata > Actinopteri > Centrarchiformes > Centrarchidae > Lepomis > Lepomis macrochirus. Next base: position 22,144,295 of record JALXJV020000010.1, read on the forward strand.
TAATGGACAGACCCAGATGCTCGGACTCTAGACAACGTAGTTTCATTTGCTCTGCACCTACATTACAGTCATAGCTGTTTACATCAAACAGGCAGGCCAGAGAAAAGAGAAGAGTTCCCGTGTTACAGGGAGTTTCTGTAGTCTATTTTCTGTACTGCATATGTGCATGAATGGTTTAAGCATGTATATATTGGCAAATGCTTTGTTTGAAATATTTATTGGAATGACATCAATACATTTCCAAACATGCACATGTGTAAAGCACTACCCAGAATTTGGTTGAGGCCCCACTTAATTGTTCAGCATATTCAATTCCACCAATTGTAAACATAACAGTTGAGTCTACAAGGTTCCGTCCACCACATATTTGAGTTGATAAAGTTGACTAATAAGAACCAAGTAAACGTTTCCTAACTCAGAGTAAGTTCAAGACCATGAACTTGCTTTGCATGTTTTGAAAGAGATCAGTCTGATTGTGCTGTAAGCTAACAGCTGCCAACTGTTGAAAAGAATGTGTGAAACCAGGTGTAAACTTCTGGTCTTTATTCTGACCAAACATAGTACACCCGTCTGTTTAACTTTGAAGAATTCACTTCTGTGGTTGTGAGAGTTGATGATTTGTAATGGTACGTAGCCAAATGTATATCTTCCAACCAAACAAAATGGAAGCTCTGTACTTTCCCTATCTTCAATGGATCTTACTGTGACATTCCTGGATTCTATGACCAATGGGATTCCTGTTAAATTGCTTGAGAAACACACAAAGGAAGACTGTGGAACAGTGACACAGAAATATCTAGGGACAGAGAAGAATAGCAACACAGGGGAAATCTAATCACAGCGTCTCTTGCCCCTGCGCCGATAGCCCTCTCCGGATAGCCATCTCAGCTGAATAATGGTTATTATACAGCCAGCACTCAACCTCTACCCCCCCTGCTCTGTTCACAGAAAGACGTTTGAAGTCACATTGGTATTCTCCACACCTAGCACATCTAGCCACCAAGGGCAACATTTACATCCAAATCTCCAAAATACAACCCGAGAGAAACAGTCTGAAAGACCAGATGAGAGAAAGAAGAGGGGCAGAGGAAACGAGTGACAAAGGAAGAGAGAGCAAGACGAAAAGATTGAAAAAGTCAGGGACATTGAAAGTAAGGCAGAAGTTTGCAGCATTGCTTATTGCACTGCAAAATGAGTTTGTTGGGTCATCTTTCTGAGCATATGAAGACCCCACAGGGTAGACCAATTACTTGATGTTTCTTGTTCTTGCATTTAGTATGCATTTACAGAGGCAAGCATTTTACTTTAGAATTTAAAGTAAATGTTGGTTGACTATGTTCAGACAATATTTGCATTTACTATTGTTTAGTTTTTTTTACATGTGCATTGTATATGTAAATAACACAAATGTCCAGTAAGAAGAAAGTCACAGCCTTGATTTTCACAGCAGCTCGACGTTTCACTAAATGGCCCTTGAATCGTTAAGTAGCTAAATGGTGAAAATGTAAATGTAAAAGACAAGAACTTTAGTCTGCCATGTAAACTAACTGTTCAGACAGTTCTGACCATTGGTGGCCTGCAAGGACTTTCTACACCACCTCCAAATCTGAACACAGCCCATATTAGGCCACATCCATAAAGCTATCATCATCACTAAGCTAAGCAGCAAGTAGACAGCTTGTTTGCCAAAGAAAGACAGTGATGGCTGCCAAGAGGGGGATATTGTGGAGAACAAATGGCAGCAACCACCACAGGTAGCAGCTATGACCACTGTTTTGTCAAATGTGAAAGCCAAGAGAATCAAGGAAGAAAGGAATTGATGGCAAATAACCAGGAACCAAACCAAGTAAAGGAAAGCCTTTTTATACCCTAGGCAGAAAACCATTTTTACCCTCATGGAGAACAGGGTAATAGTGTGTAGCATTTGAGCATAATATCCTGTCCATTATAGGCAAAGAAGGGACTTAAGGTTTTCTGCATATAACATCACAGGCTGCTATATTTAAAATTTTTATAATATCATAACATAAGGCTTGGAATAATGTCAGCCTACTTATAAAGAAAATAGCACACAATAGAAACAGTTTTTTGTTATCTCTGTTGCTAGTGTTTATATTTAGTCTTTTAACCACTTATTAGCAAATACTAAAGAAAATAATAATTGCTTCCTGAACTTATTTTACATATTATCTTTAGTTATTTTATTTTTTTCAGCTTTCAAGACCTAGCCCCAATAACTTCACACTCCACTTGATACATTCAAATAAACCAACAATTGCTGCAGTCAGTATTTCTGAGAGTCAATAACATTTGATTTATTCACTGCATGCTCTTAACCTAAGATACTGTCCACTGACTTGCATGTGGTGAAAGTCAATGGTTAATAAAGCACAGATTGCCTTTCCTTCCTCCTAATTTCTTGAATCAATAATCTAAATTTTGCATTGTATGATTATAACATTCAATCTCATGAACACAAGGAAGCTACACTGAAAGTTCTTGCACACATTCTTACCCATTTACTGCAAAAACATCAAGATACAGATTCATCGCTCTTTTGTTACAGTGTGCGTTAGAGACTGTAACTACATTGGTTTTCAAGACTGTATCTAAGCAGATGTTTTTTTTGGCCGATTGGAAGGCTTTCTGACCATGTTTTTCTAAGACTGTCTTTGCCCTACCTGATAGTTATTTTAAATTCCCAAAGCTAGGGTCCAGTAATCGAAAGAAAAACATAAAATATAGGCTGTTTCCGTGTGGTGTGCCACCGTGATAGACATAGCATAGACAAGAGAGAGGAGTAATTGTGTAGGACAGCTCCAAAGATCCCCTGCCTGTGAGGAGAAGGGGGGGGGGCAAGCGGGGAAAAAATTCTGTTTATCCGTCTCTCTCTCTCTCTCGCTCTCTCTCTCTTTCGTCAGGCTCCTGAGAGGCATCTGGGGTAAGACAGGCGAACTCCAGGGGGAGACAGGGGATGAGGCCGGGGCCATTAAAGGAAGTGCTTCACTGTGAAAAAAATGTCAACCAGTCACGTCTGGTTTGGTGGTGGGTGGCTGAGACTGTGCGTGTGTTTCTATAAGTGTGCATATATGTTTGAGAAGGTGGGTCTGTGTGTGGAGGCACAGTGGGCACCTTGAAACCTGACGTCAGTTCACCACAGAGCGTGGGTGGCAATGCTACTGTACAAGCCTTCTAAGATGTGGACTTCTGTTGTTTCATTTTTAGAGAGTTGTAGAGAATGAAATGTCTGCCATCTCATTCAATCACAAGAACAGCTCAGCTTTATTCTCCTAAAAAACAATGTACAACCAAGGTATTTTGGAACATGCTGTGAGTAATAGGCATGATGCATGTACTTCACCCCCCTCACAATTTAACATGTTGTTGTAAAATGTGCCTTGTAACATTTTCTATTTCATAAAGCAACCATATTAACAGTTACTGCAAGACCAAGGCTATGATGTCCTTAGACATACAATAACAAATGTTTGCATTTATATATATATATATATATATATATATATATATATATATATATATATATATATATATATATATATATATATATATATATACACATATACATATATATCACACACACACACACGAGTGTCCTGTACTACCTTGTGAAGAAAGCAATGTAATAAATTTCACATTTAATTATCACTTCCCATTCACAATGAAATGTAATGTGTTAATAATGAAAAGATTATGACCGAACCAATGTCTGGTTGCATAAAAGGCATAACCATATTTTTAATGACATGTTTTCTTAAGGGATTTTTCCCTGCAGTGTGTGGGAAAATAAAATGGACCTACATGAGAGCTAAAAGTTTTTAAAATAACTTGTGGTGTGGATCCTGTCAAACGATGTAACCAGGCAGCATAATTTCAAGAGATATCTAATTAATGATGACACTGGTAGTGCATTGGAATGCAACATACCCCATAAATTTGGCAATAAAGGGGGAGTCACGAGCAGTCTCTCAACTTGAAAATAAGCTTCAGAATTCACCATTTAAACAGCCTGCGTAATAACTGAGAATGCTTGATACTTTCTAACTCATCACCATTCTTCAGCAGCGCCTTCTCTGTGGTGAACAGAAAAAAGAAAAAAAAGATCTGCTAAGAATGGTATTGTCATGTGCGAAAAAATGTATTTTTCTTCCATATGGGAGACCTAAATGTCAAAACCAATGCTTTAACAGGGGATAAACAGGTTTATATGTGACTGAGACTTGGTACTCCTGACATGTGGAGCAAAGGCCCATCTAAGCTTGCCAAGCAACTTTGAACAGCAGACTAAGAAGGCTTTTAACCCAAACATATACCAAAATCTCAAAACAAAGACAGAAATTGCACAAGGATTTGGAGGGAGGTGGATGAGTGGGAGTGGGGCGTGAGGTCATTTGCTTTGTGCAATTATGTCACTAATGACAGGTTTGGAGGCACCCTTGGTGACTAGAACAACAATTATAAACATGTGGTGGCTGGAAATAAGGGCCAGTCAAAAGACTACCTGGTAATTGCTTAATGTCACTTCCAGGATGTGGAGATGACAAGCGTATATGGCAATAAGGGTCATAGAGAATGTGGGCCTTCGCCAGGGTGAGCTAGAACAGTTGGAATCTTGAATAAATAAGTCACTTAAGAACATGACAAGACTGAGAGGTAGAATGCTGATAAGCTGGGCAACAAGCAGGACTCTTAGGAGGAAAAGTGGACAATGAAGACCTAAGCTGCAGTTCCACCATCATTTCCTGCTATAAAGCATCATTCGATAGAGAAACTGGTAAGGGGACAAACTTTCCTCTGTCAGTAAAAAGTTACACACAGTGCATAGTATATAAAAAACAATTTTCCTTTCAGTTGTTACAACACATTGACATCCCCATCCACACAGAGGTAATTCTTAAACTCCATGTATTTTACTGGAATGATGTACCTAAAAATGTAAGTGCATGTGGGCAGAAGGGACAGACAGACTTAGAGCAACACATGTTGGATGTGGCATTTCCCTTTAAGGGCCAAGGAGCACAACATTCTTTAAGTATGAACAGCTGCTGTTAAATCCAGGGTAGGATCTGGGCTGCACTCCAGATTACAAGCTTTGTAACCATGAAGAAGTCCTGGATAGCATCTTCCAACTGGCTTCTCAAACTGCTATTTCCTTCACATTCTTGTTCCATATTTGTCCCTCTGATAACTACACCTTACATCGCACTATGAACTGCAATGGTCTAACAATTTCCATATAACAAAATTTTGGAATTTTTTGACTGTGCATTTTAATGTATACCTTATATGAGACTTATTACACATTTAGGGACATATACTGCAAAGCTTCTCTTTCTACTTCTCAATTTTAGCTAAGCTGTATCCTCCCATTATTGAAGAAATACTAATAATCATGCTGTTAAGCTTATCATCCAACTTTTACCACAGGAAGCGTAGACACGGCACTTGTGAAGCATGCATGACTTCAAGTCTTATCAACTCTGCCAATCCTGCAGGGCCCACAGCATGACCTCTGTGTTGTACGACTTCAGTCACCTGGGCTGGTGGCTCATGTATATGCATGACGATTGTGGTCCAGGCCATATCCCCTTGCTCTTCTTTATGCATGAGTTGGGCCACTCCAAAGGTCGTCACTCACATCATTTCCACAGGAACCATCTCTTTCTCCCCACTCTCATTCCCTGCTGAGGTGTGGAGCAAAAAGTGCTATTCTAGTATAATTTGGATTGTTGATTTGATTTCTGCACATTACTATAGCATTGATATTGAATAATAGCTATTTTGTAGCATGTGGAATCTGATTTTATTTGATTGCTCATCTTACACTGTAAAATATGTGCTTTAAATATTGTGTCATTTTGTTAGTTTAATTAGAAACTGTTGAGGGCCAGTAAAACCCATCCCTAGCTGCACTGATCGTCCAATTGCACATAGTGTGAATATGTGCATACACACACACTTTGAACAGCAGTAATTGCAATATTAGGGAGAAGTGATACATTTTCTCAATTATTTAACAAAATCATTTGGAACCAAAATAATGGTGCAAATGTAACAAAATATTATTCAAGATTTGAAGGGAGGTAGGGACTAGAAGCAGAAACTCTAATACTAACTTTTTACTAAGATTTTAACATATTATAACTATAAACCGCTGATTTATTTGAGGTTATTGAGTGGAGGTAAAGAAAATAAACAAGCACTTTGTAATTAAATTATAACTGATAGGAATAAGATTGATTCGCGTTGTTTTGATTATATTTTATAGGCATCAGATACTGTATATGTGATGTTTGCTGTATTTGGCGCTGTAGACATGGAAGGTTGTTTACAAAAAAAAAAAATAGGAAGAAATTCCGTACCAGTATCGGTTTTTCATTAAGGGACAGATTATGAAAATTACTTGATATGACAAAAAACATAAGGGTATCTACTGTAACAGGTTAAATCACCAGGATAATCAAACCAGTGTGTGCTTATCATTGTAAAAATCCCAGAGTCACTGATCTTTAAATTTGCTCTCTGGGCCAACTCGTTGCAACAAATGATCCATTTATCTAAACTTTCTAGTCAGTAATAAACCAATCAGCCATACCCCAACCCCTCTTCTGCATGCCCCTCACTCTCCATCTCTTCCTTTTTTCTGCTTCTTTTTACTCTACCCCAGTATCTCTAGGATGGTCAGGGTCGCTCTACTCGAGCAGGAATTATATGAAATTGGTTGATGGCCAAAGTTCAGGAGCCAGCCACCCCTGGCTAGAGCCAAGCTCCTACCACTTATCCTGCTCCATCAACACCACCTCTTTTCTCTCTCCCGCTTTCTCCTTCATCTTTCTTGCTACCACTCAGCTTGTGTCCCCCTTCTTCATCCTCCAATCACACATGATTACTGCATAACAGGTTCAGAGGATCAAAGGATTCAGAGGCCATAAACTCTCGTCTGAGTGAATTTCCTCTGGAGGGAACTTTTTTCCACAAGAGAGAAAGACGGGTGAGAAAGATAGAAGGCTGGCAATAGTCTGCCAGGCATACAAATGCCAATATGTAGGTATGAAGTGGGGAAAAGAGAAGAAAAGGTGAAAAGTGGGTAGAGAAATATGTTCCAAGATTGGAAAGGAAGCCCCCAGAATCAGTGAAGGACAGCAAAGGGAATATTTCTGAGGAAAAAACACAAAAATTCTTAAGCCACCAATGAGCGATAAGGGGCATGAGGGCCATCCGCATGGTCAACATCCACCTATTAATTTGTTGTTTGCCCCAAGCCTGACCAATAACACCAATAACAGCTAAAGAATCCCAACACAGCAAGGAGTGGCACCTTATCAGCACCATCACAGAGCAAAACAAGAAATCTGCTGCACACATAATCCTCTTCAAATGCAAGAGCCAGATAGCAACCACAAAAAAGTACAAGTACTTTTAAAGTAAAGTACAATTGTGATCGTGCACATGAAGGGAGAGTATTTGGTTTACCATCTGCAAGAAAAAAATTGTTTGCCCTTGCTAACTGATAACAGGTGCCTCATGCGGAAATGGGTTCATTGAGCAAGTAACCTCAACCACTGGGTGCAGATCTTAACAGCACTAAACAAGTGTATTATTTACTGGTGGAGGCAATGAGTGCTGCTTGGGAATGAGAATTGACTTGTTTGTCAGAGACAATCTAGGTATAAGCAGTTGGCAAAAACAACAGCAAGTACATAGCATTACTTCAGTGTGGACTTCATCACGAGTCACAGTCACATGAGCTTTTTCAGGGTCTCTGGCTATGTAAAGAGTCAGGCCTTCTTTCCTTTCACTCTTTATTTCAGGCATTTTCTGGACACTTTCATGCAACTGGCACACAATTATAAACATTTTTACCAAGGCTGTCCTGGCTGGTAGACCTAAACATAAACTTTGGAGGGTATACCGGAAGAGCGTATGCAGCCAAGATGTAAAAAATGTCTTCATTGTGCTAAAAGACTCCTCAGACTTTGAATGCTTTATGCATCAAGGCTACAAGTATGCAGCCTGTCTCATTGCTGTCCTAGTACAACAAACGTAGAAAGATCTAGGGATTTTACTATTTCTTCTTCATCTATTTCTTTATTCCAGTATTTGAAATAGATAGTCTTTTTCTCCGTCCACCTCTTTGCATTTCTACTCACCTTCCTGCCACTCTTTTCTGCATTTTTTCTCCTATCTTTCTTGCTCTCTCTATAGGTGTATGAGACTAGTGGAAGAGGGCAAAGGTCATCTCAGAGGCAGGCGGGAAGGAAGAGGAAGAACAGCCAGATCCGTTGCTGATACTGCCAAGCTTATTCTTCACTGTCTCATTACAGGGCGGCCACTGCCTGCCTGCTGGCTCTTTCTCTCTTACTTACTTACATACTTGCACACAGATATCAGGGAACTAGCTCTCTCCCCCTCTTACACACACACACACACGCACCTGCTCATGTTTCACTATGTGTCTTATTAATTTTTCATCCAGCCTGCCTGTTGCCCTGGACTCACCCCTTCTTCTGAAATAAGCACAATAAAATAAACATTCAACCCTTCAACACCAACACAGCCCGATATTAGCACTACAAAGAGAAAAGAGTGAGGAAAAACTGACCACAGATAAATCAACGCAAAAAAAGCAAATGTAAAAAGAGAAATACTTGCATTTGCAAAAAGTTTTAGAGAGAATTTTGTTTTTCTTTTCCTTTCCAATAATATACATGTAAGAAAACGCAGTTTTAAGAAGTTACAAAAACCCAAGGGGTCATGAATGAACCCGAGGGGGATATTTCATAAACTATTTCACAAACCTAAATGTGTATTTGTGCTGATGCTTGTTATATATGTACAGGGAATACTGATGAAATGAATAGCAAGGAGGAGAAATATTCTCTATTTTTCTCTCTTCCTATCATCTCGCTTTTTCTTAAACTTTCTTTTCCTCTCTGTCTTAGCCTGTGATCAGACTTTTAAAATACCAACCAATTTTCAAATCAGATTGCATCACATACACAAGGAGAAATCTCACATTTTCTCAACTTACAAACATACACGAAAACTAGAAGCTGTGAAGATCAGAACAGTTATAACCTAACCTACCGTATCGTGAGCCTAACATTATTCAATCTTTGTCTCCCCATTTCTTCTTCTTCCCTCCATCTTCGCCTTTAAATTGCTCATTATAGCTCAGGTCACATCCAAGTATTATAAGCAGAAACATTTTAATGTGTAGATAAAATATTTTTGTCTATAAAAAGAACTCATTCTAGAAATGAGGGACAAAAATCATCTGTATGTAGGATGCTCTTCAGTTCTGTGACATACTGTGCATTTAGAAGGAACATTTTCTTTATGTTTTCCAGTCCACCCTGAAGAAATACATCTGAATTTGTGACAGCATAGAACATAATGGTAGCAATATTGTGACATAAAAAGATAGATGGAAGCAAAGCGAAGGTAGGAAATAGAATGTCCAGTTGAGCCACTATTGGTTGAGAGGTCGATTGGTCTCTGTCCCTTTAACTTTCACTCAAGTTCACCTCTTTCTGCCTTTCACTTTTTCCCCAGATCATTGTTGCTCTGTCTTTTTACCTGTTTCTACCAAACATTTCCACGGATTATCCACAACGAGATGCTTTCACCAGAGAAAAAAGAGGAAGAGGACAGAATAGGATGGTGGGGTGATGTTAGGAGGTGTAACTAAAACAGAAAATATATATATATATATAAAACAAAATCCAGGCTGGATAAAAAACAGGCATGCAACGTGGCATACACAGAGAGAAAGCAAGATGATTGGAAACGTTAGAGAGAAAGTAAGAGAGTGATGACAGACAAAGAAGGGCAAGTTTGATTGGTTCCACCTGGTAGGGAGTGGCAAGAGAAAATATGCACGACTGTGTGTGCACATGGCTGCACCTAAAGGTCATAGCTAGGTCTGTTATGTAGCAGTCACTCATAAGGACAGGCCTGAGAACTGAACTCAGCATGCATGTGTGTGTGTGTGTGTGTGCACGTGCATATCAGAGGTGAGTCGCTGGTGCCTGCTGGTTCAAACAGCCCCATAGCTTTACCACTCAATAACTTTCACTCAACCAGCCCGATGATTTCTGCCTTGAGAGCAGCTGTGCCTTACTGTGATCTGAACGGTAGGTTTTCCAAACACACAGACAGACATATTATAATTACAACTTCTTCCACAAAACAACAAAAAAACTGAATGTGAGACCATATCTCATCAATCACAGTTTTTACTCCTTGGGATGCCTCAGGGGAGAATCTATTAGCAACTGTAATCACAGGGCTAAAGACTGCAGCAGTCTAAAATACAAGCACACACAGCAGAATAACTCCCCAGGATCTCCTCATAACAGCACAAGCTGACAGTATCCCAGTGGCAACTTTGCATTCTTTTTGACACTCTAAAACACTTGTCTGAAATAAACAGGCAAATCCTAAAAACTGAGGAAAAAAACAGAGCGAGCAGCAAGTTGTGTCACATCTCAAGAGTGTGCTTCATATGCTTGTCGGCCCCTCACCAAGGACTCCCAGAGGACTGTGTGCAAGTCTTAGTGGAGCCAGATGGTCCCCATCTTAGGTATTCAGCAGAGGCAGTGGAGCAACAGCCAAGGAGGTGTCACAGTCGATGCTAAATGCACCCTACCATTGCCACCAACACACGCACCTATGCGTATACACACAAACACGGAGACAACAGAAGAGAAGGTGGGGTTGTGTCATTGTGACACTACAGTATAAAAAAGAATATGGAGATGGATTTAAATTTAGTCTGAATGTCATGTATTTTGTCTGAATAAATGTCTGTTATTACTACAACAGCATGTTTTAGAATGTCTATATCTTGCTATGTGGACATGTTTTTTGTTTTAGATATAAGTTAGTTTATGTACAGTGTATGATGGAAGTGGCTGTGTGCTTCCACATTGCTGGTATGTGTGTTTATCTTTGCTGTATGTGTAATATCTTTACCAGTGCAGACAAGCATTGAAGTGTGCGTGTGTGTGTGTGTGTGTGTGTGTGTGTGTGTGTGTGTGTGTGTGTGTGTGTGTGTGTGAGTCTGTGTGTGAACCCTGTGCTGCTGTTAATTTCCATTAAAACTCTAAACAGAGCCCACATGCTGTCATGGTAGATGAGTTCACGATAGAACAGAAAAAGCTGGTGCACTGCACGCATCTGTGTGGATATGCTGAATAGGGACTATACATATATTGATATGGGTTTCCATGTGTCTGCCTATGCAGACTGTTTCTTGTTCTTGCTCAAACTGTACGTATTCACAATTATTTATGTGTTCAGTGAGTTTCATGACCCTATACTGGCAAGTGTGTATCCACACAAGTATTACATGAGTGTATAAGCCTTGCATTGTTTAAATCATGTTATTCTATTTGTTTGTGGGAGCATGTGTTCGCGCAGCTGTATTTTCTTGCAAATGTGTGCCACGGCTTTCCGGCCAAGTCACCCATCATGGCGACCCATTTTCTGCCTCTCCAGATCCCAGACCACAACCTCTCTGTTTACTGTGGATGTGTCCCTTGTGCCTTGTCCCATATCCCATAATCCTTTGCCCCTGTTCCAAGAACCCATGTTCGCCCATTGTCCTCCTCACCTGTTCTACATTGCCAATCATCCGCAACACCCCCTGTTGTTTCCCTTCATCTTTGGCCAATTTTTCTCAATTTGTTCCCCCTATTTGTCCCTTTGATTTGCTCCACTTCCACCTCTACTTGCATTCTCTCACTATATTCACCCTCATTCTTTTTCCTCACTTTCTCCTAATTTTCACTTCACCTTTCTCCATCCTCACAGAGTTTTCTTTGAATTAAATCTTTCTTCTCTTATATTCTCCATTTTTCCTCCCTATTCCTTTTCCTGTCCCCTTCATAACACTGATGGGTAAGACTGGCCTCATTAAAAGATGGAAAACCGAGCGAACACACTGCTCTTCTCCTCTGCACCCTTATTTTGCACATTCACCCACATCTTCACACTCTCATTCCTCCTTCAGTGATGGGTCTTGCCCGGGCAGGAGAACTACAGTCTTCACCTGGGCTCTAGAGGAAACCTCTGCGCGTTGAATTCCAATAACTTTTGATTTTCCTTATGCTCCTCTGAACTGCTCTGGGTTTGCCCCATGCTCTTTCACACAACTGCACACGCTGACGTGCACGTGCTTGGGCTTGTAGTTTTAAATTTGGTGTGCTTGTTCCTTGTTCTCAATTTCTTGTTTTCAATCTGGCTGTGTGTCGTCCACTGTTTCTTTGTAAAGTACTTTCAGGAATTGATATTCACAGCACTCCATAAATAAACTGGATTCTGACTATGCATAACACATGGGGTCCTTTAAACATGAAATGAATGATGCAGGCCGAATGTTTGATTCCCTCTGGGTCCTGTAATGCTACATAAATGCTACACAAGGTCCTACACCGCGTTTTGGATTCACTTGTCCAGGAAATGGCAGGTACTACCCTATAAATCTGTCTAAGCTGAGCAGCCTGATGTAACTCTCAGTAGCAAGTACTGCATTAAACTGTTACCCGCTAACTCAATGTACATCACTCCAGGCAATGGTGAAGTAAAGTAAAATAGTCACTAAGGCGAACTTATATGTAATTTCAAAGCATAAGTACCACATTTTAAAATGTATATCAAGTTTTGAAGAGCACCTGATGTACTAACACGCCCCCTAGCACCCAACAACATGCTTCCAGGGTGGGGGATTTGTTTCTAACAATAACTAACCCGAGATTCTGGGCCAGGCTTCCAATCCCTGGTCCAATAACCCCCCCATCCCCCCCTCCACACACACACACACACACACACACACACACACACTCCCCTCCCTCACCGCCTGTGGATCTGACAGCCAGGAAGGCCTAGCTTGCATGCTGCCAGCCAGCCAGCAATAGCTCAGCTTCATCCAGCTCTGGAAACATGGCAGATGGCGGCAGGAGAGAACAGAAGAGAAGACATCGTGCGTGTTTGTCTATGCAAGTGAGGCAGACAGGGACAGGTAAAATGAGAGAAGAAAGCGGGAGTGTGTGACCACATGCTTGCTTGCCTACCACACCATCCTCAGTGACCTCTAAGCTAGAGCTAAACAAATGCTATAACTTTGCTGAATCTAAACTAGCACCTATAGGAGCCAATCAGTAGGCCCAAGAAGTTCAGCTATCACTGATTTCATGTACACATCTTGTACTATTTTAGTATGGGTTATTTTACACCTGTTACGCGTGAGTGTGTCTGTGTGAGTCTCCAGACACATCTGTCAACCCACTGTGCGTTGACTGTGTGTGGGTGACTGATCTATCTTTTTCATTCAGGGATCCGATGGGTTTTTATTACGGACAAATAGAGGTTCATCTCTTACATGAACGGACAATTGATTAGTTCCATCAAACTGATGGATCCTTGATAAACAGCCTTCACACTGTTTATCTGTTGTAAGTGAACATGAGTATTTTAGGCTGTGGCGTGTGCCTCCACACTTTCACATATATTCAGCTTCCCGGATGATGTTTCGTGTAACACTACCGATTAAGCTTTTATAGCTCTCAGTAAATTAAAGCTTTTAGAGAACACAGTAAGATAATCTTTGCATGTTTCTAATACAACATCTAATAAAATATTATATATGTATGCAGAGTAAAATCGTCTAATCTACAATTTCATCTACTATTACATTACAACAAACATGATTCTAAAATATTGTTTCATATATGAGACAGCAAACAAATATGTGTAACAAAGCCAGAACAACCAAGCTAAACAGCTTTTTACTGTACCAAACACATAACAGAGCACTACCTACAGAAATTCCAAGCAAAAATACTTCCTAAATAAATAAAAATAAAGTACAACCCTCACTCACTGTCAAGTGCAGTACAAAAACTGCAAAGCAAGATGTCTTCATAAAAAAAACTGAGGAGCTCACAGATGTCCACTTTAATGATTGATTTGGTAGTTATCCCTTTGCACACTGTTTCACAATGCAGGACTCACCTCGGATGATGGACAGCTTGGCATTGACAGTGATCTCGCCCTCTGTGTTCTCAGCAACGCATTCATAGATGTTCTCATCACGTGGCGCTCGGAGAGGCTGGATTCTAAGTACGGCGCCGGCACCCTCGTCAAACTCAATCGTCTGAGGGGAATAAAGTAAATTACGGGGTTAGGTTTGAGAGCTGTGGGAGTCTCATAGCAATAGTAGAATTAGCATAAAGCACCAGAAAAAACATTTGAATTTGGTGTCAGTGTTGTCATTGTTCCATATGTAACTCAGGTAACTAAGAAGTCAGTTTCTCAACATTTATCCTAAACATGTCTCAAAACCAAAGACATATGGATGAGTTACATATCCATGGTTGGGTATTTGTCATGTTTTTATTCTTTTATAACCTTTGGTCCTCAAACACAGAATTATAAAAGGTAACACATTCCCTCTATCTCTTGACACATTCACACACACAAACACACACGCAGTTCCAGACCCCATATCTTTGTGTGTGATGTGCTTGCCTTTTGGTGTTTTGATCTTGTTGTTTTCATCTGTAATTATGCCCTTTGTTCTCTGCAAAGCCCTGTGTTTTGAATCTTGTTGAAGTCACGTCTTAAAAACAACGCAACATGTGCTGAGAATACTGAGTAGAAGAATGTTGTAGTTATAATAACAAAGACTCATTTACTAAACTGATTACATTTTAGAAGAGCTTTATAAACATTAAACACTCTTTAAATGTGAATTATCATCAAGATATTGAAGGCTACTCATAGTAACTGCACAATTTATTTTTTATCATTGAGTTTTCAAGTATGCCTATAATTCAAGTATAAAAGAAACACGACAAAGGGCAGCGTTAGTATGATAAGAACACTATCTAAAGAGTATTTAGACTAATTTTATCTCTACCTTAACTGCCAATTTCACAAATACGACCTTACTTTTACTTAACTGAACATCAGCATCATGACAATTTAAATGTTAAGAGCAATAGGCTACAGTATGTTTGAAATACTCTGGACGTGTCAATACCATTAGTTTTTACCTTTAATTTAGCCACTCAATCGAAATCCATTTTTATAGTGTCCTCATTACACACAGTAGTACTACTTTATTAGCGACCTCATAAATGTGTCTTTCTTTTCAAATGTGATGCCAGCGGGTGTAGTTGACAGTAGGGCAGTTTTGACATAACAGTTACAAAAACTTGCCACCGGCCAACACTTGAAAAGCTACAGGTTTGATCTCCCTGAAAGCCACATCAATAGCGTTGTGTCCTGAAGCAAGAAGCAAAACCTTAAGACTGACCTTAATGACTAGAATTTAAATGATGGCATTTTGAACCAATTACCCCTTGCTTTAAATATAGTCAGTCATTTCCCAAGCTAATCTGTTTTGCTCTAATTTTGGATGGATGAAGTTTAAGAGAAGACGGTCAGCCTGCCTGTCAGTCTCAAACCCTCTATTCCAATATAAATCGTCCCTCAGAGGAGCTTACACCATCTCAACGAAGGGTTTACTGCTGAGATCTCTGAGCAAAGCATGACTTTGAGATATAAGTACAAGTCTTCAGCAGCCCTGCTGCTCCACTGCTGCACATCTCAGGGCTGAGACACTAATTAGGCTAAAAACACTGCAGAGCACGCAATCATGATCGATATCAAAGCAGCTGTCTAGAGGGTAGAACAGAAAGAAAAAAAAATAACTACTTCAAAAAACCCTTTACAATTTTTTTTATTTCATGCTAAACGGAGGAAAAGAAGCGTCCGTTCTGGCGGGCTCCTTCACGCCCTTGGCTTTGTTTCCCACTTAGCATGCAGGAGAAAAGAGCGTACAAACACAACTTGTCTTTTTATTTCGTCCTCCGTTGAGATGCTGCTTCTCCCTGTGTTGATGTTGTTGTCATTTTTTGCTTTTTTAGCCCCCTTCCCTGTGGTTGTGTTCATGCTGCAGCGTGTGCATGTCTATCTCTGTGCACTTCCGCCGTTGTTAACGAAAGCAACTTTTTAATTAAGAGACACCGAGCATCAATCAAGACTTTTAGAGATGCCATCTGGGACGCCTGCCGAGAACTGAACAACAAACATCATGAATAACTCACAGACAGACAGATTCACACAGACAGGGCTCTATGCAAAAAAAAAGAAGAATGTGACAAAGGCAGAGTCAGTGGGAGTAAAAGGAGGGCTCTTCACTGCATTATTGTGTGACTGTAGCTAATGGTGAACTTGCACATTGCTCAGAGGTAGGCAGTCCATGAAAAGATTGGTAGTGGCTGTCTGGATCTATTTGTGAAAACTGTAGGTGAAGAAAGCAAACAAAAAACAACTGTTTCTGCAATAGAAGACGGTGCTTGTAATGTAAAAGTTGTGCAGGGTCATGTAGAAAGGAGCATGTGTGGGCAAATAAAGGTTTAAAAGAGTGGAATGTGGAGACTAACATCATTTAAGCTTCACGCTTTAACTGACTTTGCTTGGTAAACTGTATTTTATGATCTACTGTTCTGTATAATATCTTTCAGTATGAGCAAATTTTCCAATGCGTACTAACATGCTTTTGAGGCACCATTTCCATTTTGACATTTTACAAAATGAAGTTTGTAAAGTTGATATAACCAAATACATTGTTTAGATAACTCAACATTTTCAAGAACTATCCAAGAACTTTTACTGTGAGATACTGTAAAACTCTGAATAATAGCCTGGGCTTTTATTTGCTAAAATCACTGAATTGACCCTGCCTTTATTTGGGACGGGTGTCCATATGGGACAGACCTTTAATTCTTTTTGCACAAAACTGAAACTACTATCAAACAGTTTATTTATTTTATTTTGAAGGCAGCTTTTATTTTGAAGGCAGCAACCTATTGAAAAAACAACATGGTGCAGGATGAGAGAAGTTAGCAGAGAGCGATGGACTTCACATGACAGGATTCACTACTTGGATTAATTTTTATTAAAACAGTTTTGATTCTTTTCATCGGTGGACCCTTACAGACTAAAGGAATATAAATAATCAAGGAACGGACACATTTGGACTTCATGAGCGAACTTAACAAGCTCTTCAAAGTTAACGTGAGTCAGAACTTTTCTCCCTTTTCCCTCTCTTGTAGCTATGCAGGTTACACCGGTAAATCTAGAAGAATTAAACTTTGGGTCTTGTTGTTTCCGTTAAATGAACTTAACAGTGGTATTGTGGAGAATCTAACTGATCTAACGATGTTCAGCATGTCCATATTGACATATTGATCATACGTTTAATTTGTATAAATGATCTAAGCAGCTTAGAAGCAGCTAAAGCGGGCAATCCCGCAGGGTTTAAGAGGTTTTATACATCCAAAAAACTTCTATAAAAACCAGACCAGGCGTTTAATTGTCAAAGTGTGTTCCCACACCAGGCCCGTAAAGGAGATAGGCGGCTATGTGGGGCTTGGCTATTAATTGAAGTTTTACTGTATTAGTTTTTCCATCTTGTACTTCGGTGTCCTGTTGCATGACACTACAGTGACGTGGTACAGTACAGTAACAATAAAATTGCCCTCTTAAACTGTAGAGTGTAGCAGTGAGCATCAGGGTACATTGACTCACCTCTATACGCTGGGAGTTGACCTTCTTGCCTTTCTTGTTCCAGCTAACCCTTGGCTTGGGATCACCCGTCGCCTGGCACACAAAAGAGACCACGCCCCCCGAGACCCCAATCTGGTCGACGGGAACTTTAGTGAACCGTGGTGGTGCTAGGGAGTGAGGAAGACAAGGGAGAACAGACAGGGAGAGGAAGAACGAGAGAAAGACATTAGCACAAGGCACAAGACGGATGTTGTGCCACCGGAGCTAACTCAGTTCCTTTCAAGGTATCATTAAATAAATGTGAGTGGCCATTGAACCTGCTGCTTTTTTGTGACGGGGATGGCCTCTTTAACCACTGGGCTGTGTCGTCATTCTGAATCACCCCCTGCAGTAGCGTACACACTAAGATTGAATCAATGAACTGTGCCTTTCAGTACCTAATTTCAGTGCTGTGGAGATCTGTGTGTAGATCATGGCGCTGTGAATATGATGTTGTGTCAAGGTACTGATGATTAGTAGCTCAAAAATATAACTCCATAGGGAAATGGTGTCTGGATACTACCAGTAGAGTAGAACATCCTCAGAAAAGGATGAGTCAGTAAAATAGTTTCTTGTTTTGGTTTGACATTGTGTTAGTGTTTAAAAGTGACTAATTTTCCTGTTTAATAGAGTATAGTATTGATAAAGCCACAATCAGTAGTTCAATTTTTACTTGGGCCACACATACTAAAATTTTATGTGCTCCTTTGGTTAAACTGTCCATCAAAAGTTATTAATTTTGGTGCTGGGATTTCTCGCTCATGCACTGGTTGCAGCAGATTCAAGACAACAAGCCTGATAAGATAGATAGATAGAGATAGATAGATAGAGATAGAGAGAGAGAGAGAGAGCGAGAGAAAGAGAGATAAAACAGAGTCCTGGGGAACTCGTTAATTCTGAATCATACAGATATGTGGGATGATCAAACGGCCAGCACATAACGTCAAATTAATAATTAAAGGACCATGGGCCGACACCAGTCTCCAGGCACCGCTAAACACATATGAATGGGAGTTCCTGCATTCATTATCGGGCAAAGAAAGTATTTTGGAGAGAATGAGCCAAGGAGAAATAGTGTAGGACATAGGAAACAAAAAGGAGACGAGTGAGTGTGCTGCTTCAGGGAAGCCGAGACATTGCATGCAAAGTTTACCTCATCGCCCCCAACTAACAAGTCAAACATTTCTGATGCAAATATTACACCAAGATACACAAACTGGCTGCACTAGTGGTTGGTGGCTAGTTAATCTCAGAAGCAGTTTTCACAATTTCTCCATCCAGCTGGATTTTTTTTTCCAGGTAGAAGAGGCTCAATAAAGGATGAATGGTTACACACATCATAACAAAAAACAAAGTGCGTTTCTGGCCTGCTTACGAGTGTGTATCAGTGTGAGACACACTTAACCTTGATTTTACAAGCTTAGATGTTGGCAAATGCAAGATTGTTGTTGAAAGCAAACACGTGTGCTCATTATGCCATCTACAGTGAATCGAGATAAAAATGCTTTCAACTAAAAACTACTGCTGCTGTAATATTATGTTTCCTTTTTTCAGACTTTAGTCAGTTGCCAGTTGCGCTTACCTACAGATGATGAGACCCATTCTTTACTCTTGTGTCATTTGCTCTTTTTTCCTTGGGTAATTTGGGGCATATATCGCTCAAGGAGTAGAGCATGACACAAGCTACATTACCAGGATCAAAGGTGTAATTCCCACTGTGCACACAGTATTGTAAGACTTCCGAATTAGAGTACCAACTTCATGGCATATGTGGATAAAATTATTATATGATAAAATATCATTCTGACAGGCTGAGTGTTGGACATTGGCAGACAACATGCTGAGCTAAATAAATCAGCCAAAGGGCAGGGATGAAACTCTTCCACTTCTATAATAATTATTAAAGGGCTGTGTTGCTGGCAATCATTTTAATGTAGGAAATATTGATTCCTCCCCTTCTGATGGTCAGATGAAAGTGCATTGATTGTTGTATTCTTCAAAAGATTTTTTTAGGCCTCTTTAAATCTTACTCTACATGTGGTGAAATAAGTCCTGGTGAAGACACATTCCATTTAGTCTAAAATAAATCATTACCTACTGGATATTTCACAGGAGCATATTTTATGAAGGTTGTGGGATGATGTGAGCACTGCAGTTTTTCTCCTGATTCAAGAAATAGGTCTACTTTATTTGTCTAGTGCATACAATGATCCCTTTTGGCATTTTACACTCTCAATTTCCATTCTGAAACTACACAACACAGCTTTACACAACGCAGCTCCTCTGCATTTGACCTCCCCTTACAATGTGCCCTCTGTCAAGACAGAAGAGGAATTTACACAGAGCAGGCCTGTGGCAGTGTTTCTGCTGAACGCTAGCTTTCTTTGATTAGTTTTCCCCTGTACCATTTGACATTTCCACCCAGTCACCTTCTCCATCTCCTTCTCTCTTGCTTCATCGGATGAGAGAGACGTACAATAAATGCTCCTGCCCGCATGTCAGTCTGAATTTAGCTCCTGACAGATTCAGGATTTTCTCAGAATGTATACAGTTTTCAACATTACCTCAGGAAGGTTTAAAGAAAGCTATGGGGAGCTTGCTTGAAAAATCACAGAAATAAAAAAGAATGGTTGAGTGCAGGAGGTATGTGGTAAAAAAAATTTAAAAGCTGGAAGAGGAGAAGAGGTGACAGGAGGTCCAGGAACTGGAAGATATATGTGAAGATGAACTGCAGGACAGGAAAGTGCTGAATATTTTTATCTAATAACAACATTATAACTTTTCTCCTTTGCTCTATTCCATGGCACAACAAGGCTAACATCTCCCTCAAGTAGAGGTTGCTCACCTATATTTACTTCATTCATTCTGCCTGAATGCATTTTGAACATTACAGCTGTAAACTGATACCCTCCAATGTCTGTTGTGTGTCCTGCACTGTCTCCTCGAACTACGTATATATGGCATCCCCTGATCTCTGTACCATATGTTTAGCAGATAATTATGACACTGTGCACTGATCAAATACAGGGCAAGAAATACAAGTCTTATGTTTAAGAGCCAAATCTACACTGACACTCTAGTCTGAAGCAATATTCAAAAATCATGAAAGTTTTTCCTTATTTTCAGAATGAGATATTCTTTTGAAAATGGAAAACCTCAATGGTTGGACCTGTGAGGCCACACTTACAGCTGGACAAAAGCAGAACAACACAACAGAAAACCAGTAAGCACCAAATAAAGTTTAGACAGGTTTCACTTTCAGCTTTGCTGTCTCACTCTTGCTCACTTACTGTGATGTTTATGTGCTCTCTTTGTTTTGCCTCTATTCTTAGACTATCCAAGCAGAAGATTTAATTTTGCTTGAACGTCATCAGCATGATTTAACTTCCAGCCATCCCAAGTTGGGTAGACAATGTGGCTGTAGGCCCATGAATCTCTACTATAGTGCATTTACTACAGGTATGCATTATGTGATTATGTGAACTCTGATGAGCGTAATTAACCTTTTTTTTTCCTCAATTTCCCTCGACTGTGTGCCTCTGGGCTTCTGCTGCCAGTTACTGTTGACTTTGAGCCTTTCTTTTCTCAAAATTTGAACCTTGTCACGTAGCCAGTAATTGCAGGGTAGAAAAGGTTGAGTAGTGTCAGAGCTTAAATTGCTTTAAATAAATTCCCAAAAATGAATGCTGGCACAGAACACACCATATTTTCAACAGATTCAAGCATATACGTTTATTCATTTCACGCACTGAATGTGTTCGGTATCTACAACATACACAAAAAGTTGACACACACCGACTGTTGTCTGGAGTCAAATGTGTGCCTTTACTGTTAAAGGACTGTCTCTCTGATGTTGCAATGTGCACCATCTTTAAACATCACTATACCTTAAATCATATGATAAGGTAGTCCCGGGGAAAACTACCTAAAACTAACCTGACCATAGAAAAGATGAAGGTATTCCTTTTATTCCAGTGTTTTGGTATATAGTGCTACTATCCTAAAAATTAAAGCTATATTTCCCATAAAACCAGGGAGCCTTAGAACCTTTTGAAAGCTTTAGTAAAGCAATCTTGTTGATTTCCTGTGAAAAAAAATATCAACTGATATAAAATAGCATTGTAACTTTGGAACATTCCTGCCCTCTGCTTTCTGTGTGCTTATGTGTGTGTTACCCAGAATGCAGAGCTTTTCAGGTTTGATTCGCACCAGTGCCACCTATTCTAAAAACGTATACACACCTTTTGCTGTAAGGGAGCTTGTATAAAAGACTCCACCAAAAGGTGTGCGTTTATATTACCAGAGATGACATTGAAAGGACACTGCACCCGCAGTGGCCATTTGTCCCTTCCACCAAAGTATCTCTCTACTCCCCAAGCTTCCCTCTGACAGACTGAGGTACAGCACTGCCCAGATAAGCACACAAGACCCGTCTTTATCTGCCTGGCAGGGGGACATGGCCTGAGCTAAAATAACCAGCAATGGGGGCCTGGCTATCTTCACAAAGCCCAGAGAATAGAACAGATGCAAGCTAACATGACCGGCTAGCAGAAGTAAAAAAAAAACAAAAAAAACCTCACACTGTGCACACAGACGCTTGTTTAGCTAATACAGCAACCACCTGCCACTGGCCGTTACCTCTGTTGGACCTGATAAGACAGAATACACCAGCACTGTGATTATAAAGTGGTGGAGAGTGGGAGGTGGGCATGTGAATATGAGACAGCTCCATTTACAGTACTTAACAGTTGTCATTTGGTGGGGGAAGGGGGTGCAAGGGGGGGGAAGGGACTGGCTTTATGACTAATACAGTAATTGATGGAGAAAAGCTTCCTGGGTCATAAATAGGAGCCATTATCCGCTGAATTAGTAAAGTGGGAGACAAAATGACGCCCAGCCATTCAGTGATTTGCAGAGAAAAGCAGAGAATTGGGAAAAGGGCACTTGTTATCCATCTTGCTACAAATAGGTATCTTTCACAGTACATGGAGACCTTTTGGTATTATTAGACGTACTATTACAAGCAAACTAATTCCGCTTTCTCCTGCCACTCATGTGGCAGTCTGTGAAGAAGGTATAATCTGGGTGAGGATGCAGATGAGAGCGATATCAATTTAAACTTTTTTTTACTGTTGTATTTGTAGTAGCTCTGGATACGATAAACAAGTTGAAAGCATATAACTTATCCCACATATTTTCATCCCACTCATTGCCACTTCATCTCAACAGACACTCTATTGCCTATATGTACTAACAGATATAATCTTGTGTAATCTGGGTATGTCTACTAAAGTTGATGAGAGCAATATCAACGACTGCATGTTACTGATTTAAAAAAGTTGATTTGCTGAAGCTAATCCTGACTAAGATTAAACTTCATTTTCCTATTAGCCAAACAGCAGACACATGACACACAGGAACCATCAAGACTGCTTTTGGGGGAAAAAACAACCACCAATGACTACAGAATGGAGCAATTTAGCATCCCAATGTGTACATAACATTTTTTACCTTTATCATTTAAGTCTAATAAGAAATTGGACTTGGATATTTACTACTGATTTAAATATAACTTATTTTGAGACATTATTAAATTTTCTAAGGTACTGACACTGTTCAGCGTTAATCAACCAAGTCAAGTGGACTACCTGTGAGGTGTTGAGATTTACTAGCTTCCAGTAGGCTTGCGATGTGTTTATTTTTCCATACCTTCATACCATCCTGACAGTATACCGGGGTACAGTGAAATATGAAAGACAGTAAAATTTTCGCAAATTGGGAGAAATACGGGACATTGGGAGAATTTTAACCCAAGGAGTAAACCGGGAGAAGGCAATGAAAAACAGGAGTGTATAGCATGTAGCCTACTTACACAAGTCCTGCTGGGTTTAAATACATATGGCCCATAGAATATTGACTAGGTAGGGAATAATAATATTCTTGCTGGAGGACCCCCTGAATGGAGATGATATGAACAAAGCTTCGTCTGTGCTCATCTTTATCATCGGGACTAAAACCAAAATACGCATGGAAGGCAAATATGGCCATGACGCCACCCATAGGAGAGGATGATGCGCAAAGCAACAATGCTTGACACAAGACACCAGAGGTATGGACTCGAGTTACAAAAATTATGACTTTAGACTTGAATTGACAAAATCAAAGAAGACTTGCAACTTTGACTTTAACACCAATGACTTAAGACTTAAGCCTATTGACTCGAGCTGACTTGACACTCCCCATGCCCAAATATCAATTATGATATAAAAAACTGTGCAGTGCATCAACATGGCACTGTGCAATTAATTCAATTTTAATTGTAATTATGCCTTCGACTACCGCCCAGGGTGTGAACTATGAGGGCGCTTCTCCTCTTAATAAGACATGAATTTTCATATTGACAGTATGCTTTCTAGCTAATAATTTCTATATATCTGTATCGTTAAGGGTCTTGCGTAAAATCACGATCATCTGGCTTCCTCAAGCCAGAGGGAACAATCACCGCCTTTCTGAAGCGTGCCCGGCCACTCCGCGATCTGATGCCCCTGGCCCTGTACGCCCCAGCACCACACTCCCTCTACGGTAACTACAACAGGTTGTCTAGTACGACCTGTGCATTGTGAACAGTTTGTGATCGTTCCATCAGGCTGATGAATTTTACCCATGATCCATGCTCAACAGCTGGGGCTCTCCGCAGTGCCACACAACTTAAATTCTTACATCTCATGGAGAAAAGAAAGGTCGAAAGAGTGTAAAGAGACTATCGCAGCTGATGTGTGAAGCTGCTTCGACCAAATATAAAAACAAAGTAATTAAGATAAAACAATAATTGCGCCGGGTGCTGTTTCACAAGGACACTTGTTTTGTTTTATAAATCCAGAGCACCCCCATTCCTATACAGCTGAGACTCTCATCCCTCCCTAAAAGCCCATCCTCTCTCTCAGCAGCTGTGATGTTTAATTCAGCTCGAGCCAACATGACTGGGGGTTATAACTGCTATAACTTCCAATTCAACATTAATAGCTTAAGCCTATGGCATTTTACTATTGGCTAATGGCTAAGCGGGTATTTTAATGGATGAATGGATATTATTTATTCTAAACCAGGTGTGTTCAGTGTTGCTTTACCTGATTGGTGCTTGTAAAATATCCACTGTGTCCGTGTCTTCTATGGTCAAACCATTTTAATTTTCTTACCGTTGGTTTAAGTCACTGCATCTCCTGACAAAACACCATGCTTGTATTTCGGAGTTCTGTAACGTAAGTTCTTCAACTTGAGTAGTTCACCTGTAACCAGCTCCCCTTCCCTCCATGTACACACATGGAGGGGAGGGGAGCTGGTTTCATGGGCTATTTAGGATTTTGGAGCAATTAAAAATTAGCAGTCCTACATGAACCTTTAATTTAATTCTTGAAAATATAGAACATTTGATGTGTGAAACTGCACCTTCTTTCTGTACAGGCTAATGTTTAATTCAATACATTTTTTATTTTTAACTTACATGATTGTTTTAAATTAGATGAAGAGCGCATTATGATTTGTTTAGGACTCAAAACTCAAAGTTTAGGACTTGGGACTCGACTTGGGACTGTAAATACGCTATGTAAACAGCCTTAGCTAGGGCCAATACAAATAAAGAATTGCCCCCTGATTTACTGATGAGGGTTCAAAGCAGCAGCAGCTGTATTAAATCACGATGTCGGCTCAACGTTGTGATCAGCCATTGGTGATGGACGATGGCATCGTCTGTTGGCCCAACCCAAGCATATATTACAACACGTCACCTCAATACAGCATCTCCATATCAGTTTAATAGAAAGAGGAATGTCTGCATTTTTGACTGTATTGAAAATCATATGTTAAGGCTGTCTAAATACCTTGTACGTCTAAAAGACTCAACAGGCCGCCAGCTGCCTCTCCGTCAATCCTGGACTTGACTTCAAACCCTCCCAGCCCTAATCAGCACACAAACAAACATTCAGGTATATAAAGGAGGGATAGACGGACAGTCAGAGTGATAGACTGATTGAGCCAAATGTGCATTCAATAAATGGCACACACACAGACACACATACTCCCTCTCTCTCACACACTCACACACCCTCCAGGCCTAAACAACCAAGCCCTATCAATCAGGACCAATTCTCACAGGCTGAGTAGGCAAGCACCATCACTATGGAAACCGAGCCTTTACTCCAAACCAGTCTTGTCTGGAGGTTTTCACACACAATCACTGCCAACAAAGACCAACAGACTGCTGCAAAAACTTGAACCAAGCAAGCAAGAGAGAAAGGAGACAAAAAAGTTGGCTATTCTTTTGGCATTTTCTGAAAACTTGGTGAGATCAACATGAGCCAACTCAGAAGATGAAGAGGTGAGGATTTTGATCTTCAACAACTGCTCTAGCATTTAGTCATTCAGTCAACAATGCAGTCCCTGATAAGACTGCTGTGTATTTTTTACTAATTTAGTAATAAAGTCCACTACATTTCCATGACACAATATCAGCTAAACCAGGCAGGACAGAAGTCTGTAGCACCTTTCCCTCCTTCTTCATCTGTTGCCACAGTGCTCTTGAGCAAGACACTTACCTTATAATAGTGATGCTGAAGGGGGAACCTCTGTTTTACAGTGGTTGTGCTGGTCAGGAGTGATTTTCTGAAACGAAGGTTACGATATGGTAATCCTAGTTCTATAAGCACAGACAGAGCCCTCTACTGGACTCTATGGGTACTACCTCCTCCAATCAGACGCACGCACTTGCTCACTGAAATTTTAGTGTGCGCGTAGCCGACCAATAGGACCTCGCAACCGATACGTGCGTGACGTATAAATAGCAGTGTCCTTACTGCCTCAATATCCGACCGCCTCTTCAGCAGACAGCGTCAGAGTGGCAGGTCTCATCGGTAGAGGGCTCCGCCTCTGCTGATAAAACTAGGGTTACCATAACGTAACCTTCGTTCTATCTCACACAGGCTCCGCCCTCTACTGGACTGTATGGGTACAGTGGGTGGAGTCCGATGACCGTCCGTCCTAGCCGCAACAACCTTAAGTCCACCACACCAACCCGGTTGGCCACAGGCCAGCCAAAGCCCCAACCACAACATTACTCAGTGACAGAATGGCGGGACACCCCTGAGAAGGCCGCTGGACCGATAGGAGCTTGGCCTGACCATTAACACCTGCACTGCCCTGACTTCTCACTCAAACGTCAGGCACTACAGTGTATGTATCCCCTCTACACCCAGTAGTCACCAGATCCTCACTTTTCAGATCCTAGGTTGCACTTGCGAGCTGGATCCCGAGGAGCCTGACATATCCAAGAGATAGAAACGCACAAACGGGCACAGTAAGGGACAAGATGCCATTGTGCAGATCTCTTCGACACACACCCCGCTGAAAAGGATTGTAGACACTTCCACACTTCCAAGTGGAACATGCATGCACCACTAATGGTTCCTTTCCCGCCTGTGCACAGGTTTGGAAGATTCACTCACAAAGCCAGCTAGTCAGGCTCTTCTTGGACAGGGGTCTACTGACTGCACTATCACTGAAAAAGACGAACAGCTGACCAGAGCATCAAATGGGGGCTGTGTGCTCTACATAGGATGTTAGCCTAGCACACATGTACACAACAGATGCACTCTCACCTCCCTGCACCCTGAGTGGGGTAGGGGGGTAGAAAGCATCCAGATTTATTGTCCTGGACCTGAACATGCTCCTTCTTAGCAGAGGTGAGAGCAAGGCACAGGGGTGTTCAAGAGATAGCATTTTCAATGAGGACTGCTCCAAGGGTTCATAAGGTGCAGATATTACAGCCACCAACACAAGCAGCAAGTCCTACTGAGGCACAGAGAGACAGCGGCTGGGGGGAGCTCACTTCCCAATTAACAGCAACCCCAGGCTGTTGAGGTGCAACGATTGCAGTGCGATGCATCTGCTGAGTGTGTGGGGGGCTAGCGAGTAGTTGACAGGGAGCCTAATGTATTTGTAGGCGAAGGGGGCGGTGCCGGCGACGCAAAGGCAAAGGCAACGCGAAGGAACTGAAAATTTTCAACTCGAGCAAGAAATTCGCATGACATTGTGTTGTGATAGCCCATCAACCTTGAGATTGTCTGGATGTCACGAAAGCTTCAGAGCATTGTGTGGAGAGGGCCAGGCAAAGCGGCCGATTGAAAAGCTGCAGGCCGACTCAGAGCTGCTAAAATTGGGCTAGAGGAGCAGAGAGCAGCGCTCCAGCTTCAGATTAAAAAAAACGCGTGGTCGGACTGGACTGTGCTCGCAACTACACAGTTTGCTCGAGGGAGGAGGGAGGAGTAAACTGCTTTTTACTTTAGTTTCTGGGATTACAACGTTGATTTATCTTCACTCAAACCTTGCAGCAGCTAGATTCCGTGCACATCCGGTTCCAGTGTTGTTAGCGTCGTTTGGCACTATTTCATATTTATATAAAAAACGGACAAAACTAGACATCGCTGGGAGAAAAGAAAGCAAGGAGGTTAACTACCTGGTGAGTTCAGAAAACGTGTATGTAACTTTATGCCAACTATCGCTGTACTTTACTGGGACCAAGTTAGCATAGTATAGTCCTGATCGATCTGAAGTTGTTGTCCTGCTGTCTTGCTGACAGACCTGACAAAGCATGAATTCATATGTTTAACAAAACTGCATCATATGGTAGTTATTTCGGCATCAGTTTGATCCGTTTATTGCTATTTAATCACAACAAAATGTTTACTTTGGGTTCATACCGCTGTAGTAATGGCATGTGTTTATCACGTTAATATTGCCTTCTCGCGTTGTGTGTGGACACTTGCTGAATGTACTCACACGAGGAAAGCGCCGTGAGGCGAAAATTTGCGTTTGGTCTGAAAGCACCTTTAGGGTAAAAAGAAATTACCATCTACACTAATGTCAGCTGTAGCCATATTCCACAGGGCATGCTTGGATCAAGTGCCATCCCTATATAACCCTTACCATGGCTGTTCAAGTATAAGGTTAATGAAACAGTTGCTTTTCCAATTAAAATTTAAGGAAGAAAAGCTAATGGGATTTACTCATGAGGCAGCTGGGATGCCAAGCAGTTTTGGAAGTAATGATTCACAAAACTAGTTTCTGCTGCCTGGATTGTGCAGCCAGTTCCCACAGTTGAAAATTGTCCATATTGTAACCTTAAATGTCATATTCGCCTTTCAACAATTTGATTTAAAGGGCATTATGTAGTGTCCAGCGGCCACTAGCGGCGTGTTGTCTCAGAGGCAGCTCAACACCAGCGCCATACCTTTCATTCAGCGCAGCGAGCTGCATATTGGCACAATCCTCCCAAAAAAAGGCAGAGTGACAGGAAACTCAGGTAAACTCCCACTGCAACGTTACAGTAACACTTTTATCAGCTGCAGGTTGAACTAATCCATGCTTATTACATGATCACGGTACATTTACTGCATTTAGCTGACGTGCTACATTGTTAGCTCACCTGCAGCTTTTCGGTAACTATCTTTACTATCTGTGAATCTGCCACCGGAGGCTCAGCAATGTCAGCACAGCTGCATGTATTGGATGATAATGAAACGGTTAGTGAGTGCGACTGAATATTATAAGATTGTGTCACACTTTATAACAGTTAGACCGCAGTAAGTAACTTTGCTGTGTGTTAGTCGATGGCTCTTCCTCTGTGTTGTTGTGACCGTTTTGTTGCAGTGTTATATATTATGTGGGTCACGTTAGTTTGAGCAACTGAGAGGTGGAGAAGCTGTGTACCTGAGTATTGGTAAAACCACAATAAACCTAAACTGAACGTTACGAAGCAAATAGCGGCAGGTCCGTCCTACTGTAGCGTTAGCTGGCTGCTCCTGGCTGCTCCTGGCTGCATCACTATAGGCTAACATTAGTAAACATATCGCTCCACATTTGCTTTTTACCGTTACATCCTTTCTTGCAGGCTAAATCAACAGTGGTGCACAGGATAGTAACATGGGTCGTGTTAGTTGTTGATGTAATATGGAAAGCAATATAACCAGATAATGTTAGCAACTGCTCGGCATTAGCCGTCGAGCTAATGTGACTTTCTCTGTGTTATTCCAGCTTTATTAATGCTCACTTTGTTCTTATTTGACGTTATCTGAACCTGTTTGGTCCAGCACATAAAACTTAATTGTTGTTTTGTATCCTTTGTATGTGGAGCCTGTGTTTTGTTGTGAGCTGGTTGTTTTATGGTGTTACTGGGCTGCATGTCGTTAGCTGCTGTGTTGTTGCTGTAGTACAAGAGAGGCTCTGGAGCGCGTACAGGGCTGAATCCAACCCGGAGACCTCACATTAAAAGCAGAATAATGGCTGATGCAAGCAATGGAGAAAACAGGTGTGTGCTTCATTTACAAGTGAGTTTTGAGCCCATTAACAATAAGGCAATTAAAATTTGATTAATTTCATTGAAAAACTTACATATAGCCCATTTAAAAGGCAGAGTTATTTTACCTGTTTGAACACAGTTCAACTTTTTGGAGGAAATTTCATGTAACACATGACATCTTGATACGATAAGTGGAACAAAAGGCCTTATTTAAAAGCATTTTCACATCTTCCAAGACAAATCTGAAATCAGCTTATTTCCACTGCCAAGAAATGAAATATCACTTCATTAGGAAATACATTCACTTGTTTAAAGAAAACAGATTTCAAGGCTCAGCAGTACATGTAGGGAGTAAGGATGAGATATTTTTATGCAAACCCTTCCCCATTGCATCATGCAGTGCCATCTATGTCGACTGCACTCCAAACAAAGTCGCAGGGCTCAGGCTTTGCAGTTCTTGAGGGACTTGTGGCAGGATGTGGGTACCCAGTATAAAATAAGTTCTGGAGTGTTAGTACCCAGAGGTGAAAAACTTTGCCAACCACACTGTTACTCACTGTGAAGCTGCATTTTTAAAAGAGTGGCACACTTGTAATATGCCCAAATTGGTCCCATTGAAACCATTGTTAAAGGCTAAAGAAAAAAGGAAAAGACACTAAGTATCCTTCCACCCATTGGAAATAAATAGACTCTATTCTTCAAGGGGGGGGGGGATTAAGCTTAAGTGTGTGACTGATTTCAAAATGGCCATAGAGCACACACAGAGGAGGTGAAATGGGACCAATTTTGTGTCATTTAGAGACTCACTTGAGGAAATTGACACTTGTTGGCTCATTAAATGAAGAGGACACCTCCAATTGCCAAAGGTGTTATAGGTCTGATCAAAACAAAGTACAAGAGTAAAGAAATTGAGTCAACGCAATCTTCTATGTCTCTAGTGAAAACAAAATATAAAACTCTGAAAAAATACTAACAGAATCTTTCTCTATATCTAAATCCAAGTAAAGCTATATACACAGAAAAGTTGTTGAAAAAAACATTGAGTGCTAGAGCCTTTCATGCACTTCAATCACTTGTATTGTTCAGTCAAACTGAGTACATATAGCATCGCTCAAACTACTGGAGCATATAAGAGACTAAGAAAGAGAGATGATGGCAAAAGAGAAAAGATATGAGCATCACCCACACTGTGGCTGCAAGCTTGGAGGACAGCTTTTGGATCTCTTTTTTTTCTGACCAATACCGTGCTTTCAGAGGTACATTTTACTGGATTGTTTGGGATACTATTGCCACAATGTTTTGTTTGTCTGAACCAATTTGATAGTGAATGGGCACCTACTGTATGCTGTCCTGTGGCCTCTTGGTAATCAGTCATATGGGCTAGAGCTGCACTGTTGATCAGTTGTTCTTTTAACACAATGATTTCATTGGGGTTAAAGGGGAGATTCCTTGTCAACAGTGTTCAGCCGTTTTGTAAGGTGCAAGTAAAGAGCAAGCACGTTGACCACACACACTTACAGCTCACATGTGAAACATGCAACAAGTGGAAATTGGAACCACTGTTTATTCTGCCATTACAATTCTTTCCCTCTGCCACGGGGGTCTTCTAGTAATGGGAAGGTTCCTCGTTCCATCACTGGCTAGTCCACAAAGAGCGTCAAAGTATCCTTGAGCAAAACACTGAATCCCTAACCGCTCCTATCCTTTGCCATCAGTGTATGAACGTGTGCATATGCTGTGTGTTTTAAAGTGCTCAGAGTAGTCGGTTGACAAGAAAAATGCTATATAAATGCAGTCCGTTTAACATTTTTAAGTGTATAGCTCTGAGAATTCAAGCTATAACAACCTTCAGAATGTTGACAGCACCAACAGGCTACAAGAAGCAATGATTCATGCCTGTAACTGTAATTAAAAATTTACTTGTTTTCTTCTCATCTGAGAGGAAAAACAGTGTACAAAGTAAAGCATGGGGCCAAGCATGCAACAGCAGGGTGCACATAAAATTGAATTTGACAGAATTAACTTGACAGTGTTGGCTCAAACATAATTTGACTGGAAAAGATAAGGAGCGAGGGAGGGAGAAGGAAATACAGAGAGCAATAGAGAAAAACCAGGAGAAAGAAACAAAGCGAACAAGAAAATAACAACTCCACTAAGGGGCTTCATTTTTTCCAATTGGCAGCTTCAAAGGAATATAAATAATTGAACGCCCTCGCCCAATCACTGTGAGTTCTGGCCAATTACTATTAGGAGTACTTTGCCAAGAATGCTATTGTTGAAGACTCTAAAAGGCCAAAAGAAAGGAGGGGGCAGAAGTGAGAAGGAGGTGAAAGGCCAAATAAAAATGCTGACAAATAAGTCTCCAACTGTGTCCAAAAACACAAACAAGAAATAGAAACAAATATTGCAAGATAGAGTCACTTAACTCAGAAAAGTGAAGAAATTGCAGTATATCAGAATACTCTTTTTTCCCCTTTACCCCTGAAAAACCTGAACTCCAAAACATCAGGCATGAAGGTGAATAAACAGGAAAAAATAGGACAGTATCTCTTTTCCTTCCTTCTTTTGCACCTTTGTCAGCTCCCAAAGGGCAATAACAGAACACAACTGAAAAGAAAGTATTCCCCATCTCCATGTGGCTAAAACCAGATTTGAATGCCCAATGAGAAAACTAAAGGACATGTCATGGTGGGAATTGTTAATAGTGGCAGAGGGATTGGAGCTCTTGTTTGAAGTTACTCTGGCCCCACAAAGGTTTTAGTGTCTGGTGATGTGTGCGTGCATGTGTGAGTATTAGGCCATTTTTGTATGCATAAAGGAAATGGTGAACACCATGGCAACTCTGCCACATCGCAGCTCATAAATCAAAAAACTAATATTAAAAATTGGTGTTCATATGTCTGATAACTTCCGTAATTACGTACACTTTCAATATTCACAGAGCAATTTTTTTAATCAGCCTCCATGACATTGTCAGAAACCCAACCTTTTGATAGCTGAAGTGAAAAATGAAACACACCTTTTGACTGCTATGTTTGATTCAGTTATTTTAAGCAGCACTATCTAATATACTGGTTTATATATTTTACACTTATGTATACATATTTGTAATTTTTTTAAGTATTTTTAATTATGGAGTCTCGGATGACTGGCCTTTAACTTGAAAGATCCAAAAAAAAAAAAAAAAACAAGATCAAATCAATTATGAATATCGAAACGTTAACATAATTACTGCAGATTTTTCTCATAAAGTGAATGCAAGACACTACCATCTAATTTTATAGCTGTGCTACAGCAAATACAATGGGTATACTTGCATAATATGTCATAGTCACCTATGACAAAGCTCAGGTGACACTCCACACATTAGTATAATGCACACACTCATATTTGGGTGTGCCTGCACACAAATTTCATGTAAATATATATGCACACACAAACAGGGAGTCGTGTATTATTAAGGTTGGGGTGGTGGGATTTATTGAGCCATCTTTCTTTCTCTTTTGATTAAAAATGTCTCCTTCTCACTGTGATTTATGAGTGTAAATGAAAAGGGATGGAGGGCAGCGAGAGAGACAGAGAGAGGGAGGGATGTGTGAGTAAGGGATGACATCATGCTTTCAGCTGGGCCTTTTTTGCAAAAGGGTGGCACCCACTGTGTGCGTGAGAGAGAGCCAGTGTTGACACCAGGTGTTTGTGTCTTCCCCCTCCCCTCAATCCTCTCAGTCCACCAGGTGGGAGTGATTATAATTGGACAACTGCACCACTGGGCTGTGTGTATATGTATGCATGCGTGTGCTGTGTGTGCGTGCATGTGTTTGTGTGTGTGTGTGTGCGCGCGTGTGTGTGTGCGTGCGTGCGGGTTGTATGTGGGTGTGAAAGACAATCAGAGAGAGCAACGGAAGGTAGTCTTTGAGTGTGCGCATTTATTTCCAGACTTTGTTTGTGGCCCCAAAAAGAGATGAGAAAGAGCGAGGCGTGTGTGTGTGTGTGTGTGTGTGTGTGTGTGTGTGTGTGTGTGTGTGTGTGTGTGTGTGTGTGTGTGTGCGCTCTTGTTCAGACTTACCAAAGTCTGAGCAAGAGCCAATAAGACAGAGGGAGAGAGTTTGACAAAAGCAGTGATCATATCCACAGGCAGGGCAGACAAAGACGGGCAGATACTGACAGATGGGGAGAGAGCCCTGCTGTTAGTGTATTTGTGTGTGTGTGTGTGTGTGTGTGTGTGTGTGTGTGTGTGTGTGTGTGTGTGTGTGTGTGTGTGTGTGTGTGTGTAAGAGAGACAGGGGGTGGCGGCTAATCTCCATCAAAGATGAAGCAGACTGCACTGAATTTTATTTAAACCAGGGTGAGCAAACTGAGGCTGGGATAAGTTGAAGCGGAGGAGAAAATGAGTCCTAACATAGTCTGTCTTAATATGCAACATGTTACGAGAAGGAGCTTTTGCATCTTTGCTTTACTTTCACTTTGAAAAAGAGTGTGTGGCTTTGCAGTCAGTCAGACAGACAAGGCAAAAAGGAAGAGAACAAAGACATCTGTTTGACATCTGTCTGTGTGCAATTTAAGATCTTTTCAGCCAGCTGGGCTGAAAGATACTCGAATTATGCCACCAGACACTCAAACCACCATGCAATCAAGAGTAGACAGCTCTGTTGCAACATGAGAAAAATCAAGTCCTCCTCATGTTATCTTGAACCATTGAGAACACACTTAAAAACTGTCAGAAACTGAGATGTACAAAGAGACACAGAAGGAAAAGGCAAAAAATGCAATTTATCTTGCAAATTACCTAAGATAGATTCAACTTCCTGATAACGTCGGTTGGGGCACCTACATTGTGCAACAGTATGCCTGACATATCACTTTGGCTGAATCTTAAAATATTTTCAAGTGCCATTTTAAGACGTATTCTTACTCCCCTGCACACAATTTAAATGGATTCTCTTAGTCTTGGTTTAAACCTTCCTCATTTCATGATGGTTTTGCACATTCACCACGTCATACATATAATCATATATACATATACTCGCCAACATACTTACCCACACCCAAACTCTCTTTACAAACAATCACTCTTTTTCTATTTCTCTGCAGCCTCCTCTTTGTTTT
Source organism: Lepomis macrochirus (assembly GCA_024633595.2). Classification (NCBI taxonomy): domain Eukaryota; kingdom Metazoa; phylum Chordata; class Actinopteri; order Centrarchiformes; family Centrarchidae; genus Lepomis; species Lepomis macrochirus. The sequence continues at coordinate 22,179,387 of JALXJV020000010.1, forward strand.
GTCTCCTAACACTGCTCTAAGCCCATCTTAACTGGGAAATGGTGCAGAACAAATCCTAAGGAGTTGACAGGGTGGGAGAGACAACTGACGCTTCTGTTACTAACATTGGAAGGTTTGGAGGATGATATATACAGACAAGCATCAAGTCTATATGGTAAATATTTCAAGAGATCCATGATTTAACAATGTCTGAGTTTCTGATCGGTGTCACAGAAAAATCACAGAAAAAGGAAGTCACACATTCAACAGTGAACATGGCTATCAACAGCTGAGTAAAATCACTGAGGCCCTAAATGCTCATTCATCTTAAGTACATATACCAAAGTAGATGTAAAATTGGCACTTAGCCTTAACAAGATCAAACTAGCTCTTGGCATTGTAGTGAAATCCTTATTTGGATTTTAAATGGTGGGTGGTGATGGGACAGTGGATAAGACTGTGCCTTTGGAGACCCGGGTTCAACTCCCCACTGTGACACATCCACCAGTGTGTCCCTGTGCAAGACACCCCTAGTTGCTCCAGAGGTGTGTTTCCTCTGACATAAATAGCAATTGTAGACACTTTGGTCGCAAAAGTGTCAGCTGAATGTAATTTTCTTTGGATGAGGCAGAAGCAGAGAACCAACACATCGTTTGAAAATGAAGTCCGCCTTTACAAGAAGAGATATCAATAATTGCAGAAACGTAGATCAAAAAAAGCAAACTGAAAAGGATGAACCTCTACATAGAATAGCTACATAGTTATCAGTAGTAGCAAGGCTAATAAGTGTATTGACACTTACATAAGGCGTGGGCGCCGGTGAGCAGCAGTGATAGCAGCAGCGTGGTGACAGGCAGCAGGAGTGGCAAGGAGAGGCGAGGGGCACCGCTGGTGGCCATCTTGGCTCCAGTAGGGAAAAGGGGGCAGGGAGGGGTGGGGTGGGACTGATCTTTGACCTGGCTGGAGAGCCGAGGCCCCGATTGGGCAGGGAAGGTTGGGGTCTTCACGCAGGACGGACTGGCACTCTGCAAAAGAAAGGGAGAAAATTAGATATTTTTCTTATGAACTTCATTTATGAAAGCAAGGTATGCTGTCCTTCATGCAGTTTTCCAAACTCCCATATCCATAATAATAGTTCCAAACATTCATTTCTGGGATCAGATCACAGACACTATACATCTCTACAACTGACAAAACATTGAAAAGCCGATAGACAAAAAGAAAATGACCGTAAACACATACTGTAGCACTTACATAACATAATTGTTTGAATGTCAAAACAGTCCTAAATGTTCTAAATAAAACTAAATAAAATGGTGCCAAACTATATATTTTGCTTTTAAGCATTTGACAGGATGCTCGTAGCCAGAGCCAAAGGTGATGGTCCTGCCCAGATCAACAGGACATGTTACTTTTGAGCAACACACTTGGCCACTCTGCTGCACTTTTCACAACCCCTTGTTGCTGCTGACACATAAATGGAAGGAAGGCAAGATTGTGTTGGAGACACTACTGGAAGCAAAGTGTCACATAACCCAAACCCTGTAACCTCCCCATCTTGCAACCAGCGTCTTCTCACATCCCTTAATTAGCAGGAGAGGCACTGTTTGCTTTCTTTTTTTCTTCCGTAATCGCCCGATCTTGTCATTATTTGCTTATCTCATTGCCTTGTAATTACACAGCCACCCGATGATATTCCAGGCACCGTCTCTTTGTTTTTGTCAAATTGCCATTAATCCCCCAAGCTACACAGGGGGGCTGGGGACGCCCCTCACCACACTCACTATTTCTGTCATGGATACGTCTGGTGCAGCACAGACCTAACACCAAGTGGTTATGCATACTCTTTAATTAAGAAGATGTGAACAAAGAGACGAGGAAAGAGAAAAGCGAGAGACCCATGACGAGAATGCAAGCTGTGGATTCTTGCTGATGGACACAGGCAGTAATGTGTATGTATATATATATATATATATATATATGAGATAACATGTGAAGTGAATGTACTTCAAAATAGCATAACTGACTGACAGTAACGATCTCTATCACTCAGATGCAATCATGGGCAAAAGCCCATGAGAGGCTAAGACAAAGCGACAACTATACAGGCCAACTATATCAATTGAATGGAGGGATTTATAGCCAGAATATATAAGCTACCTTCTGACTTAGATAATTCTTTATAAAACATTTTTAAATGACATTTTTTGAGTAAAACAAGGCAATTGAGTAACCCTTGACTAATAATCTAAATTCAATCAAATCTAAACAAAATTAAAAAAGAGAAACCTTAATATATGCAACTGTTTTACAGTGCTATGTTTGTGACTGTAGCTCTGTGAGAGCCAGAAAACCACCACTAATTGCAATGTAACCAAGCACCTCAGACAACAGGCATATACAAGCAGCCCCACCCTTCACAGCTACTAGACCAGGCTCTTTAACTGGCTAGATGAAACAGACAGACACATGCAGCAGCAGGCACACTTAAAATAAAACCACAAACACACATCACTGAAACCCATATATGACATAAATGCACACATACAGTGTAAATCTACTGGCCTCACCATTTTTTCCCCTCATAGGTAATCCAAATAGACAAATTCTATCACACGTGACACATGTTCACTACCAAAAACACAAAGGGAAAGAGAGATAAACAATCGTCCTTTTGTAGCGACGCCATGCCAGAAAGGAGTGGGTGTCTTTCAGAAGCTCAGCTCATCTTTCAACAAAATACAATACACACGCGACCGACATGTGTGTCTTTGCTTGTTTTTTTCTCGGCCTGGAGGGCAGGTGATGTCATTGGTTAGAACTGATGGAAACACAGAAACATGAATAAAGAGAATAGGGGAGTATCAAATTGTCTAGAAACTTCTGAATGATGCCCCTGTTATTCTGACTGTAAACACTGGTCTGGTGTGGGTGGAGGGAATCTCACCATGCCTGTAGGGAACTACTCTATCTATGCTTGCAAGATGCCCAGGTTATGATTTATGGCCCTCCCCTTAGGGCACAACTTTCTATATCCACCTTTGGTTGCTATACAAACTTCACAACACAATTACAACAGCTATTGTTGCTGAACGGCCTCACCAAACATAACCTAAGGCCATGTGTGGGCTCCAGTTTAACCATAGACACTGACTACACAGCTCAATGCTGCCTTTTTTCTGAACTATAAATATAAGATAGGGAATAGATAAGAGTTAAATAAAAAGATACATGCATACCTACACATATTCTTAATTAATCCCCAAGGGACTGGGTAAGCTGAATACTCACCAAAGCAAAATTTTAACCTCAACAGCAAACAAAGCTCTAAACAGAGATGCCAACAAGTTGTTAAAGCATCCTGTCACTCAAAAGGAAGACTTGATGTGGAAAGCACAGTATGTTTCTCATGGTTTTAGCACCTTTATGGGAAAACTTGTCAACTTTAAAACATTCATCACTTTCCCATTAGAAAATGGGCAGAATGTGTTTAGAATTCTGGCAAAGCTAGCAGAGAGGCCAGTCGATTGATAAACCCTTACCATTACCTCAGCTGCTTCCACATTACAGACTATGATCCAGAGGAAACTGCTAATGGTCATGTTTTGCAGATTCTAATGTGATTATGATGATTGCAATAACTTGGGGAAATCAAGATAATTAACAATAGATAGTGGTTGTTACAAGATAGTGGTTGGCAAAGTAAAGGCACTACCTAGTAACTTGCCATCATTAGCAAAAGTGATTCAATACTGTATGCTAACTATGATTCTTTGTCCTATGTAAAGCAGGGAAATCATTATTCAGCAGCAATCTTGGGTCAAATGAGCTGCATTCTCAAATTGCTGGTACAATATGAATGGCAGCTTAGTTAGCCAAAAGTTCTGACTCTGAATTGCTGTATTAACAAGTACCTAATTTACTAGTTTACCCTCAGAAGTCTAAACCATTTTTACCAATTTTAGGTCTGCCTGGTCTCCTTGTGTAATATTGCTTGTAAAACCTGAACCCTGTAGTGCACAATGAAGTTATATACATTTTTTTTCAAGACAACCAAGGCTATCAAAATTTATATACTACAGTGATATCACATCAATGTTATAATGAATTAATAGTTATAGGACCATAAAGACAAAAAAATAATAAAAATGGAAATTGAATCTCACAGAACTATATCCAAATCACATTGAAAAATTTAATGAACAATAATTTGGGTTGCTCAGAATTGCTCCCCCAAGTCTTGGCAATCAGGGAGGAAAAAATTAACTGTGTAACCAACACACATCAAAAATTACATCAATTTTTGTTCAGAGAAGTCCTTCCGTTTTTCCTGTCATCAACAACCTTATGTGTGCCATGCAAGCAGTTCCCGTCTGCAATGAGACAGAGAGCCACATACACATATATATATACATATACATATATATATATATATATATACACATATACATATATATACATATATATATATATATATATATATATATATATATATATATATACATATATATATATATACATATATATATATATATATATATATATATATATATATATATATATATATATACATATATATATATATATATATATATATATATATATATATATATATATATATATATATATATATATATATATATATATATATATATATATATATATATATATATATATATATATATATATATATATAGTAGACACACACATAAATACATATAATTTTAAAAGATGAATAATTAGCATATTTTGACTGGCTGAGCGATGACATCTATCACATGCACTCCTTTTTCATGTCAAGAGGTCAAACAAAACGTGTAAAAACCTCTGTGGTAAAGACAAATAACAACTATATCCTTGTCATCCAGCCAGGACAAGTGCCCTGGACATGTGGAGAATCTACAGATTGTTTATTACATTTACGCTCTTCTACTCATTATTTCAGGTGCTGCCCTGATCATATAGATTTATTTATATGGGGATGGGGTAAATCTCATGTTCTTCCATTGTGCAATGCGTTTGAGATCAGTACTGACACACACATGCCCACACAGCGTCTGATTGGTCAACATGTGAAAACAACGCCACTGATGACAATAAGGATGACTTAATACATGTGCTTTGATGTCGTATGCGACATCGTCAACCTGGCAGTGTGAAGGATCATTTTGGTATTTTTAAACCTGGGCAATATTTTCACATATTTTGGTGTCAAAATGACAAATAGGTAAAAAGAGTTGGGCATATTTTTCCTAGAAGTTGGCCCACCCAACCACGATTAATAAGACTTAATAAGCCAATATTATGCGAAGGGTTTCTGCCCTTCAGTGTAAATAAAATATTAAACATTTAAAACTAAAAACAGCTTTAGTAAAATGAATAAATGCAATGAAATAAGTGCTTTTCAAAAGTAACTTTTGTTTCAAGCTGACCAAGAACTGGCCACCACTCGAGATATTACCCAGTCGAACTTCTATATTTACAGCCAAAATGGATCCACAATTTCCACTGACTGGTGGTAGTCACTGGCTATCAGGGACTCTCACTTTGACATGGTCAAGCTTTAAATTCTGCTTGTTTCCCTATGCAATATCAATACTAATGCATTTGATTACTGAGATTGAGAAAGGCAACGACGAGGCGTAAGGGAGATGGGAATTTGCACCATAAGCATGAAATAAGAGCAGAACCAATTGATATAAAACTGTGCATATGCACACCTACACTCATGCCAGAATAGGCCAGGAGAAATTAAAAACGAAGCGATGAACACTTATCAAAATGAATGAAGGTTTAGGTAAGTATGTACTTGAATCTCTCCAGAAAAGACCATGAGACCAGTGACAGAAGACAACGAGGTATTTCCATCCACTCATACACACTGTAACAAAAGCCTGACCAATCTTTCAGTTACCCTAAAATACCGCCAATATCACTTCCAAACAATATAGTAATTACATTAGGATGATTTGTTAGTAGAGAAGGGCAAAGGAGTCTCGAGAATCAGAAAACTGAGTATGCCATTCCACCACCTTGTTACCTTAATTGTCAAAGCCAGCAGAGCTCAATGTCTGACTAAGACATACCAGAAAATATTGTTCCAGACTAAAAGGAAAATGCATATCCATCTCTGCTAAATGGCCTATGCTTCACTAGCCACTTTGATCGACTAATGTTACAGAAGATAACCATAGTATTATGTTCCTGACCACAACTGAACACATGTTAGATTAAAACAACACTTACTCAGATGTAGACCACTTGCTTATCCCTGTTAGCAATGCTTACTTTGGTTCATTTGTGATCCAGCAGCTACAACAGCTGTCTGATGACTTTGTCTAACTGCTAACTGAGAGTTGGTAGCTGAGTCAGAGTGTTCTGACTAACCGTTCCAAACTGCACAACAGTAGTTATTCTCTGGCTGCAATGTAATGGCATGTCATTTTCTCGGTACATGTTGCAGGTCTCCACATCTCTGATCAGAAACAGCAGCATGCTGAGACATTATGCAGAGTTAACTGGATGATATCAAAGGAGATGAATAAAAAAGGGTAGATGTGTCAAAAAAATTTACAGACTTTTATGAACTTTGTTCTTGGACAGTATTGTATGTATTTGATAATGTTTTGGTTAACATAAAATCGATAGGAATGACATGGAATCTCTCTTTCTTTATCATCAATTTTTGATGTAAAGGAAAAAGAATAGGAGCTGATTGTCATGACAATACGCTAGAGTCAATTGTGCTGTTTTCTGTTGTAGGATGATGGAAAAGTACAAATTTGCAAGTGAATACTTCCTTTTTCATGGCCCTTTTTAAACTCTGCTATCTGCTGGCTGCTGTTTATGTTCAGCCTTCAGTCGCTGTCTCTCCCTCTGCAGTCGTTCAACTTAGATCAAGTTTTTATGCGTCAGCCCTGAGTTACAGGCTTTTACCTCAACCAGTTTACTGTATTTCATTGATTCAAACCCTATAGAATACCAACAATACAAAGATTTTCAGTGTAACGGTGTGTGAGGTCTGTCTAGGCTACTAGTATGTATGTGTGAGTATGTGTTGTATGTATGTGTATGTGCTTGTGTATTTGTGTCTCTGTCCATGTGTGCTGTGTGCACAGCAGTTTGTTTTTCTCTATGCTGGAATCAAACAGTATTGATTCCATGTGTTATTAGTAAAGTCACCTCACCTTTTTGGCTTTCTGCATCAGAATATTGGCTACATCTTAACACAAAATCGACCATTATAAGAAAAAAAGAGGGGAAACCCAACCACAGTGTACTGTACTTTTATGTCCACTGTACTGTGTGACATAAAAGCTATAAATTGTGAGTATGCCAGCGTGTGTGTGTGTGTGTGTGTGTGTGTGTGTGTGTGTGTGTGTGTGTGTGTGTGTGAAGGAAGTTGTGTTTGGCTCTTAAATATGTCCCCCTGATCAAACTAGTCGTCCTTCAAATCCTCCATCTCTGTTTTCTTTTTCTCCGTCTAACCCCCTGCCTCCTCTCCCTCATTTCCACTCTCCCCTTCCCCCATCAAACTCATGCATACTAAACTATGCTTGCATTGCAGATGTTTGGTAGGGAATCACATGAATTTGCATGGAACTGCAGGACTATTATGTAAATGCCTCAGTGTGTATCTACCTCCCTGCTTCACTCTTTCTTTGCCATCTACTCCTCATCCTGAGAGAGACATGTGTTTGAGGAATTTGAAACAAGGTGCACCTGTCATTAACCACCATATGTAGGAAGCTCCAGTGGAAAGAGAAGAGTTTACACAAGGAAAACATATTCATATGTGCTGAAAGATACTCTGTAACATTAAAATTTGAAGCATTTGGCTCTGACTTACACTAAATGCAGTAGAATAAACTGCACTCAGCATTATCATGCAACAGGTAGTAATGTGTGCAGAGATCAGACCCAGTGTTTTGACGATAAATGTGACATCTACTTCTATGACCCTGCATGCCTGATATATTAAGTACACAAATCACAAGCAGAAGAAACTGTAGAGTTATTCTATTATTAAATAATTAAAATATAGAAGGATTGGGTGGCTTTTGCTGTTACTAAACCTGTACAAATATGACAAAAGTGTAATATACAAGAAACCTGCAAACACATATAGTGTCTTGGTGCTCCCCTGCTATTTAAATTATGTAACACACACATTTCGTGAAAAACTTGCCCCTTACTATGCAAATGAGCCCTACTGCAAAATACGTCCAATTCACACCCTTCACACGGAGTAAAATTATTAGTGTTTTTACAGAGTTGGTGGTAACGGAAGTGCATTTATAAAGTGTATCACACACCGATTTTTCAGTGATCTTGATTGTAGCCAGGCAAAGCAATAGCGCATCACAGTATATGCGCACAGATGGCACAGGCAGTACAATAACTGATATTCACCACGAAGGAATGAAACTGGAAAACGACATAAAACCTACTGCTGTGAGAAACAGAGAAAATGGTTAGACTGTAACAGTCCAGCAGAGAGCAGAGCAAAGAAAACAGCTCTCCATGCTCCCACACACATGAGGGGGAGAGCACCCAAATAACCATCATTCTGATAAAACACTCCATACAGAGTGAGTCATAGAAAAATGAGAGACCTCCCGTGGATAGGAATGAATGGAAGAGCAGGGGGGAATTAATAGATAATTAGAATAGTTAGGCTATAATTATAATCAGAATATGTTCTTTTAAGAGACACAAAACAAGGGCAGATCGTGTTCAGATGAAAAACTTTATGGGCGTGTTTGCGCTGTAAAATCATAAGTACAAAATCTGTTGTGAATGGGACCATGAGACAGGGCAGATAGTGATGTGATGAGCAATTCATGTTGCTATGCATGTCTGCAATCCTTCCTTTGTGAATTTGCCCCAGAATGTGCAAGAAAACTACAACATTAGGATGCACACTTCTGTGTGGACACCCATAAGTGTATTCACAATTATGGGTAATTCAGAGTATCTAGACCATGTGACTCGCATATCTTTGGTCTTGAAGTTAAAGAGCACCAAGGGACAACAAGACTGTGCCACTCTGAATCCAACTTTTAATGATATTTTAATGCTGATACCTACAGAATGAACTCAAGAGCATTATATGTGAAAATATATTTCTGTTGTGTGCACTCTTTTTTTTCCCTTAAAATGAAGGTTGTTTGCATAGGTAGAGGAAACTGCACCACCGTGACCTCATTAAGACATTGTGGAACGCCCTGCCCTGGCAACCTCTCCTTGGAGGAGCTTTCCCATGAGCCTTTGCCCTCAACTGTTCTCAACCTACTAGGCCCAGAAATGGTGCTTGATGCCTCAGAGACACCTTGTGTCGGACGTCTGCTCTCCCCTGGGTGCACTGTGGCCTTTCTCTAGGGTCTTACGCAGTTTGAGCTCCAGTTTGCCATTGAAAAAAGATTTTGTTGCAAAGACCCGCTGAAAAAAGTTTTTTGTTTATTTTTTACTTAGAACTTACCAACTTCTCCTGTGAAATGATTGTTGGCATAAGAGTACAGAATTTTAAAGGTCACTCTTATAGTTGTGATTCAGCCCAACTCAACATATTTTCTTTTTAAAGCTCAGAATCATCATTGTGATTTTGTCAGATCAATCTTCAGGCAGCCTTTATAGTTTTTTGGAGAAATGACAGACTGTTGTGTCTGACTACTTTCAAAAAGGAACTGTAGGTTTACAAAAAGATTTGGGACCAAATTACCAGAAGCCCATTGAATCTTCCCCCGTTTGTTTTTCTCCAGGTGTTGCTCTGTGTTCGATCGGCAGGAAATGGGTTTACTCTGAACATTATGAGGCTAGACTGTCCTTCCAATAAACACCCAGGGCTGCAAGGCTCTTAGCTGAAATCCACCTCGGTTGAGGTTGAGTGCACAGCAGCAAGCATCAGGGTCGTGCAACAGGGGTGAACGGATTGGCAGCTGGGAGGTTTGGGCGGCAAGCTGACCTCCTAAATGCGCACTTTATTGCATAGCCATTTTGTTTACCACTGAGGGGTGACACACTATCTGTCTCCTGTGTAACCTCGCCATACTGTGATGCCACAAGTTGGCAGATGAAATCCACACACACCAGACACACACACAGAGGAACACTTGTTTTTATTTTCTGCTTCACCTGGCTGGTCACACTGGCTGCCAAGGACCACAAAAGGCCAAAGGTTACAGGTGGCACTGTCTGTGATGTGGACACCTCCGCTTCAACGAATCTGGGAAGGGCCAATACCTATTATATATAGGGGAGGCATTTAATTATAGGACATAGCACTGGTCACAGTTGGAAGCTGGAGAAGGAAGGTGAGACGGGTGGTGGGGCAGTCCTTGACGAAATGAGAGATTGTGGTGGTTACGAGAATTGGGAAAAGGAGGGGTTGGAAGGGTGACACAAGTTTTTGGCCCTCTTCCAATAGAGTCAGACAAGTATCACACCAACTGTCCAGAGGCTTGAATGCCCTTTAAAATTTGCCACTGGAGGGGGAAAGAAGTTTTTGAAGGGCGACTAGGAGAGTTTGGGAACAACAGTTCATATTCATTCTGGAAATGGCATGCGGATGGAGGGGTGAGATTATTCTAAGTGATGGAGGAGGATGCGCAGGAGGGAAAGACTGGCAGACCAGGGTGTTAAGAAAATGTCTCCAAAACTCCTCTGTGTATTTGGCAGGGTTAGAGAAGTTTCATTTCCAAAATGAAACACAAACCATTTGAAAAATGTGACACCTACACAACAAAATGACTGCTGGCATGTTAACAAAATTCACAACTGAGTGAAACTGGAGCTATGTTTGGCCCTTTGCTTTAACATTTTAAAGTCTAAATGATAAATCTTGTTTTTATACAGAAAATTAATGTCAAGTGTGAATCTTTGTCTGAAACAAAATTAGAGAGCTCAGTGTAAAAATTTGGTGCTTGCCATGTAAATATAAAGGAAATACTGTGTGCTAAAGAGGGATGGAACATCATTAAAAAAGTTGAAGTAAAGCATTCTGATGTGCAACTATATGGTAGGGACTGGATAGTATTTTTGGGCCTGATAGGCTGTTGTTATAGATGTTTTAGTTAAAATTGGTAAGTTACATGCTATGTTCTGAGAACTACCATCATACCATTAATACATATTGAAGACTACAAGTCTTTCATTTATTTATTTATTTTTTTGTTTAAACAGGCAGGGCCCTCAGCCAGCAGCATCCAAAAAATAGGTCCATTATGTGCTCTATCAAAGTCAGGTTTCAAAATGTAATTCTCACCTGCTTTGACAGTGATTATTCAGTTAAATATAATATGAGGCTGCAACCTTTGCAAGCAAGGCTTCTTTTCCACGGTTCATATCTAAGGCTCCTTTTGTCCTGGCAGCTTTCTGATTAATCCTGTATACCTCAAGAGTGGGGAAAAGAGAGGCACACACACACATTGACATACAAAGGCATAGGTACAATGATAAAGGAATACACACTCGAACACAAAGGGGCAAACTCTATTGGCTCTGTTGATAATAAGCCCTCTCTTCATCAAGGGTGGTCATCTTTTTCAGGCTCCTTTTAGTCAGGGAATTAATTGAAAAAAGAGTTAATCCTTGTAATTTGCTTCTGAAACTGGGCCAAAGCCCATCAGCTGGCTAAGTATTTAGTAACCTCACTTTGGTAGCCAGAGTTTCTAAGAGTTTTCCATGGTGATTAGAGAAGGTGTATTTTCATTTGCACTTCTTTGTGCTATTATCTGATTATTGACTAAAGGAAGGAGTGAATGTGAAAATTATAGATCTCAACCAGAAATTTACATTCCCACCACTATCAAGCCAGCAGACATACACAATACACCAAATTGGACACCACTCAACGTACCACAGGTATTCCCATCGCTGCCACTTGAGATTTTAGTTGCTTAAACATACTATTTTGATCGATATGTCTCTCCAATCATTTACAAAATTACATTAAATTGCTATATTTTCATTTTCAATTGCTCTAAGTGACAGGATTTTGATTATATGTTCAATGTACAAGAAAGGAGATGCACATGCTTCCATAGCAATTACTGTTGTGCTGCTCAATGTGCAGCAGGCTGTGATTGATACTGTTTGGGCTGGAGGTTAGGGGAGTGTCTGTACCCCTGTCAATCGTACAGCATTGTAAAGAGCTGAGACAGATGGCGAGGTTGACCCACGCTCTGTCTTTCTGGTTGTCAGTCCACCCATCACAGGCCCACCACCAGCACTACCACTGGAAGACTGGGAAAGACAACTGTTTTTTTATAGCCACTTTAAAAGGCCCACAGAACAGACAGCAGCAAATGTGACACATTGACTGGGGACTTCTACTAAAAACACAAGCCCTGCTTTCCAATGGAAAACACTGACTGACTTTAGACAAAATTACTAAGACAATCAAAGCAGAGATCATTAACACATTCTTACAAGTAAAAGGATATGAGCAAAATCAAAATTTTGCATCTACATGGCATTTTTATAATGCATGAATAGAAGTTTTATGATACGGCAGTGGTGAAGTCTTCACCATGCTAAAAAGAAAAAGCAGGTCACCATGGAGGGTCACCTCAGCACACAGCTTGCGTGCTAGTTTGCCATGAGAGGGCATTTATTATTCGAATATCATAATTTCAAATTAATTGTGAACTGAAGTGAACCGAAATAACAGACCAAAAGAGAACTACATAGCCAGACAATATAAGTAACTGTATTTTTGGAAGCCCAGGACCGAAGAATTTCCCGCAAAATCCCCCTAGTGTATCTAGATAACCATCAGACAGCTGAGTGTGAAAAGTCCTGTGTTCTTTGGCCGAACATTGAGGCTCAAGCCGCCTCATGTGACCTTGTGACATGTTGAGCATTTCGACAGTGGTTGGCAGATGCTGTGGGGGAGGGTGGGATTCAGTGGGAGGTAATAATGTGGCATGATCCATATTAATGTATTCCTTGACAATAAATTACAGAAACACAGAGCCAGTGTTGTGATCTGCCTTAGTTTCCTCCCACCCACCAGAATACAGAGTTTGTTTGTGCGGCAGACAGAAGGTTATTGTGGAGGACGAGCGTGCACATGGGCAAAAGCCAGGAGAACGCCGGTTTCCATGAAACCCACTCACACACACTTAGTACATAAGAAGAGGTGCATGTAGTGGCCACACATGCTTGGCTCCTCAGATGTGTGTGCAATGCTTCTCTCTCTCACACATTCACTTCAGTGTGTCTACAAAGTCAGCAATCACTCCTTTGAGCACCCTTCCTCTGTCCCTTTCACTCTGACCAATGACTCTGACCTCCGTCATTTTGTGTGTCGTTGACTTGAGAATGAATTTCAGAGAGCGCCTGGAGCATGGGGAGTAGAGGAGGGTGGTGGTGAGGGCGGGGGTGTTTAGGTCAAAGGTGAGAGGTCAGACAGCTGGCAAACCTCTTTAAAACCTCTTTTTTCTTTTTAACACCACAAATTCCTTCTCAGCAGGGTACTGCTATAACCATCCATCCCTGCCTGATTTATCTCTGTGCATGTGTATGTGAAGTTTTTTGTACACTTTATATGTTTGCGCATGAGTCACATTTGTGCTATGGTGTATGCATTTAAAACCTTGCATTTTTAAGGAGACTGCTGCACAACACAAATTTATTCTACAGTATTCAAAACAGCAACACCCCAGTAGTGATGGGGTGGGTGGGAGGTACTGGGTTTGTTTGTTTTTCAGTCTGCAGTACCCACGCTGATTTTAAGTGGCGGTAGAGTGGGTGGGGGGGCTTTTAAGTCCTGCAACTAATGCATAAACAAGACCCCTTTCTCTCTGTCTCGCTGTCTTTTATTTCCTCTGCGTGTTTGTCATTTTATCACTTTGCACACCCATGCTGTGTATTGTTGTGCTGAGTGCCATGCTGCATGTAGTGAGGGGAAGAGATAGCTCTACTCTGCCATTATAACAATAAGGAATGTGACATTCTTACCCAGCAAGGGAGCCACACACACATACATATGTACACATATGTAGAGTGGCAGTGGCTATAGAGGTCGAGAAAAGAGGAAAGGAGACAAAAAGGAAGAGAGAGAGTGCTTGTTTACATGCACAATGACAAATTAAGAGAGAAAACACATGAGTGAGAGGGGAGACCACACCCATGCTCCTTCTAACACAATTGTACACACACAGACACCAGGCGAAACGACATCTGATAGGCTGACAAAGCCATGTGGCATTATTGGCTGGAGGTTTTGGGGTCGTGGGGGCTTCTAGACTTAATGCGATAGATGAATGTATCATATTGGCCGCAGACAAGACTGTGTAGCCACCCACAGTGCAGAAGAACAATGAATATTTGGAAGGAGAGAGAAGGAGAGACACTATAAGAGAGGGAGCTTTGAGTCAGTGCTTAGTGCAACAGTTTGGGCAGTGAGCACTTAGCTCAAGAGCACTTTGGCAGTGGTGGTGGGTACTGTAATACCTGCTACCCTTGAATCAGCAGCTGCAGGTTGAAACCAAAATCCTTTCAGTTTCAGTGATTTACACTACGCCGGCCAGAGACAGCCGACAGAATCTTGGCCAACGACTCTGCATGGGATGGAAGGAGCCCTGAACTACACTAGAGATGTTTTACTATTGTAATCCAGTTACGGATTACCATGTGTTTACAATGTAATGCATAACCAGGCTCAAGCTTTGTCTCAGTTTTGTGTAAAGTCTCAAGACTGATTTTCTATTGTTTTTGCCTTGTCTGAAAGGGTTTTCATTTAGACTTGGTTGGTTTAGACTTGGCTCTCTTGGTTTTGGCGACTGGTGTTCCCCATTATGTTATTAGATCTTTTCTTTGGGCCAGATCTCCCAAGCCTGCATTCTCAGGCAGGCTGTGATTCCCCCTTGAGGAGCTATCAGGTGGTAAACACAAAACTTTGGATGATGCCAAACCACAGCCAGTTTCCAAAGAGAAGACTTAAAATTATTTATTCCATTGTTTTATCATTTATGAGCACACCCAGTGGCCATTTACCTTGGTGTGTCATTGCCAAAGAATCATCATCACTGACCAAGTATCCTCTTTTACGGACAGAAAGGTTTGGAAAGGTATTGTTTATTATAATTATTATCTCTCTACACGTCTCCACTTGACTCCTGTCTTTGTTTTTTTACTTCTTTTTACTCTTCTTACTAATTTGCCCCAACACATTTGTATGCAATTACAGCAAAATTTTATTAATTCACATTATGCTTTATGCTTCAGGAATGGCCACTGTTTGGTTTCTGAATGGATCCTAATTATTTCCTAGTTCAAGCACCAAATCACCATAGGCGATGTTCATCCAGTTTTGCGGCCTCCAGTTTCCCTAACATGCTATTCTTTGTCATGTTTACTACTCTAGGCATCATTTTGTTTTTGCTGCATTTAACTGATTAGTTAGACATAGACAGTTTTTTCTGTATCTGTCAAAACATGCTTGTCATGAAATGCTTCATATAATATAAATGAAAGAGCTTGCTTAACCCACCTTTCACTCCTCCAATCAGGGTCAGGTGAACAGTGAAATCAGTTGATGCAGTGTTGTGTAAGAGGTGGAATTAAAACATGCAAACTCTCAGGCTTCTGAAGTACACGATGGAAGCTTTGTAAAAGAGTGACAACTTGCCTCTACAGGTTTAACCACAGCAAAACATCGAAACATCAGGGAGATAGATGTAAAAATCATAGTGGGGAAATATTAAGTTCCAACGACACAACCACCAGGGCAATTACTCATGGGAAAAGAGTGACAGAGGAAACAAAAATTTAGAAGCAGAATAAAAAGATGACATCCATGCCAGCCTGCCGTACCACCAAGCTGCTCATCTTCTTGGCACCAAGCAAAGCGCTGGCTTTCATTCAAACAGGAGGCCCATTTTTTTCCCTTGCTTTTTATGTTTCTTTTTGTTTTGGTTATTCACCATAAGAGTTGTGTACAACTCGTTCGCTTGCTCGCGTTCGCATTATTTGGACCGCCCTCACTCGGCGTTCTTTATTGGATTGGAAAAGACGGCTGGTTTTTCCAAAGCCTCCAGGCCTTGAAATGCATGCAGGCTGGAATCCAAAGCCCCTAATCACAGCTAAGGGAATAGGCTGAGTGGAGAGTCACGATTCGTAGCAAGGGGAGGAATTGAGGAAGAGATGAGGGAATGAGGGAGAAGAGGTGAAAATGAAGTGAGAGAGAGTGTGAGAGGAAGGGAAGGGGCTATCATGACAAACAATATGTTTTTAGGCACTTGGCTAGACAGAGAGTGAGACAATAAGTCATCACTATCAGTGACACTATAGATCTTGATTATACATAAATAGGGCCTGATTCTTTGTGAATGTTTTATGGAGTTTATACTGTGTGTACCCTTCAGTCCGAATGTGTCTGTCCTCTCTAAGGATGTCTATGAGTGAACGTATTTGTGCGAGCACGACTCTCCCTGTGTGACTTTATGTATGTGTGTGTGTCAAGTCTAAATTAACAGTGTGAGTGTGTGAGGTAGTGTGTCAATGTATTTATGTATAGATCACATGTGTGTATGATATGTGACAGTGTGTGTTTGTGGCCTGCCACTCCAGTACACCTCAAGCTGTTCAGCTGTCGTCAAGCTCGCTCAGCAAGAAGCAAGCCACTCCATCTGGTCAAACCACCCCTCCTCTGTCTTCTCTAGAGACTCTGCGTGTATGAGTGTGTGCTGTCTGTGTGTGTGTGTATGTGTGCATGAGGATGGCTTTTACTATCACACGGACAAATGTGAATACCCACACACACATTCTCTGGGTTATGCAATGTGCCTGAGTGCATACTACCTATCCACTTATCCCTTGTGCACACGCAGACAGCAGCTTACCAGGTACTATAAAATTAATCAGTATTCTATTAACCTTTCATCCCTCATTTCAGCCGTGTATTTGCTGGCATGATAGTAGGAAAGCCTCTGAGGTAAATTAGTGACAATGACAATGATTAGTGAAAATGAACAGTGGGAGAGTCAACAATTGAAAAGCCCAAAACCCACCCAAGCCCACAGCACAGTTGTGACATTTTGTCATATGCCCAAGTCTAGTGGTAAACTGGATGCTTGTTTCAAGGCTCTGTATATACAGCATGTACTTCAATCCCATGCTTTATTCTAGTGGTCACATTTTCTTTTTTTCTTTCTTTGACTTTTTCAACTTGTTCAGCCAAATACAACAAACAAAGGACGCCCTTCTAGCTATCAGGTCACCATTACATTTTCTAATGTTTATGCGTTGAACGTGTCCACGTATGCATACCCGCCATCATAGTATGTGTAGCAGCATGTGCAAGTCCACAGCTGTCTGTGCCTGGCCTGGAGTATGATCAAGGCTTAAGAAAATTAATTAAAAAAATTAATAAATTAATAAAAAAATTTATTAATAAAATTAATAAAAAATTAGTACAAAAGGTAAGGAGTCAGACAAGCAGGGCTGGATAAAAAAAAATAAAACTTTGATCATGTCTAATTCCAAGATTATAATGGTGATGTTTTTCATTGTTATTACACTATCTCATTCTCTTGAGGGTGCCAAACCAGCAAAATAAATGGGTGATTTTGTTGCTAGTTTCATCTACCTAAAGCCAATTAAGATTTTTAAAAGGACAGTGCATAACTTTGTTAATGAAATTGTTGCATCTTGCCGGATCCTCTTTATTTTAGGAGATACTAAACAATAAAGTTCAGGAAGTTATTTCACACAAATAAATTATGTTTAAAGTTTTGCAACAGAATGTGTCATTTTGGTGAATCCTTTGTGCCCCAGATATCCAATCTGGTCATGAACTGAGTGTATGGCGAGTGTGTGTGTTTATCACTAACAAGGTCCCATGAGACTGCCTCAGTCACCTGGGCATTGCGACACAGCTCATAGCCTGGTCATCTCATGAATGAACACAGAACAGCAACAGCAATATACTAAATTTTCCACCAGAGTGACAGTGTGTGTGTGTGTGTGTGTGTGTGTGTGTGTGTGTGTGTGTGTGTGTGTGTGTGTGTGTGTGTGTGTGTGTGTGTGTGGTGTGTGATGAGAGAGAGAGAGAGAGAGAGAGAGAGAGAGAGAGAGAGAGAGAGAGAGAGAGAGGCAGGCGACTTCAGAGCTGTAGTGCAGCTGGTTGCCATCTCCCTGCACCATGGAAATGTGAACCAGCTGCCCCTTCCTTCTTCATCATCTTCAGCAGATAACACTGAGGCTATTGTGCCCCCAACACACACACAAACTACAACTTTTTTCTCTCCTCTCTTTCATTAACTTATCTTCTTTCAATCACTCATTGTCATTTGTTTTCACCACCCTCTCTTTCACTCTGCCTCCACTCTCATTCTTTCTCTCCATGTTTGGAGAGCTCTGTATTGCTGCCAATTTTGGTCATTTACTATTTAGTATTTTCTAGTATTTCACTTCAAAGTAATAATGTGTGACATTTGGAAATGAATGCTACTACTCTCACAAACTGACAGAGATACAACTATATTCACTTCATGAGAGTGTCTGACATTTGCTGCTCTCTTGCTGTCTGGTATTGCTTTCCTGATGAAATTATTCTGGTGCACAGGAAGTAATGTATTTATTAATACCTAGTGGAAAGAACAGTCAGGTATGTTGCTGTAGTTCTCTACCCACATAAGGTCGCCATTAACAGATGTTATCTAGCTCAAAATCAATGCAAACAAATTAGCGTATATAACTAAGTAAAAACTTGCTGCAGCTTTGAATCACAGAGAGTAGAGGTAAAGACAACAGGAAGAAAGAAGGAAGAAATTCACAGACACAAAGAGAGCAAAATATACTCTACTTTAAGTGGCAATATGTTGTTTATCAATTAAATAAATTTTTACTGCCTTTTTGTCAATGGGCTGTAGCCACTTAGAAATAAAGCACACGCCTGTTTTCTCTGTTGCTTGGAACTGCCACTACTCTGCTTTTAATGTGAAGGTACTGGGTTGGGATGTAGCCCTGTGCACTCTCCCGAGCCTCTCTCTGACTACAGTGACAGCACTGCAGCTAAGAAAATGCTTCTTGTACCTTAATGTGGCCTTCAACAAATATAATTTTGCTCAAAATCAAACCAAAAAGTGTGTGAATACTTGCTGCAGCTCTTTCCCACAAAGCAACTGGGAAAGCAACCAATCACCATGTGATATTTTGAATAAATTATATTTTATTCATAGTTTAATCAGGCACTGGCGGTAATGTGCTTGATTTTCTCGACAAACATGTTGTTTTGTTTGATGCAGTAATGCAGCAAGTACACCTCAGGCTTTTCTGTTTCATGTTTACACTCTCTGTTTTTGTCCTATTTTTCTATAAATGTTTCATTCAATCTCCTCTCCTGCTCTACATGCCCTCCCTTAATTCCTTTGACAATCACTTGTTTTCTTTAGTTTTTCCAAACATCCCCTGCCGCTTTCCATCCTCATCCTTCTCTCTTCTTCCTTCTCATCTTAACATCACTCATCTGCCTCCTTTTTTCTTGTTTGTTCTACTTCTGTCCCTCCATCCACCCCCTGTCTGCCAGGCTTCCTCTGAGCAGAAGAAAGGAAGAGAAGAAAATAACAACATGGTGACTGGTCTTCACACAGTAATGCTAACAGTGTCAGGGTCAGAACAGACACACCACACAGTCATATCTTTTAGGTTAGGCAAAAACACACCCCTATACTATAAAAATTTAGTTTGACTAAAACACACACCACGGGAACAGAAACACACACACACACACGCACACACAGAGACAACAAACAATTGTGAAACAGACAAATCAGTGCTAAAGCCAAACAGCGATTCAGCAAATAAATGTGTCTTTGACAGGTGACAGGGAGGCATCCTCCTCTTCATCAACATCATTAAAAGGGAGAAAAGCCTGTTGCTTGGCCCTATGGAGTAATGAGAAGGTGGGAAGGCGGGTAGGGTGGTGGACGAAGGGGTGGGGAGTGATCAAATGACACCCTGACATTTGAGCTTGAAACAAACGAATCGATCGTGATTAAATTATTCATCTGTCTATTTACCATGGAAATGGAGGGGTTTGGGAGAAATAGCAGAGAAAGTTACAAACATACTGCAAGGGAGAGGGAAAATGAGGGAGGTAAGATGTGATGTGAAATTCCTATTCTAATCTAATAGCAACAATGCACTGTTTTGAGCAGAGTTTGCTGTATCTCCTTTTTTATAACTTCTTACCTGCTACGGTTTCACAGTAGTAATAATAGTAATAGTACATTATCCTGTGATATTACAAAACACAGTAAGATATTCTACGGTCACAGAAAATGTGTATTATGTACATCAATCTATGTTGATACTTATGGCATTAAGGCTGTAAAAATTTTCTTTTTAATTATCAATTAATCTGTGAATTTGTTTTATTTAATTGAATAATATTTTAGTGTATAAAATGTGAAATTAAATTGTCTAATGCCCAAGAAAGCATCTTTAAATTACATTTTTGTATTTTGACTGACTACAGGTTTGTACTAAATGCAAGGGGTTGATAGCAGACTTGCTGTATTTCTTTTCCTTTTTTCTTTTTACAGCTGTTGATAACGGATAGTGGATTGTGGACTTCCCCATCAACAATCTTCCCTGGCACCAGAAACTAGTAGGATAAAAAAACAACAGACCAAGTTCATCAATAACAGTTCTGTTAGTATCTCCTTTAGTATAGCTCCCAATTGTAGCTAAATCTTTTTAGGCAGTACACATCAGCTACAGTCGAGCCTATAGTGTCACTACAGCAGCTACATATGTTGAGCTCTATAGCCACACAGTAATCCCGTAACACACAAGTATAAAGCTCCTTTAACTGTCCCGTGCCCAAAGATATTAAATTAATTTGTTATATAGAACATAGAGGAGCTAAGCCTCAATTTATGCCTACAGTTTATTATAGATTACTATAAACGATTGTGTTTAGTTCTTTCTTGGAATGTGGGTATTTTACAAAATAACCAGTCAATAAATGGGACTATAAACATACATATCCACAGAAAAAGGTATATTATTTCTTTTACCCTCTGTTTTTCCAGGAACTCAATATGGCAGCCCCCCAGCCTACTGAATTCCACAGATAGAATAGATGGCCCTGCTTAGGATGACATTTTAATGAGTGTGTGTGGGAGAGAGGCTCTGAGAGGGTGACGATAGAAGGGCACACACATGCAGAAGCGCAAGGATGCACACAAAGACTAATACACACCCATACAAAGAGCTTCTGTGCACAAGTGTCACTCACATGCACACACACACATGTGGATCAACACAAAGCCAAATACACATGAATACAAAGTGCTATTATGCACATACACACACGCACATGCACAGACACGGACACAAGCATCCTATCCCGTAAAACCAATCCTTGACACTGAGGAAAGGGCTTTATCCTCAACGGCACGGGTCTCCCCCACATACCAAACATTTAATAATCACTGCAAACATCTCGCCAGTGCTTACAGGCTCTATCTAGCATCTCTATACTGACATACCCATAGTTAACTCGACGCTAAGCCAGAGCTGGAAAAAAATGACACCTAAGTACATTGTTGTCTCCCTGGAAAGGTTTCCACTCCTGCCAACAGGAAGTCAATGTGTATATACAGAAGATTGAATAATGAGATAGTTATCTTGTTTTGATGCTTACAGGAAAGTATCCCTTTTCTACTCCACAGGGGCGTCAGATGTCAAGGTCAGCTTCAGAGCAGCCCAACTGTAGCTTATATATTGCTTAAAATAAAATCAATTTGGCGAGGAGGGCGTTTTTTCCTCGTTTCCAGATGCAGCAAGTTTGAACTGAGGTTGTCCATTTGAGACAGTCGGTTGGTCCATCTTAACCTCTTTTTCATGTTTTCGACACAGAGATGGCCAAATGAAAATCACACAACAATTCCAATTGTTTTCATCATTTGTATACCAGAAAATATTTCATTTTTTTATATAAACATGTATTATACATTAAGACTATTAATTATTAATGAGTTGCTTTAAATAAATAATAATAATAATAATAATAATAATAATGTTCCTATTATGTTTGCTATTTATCTCTTTTTTTCTTTCAAAGCACTTTAAACTATTTCCATTAAAACCTTTATAATTTGGAGACTTTTATTAGTGAAATGCCACTGTTTTAAATAATGTCAGTATCTATGTTTTAAATACCAAACAAGAACATTGTCTGGCATATGTTAAAACTAAACATAGAATAATAGATTCATGAATAGATAGAAAAAATACAAAGCAGAGAGATGTGTTGACACATCATTTCTTAGAGTGTACCCACAGATAGTTAACCTCAGCAGTAGCAGATTATATTAACCTTTTAGAGGGAGTGTTTGCATATGGGAGAAGAAGAGGGGGAGAGAGCTAGCACTGCAGTATAGCCGATGGGTTGAATTAATGAGATTGTAGGTATCTGCATGGCTGCACATTTTAACTGGTCTTTGGATGAGCAGAGAGAGAGAGAGAGAGAGAGAGAGAGAGAGAGAGAGAGAGAGAGAGTGGGGAGGTCAAGGCAAGCAAAGAGGGTGACACACACACACACACACACACACACACACACATTAACGCTGAAAGCTGAAATAACCTTCAATTAACCTTCCTCCTGAATACAGGAGTGTGTGAGTAGTCATGGTGAGTATAAGTGTGTGATTGTGCTGGCATATTCTTGCTGACGTTTGTGTGTGCGCATGTACCCGCTCATTCACTCTCACGCACCTGCTTTTACTTAGCCGAAAATCAATTTTACCCCACCCCCCACCCCTTCTTCAATCAGTACGCATCTGAGCCTCATTGAAATTCAAAACACTGAAAACACACATTTCTTTATTAGTTCAGTGCTGCTGAGCTCTGGACATTCAGCTGAATAACATCCATTGAAAGCATCTAATAGTTCACATACTATCTTTTTTCCCGCTAAATAAGTTTCAAGTCTTGGTCACTCTGTGTGGTAAGAAGCAACATGAGACGACTTTCCTTCACATTATCCAATTCAGCATTCTAGACTTTTTCCAGACCTTGATGTTGTGACTAGATTTGATGATTTGCATTGCTGTTGAGTGTGATGTCTGGTGACAGGTAGCACGTCTATCATCTATCATACTCTCATATCTGAAGAATATTCTACAGTACAGCTGATATCACAGTATGACCTCTGCATTTTGGTATCACACTATAAAGCTTTCAGTCCTGCAAAATGATTGATCATGTAGAGTAACCCCACTTTAAGGATGCATAGAAAACAGATAATGTCATCTGTTTACATAATGTGCTGATGTTAATCTTTTAAAACTATCAACCAGGCAGTGGCATCCACTTCTAGTCCAACATTTTGATGCAATAACATGCAAAGCTGTATAAATATTAAAATTTTACTGAATTTACTTTCACCATTCTCTGATTCGGCTGAGATTTTTAGCATCACACTAAGGGTTTTTTTGTCAAGAAAACCAAACGTTTTATAGAACTAAAACACTGACTATATCCTCAATCAAAGGCACTGATATTGGCATCACCCTTTAAAAATAAAGTATACAGATTTTATCCTGTGCTCTTACTGTCTCTACCAACTGGTTTCAACCAAAGACAAAACCATTAAGGATGAACAATGAACAAGACAGTGGCAGTAAAATGTCAGTGTCAGACATTTTTGAAGTGTGTGGTGTAAAAGAATGCTGATTTGAAAGTTTTTTTCTGCCGCCTGAGTTATCCAAAGCAAGTGAGGAAGGGCTTGGGCCTCGTTTTGGAACCCCATCCCATATCAAAAGTTGTACGGGCTGAATATTATATCCAGTCAGGCAGGATGAAGGAAGGAGGGGATGGTGTTAGATGAAGAAAACTGCAAATCATTTTTTTTTCCAAGAAAAGGCTATATTCTGCCTGTTGTGGCACTCTTAGCTTCCTCATCACCCAAGGCCTTGACTAAAAATAGCAAGTTCCAGCCTGTTACTATATATGTGTGTGTGTGTGTGTGTGTGTGTGTGTGTGTGTGTGTGTGTGTGTGTGTGTGTGTGTGTGTGTGTGTGTGTGTGTGTGTGTGCTTGCCACAGCTGCTCAGAGGGACGGTTGAATCGGAGCTGATGAGGGCCATATAAACAGTGAACATCTGTGAGAGCCTATTCATACTGTAAAAATATAGTGGGCTGTTCAGTGTGTGTGTGTGTGTGTGTGTGTCCTTGATTTCGGAGAACCACACCCCACTCTCCAAGTCTCTCTCACTCTCCCTCTCTGTCAAACCGAACCTTGTTCACCCATCCCCCAATTCTGCATTCCAGCAGACTTGAGACATGAGGGGCCTTCAATGACTTCCTGGCTGCCTCTTTCAATCCCCCTCTCTCAAACACACAAACACATGCGTACACACACACTTACACACACCCACACACATAAAAATGTATTACACACGACAAGCTGCTGTGTGCAAATTGGGGTATTTGTGGAAAGGTATAGTAGACAGCAATACACTTTGAATATATCCATGGACTCATTAGACCGTGTATATACAGTGTGTATTCATGAGAGTTCTTGTAAGCATTTCTTGTTATGTATGATAATACACTTGGCGACATTTACATGTGTTCTGACATTCAGAGGCATGAGAAGTGTCCATTAAAACAACTGGGAATAACAGAAAGGTTGTACATGTACCTACTTGTACACATGTACTTGACTGACTTGGATAACCATCTAGAGGTTGTTTACGTGAAAATGTGTATTTTACATAAGTAGACAGTATAAAACTCAGGGCTCGTAGCATTGGGGCATTGTGGTTGGTTTTGCTGATCAGTGTTATAGGTTTATAGGTCTTTTCACAATTGGCCCATAGAGTGAGACGCCAGAGAGAAAGAGGCTACCATTACAAATTTGGAAATCTTTTTTGGCATGTTTGCTCGATAAGATTGAATTCAACATGAAAATTCACAGTGGAACAGAGAGAAAGATGAAAATTGACACAGAGGCAGCATGCAAGATCAAGACAAGCACAGGCACTGCACACAGCCATTTCAAATCCACCAACATCCCCTCTCTTTGCCTCGATCTCTCTCTTTGTGAATAAAAAATTCATGAGAAGCTGACAATTTACACGAAAAGACTAAAACCAATATCCCATCTCCACTGGCACCACTCAACATCCACTTTACATCCTAGAGGTAAGGGAATGACAGGTGCACTACGGACATCAGTAAGGACATACACACTACAGGTAACCTTTCCCTCTAGTCCTGAGAAATGGATTGGAATGAGTCCCTTTCATACTTTGAAAATCAACAGAAAAGAGAAAAATTGTCTTGTGGTCCTCCAGCAAGACCTCAAGCAACACTGGTTCTCGGTTAAAGTTAAAGCCACGTATGAAACTTTGGTGAATTGTCTGTTTGCCAAAAGTTATCACAATAGTTTTCATTGTGGCCCAAATCCTTCCTTACTGCTCTTTAATACTCTGTTTCAATTCAGAGTAGAAGCAGAAATTTGGATGATGTTTTCACTACATTTGAACTATAGCAAGGTGCAAAGAAAGAATTAAACAAGTTGGATAGGTCATCCTTGTAGATTTCTCAAAGAGGAGAGAGAAACAGAAACAGTGTGAGAGCTATCAAATGAGGGCTGGAAAAGCACTTGAGATGAGACATGACGGTAATGGCCACTGAGCCTCTGCTCTTTGATCAGTTCAAAACTGTCTGAGATGTTCTGGACTCCACCGCTGCTTGTTAATTAAAGACATGATAAGACGATGAGAAAGCAGTCAGTGAGCTGAGGAGGAGATCGACCCGCTGGTGAAGAGGGAACACAGCAGGTTGTGAAATGGAGGATACATTTTAGAATTTTGGCCAATGCATCTGTTATTTAAATTTTAAAGTCTGTATTTGTAGTTTTTC
Source organism: Lepomis macrochirus (assembly GCA_024633595.2). NCBI lineage: Eukaryota > Metazoa > Chordata > Actinopteri > Centrarchiformes > Centrarchidae > Lepomis > Lepomis macrochirus. Next base: position 22,205,252 of record JALXJV020000010.1, read on the forward strand.
TATTCTGTTTTATTGCTATCCAGAGAAATTAAAACATGGGGTGTCCTCACAAACACACTGTATATTTCAAATGTATACTGGTAAATAGACATTTGAAACATTTGAAAATGTGTGTATTAATTATGTGTGTATATGTGTGAGTCAGACACAGTAGGACTCCAAACAGCTCCACTGCACTCATCTCCAATTTCAGAGTGGAAGCCGTCTGCAGGATTCCTCCCACATGGTGCAGAGCTGCTATTGCGTCTTTTAACAAATCAACACGATAAATCACAGCTACAAGTGTTTTCGGGGTTTTTTAGCATGATCTTCTGTTTGCTTCCTGCACTGAATTTAGCAGCTGCAACATCAACATGAAAATAAGAGATCGACCGGTTGGCAGCCATGCTTTCGGTATCATTATGGTAAACATTATTTTGTGTACTGTAATCGAATTGCATTCTTGTTACCATTTTTCTACTTGAGTGCCAATAGAGAACAAGTGATGGGGGAGGGCAGGGGACATGGATAGAGAGACGGGAGCGAGCGAGCACTCCGGCCAAGGAATGCAAAAGGGAAAATAAAGATGAGGAGAAGAAAAACAAAGAGCAGCGCGGGAGAGAGACAGAAGGAGAGAGAAAATCAATACCTTGCCTTGAAGAGAGGCCTAAGGTGCAATTATGCTAAATGTGTTTTGTTTACGTGGCAGCAGGCCGCGGAAATTTCACAACCGGGGGGCTGGAGCCAAATTAAAACATTATGACTCCAGGGTACAAAAACTCAAAACAAATTTACCATCCAACCACACATTTTTTGGGCATTTTTATAGAAACATAAGATGACATTAAAGCCAACAAAGGGCTCTACATTAAAGCTGTTTTTTTCTCTCTGACCCTTTAAGCCGTTATTGGACCAAAAATACTACTTTATCTCCCACTGGCAGTGTCTGTCTTGATTCATATCATGCCCTTTCCCTACTATATCGACTCAAACAACTAGCAATAGTACTGTGCTAGTACTACAACATTTTAGCACAATTTTCTACTATTTTCCATATGTTTATTACACTATATTAAAGTAAAACTTTGCATTGTGTAACAGAATTAACACCTACCTTAACACTTAACACTACCCCTATAGCTCTAAGCATGAGAATCATGTCAACCTGCTGTGAATTCTTAACGTCCAGACTTACTCTTTTTTTGTTTACAATTTTCAGGTGTGACTGGTGTGCCCATGTGAAGGGTATGAAAATAAATCGTCCTTTGAAAAAACGTATGTGTATCTAACAGGTAGCTCCCATGAGGGGATGTGTAGAAATGGATAAATGTGAAGTCAGAGAGCACTTAGAAACCATCCGTATCCTCTGTAAATCTTCCTAGCTAAATAAAAGAAATAGAGACAAAAGTCTTTCACAATGTCAGAATAATACCATAGCCCATGGGGACTGAGTATAGCAATAGCTGTCAAGACTATTTGCAGCTGTGAAGCAACTATGCACAGAGTGCTTTACACTGTGTGGGATTTAAAATGTTCCAGGTTTAGAAACCCACTGCTCTGAACAGAACAAAAAAAACAAAACAAACAAACATCCTACATCTTGCATCAGTATGGTCACTGCCATTATCCAGTCTTGACTAACACTGGCCTACAACCCAATTAATCTGTGTGCTTAAAGATCTGCATCTGAGGACCATGTGACAGTGGTCAGAGCCTCAGTGTGACAGCTGGGGTACCAAAACCAAATAACAACATGGCCACATGAATGGTTGTAGTTGAAGAGGGGCGATCCATCTTGGATGCCTTTTGAGATGTGTTAAGTTGAAAAGGGCAAGGGTGTGAATATAGCAAGGTTAGCTTCAGAAAATGACACCACAACATTGCACAACAGTCTTCAAAGGGGTTCCATCTTCTCCACAAAGACATCAACAATGTCACGACACTAACCCAGCCAACGGTCTTCTCTGAGGGACTGACTTGCTCAACAGTGTAAAGTCTCTTGTTTGTCAAAACTGCAGCCGTCTGTGAAATCTGAGCTGACACGTGAAGGACAAGATGACAGCATCAGGTGACAGTCACTGCCAGTGTGCCAATATGGATCATCAATGCTGAGAGAGATATGAGCAGTGAGGTTCTGCAAACTACATTACCCATCTTGCATTACCTGCAGGTAACCACCACAGGCAAACTTGACAGAGGAGAGAGAGGGGGAGAAGGAGCTTGGTGGTGGCACGTCATGTCAGATGAAAGCCGGGCTGACATTTGCTGGCAGGAATGAAGAAACCAAAGTTAACATCAAGAGGTGTCATCGGATTTCTTGTGGAATGCCAGGTGATGAATCGGGTGCTACTAAAAGATGAAAGCAGATGGGAAGATAATTCACCTGGTGTCAACAACACTACAACCCAGCATGACATCACCCCAAAAAATGATAAAAGATATGTCCTGACAAGGCAAATGATACTGCTCCATGTCGAAATGTTTGCTTGAGAGAAGAGTTCAAAACAGAATCAAACGGGTCCGTAATAGTCCAAGACAACATCGGAATCAGGTGCAGGCAGGAAGAAATCAAATCTTGCCTCAACTGCATATGGCACTGCAGATCACCTGTCGCCTTTATCAACTGATACTATTTCCATCTGTGGCCTTTAGCCCATTTTCACTCACCACAGAGGTCATCTAAAGGCAGCAACTACAATCGAGGCACAGTAAGCAGTAAGGGGGATGCCGAAGTAAAACTGGGTGGATGTAATACATTATGCCTGAAATGAAGGGGAAAGACTTAGTCGTTGAATAGGCTATAAGGGAAGATTACAGCTGTAGAGCTTTACACTCACATTGTTTTATCCCTCAATGGTGAGGGAGGGGAAGGGACGGGATGAGAAGGGGAAGAAAAGGGGAGTGTTGAGAGGGGGAAGGCCTCTCTTGTGGGGTATCCGGTCATGTCCTTCCACTGCCTTCGCCACCTTACCCTGCAATATGCTTTACATGCTAATCTGAGAGTGGTACACAATTGCCCACCGGCAAATTGGAGCATCATTAAAATCTGATGAGGCCCATATCAAATGATGAGGTCAAAATATTAGGCTCGTCAGACTTGCAGTTCTTTATCTTTTTGCTAACCACTCACTACAACTGTAATAATGTCTCCTTTGAGTTTCTCCTCTTCTCTCTCACACTTTCTAATTTGCTTTTTTTCTCTGTTCTCACGCACATGCTTCCTCCCCTCTAGCATTCATGCAATCTCTTCCTCCCTCAGTCTTCTCCTTGACAGGACAGCCAGCCTTGGTCTCAGAGGACTCCTCGCACCTACCCCTCCTCCTCCTCCACATTTTCTTCCTACTCCTACTTGCCTCTTTCTCTCTCTCCATCATTCCTAGTAGAAGAAGAGCCAGTTTGTAAAGCACACAAACTAATATCTCTGCATTCTTGTCTCTCCCTCCCTTCATCCCTCGCTTCCGTCTCAGCACCCAGCATTGTGTGCCCACGCCTGCCTGCGCCAACAGGTCAAGTGCATGCAATCGTCTCAACTAACGACCTGCTCCGACTTAGATCAAGTGAGATCATGGACTCTGGGTAAAAATATCTCACACATTTGGCGGCTATTCAAAGTGCAAATTGGCTTCGTGGGGATGAGGGGGTGGGGGGTACTTTGAAGCGTATTGGATGCTGGTGGGAATGGATTTGAACTTTCTTAAGTGCCTCAGATCTAATCTGCGTTGTCAAAAATGAACAAAAGATGATTTTAAATTGCATTGTATCTTGCATGGTTGTTGAAGGGCAAAGTGTCCCCCTGTTTGTTATTTGAGAGTCAATTACAGTGTCGTTTGGCCAGCAGATAAATCGAAGCCAAGATGACTACGGGCCAAAGTCACCTTCAGAATAAGACTTCTGTGGGGTGTGCAGCCGGGTGTGCTTGGTGGTGGTAAGTAAAAATATGGGAAGGTGATGGGCTGTGGGAGAATCACATGCAAGACTGTGTAGGACGCTGAGGGATCGCTTGCCCTAAACTGGTTCTCCACTCTCTGATCCCTTCAGATGAATGGTACACGATTATCCATTGTCCACCACTCATGTTTAGAAAGTGAAAGCACCTCATTACCCAGCCAAACACACAGACACACACACACACACAAGCTTGCAGCTGTGAGTTGTACACAATTTCACATGCACAGACGTTTGCTGTTACAAATTATGAGGATCACAAACTAATACAGATACATGCATACAGTTGAGTATGTGTAATATGTGTGCGCATGCACACACAAACCCAATGCTGCACTTTGGTTAGTGGAGAGGACACCCTCATCTGTTTACAAGCTTGTGAGCCAGTGCTGGCTGCAGCTACTGTATTTAACTGTAAAGCATCAAGTAGAGGTTCCAATTACAATCATGGCAGAAAAAATTGAAGGTGCTTGAATAGCCTATTAACCACTAAAACCCCTCTGTACAAACACAACTGGACTCGGGTCACCCAAGTGAAAGCTCATTTGTCATGGTATGCCAGACATTTTTTTACTATGCATGCCTTTAATCTCACTGACATCATATCACACAGGAAGTTGTGTTGTAATTGGTGCATATTTGAATTTCACAGACTTTTAATGTGAATTTGAAACAGATACGGTGGCTTTGGTAACTTTTTTTAGCAAGGCTGCCGACTAGTGAAGAGTCTTACTCACCAACCACAATCAAATCTCTGTCTTTAACCTTAAACCACAGGGGTCAAACTTATCTAGCCATGACTCAACATGCAGCTGACGCTCTCTGGATTCCATCTCGTTAACAAAAGCAAAGCCTCGGACCACCACCGCGCATCATTTTTAGGCCACTTTATGTGGATATGCACAAGATCAGAAAGACACCTATGTAGGCTCCACAAGTTCTCAGAGGCACAAAACACGCACACATACATACTGTAGAGTTATCTTAGGTTACAGATACCCTCTGACAAAGTCTCCTCAGACCCGTTTTATGTGCTGTAAATTCTACACAAAGAAGAGGAGGGGGGGAATCATTACATTTTGTGTGAAATTCCTGCTTTGAAGTGAGTGACGCACTTGAAGAGAAGGAAAATAGCTGACTTCAAAGAACAGCCCAGGTTCCTCAAGGTTCCTCCTGGCTCTTTTTTTAAACATACTATGTTCAACTCCCCTCTGCCTGAGATGCTGAAGGTTGGCTGTCAGTGTGCAAGAGGCATTTTAGCAAAATTGTTACACTTGAAATTTCATCCAAATAGGTCATTGGTTATTATATACAGAAAAAAATCAACCTCTCTCCTCAGCACTTATTTCCTTCCTTCCTACAACACCATTATTATACATAATAACTTTAGGGCCTAGCAAATACATGTCACATTGGTAAACCGATGTAGCTCTGATTCATGCACTTCTTTTTGACTTGCTTGTGTAATGATGTGAAAACCACCTGGGATAAGCATATCAGCTAAATGACAAAAATTTTAAATTTAAAATGTAATTACATCCAATAAGTCAGCTCTTTTAAGAAAAACATGTTGTATTCCCAACCAGCGTTACCAAGTATTAAAATCTTGGGAGTAAAGCTGCAAAAGATCACAATGTTTTTTGATAAAAAAATGCCTATAGTCCAGAAGGATAAACAAACTGCCTTTAACGAGACATATATATGACACCCCAGCTCATGCCTCATCTCCTCAGTTCCCTTTTAATAATATCCAGATCCCATATGACACAAACAGAGGCTAAGGCCACCATCCATTGTGTAAAAAGCTGCCTTCATTCTTTCTTTGAGGGTCTGCCTGCGCAGCCTTCGAAACACATGCCATTCCCATGCAATTCTCCCAAAGGCGTCAGCCAAACCAGACCCTTCTCTGATTTACAATGGAGGGACCCGCTTCATTATTAACTGGCTAGGCTCACAGCCTGGGGGTCAGACCATTACCTCCACATGGGTGTAGATGCCACAGGCAGCAGATGGTCTCTGTGTTTTAAAACAACATGTTGTAAAAATGATAGATACGGTATGTAGGTGTAGGGTCCTGGTAAACTACGTCCATGGTGTTACAAAAACATTGCTAAATGTCAGCTTTGTGATTGACTAAGACCTCAATCATTATATAAAGAACAAATTTATTAAGTTATTTGTGAGAACTGCACACATGAAATATAAAATCTGTCACCCTTATCCGAAGAATTTTATACAACCATGAATGGAAACATTTATAGAATAAGACCCTGGGTGCCTGTGTGCCACAGTCTCCCGAGTATGCTACAGAAGAAAACAAATACCTTAACCCACAATGCTGGTACCATTTTGCACTACTGAGTCACTCAAGTCTAAACTACACTACTACAATATAACTCATCCTGTTACACTGCAATCAGCACATTAGCACAACCAGTGCTGTGCAAAAGAGGTAAGTAAAACTGAATTAGATGGGCAGATAAATGATCTTGTTGGCTGGAATGGTGGTTCTAGCTTGGCCAGTTAGGCATAGCTCCTCTGGCATCAAATCCTCTCCAATCCCTGGCACAGGCCTCACCCACAGCAGTTGGCAAGTGGGTCGACGGCCATCTTAGTGATTGCAGAATTGGGAGCACCCCTGTGTGTCTAAAAGACAGTTTGGCTGTAGTTTAAAAAGCCACTAAACCCCAATCTGCTCCTTCCTATTTTTGCCCTTATGGTATATCCCTGGAGGGCACTGGTTCAAATTCATTAGTGCTCCTTTATCTCCATGAAAATGGAAGACCCTCTGCTCTCCATCTACCTCCTGTTTCTAAGCTGCAGTCTCCATTTCCCTCCTGCCTGCTCTTCTCCTCCTCCTCTCTCCACTCTGTCTCACTCACTTGTTCCAACTCTTTGACTGTCCTTTCTGCTTTGACTATCTCTGTCCCTCCTTCGTTTTCCATTCAACTAACCTGAGGGCAAGTGTATGTGTGTTGGGGGGCTGTGAACAGAAGCCACCATTTCCATGCCAGACCTGTTTTTGTCTTCCCCTCTGTGCCCATGTTTTTAGCCTGACCTCCACACTGTTGAGACCCCCCACCAAAGAATTTATCTCCAGATACACCCCACCCATCCCTTTGGCTAAAGGGGCTTCAAGTCTTTAGCTTTGTGCTCATTATAACTTTGTAGCTGACATTTTTGTTTACAATAACTTATAATGAACATGCAAATATTGCAGATGGTCATGTTTGCTCAAGGACACTCACTCACTGAGCAACACAGGGATCAAACATTCAAATATATTCTTGTAACTCATACCACAAGATTTTTTCAAGAAACTGCATCTTAAGATAAGTTCAGATTTAATTATCTACTGTATTTTGCAACTGTGTTTGGTGTTGTTAAGTAAGATTCTCTTTCTGCTTCCTGACGCTCTTCCTGCTGTCTCATCTAGGTATTTATAATATCTCCCTATTTCTGAAGTGAATTTCTCCTCTAGTTCCCACTTGGTGGCATCAGGCTGCAAGCATAATCTGAGCAGTGCTGGCTCCCCGCTTCCCTCTCTGTCAACACTATCTCCCTGTATCAGCTGCAAATAGACAGACTGATAACAGCCTTATTTATTTAACTTTTAAAAATCCATCTACTTTACTCCTACGCTGCTTGCCCAATTCCCTTGTTCAACGGATAAACAGGTGACTGCTTACATTTTACACTTCATACTGGAGGAATTTAAATAACACTCTTAAAATGTGCAGACAGTGGATCAGGACATTCCCACAAGACTTGTTGCAATTGATGAATAAAATATGCTATTGCAGGGATAACTGAGACTGAATGGTTACAAGACAATCTCTGAAAGGCAAGACGCCCACTAAGTGTTGTTTAATTGGATTTCTCTCCTTGTATTGGCAAGAGCAACAAATCAGCTCGTTCCACCACTCAAGGTATAAGACAGTCGTCAAAATGTCAAACATGCTTTATACCATATATAGTTCGGGAACATGGAATACCGATTTAACTTGAGAGCAGTGGCTCTCTCACAGCAGGGGGTTGATGACCCAGTTGACATGCCACTTGTCTATTGTCTAGTGAACACCTGGCCGAGATTCCCTACTGCCAAATCAAATGACAATGTTACAATAAGTCATGCACCTTTTATTTTAGATCTGAACACTGTCTTTTTCTTGTATCTTAAGATTGAAAATGAATAATCATATGGTTCATAATCAGCTACTCTGCTTTATTCGGTCACAAACCACTACAAATCTTTGACAAAAAACACGAAAAAATATAGAGCGGTTTAGTGCCCAGAACTATCTTATTACTAAAAACAGATGGAAAAAATAAAATCCCCAAAACCATTATTCTGCCATGGATTTGATCCATAAACAAAAGGGTGACAGCAGCAAGGGGGTAACCCCCCACCCTCTGGTAGTGCTAATCTCCCTAGCTGTGGCTGGTATCTCTGATTGCTAAGTTGTCATTCTTCCCCCAGCCTCCATCACTTTTTAATCAGGATTATCTTCTCTGACACTGAGACTCAAGAGTTAATTAGGGGTCCAGCCACTGCAGGTGCTAGAATAGGTTGGATTATTTTTATTCTTCTTCTTCTATCCTACCTTAAATTATGTTGATCTCAGAGTCTGAAAAACCCAGACCCACCAAACGGGGCGGACTGCAACAAAAACCATATCCAATAACCTCATGGCAGCACTCTGACAACTGCTTTGATGCGTTGGTCAATACTTTAGAAAAACATACCCTAGAAAAAAAATCAACTGGTGTGTGTATTGTGGTCTTAGTTAAATGTTGATATGTAAAAGTTATTCTGAATCAATCTCATATTTTTTGTGTGTGCTTGCATCAAATCTCAAATCACATAAACAGTTATACACAGTTCGACATATAGTAAAATTCATTCTCTTCATTTAACCCATCCTAAGTATTAGGAGCAGTGGGAAGCCAGTGTGCAGCACCCAGAGACCAACTCCAATTCTTAGCCAGTGCCTGGTCATAGTTTGGGGACCCACACAAACACAGGGAGAACATGCACATTCCACACGTTCCTGCTGTGAGGTAACAGTTCTAACCACTGAGCTACTGTGCAAAACGTGTATGACAAAGGCGTAGGAGCATTTCCTGATACACACACACAACCACATTTTGTAAAGCAGTCTTTTTACATTCATCGTCTTCCCAAAAAACAATTTTTTTGACAAATGTCAAAGAAACAACTAAATCTTCAACTTCTAAAAAAAATAAAATAAAATGCCAGGTTGCCATCTCTGTTTCCTGTCAACTGGAATACAGTGGAGAGTGCCTGTCTCCATTTACATACAAATGTCACCTTCTATCTTCCCAGAGGCTGGGGATGGTTTTACTCTCTCCACCGTGATGCGCTTGACAAACCTTTCTTTCCCGTCTGGGAGACAAGCTTGTGATGCACAGTGAGAAAGTGAGAGGAAACTTAATGCACTTTGCCTCTGGTGCCTTCCCTCTGTCTTTTTTCTCTACACTGGTACGCTGTAATTTGTGTATCCAGACTGGATTACATGCGCTTTGTTTGCATTTCACTGAAAGATGAGGCAGCATGCTGTTTGAAAAGGCGTCCATGCCACCAGAGTTGTAATTACTTAGGAGGCCTTATGATTGGGCCTTTTCGGTGGGGATTTTGTTGTGGTGGGAGAATTATTAATACAAAATAAATTATTTCAGCGAGCTAGATTGCAAACAGAGAGGGTAAAAATGGTGTGGCAACTAATGTCTTGTAGTAAGGGAGATAATGGAGTCATCCGCACACAAAGCAACCATCACCAGCTCAGAGAGTCAAACCTGCCAGTGCTTCTTATACGCCCCCCCCAGCCAGGGATGCACAGGCAGCCATTTTCTGTGGTTAAGTGGCCCACATAGTGAAACCACGTCATCTCTCATAAACCGGGACGCGTATCCCCTGATGCATAGGGGTGAACAATCAGCCTGACAGGCAGGTAGTTACTCCTTCTTAACCCCGGCTAGTGCTGAGTGATGCAACAGAACAGCAGGACCCCTCCCTTTCCTCCTCCCCTGGTTCCCTCTTCCAGTGTCTTCTCCTCTCTGTGCCCTTCCTCACTCTCTCTTCGTCTCTCTTTCTCCCTAGCCTCCTATTTCTCGCACACTCGCTCTCTTCATTATTCTCTGTCCTTTCTTTATCTCCCTCCTTTCTCCACTCCTATTCACTGGCGCCCTCTCGTTCTCCCTCTCCATCTCTCTCTTTCCCAGAGGCCCATGTTTCCTTGCTTGCATTACACACAATTACTTCCATCCATCAATTATCTGCCTACTCCTCTTTAGCTTTCCCACTTCCCTTTCTTTACTCAATGACAACAACCCCCACAACTATCCAGCATGCACATGTTTCTTTGAGACCCCCATCTCTCACCTCCCACCCCTAAGGGCAGCTGAGTGTATCCCCCCACCCCACCACACACAATGCCAGATGTCCCTTAAGTTTGGGAAAGGGTGTGCATGTGTGGAGAGGGCAGGAACAAAAGGACAGGATGGTGGGCTGGGGGGCAAATGGATGGGTGGGTGTGGGGGATTATTTGAGTGGGCCAAGCCATCTTGCCCTGGGCTTTCTGTGGGCACATAATAATCACCATCAGATTAACAACACATACACACACAAAACCACTTCTCTTATAAACATTTCACACTAAAACAGCAACCCGGGGAACTGATGTTTTTTGTGAAGTAGTCAAAGCTCGTTATTGGGCCGGTGTCCAATATTAGGCCCCATCCACACTACTCCATTTTAATTTACAAACGGATATGATCTCCATCCACACAAGTGTTTTAGCTGTGTTTTGGAGTTGATCTCTGTCTATATTAAAACAACTGAAAATGCACAGCTAGGGCCTGTTCAGGTACACTGGGCATGCGCATGCCAGTGTAAACATGAAGCAGATGGTCTATTCCATAGTTACAGAAGATTTAGCAAAAGAATAAATAAATACAGATGAAGCATCAGACCAATTTTTTTTTACGCATGCACCAATAAGAAGCTGGGACAGTTAATGAATTTATCAGGGGAGCGTGGCGGCAGAAAACAGACTGGGAGTTATTGCAAAGTAAACGGCGACATGCACAGTACAAGTGTAGGAAAATAAGTGTTATTTGCACCATACATAATATTTTAATACAATTACGATGTCAGAAACCCTGTCAGTAGCATCGTGTTTCTGCTTTGCAAGACCCAATCAGAGAGCCGAGTATGAGAGGCATCATTGCGTCATTGTTTCTAAAGTACTCCATATTGGCCCGTCTTCACTAAAAAGCCCTCCAGAGTTTTGAAACGCAAAACGGGGTCGACAGCGTTTCCAAACTTCTCCATTTTAGATCTTAGTTTTCGTCGTTTTAGTCTGGACAGGAGGTGCAAACGTAGCTAAAGGTCTCTAGTGTGGATGGGGCATAACCAGGATTTTTGGAAGGTCAGACAGTGCTCTGCCAATTTCTGAAAATACTGCCACATGTTTCTACTTTACAGTAACTATTTACAATAGTTGGCTGTACATGCAGCCTTTTCAATGTTAAATTCTGCTTTTCTTCATAAGACAGAAGCTGAAACAGAATTCTGAAGTTACATTCGCTTTTCATATAGTAACTGAATAAAAAAAACTGTAAATAAAGTGAAATTTGCCACATTTGGAAAAGCTGCAAAGCTGCTCTTAAATAAAGCACTGCAAGCAAACAAAATCTTAAGTACCACTTGTTTGCTGTATGCCATCTGCAGTTGGAGGAGCTTGTGAGTTATGATAGGAAGAACGATGGTAGGAGGAAGAATCAGAAATAAATACATCCTTGACATTGTGGACCGTGCAGTTAACGGGGCAGTTCTTTGGCTGCTGGATCCTGCCATTAATATTAGACTGTCAAATTAACAAAGAGCAAATAGGTGCTTTTATAAATACTGAACTGACACTAAGTACATGAAAGGGTTCGGTATGCTGGTCAGGGGGAAAAAAGGATACACTCCTGCTGATGGACAGACTGTTGCAACAAGATAAGTGACCTTTGCTTAGCTGTCGGCATGCCAATCATGGCTCAACAGATAAGGTAAATTATACTGTATGCATTAACTGAAATGTTTTGGAAAATATTCCACCCTATCTTCGCATCTTGCTTCACAAATACGCACTTAATACAGATGGCCCAACAGGCTGGTTTTGACCATCTAACGGCCCGCATGAGCAGCGTTTAAATGAGCTAACTGCAACCTGTTCAAATCCTTCAAGCGTAAGAATGGGAGTGCTTAGCCCCCCCACTACCACGTGTCTAAAACCTCACAGGGGTCAAACTGCCAGGGCACAAAGCAGCACTTCCTGCCAGACCTAGTTTGCAAAGAGGAGGAGCCAGACACCCCAAGGGGAACCTCTGTGCATCAATCTGGAGGAGGCCAGCTGGTAATCACGCTTAACATAGGACCAACCCAACAGATAGCATCAGGAGACAACCAGATTAGACGCAGACAGTGAAACAGGACCAAACACATCCATTTGATGCATGTCCCAAACCAGGTGTTAATTACTTCTCACCATGAAACACCAGTTCATATTACCTCCATAATCATAATGATGGGATCAGGGCCAGAGGGAAAGGAGAGTGAATGGGTATTTATGTGAATACAACTGTTTGGTATAGTTCCCTATCAGGCTTTAACAAACTATGCAAACTATGTTTGTTCAAGTGTGTTATAACTTGAGGGAAGTAGACTAGAGTGAATGGGGGAGAAGCAGACATCAACAGTAGGTCTGCTCCTGCTGGTCGTCAAAAGCAGATTACTGTCACTTCACCAGAAGGAGCTGGAGCGAATCATTTTTGTAAAACCTGGAGGTGCCAAGGGAACAAGCAAAAGGCTGGGGAGGTGACAGTGTGTAGATGTATTCCCCAAGGCTTCACCAGACAGTCTGGCAGTGTTTAGTGTGTTATTTTCACTTCTGCACACAATAACTTGATGACTGCAAATACTCTGATTAAGACTCCTTCTCCACTGGGCACATCTGAGGTGGTACAAGGGCAAAAAAACATGGAAAATCTAAAACACAGGTGTAAATGCACTAATAATAAGATAATCAACATCTAAACTGGAATTATTAATAAGAATTATTATTATTGAATTTCCTCTAGCAAAATCAGTGGAGCAGAACTCCAAAAAACATCTTGCAGATTAAATCATCTACCTGTTCCTTTGATGCAACTCCTATGTTAAAGAGGTCTTAGACTGATTGAAGATGTATTAGATATTTTGAATGGTTGTCTAGAATCCACTATTTTTCTAGATTTACTTAAAACAGCTCTGTCATCAAAATGTTTCCATCCTCATACTTCTTGATCTCACAGCTGCTTTTGGTAGAGTAGTTGTTAATATTCTTCTAGATCACCTTGAGAACTGGGTTGGTATCTCCGGAACTGCCCTATCATGGTTTTATACATATCTGACTGGTCAAAGTTATTTGGTCATTCTTGCTGACCATGTCTCAGATAAGCACAATATCTTTCCAGGTATTACACAGGGTTCCATTCTTGGACCTTTATTGTTTTGTGCTGCCACTCAGAAAAATGATCTATGATCATGGAGTGAATTTTTACTTTTATACAGACGACATGCAGTTATATTTATCTGTTGTGCCAGACAAAACCAGTGCTCTCGATCCCTTAGTGAATTGTCTGTCTTCCATTAAACATGAGTATGAGTGAAAATTTCCCGAAACCAAATGAGGACAAGACTTCATTTCTCATTGTTGGCACTAATACACAAAAATAAATTATTTCTAGTAGACTAAAATGTCTGGCTGTACAGAGAAAGAGCGTTGTTAAACATCTGGGTCCTCTGATTGACTCTGAGTTGGATTTTAAATCACATTTTAACACTGTTACAAACATTGCCAGTATTGCCAGTGCCATCTTGCCTCTTCTTGGATGCCTTGTTGTTGCATGCTTTTGTTTTTTCATGATTGGACTATTGTAATGCACTATTTACTGATGTACCCAAAAACTATACTTATAGTATGCAACTAATACAAAACTAAAGGCAAAACTAAAACTGACTACACATGTGACAACGTCCTGCTTTCAAAATAAGGTGTCTATACAGGATGTAAATAAGATTAATTGGATTACATTCATAGAAAGTAGAAAACATATTACATGTGTCCATTAAAAGTAAATGGACACACTCTTGGGCCTCAGACCCAACCCCCATAGTCTCTCCAAATCTTATGAGAAACACAATGTAAAAAGCACATTTTGACTATTTAATATATGCAATGGTAAAAAAAGGCAAGCTAAATGGAAAAAATGTGAATGTACTTGTTCAGTATTCAGTAAGTTTTTCATTATATTTGGTTTCAGCTTCAGCCAAGAATTTTCATAACAGAAAAACAGTAAAGTAGAGAAAACGGGGTGTAGGAGAAAGACAAATTGAACGAGGGAGGTACAGGGATGAATAAAAAACTAAACCGAGCAGCAAACACTGCAGGAGAATGACAGTGAGCTAAGATGCAAGGTGGACTTTAACTCAGCCAGTGGCAGATCAGTTCTGCAGAGTTCACACACCTCATCACAGCCATCATCTTATCCCCTTTCTCTCAACCTGTGTCACCTCTGGCCAAAACCATTGTTGGCTTGTTTTGGGCGATGACCTTTTAACTCAGGGGGAGTTGGTTTTGGGTGTTAATGGGTTGGTCATGGCCATGCCCTCCAATGAGGCATGCTAAGGACAGAGCTACCAATTTTTGACCCAAAGCAATCAGGGTGAAAATGTAAGTCTATGGCATGAAAATGACACACCATCCTCTGGACATTTAACCTTGATGATGTTTTAAATTGTCATGACTGCAATGCTTTGGTTTTCCTCTTTTACTGCTTGGCTATTTCGGTCTTGACAAAAAGTGCTACCGTGGGTGTAAAAGTTCTGACATTTGTATCCAAAGTGCCTTAAGGAGCTTTTAGACCAAAAGTACCCGGGACTTTTAAGTCCCCAGATCTCTTTTCAAGGAAGTATAAGGTTCCTTCAGCTCACTGTTGGGTGCGTTTCCACCGTGGTCTAAAGACCTACGAAGATTAGGCAAATTAACCAGCTGACGTAGGCTGTAGGCGTATACTCTGTACAAAGCAATGCAAAGGCATCATTATTTAGTAACCACTATCCATGAGTAACA
This sequence comes from Lepomis macrochirus, assembly GCA_024633595.2. Lineage (NCBI taxonomy): Eukaryota > Metazoa > Chordata > Actinopteri > Centrarchiformes > Centrarchidae > Lepomis > Lepomis macrochirus. The sequence goes on from JALXJV020000010.1 coordinate 22,220,356, forward strand.
TTTATAAATGAACATCAGATTTGACTGGAATATAATGAAAAATTATAGGCTTAGCTTGACCGTTAAAGCAGTTTTTTTGTGTGGGAGTAGACCATAATGAGGAGACGCGATAAAGTTCGTTACATACTTAGCCATAGCCATAAAGTTATTAAAATAATGCTAGCACAGAGAAAGCAGCACAAAAATAAAATTGCAACAGTTTGGAAGGTTATTACAACATTTCAAGTGACAAGAGCTGCAGATCAGCTGCACGACTCACGCCTGTGTCACCTGAGTGTCGGAGGAACGTGATTTTAACAAGCTTTATTACCTGCTGTAATCAGCTGTTCAGCGGATGGAGTAGTAACTCCATCCGCTGTTCGCTGTAAACACACAACTACGCAGGCTGCTATTTATATTTAATGCTGACAATAGATCTCAGTGGACAGCGGCAAGACATGTATGGCTTTTTGACTGCTGATTGTGATTTATTGGTTTGCAAACAATGGTGGAAAAGAGAGGAGCAGCAAACACCCAACATTCTCCAGTTAAAGCCAGTAGCCTTTACTCTATTTAAAATTTATTCTACCTTCTCTCTTCAGCTATTATTTATTTGCATTCTCTAATTTACATTAATCACGTGTACCATAAATACAAAAAACACATCTTTTCACAGGAAGGTAGAGAAGTTGTTTCTGGGTAACATTGTCTTGCAGAGGCTCACACAGACAAAGGTCTAAAACTAAATTCAACAACCATAGCATGTACTGTATGTCAACTCCCATGCACCAAACAAATGCAGGGAAGGTGGAGCATGGAAACATCCCGTGGGGTTGTGCTAACATTCAACATGGAACACAACAGGTCAAATGCAAAAGCACAAAGATGAGTAGTTTGCCTTTAAGCAGTTAGGCTTTCATTTCAAAGTTCCTTATTTTGTTTAATCTACATTCTGGTTTGGTAAAAGCAACACTGTATGTGTTTACAGTATCTCAGACACAAAAGGATGTTTCAGACCTTTCATGATAGGAGAAATTCAAACTCCAACTTGAAAATGTAGCAACCCAACAACAGTTCACCACAAAACAAATACTCTAATCCATGGAATAAAGACGTAAGAGTAGTGCACATCAGCTGTCTACTGTATAAAGTAATTACAGATAAAGTCATCATTATCAGTTATAATATATACTTTTGTCAGCACAGCCTCATATAGATACAGTGAGAAGTTACTTCTAACAGTGGGTATTATTGTTTTTATACATGTACAACAATGCTGTCATTTGGATGATCTTCCAATTCAATTGCACATTGGTTTTAATGCTATTAAGATCTTGCATATTAATTGCATTGAGTGTTTCCCCAGCCTGAATATTTGGCAATAAAGGAAATGTGAATGACAGGGGGTGGCTAATCCACAAATCAGAGAGGAAAGGACACTTCACAAGACACACTGCCTCCTGTTTTCACAGCCAGACTAATTGCACCTCGTGTCGCTGGAAGAGCACTGATTTAGCACTCGGAGCATATTAAAATGAATAAACACAATTAGCTGTGAGTGCAACAGCGCCTCTGCACAGCGCACATTTCTCTCTGCAACGACAGTCACTTCAGAGTAGCTGTTATTAACTGTGTTGTTGCGATGTGACTAATTGCAAAGCACTTGATGCCAACAAAATGCTCCTTATTTGGATTTGAATAAAATCAAAAGGGCACTGGGTGGTAAAAAAAGGGGTGATTGCAATTGTAGGCCTAAAGCCTTGTACAAATGACTAGTATGTACAGTAAATGTGTACTGTCTCATTATTATTGATTATTATTGGCAACGGCATAGCATGAGGATGCAGCTTTATGCCTTCAAACTTCACTACATTTTTGTTTTTCATCTGGGTTTTTTCCAGCTTTATTGCTGAAACATGTATTACCTATGACAGAAATACAGTCAGTGGAAAAGATCGGGTATTTTGGATTAAAGCGCAGCAGACCTTAGACAATCCACCCAGCTAGATCCACCGAGCATGATTGCATGAAGAGACTACAAAATTTCATTTTTTGAATGAATTTTATTTTAATAAGAAATAAACTACTTTGGTCCTTGATCCTTGATTATGATGGTTAAACATTTTATACCTTTTGGTTAGACCATGGCATGAATTACAATAGAAAAGAGGCACCGTATGTGAATACATAGAAGTTGTTTATTGATTTTTGGAGAGTTCATAATTTATTGTCCTATCATCCAATATATCTGCACGTGTTGCAATTTAGCAAGAGTATATGTGACCTTTGAAAATAGGAGAGAACTGATTTTTGAAAATGTTTCGCTGGTTGTCAGTTTCAGTTTTGGTGCAGCATCTGGAAAGTCTCTAATAACAAAAGACTAAAATATCAAGAGTTCTGCTTGCATTGCCTCTATTGTCACCCAATAGTCTAAGTTGGTTGTATGTCAAAATGTCAAATATGCATTTAAAGAATTAAAAATACATAAAACAGTCAGAAAAATAAACACCTCAAATACCAGAAGTATGTGATGCCTGTAGCTATCTAGAATCTCCCTATCTTCTCCCCTTTGATCCTGTTAAAAATGAGAGAATACACCCTACTGTTGAGGTAGGGGAAATAAAAGAAAACAGCTCAGGAAGTAATAATTGCAAAGGAAATGAATTTCAAAACCCTGAGGAGGACACTTCTTCAAGACCTCCATACTTAGGGGGGAAAAAAGCATCATTTCCGGGGCACAATTCAATTAGCTTTCCTTCCAAGTGTAGGAAAAGGAGCTCCGGGGAGAAATCAAAAGTTTTGTCCAATAAAAGAAGTTTTCAAGGATGTAATGCTCTCATTGCCCCCTCCCATCCCCCACTATTCATTACCACTACTTACAAGCTTGCCACTCACAAATGCATCGATCTGCGATTTCTACAGACAAGATATAAATAAGTATGTTAAATTAAATAAAGCAGCACCTTGCTGATGCTGCTGTGACAGACATGCCGGTCACGCTTAGCTGACTGTGCCTGGCAGCATATCCTTGGCATTTTCATTGCCTTTTGTCTTTCTTGCCCAGTTATTTGACAGTGATCAGGGGTGATAAATTGTTCAATTAAAGCCACATTAAGAATCCAGAACACACTTGCGTGTTGTCCAATTACTCTGAAGGACAAGACTCCTTCTTGGTACTGACAATCAACATGTGACTGTCATCATGAGACAAATGGGTTTATTTATACAACATAGCAGGCTGATTGAAAACTGGAATGCAAGACTGATGATTTGGAGTTACAACTAAGGTAAACCCTCAATTTCCATTACAAGTGGAAATGTTCAGCCTTTCCTGGAATTTGAGTTGGTTTTTCAAGAACCACAGAATAGAACAGAACGCAAATTTATTCTCCATCAGGTTGGAGAATTGAAAATGGTGTAAAACATGAAGTATAGCTTTCTTCTGCATTTTTCATCTTGATTCCCTGTGCTGACTTTGACCATTGAGTTCTCTAAATGATATTCTCTGCTATTTTTATGAACTTCAGAAACAAAAACAACTGTGTCGGCTCATCTGTTCAGCAACCTCCAGTAAATGAAATGCATTACTAATCTTTTTTTGGCATGCAGTTGCTGTTGGGGTAGGATGGTGAAGGGGTGGGGGGTGTATGTTGCCTGGGGAAGGTTTAGCCTTAAATGTTCTGATAAAATTAAGATCCATTGCAATTCAAATTGGACTCACTCGACTTACTGTAGCATGCCTTAACAAAAAAAGAAGAAGAAAAAGCAGGGCCATAGCCCAGAGCTGCATCTAAACTTTCTGACACAATCAGACAAAAGTTACTTCTCAATGCAGAAGACCCTTAAGAAAAAAGGAGTAATTAAATGATACTGTACAAACATCAGAGAAATAAAAATGAGCTCTTCGTAATACAGGACAACAAAATACCTCCAATCAATTCCACTGAACACTTCACAAAGTTCACCAATATATACCACAGACACTAAACTTAAACTATAAATAAAATATGCCTACTACAGCATTGTAACACAGGACAGAAGAACCCTCTGCACCTAGTTTAGGGGAATCTTAAAATGATTTATTTACACAGTGATTCTCCCAATTCATTAGTAACATTAAGTGTTTCATATTTCTATGGCATTTCTTACCACTCAAATAAGCAATTAACATTTGTGCTGCATCGACTGAGGAAAATAACTCGATGTTTTCAAAAGTAAAATAATGTGAGCACTTCGAGCAAATCACACCAGAATGGAGGTTCAGTGTTTGATCTGTCTGTCTGGGGGGTCCTGGATGTGATAGAGTTAAGGAACCTCTATAGTAAAAATAAAAAAAACTATCATTAACTGCAATCGTGATTTGTTACAGCACAAGCAAATAAACCAAAGTTCACAAAAAGTTAGGGGAAATAAGTTACCTATTAAAGCGCATTCAGCACAAGAAAGAACAGCAGTAGCCTACCTTTTCCTTTTTATTCTCCCCCAGCAGATTGAGGTCTACTTGCATGAACAAGAGGTAGATTAAACGGTCTAGCATTATGGCAGTTGGGGGAAGTCTATCGTTCCTCCACTCTTACCACACTCATTTGACTTGTAATACCTTTAACCTACTCTCTAAAGTCATATCAAGCATTTTTCGATAGTTAAGAGAAAGAAAAGTTGCAGGCACTTACTTCAACGGTGTGAGAAAAGTATTTCTTAAACTACCCCCTAGTTGCTTTACGGGGGAAAGCTTTTAAACTCCGTATTCTTTGTGGGTGAGCAGTCGTATTCCTGCAGAAAAACAGCTACTTCGCAACCCCGACGTTTGAAAAAAAAACCGTTATATCCCAATTTCTTCGGCAGCAGAGCAGTCACTTGTTAACGGGGAAAGCGAGTATAAAATGCTGATATTATTCCCCGTGCGTTTGTATTCCTTTTCTCCCAGATCAGACGCCCCGAGCCAGAATCTCCTCAGTGAAAGAAAAATAAAACAGCCTATTATTATCCGTGCGCGACACCGCCGCGCGCGGATCTCCAAATGTCGCCTATATGTCCTTATTGGTGTCTCTCGTTATCTCCGCGTCCCAGGTTTTGGTTCCTTTCTTCCTAAATCCACCTCGTATGGACTGGGGGTGGGGAGACAGGAGTCAAATGCCCCCTTCTCCCTCCCCTCTACTGCAGGGAAAAATACGGAGTCTTGTGCTGCGTTCAAAGCCGCCTCATAAACTTCGTCTCTTGACTTCTCTCGAACCGTAAATCTACCACTTGGTGCGTACAAGCACGTTTAGTCGGAAATCATAACAATGGTGCCTGACGAACGAGCTATTGTGGCTAATCTTTTATTTTATAAAAATGTGCTGCAATGGCAGAATGGAGAGGGTGCACGTATAGGCAATACAGAGCAATAATGCAGTGACATAAAGAGCTTAGGAGATAATTGTGAGAATTTTATGAGAATTTACTTATTAAAGTTGGGAATGTTAGTAAGGATAGGGTATTTCACAATTTCACAAAGTAAAGTTTCTTGTCTAAGATATTTTGTACAAACTATTAGGCTAAGATATAGCCTACGCTACAAAAACCTGATTTGCAATAAAAATCACAACTAGTTTCTGATGAAACAGTCATGAAATTGAATACAAAGGAGGAAAAAAGTGTGATAACTCTTTCCATTATTATTACAAAGTAGTGTTTTTAGGATTTGTAATAGCTAAACATAGGTCTTGCACAATAATAGTGATGTTTCTGCATTTGCATTGCCTTAATAGTATAAGAATGTTGTAACTTGAGCACTGAGAGAGATGCAGAAGTTAGTTGGTAGTCAATGCGACATTGTAAGTTCTTATGAACCCAGATTCTTTATATGGATAGAATAATTAATTCCTTTACATGTTCATATAAGCTGTGAAGTTTAGTGCAGATTAAACCATTAGGCCTAGCCATTATTCATCCACTTGCATCATGATTAAGCCCATCATTCTCTGTGACATGACTACAATTCTCAAAAGTTACTTAGTCTTTATTGTTTAATGAATATGTATTACTTTTCAGTCGCCACTCTACCATGTCGTGTCTAGTTTGTCCTTGTTCCTATTTAAATTTCAAAACAAATCAAATCAGCATAAATTGTTGTAATTCAAGTGATTATAAAAACAACCTTCTGAATAGAACGTTTTTGAATTAAAGCAACAGTACAAACAAACAAATCACCTAATTCCTTCACTTTGCTGGATGTGAGGAGGGACCTAGAACTGATTTCACACAATCACAGTGGCATTGAGCTCAAACAGCAATTCTGATTGGCTGGTAGAATTTGAATTTGAATAGTGATGGCTGGTGTCCACTTTGTCCAGCAGGGAAGTGAGAATGGAGACACATCAATCAAACCACCCACAGTCAGTTACCACCAGCAAGTGTGCTGTCAAATATTACGGCATATTTGGCTGGGGCCAGTTAAATCTTTACTTTTGTTATGTTACGTTTTGAGATTATATTTTAATTCAAAATCCATTCTTGCTCAAGAGGTAGCGAAAGTGACTGGTTGAATCTGGGATTTACAAGCGATTATGGCCTCTGAACAGAAAAAGCCAGTAGCTGGCTATGTCAAAGCACCTTCCTGAAGCATTTTAAGGCCCAGGGTGTATGATGGAAAATTTAAGGAAATGAGATTGAATTAGGCAGTCTTTGAAAGGGGGCTACAATTTGTGAGGCACAGTGCATCAAATGAAAGGCCTCTCCTGTCCAATTGGAGAGAGAGTAGCAATATATTTTGTGTGAACTTTTCAAGGTATGCAGGCAGTAATGGATGGGAACAGGCCCTTTTAAAAAGACCTATCTTTGCTGTGTGTTGGCAGAAAGCCATCCTGAGCCACAAGCAATCCTCCACTGCCCTCTCTCTGCTCTTTGTTTAAAACCCAGTGTGACATGTAACACACAATAAAGAGGTGTTGGGGTGGTGGTGGTGGGGTAATCAATTTAACTGGTAAGTAAAAAAACATGAATTTGTGTTACGTATATTTCTTCCATGGCCTCTTATTCACATTACAACCCCTTATTTAATCAGGCCAGTTAACGTTAGCGGCAACCCAGAGTTCTCACCGCTATTCCCCTGGTGGGGTGAGCCTTAACATGGTAAATTTCACCCGGGTAGGGAAATGCGCTCAGTGGCCGAGGCTAGTGCTTTGGAAGGATAAAAAGAGCACTTACTGCCTGACATGTGCAATCCATAACGGAATAATGAGACTCCTCCACACTGGGAGCTCTCTTCCCCTGCTCTCCCTCTCCACTTTTTGTTTTCCTTGTGAGTGTTCATAAATGCCATGTAAATTCAGAGAGTGGAAGATGTGGCGAGTGCTCGAGGGATAGCGTTTAATCGTTTGCGCCGTGTTAGTCGAAACCCTGTAACAGCATGTACTGTATGAAGCTGGTCCTTGTTGAAACTGCTGGCCTCCTTTTGTTATGCCTTCAAATGAAGGTGATCCTCATCACAATTATCACTGTTGTCCAACAGAAAACACTAGCATGCAAGAAAAAAGCATTTCATTTCTATATTTTTTCAAATTATAGATAATTACTACTACTACATTGTGTATGTGATACAGTTATTTTACCAGATTTTTATAGACTTGGGTTCATGTCAACACTGCCAAAGTTGTTTGTCCAGATTTAACTGCATATTTACAGTTCTTTCTTGCCCCCTGTCCTGTTTTTAACTTAATGTGAGACTGTTAAAAAAAATAGGACACCACTTCTTTCCTTATTGTCTCCCTGCTCCCCTCCATGCATCTATGTCACCCCTAGGGGTTGAGGCACAATCACCTCTGATAGCGGCGGGCCATCGCTCACTCTGTCCCTGGAGGCGACAGCCCACTTACTGCCAGCTCGCGCTCAAATGGAGGACATTTCATCACCCCACCGAAAACACAATTAAAAACACGCGCACGCTGCGTTCAGTGGCCCTCGAGAGCCAACCTCCCTCACGTGTTTAGTTACTCTGAGCCTGCCTCACCATCTCAGATATTTACTCTCCCTGTGGTTGACTGTTTGTCAGCTAAGTTGGAAAGTGCTCTGTGGTGTTTTACTGCAAACAAGACACTGGAAGAAAGAGAGAAAGTCAACCAGCGCTCAGTGCTCTCTGAGAAGCATTCGCTGCCTTTGGTGGACATGTTGCCTCAACAGTTAGCTGATAAGTGACTGTGCTCTGGGCTGGAATCTTTTTTCGTTTCTCCCTGGAAGCCAAAATGGAGGATGGTGGGCTTGGGTTTGTGGTGATGTGTAATTTGCTTAACACACACAAACAGCGAGCAGGAGCAAAGGCAGACTGACGGCTATTAGAGTGCAACGACTCTCCCTCTTATCTCCCACCATGATAGAGATCTACAAAGTGTTTGAGAGAGATTATGAATCCATTACTTTGACACACAAGTGAGCATTGCGATAGACAGGAGTTTGAGAATAGAGATGAGAGCTCAGTGGATGTACTGGGAAGGGCAGGGGTGGGAATGCAATGAATTACATGCTGCTGGGTAGAGAACAAATCTGTTGTGTCTTTCTGCATTTTTAGGAATGTTTGAGCTCTTCAGATGCCATGTTAGATGTGCGCATTTATCAGTGAAGACATGCATTTGTGTGTTTAATTAGTGGTCAGGCATCATGGGGTTTACTGTCTTCATGATCTTCACTTCAGCACAAAAGAAGATGTGAGCACCTTCATCCTTTTCTCTTTAATTTTTGATTTACAGCAATATCTATCTATATCAATGCTGACATTAAATTGATTGTCTTTATTCTGTTTAATTTCTTCTGTTTTTAACTATATGTCAAAGTATAGACAAAAGCAGTGCAACATCTGTGATGTGTGTTAGTTTTTGGTGACATCTTGGTGGTGCTGTGTAATTTATACTTCTGCGTCGAATCGATGGCATAGGTGACGGCGAAGGCTACGGGGCTGTGCAGAGGATACGCTATTGCCTGACATGCACCTCCTCAAATATGTAATTACACATCGTGGGCCTGGTCACCATTGTTGCACAGCCCAATTTGTCATTAAATGCAATGTTTGCTGTCACGGTTTGGTGCTGGGTAACAGGTTGATGGACCCAAATGCAGGACACACAGGGCGGAGCAGGTAAAGTTCAAAAGGTTTATTCATAAACGAAAGGCGAGCACACTTACGGGCAAAGTGGCTGATTAACAGAGTCCAAAAATGTAATCCCAAAAGAAATCCAAAATCCAAAACAAAACTGGTAATCCAAAACTCAAAAAGCAAACTCCAACAAACCATAGACAGGGCAAGACACGAAACAGAGCAACAAACTGGAACACATGGTAGAACACTGAAACTCACTGTGCACACTATAATGACCAGACAAGGACTAAACAGGAACACCTGGTATATATACACACACGGGACTAACGAGCAGGGTGGGGGCAACACAGGTGACAGGGATCGAGGTAACGAGGCAGGCAGAGAGACAGCTGGGAAAACAGAGAGAGGCAGGCAGAGGAAACGGGGCAACAGAGAGGCAGGCAGGCAGAGACAACAGGGGGCAACAGAGAGGCAGGCAGGCAGAGACAACAAAGGGGAGCAAAGAGGCAAACAGGCAGTGTGTTAACTGGGAGAACAGACGGAACACTAGACAGGCAGTCAACGGGCAAAACACTGAAGTACTCAGACCAGGAGAAAATACTAAAGACATGAACTAAGGTACAGGACTAAGAACTAAGATACGAGACAAGACAGATACTAAGTAACTAATACATGAAACTGTGACAGAACTGAAATCAGGAAAATACCAAAACACAACAGACTAACAGATACCTAACTGATAAATGAATAAACGCAGAACTAAACAGAATAGATAACATGACTAACATGAAGATACAAAACCAAAACCCTCAGAATAAACACCCAAAAACACAGCACTCAGGATTGTGACAATTGCATAACAATTCTAACAATGGCCTTTGTGGAGAAGACATCAGATAAATGCCTAAATTATAGTGTTATATGTTAGTATATGCATTAGAGTCTGTATAAACATTTTGGAGGACTGTTCTGTTGCCCGACACTCACTTCGTCCTGCCTCTTATTTTCTTTCAACTCTTGTGCATTTCTTTTAGCCAGCTCATTCTCAATATGGCTTTCTCTCTCAGAATGTTTTCCCTCCAGCTCTGTTGGACGCAACTGACATTTGGAGGCAGGTGAAAGAGTGCAGCTAAATAAACCAAAGAATTTCTGAAGAAAGAGTGAGGACAGAGGGAGACACAGACATAGAGGTGTTTTGCATTACTGTGTTGTTTTATCTGGTGCCAACTGCTGCTTGAACGGTGTATTTCCAAGCTGGAATTACTGGACTGAGTGGACGATTAAATTAACTGTGAAAGTTGTAAACTAGCAGTTTCATATGTTTCCCACTGGTGTTTATCACGTGTAGGGTTAAACCAGCAGGTTATTGGCCTTTTATTACACATACATTATATCAAATAGTCACATCAATACTTGACGTTGATGTTCCTCCATGACTATAACTACTGTATAGAAGAAGAGAAGCAATTTATTCCCTAGTGGAGGATTCATACCATTTGTGGGACAACATTGATTAAATGTAAACTTTGCAAAAACTATCATATATATCATTACATGTAGATGGATTTTTATGGCACTATAGCACCATATACATCCGTCTTTACCAAAGTTAGAAACATATCTTAGATTTTTTAGAGGCCTTATGAAAAAAGACAGTGTATAATTTATGCTGTGTATGAGTCTTTTTATGCAGTAATAGGTCATTACTCTGTGTACATGTGTACATGTTGTGTGTTGTGTCCCGTGAATATGTATTTTGTATGTACATACGTCTCTGAGTGATTTTTAATGTGCTGTGTCTGCATATGTGTCTTTCACTGTGTGTATGCTCAAGCACATGTGCCTCTCAATGTGTGCCATTGTATACATTGTATGCACACACTGTATGTGCGTGCATTTGAGTGCCTTTAACGCTTTCAGGTCACTGTGCGCATGGTGCTATGTGCAGATATAAGTGTGCCTTTCAGCGAGTGTTTGTGCACATGGCGTGAGTGTGTGCATTTCTACACTGTGGAGAGGCGGGTGAAGCCAGAGAGGCCACGAGTGATGAGTGATGCCAGAGGTGGTTTTCTACCAACCTCTCCGCTGGCTTGCTGGCTCACTAATGGCCTCCTCAGTGGGTTGGCTGACCGACTTGCTGGCTCTCAGTGGCTCTGTCTTCCTTTTTTGGTAGTGGAGGGTGGGGGGATGGTGGCAGTGGGGTAGTGGATGGGGAAGCAGCGGTGCTTTGTTTACACACAGGGTCAGGAGGTCAGAGCACCAGAGTGCCATGGAGCAAACACAGATCACTTAAAGACAGTAAGAGAGCGAGTGAGTCATTGCTTCACGGCCGTCAACTGGTTGGATCAGGCAGATTCACTGTGAAAGAGCGTGATGGAGTGTGTGTGTATGTCTGTGCGAGTGAAAGGGGATAACAGTACATACTTTGGTGAAGCTTCCACAGGTAATTTCCACACACACACACACACACACACACACATTGGTCTTTCTTTACCCTCTCTTGCTCTCAGGCCCTGGACAGAGGGGAGTCAGTAGGAAGGAAATTAAAGGCAACCATCCTTATAGTTTTGCTCTTGTCCGCTTGACTGCCTGCATGACTGCATCCCTGCCTGCCTGCCTGCTTGTCTGCCTGCTTGTCTGCCTGCTTGCCTGCCTGCCTGCCTGCCTGCCTGCCTGCGTGCGTTCCCTGGGCAATGTTTATGCTGTGCCCTGCCCAGGACAGAATAGATTCGCCCACACAGCACTGTGCTCTCAACCAGAACCTAAGCAGGTCTGGCAAGCCTGAGCCACAGTCCCATTCACTCTCACTACTCTGGATTAGGCCCTCTGGCCTGGGGCAACACAGCGATGACTGCATTAATAGACCTAAGATAGCATCTCTCCACCCCACCCTAAAAATATATATCCAAGTCTTTTATTATAGGACACATCAGCAGGTTGTTTATTTTGACCCATCAGCCACCCCAAAGTTTAGGAGCATAGTTTGCAAACTTCTTTGGGAAGTGCAGAAGTTTTACATGTCATCAGGGTCAGCCAAAGCCCTACAAGTTGTATAGACTGCTGTAAAGATGAGTTCAAACTCAATGTAACAGGCTGTTAAAATTTATTATTGAGCGGCACAGTAATGACAGAAATTAAGCTTGGATGTGCTCCAAAGAAACAAAATGGAAAACTGTGTAATTATGATACAAAACATAAAACAAAAAGGGGAACTTTAAAATGATTCACACTGCATACCTTTCCAGCATCACTCTGAGGAAAGTGTAATAAGCTAAACATCTTCCATTCCCAAATACCATGAAATTATATGCACTGGCATAATTTAATTCATTACCTCCAAACTTGAGGTCAATTTAAATTTCTTTATATGCCGCTACAAATAACTGGAGCATATATAATTGAATAATGCTAATTCATTGCTGTGTTTTTTGTCTCCTCTCTTTATGATGTATATTAGGGTTGTTTCTAATACAGAAAGCATGCAGTGAAAGCACTGCTGTGATGAGGATGGTGGCAGCTCACAGGGCAAATTATCCAGCCTGTCAAACTCCCAGCGCCTTGCCACGGATAACACCGCTCTGCAAGAACACAGTTCCTCTTGATGGCTGCTGTAAAGATTAGCAGAGCTTTGTTTAATTGTGCTGCTAACATCCTAGGAGCCACTTAAAAGCTGCTGCTTACTTTTCCTTATAAACTGTCCTTAAAGCTCAGCCAACAGTTGCTGTTGCCTGTTGCCTGTTCATTCAGGTGCAAAGGCCTTAGGCATCTGGCCAAGTCAGGTATGTTCAGAGAACCTTCAGAGGGAGGCACCTGAATCGGGAACTGGTAAGCATCGATATATCATTATTGTTATGGTCTGATGAAAATGATTTCAAAATGTTGTGTATTCAAATGCCAAAACGTTGACTGTAGAATTTTAAGCCAAAACAGCCTCCATAGGCCCCACAACTAGCACCAAGAGGCTATGTTTCCACTTTAACGTAATCAAACTGAAGTGTTTTGCACCAAACAACTAAACAAGTGATATATCTACCAACTGATTTAAATTGCTACCCTTAGAACCAAACACTCTTCTTACTATTTGGAATAAAGATCAAACATTATAGTCACTGACAATTTGTCCAATTACATGCTTTTCCCCCCTCTCTAGAGGTGGATATCAAATTTTAAGGCAAAATAAAACTTGCAAATTATACCTGCTGATTAAGTACAATCTAACACTGATGACCTTTTATCAGTGCATACCCGAAGGTATCCTCTCTGGAGGTGTAATGGGAAGTTTGGTCTGTAAAACGCTTGAAGCAGCTCAACAAAACTGTCATCCTGGTTTCTAGAATAGTAGTCAGGAACCTGTCACATTTTTCAGAGACATGTGAACATGTGTTTAGTCTGTGGGCAATTAGACTCATCAATATGTCCAGCATGCAAGGCACCGGTGTTTTTTTAATTTGCAGTGTTTGTATAATGCCATTGCTCGCAAAACTGACTTTTTATGTGCAATGTCCTAATTCATTTATGTGTAATGATTTCATTTTTCTTTTTTAATGAATAATGTCTATTTCTATTGGTTCCATAGAACATATGTTCACTTTTATTGTTGTTTGGTACTGTCAGTTAAACCCAGTGGATGTAACGTGGATAGTCTTCCCTCTGTGCTCTTTCTGTTTACAGCTTGTTGAGCCCATAGCAGGGTGTCCATATGTACTATCTCTTTCCACCTCTTCTGCAGTCAAATGAAGCAGGTCACTGAGGCCTCACTACTATCGCAGCCCAATATGCCAAATACAGCTGTTAATATGAGGCTGGTGGCCTCCGGCCGCAAGGTGACGAGAAACAGGCCACCCTCTGCACATGCAGAGGGGATGTCTGACTCTGCATCTGCTCTGACACCCATTAGCTGACGCTCATTCTCAGTTTCTGCATGTCTACCGCTCTGCCATCAGCACTAATAGTCAAGTGATGATATGGAAATGAGATTGGGGTGTGCAGTGTATGTAATGGCAGTGGAGTCAACTACAGTAGATATTTCAGCTAAAAATTAACAATAACTATGCCATACATCCAAGAGACTGTTGACCTGATTGGGGAATGTATGGATGGGCACGATTACTCTACACAGACATCCACACATATCCAGTAACTAGGCCTATATTATGTAAAATGAACATTTGCTTAATATTAAAAACAGAGACTCTTGTATTCTCTGACATGTTACCAGTTTGTAAAAACAGGTCAACTTTTTTGTTTATGCTTCTCCTTAAGAACATTTAATTTTGGAGACTGGGGATAAGGTCATTTGAATTATGATGATATGATGGTGAGTGATAGATTGAGTACAAGAATGTGAATGGAGACGTTTTTCAGTATTGCTATAATGTTGTTTTTAATACTTTTAATTCATTTTGTTTTTTGGCTTTTCTCTCTCTCTCTCTCTCTCTCTCTCTCTCTCTCTCTCTCTCTCTCTCTCTCTCTCTCTCTCTCTTAGTGTGTGCTAGCTGGTATAAACTAAATGTGCTCTCATGTGCTCCAGGATTTTCATGATTCAGACAAGTTACTACTATAAGGGTAAACAAAAAGTTAAACAAATAAACAAATCATACAATTAGAATTAAAAGTTAATTTGATGACGGGAGGCCTAGGATGTTATTTTACAAGGTGTCTAATCTCAAGGGGATGCCAAATGCTGCATACAGTGCAAAAATTATTCATTAATCAATTTCAAAGAGAATACGTGGGGAAACCTTTTAAAATGAATTCTGCACTTAGTAGTATGCACCAATGCCAAGAGGACTGAATATGAATGAATATGAATGAAAAAGTCAGGTCAGAATTAATACATTACTCTCTTAAACCGATGCATGACAGCCTCCAGGTCTTAAAACCACCAATGCAGTGTGTTGGATGAAGGAACTGCTGAGGTACAGGAGAAGCTCCTCAATGCCAGCTTGCTGTGGCAGTGAGATGATAGTTCTTGCTCAGCTGTCAATATGGATGGATGGGTATAGCACAGGGAGCAAGGAAATACGTGAAGGAAGATGACGATGTGTCACGTTATGGTGATCATTAGGAAGGGAAAATAAAGACACTGGATCTGCAGTGACCAACACCAAACTTCAGTAAACTTTTACACTGTTTTGTGGATGTCTAAGATGGTCTGTCACAGATCCAGTTTGTAATTTACAAATAAAAAACAGGTGCATTTTAACCTAAAAAGACTATGCCTGCCCCATGATAAACTATTAAATGCCATCTGCAGTGTATGACTTGTAACCAAAAGGCAGAGATAGAAAGATGGAAAGGTGGAAGAAGCAAGTAACAAATGTACGAAGAATATGGATGACTGAAAATAACAAAGATCTGATGATTAACAAAGCAAATTGTCGATGTCAGTTATTATGGAGAGTGTGAGACTCCTTCTCGAGAACAAAATAATTATCTTAATATGGCGGTGCACTATGCAAAACATATTAGATGCCCACTTACTACTGGGTTGTTTTCAAAACCTCTTTAGCTTCATATCTTCAGCTGCTCCAGCGGCTTCTTCTTCTACTTCTTGTTACTCGCTCACTTGTACCTTTAAAGTAGATAGAAAAAGGGGAGAGGGAGAATGAAAGAGAAACATTAATGAAAGGGACTACTAAATGAACTGCCTCCTCAAGTGGTAGGTGGGGGAATTTCGACGAATGCTGAGATGAGTTTCTCTCTTTCCCTCTCTCTCTTTGCCCTTTGTGACCACAGGACGACAGTTCTCGGGCGAAGAGGAGGCTTGCCGCTGATTGCCTGAGAGCGGCGGAGTGCGAATCTGCATGAAATCCCCCCTGGCTTTTTTTTTGATCATTTTCTCCTTCACATCTCTAATGAGCCTGGTCCAAATCTGCAGGTCCTTATGTGAATGTGTGTGGGTGTGTGCATGAGCATGTTTCAATATTCTCCCATGTACTGTAACCATAAGTTTATGGTTTGTATAGCAAATTGTGTATATGGAGGGATGCAACCGTATTTGTGAGCACTAATAATATTTGAGTGTGCATTTATGCTTGTGTTTGAGTTTACTGTGTAATTTTAACTACTTCAATATGAGTGCATATTGTATATCTAGATGTATTTTTCTGTTTGTACACTTGTGTGAGTTTCTATGCTTCTCGAGGCCATGTCTACTGCACCATAGCCTCACTCGATATTCAGTCGATACTCTCAGGCAGGTCTGCAGCTGTGGGCGACCATGAGTCCACTCTAAGGAGCTTCCATTAAGCAGCTGAGGAAGGTTATCTCCAGTGAAAGGTCAGATGAGCTCATCATTACCCTGCACCCAGAATCCTTCTAGATAGCGATCATTGCTGAAATGCATGACACTGGGTATGATCGATTAATATGGACACTAACACTCCTATAGGAGAGCTTCCCCAAATGCACTACATGACTTGTTGTGGTAGGGTTGACAAAATAACAGAGTTTTGACTATTTATGTTTAAGTTTATGTTGAAAAAACAGAGTTGAAAATACAATATTTCTAGAAGTTCTGCATACCGAAATCAAATTACTATGCAGATAGAGTACAAATAAGAAGAACACATAATTCATATTAACTGTAAATGCAATGCCCATCACACAATATCATATCGACATGGCATAACATAAGCCCACTTTCCATAATTTGAAGCTTGAATTATGCTAACAGCAGTTTCTGTTTCTGCAGTCTCTGTGCTTCTTTAAGCAATTAAAATGTGAACAATGACGTCATCGGGGTGTGACGCTGACATTGACCTTCCACTTGCAGATGTATTTAAATATAAAATACAACTTTATAGGGTGTATAAAGACAACATTCCTTACAAAGGAAACATTTGGCAGCACAAGAGACCACACATTTCTACTGACTCCTATGTAGCCTGATGTTATTGACTTCTCTTCTCCTCCCCCTCTGTCTTTGGCTCATGAACTGGCCGCTGCTTGTAGACAGTTTCCCAGTATCCTCTTAGGGCATTATTACCTCAACAGCTGACGGTCAACATGATCCTTTACTGTGAAAGGCCACTGGGGTCAGGTTGACCCTCGCTGGCCAGCCAGTGTCAACTAACAGGATGGCTGCAGAAGGATGCGATACACTGACTGCAACACAGGTAGAGTAGAGAGTGAGATGAGGGAGATGTGGATGTGTCTGTCTACACGTGACAACATGAGTTTGTGAACATGTTACATGAGTGCATATGCACTTATGTAACATGTAGAACTTATGAATGTAGAACTTATGAAGCTCAATGAAATTATGCGTTTGTGAGTGTATGAATGTGAGTGTGTAAACCATTTTGGATGGGCTGTGTTTGAAAACAAGCAGTAAAAAATATCTGTTTAGATGTAAAACACACGTGTGGCTGCTGATACACATGAGCATTTATGCCTGTGTCAGTGAGAGAGTGAGGGGGAAAAAAAGTGGCCGATTCTGCAATACCCTCTCCTCCCACACGCCTGGCTGCCAAGACATGCACGGGGGAATTTGTTTAATGTACAGCATTTATTCACTGCACACACGCTGTTGCACTACCGCTTCCTCCTTCGCATGAGACACTCCCTTGGCTGGGCGAGTCGCCATTAATCAGCCGGAATGAAGGGTTAGCAGAACAGCACGGAAGCTAAAGCTCGTCCTAAATCAACAACTAAGATAGTACAAATATTGCCCGGTGTTTCTTACAATAGCTTGCAGGTGAGAGCATGATGCCCAAACTCTTAGTGTTAAGCATAACTTAACGGGGGTTAAGTTATGCTTCATCCACTCATGTGGAAAGCAGCCCCGGTTTGTTTTCTCATGACCCTGCAATATACTGGCATTGAATTTAGTCACTGTGCTGAGACAGATGGCCGAGCATCATGGTGCATGGCAAATTGGGAAATGAAAACATGCATGCTCTAACATGGGTCCATGTATTTTCTCCCCAGCAATGTGACCACATACGGCACATTCAGAATAGAGGAACAGGGAAGTTTCACTCACTGAGAATGTACATGAAAAAATAAAAGCACAAAAGTAAGAAAACACAAGGCTGACCTATTCTTTGCAAATGTCAATGGGTCTGCTACTTGAGAAGTAAAAAACTGCACATTTCAACCTCCCATGATGAAATGTCAACACAGTTTCTATCTTGATGTGACAAAAGTAGAGAGACTTTTTCTCTTTGAAAGAAAAAATGTTGCCATGGTAGCACTTGCTGTCTTTCTGTCCTATCCTGTCCTCACCTCACCCTCACCCACCCACGTCCTTACTCTCCATTGTTCCCCAGGTATAAAAGGATTGATATGCCCTTAAGCAATTAAAAATCAGATCTTCACGAGAGCAAGAAGGAGAGAAGAGAGCAGAGAGGATGATGAGAGAAAAGGGGGTGTTGAGGAAAATGGTTGTGCAGTACAGAGAAGGTGTGAGTGAAAACGAAGGGAGAGAAATATGTAGTTGAGGTAATCAATAGGAAGATATGTGTCAGGGAGAAAAACGAGAAAAGTGGGAGGAGGAAGAGTCCAGAGAGAGTAGACAGTGACAGAAGGAGGAGCAGATATGTCAAGAAGGGAGAGAAGGAGGAGTCAAGAAGGGACAAGTTGAACAAGAGGAAAGCAGTGAGGAAATGACAGGTGAACACAAGCCAGAGAGAAAAGACAGAAGAGAAGACAGGTGGAGAGAATAGAATCTAGGGTGGGAAGTAAAGATGAGTGGAGAGGAAAAGATAAGAGAGGCGATAATGGAGGAGTAGAAAGAACAAACCAAGAGGAAGAGAGAGTGGAATATAGAGGAAATGACAATTCGAGAAATAAGACCAGAGAAAACGGGAGGAAAAAAAGATAGGAAGGAAGTGAAGACGCTCTACAATACGCACTCATGAATCCATATGTGATAAAAGTTTGACTCCAAATGTATTTCTCTTGCTGTTAAAAATTACATAAAATTAAGGCAAGTAATGGTATTTGCCAAAAGGATGACCTTGGTTGACAAAATTAGATGCAGACACACTGGAACCCTGAACAAAAATTTCTGGGAAACTGATAATGACATGCAATGGTATCATCTCATCCTTCCTGAAAAATCACAGCTTTGTCAAACCAATAGGGTGGAAGAGATAATAAAATTACACACTTTTGTTGTCGTTTCTTTGACACCATTTACCTTTGAATGGATTCACAATGTTATGTCAATGTCATGTAGTCACATTTCATTTTGCTCATGCCAAAACTATGCTGCAGTGATATACTAGTTTAGAAAGTTATTCAGATGAACAAAAATGATTAGCTTTAAAGCATTCTATAACATCTCTTTCAGTTTAATTAAGATCACAGAGCAGACAGCATACAGATTTGTCTTCTGGCATACTACTAAGCATTCTTTTCTTATCAGGAATGTAAGTTCCCCGACCTTAATGGTGCAAAGGGAGATGCACTTGGAATTCAATGAATTTATAAATGAATTGCCCTCAACCCTGTAATAGTACACATACAGTGCCTTGGGTTTTGTATCATATTTTCTGAAGCACTTTTAATGTCTTACAAAAAGACTGCCTAGATGGCATTAAGTGTTCTAATAATAAGAAATGTCACACAAATGTCTTAGGTGGGATTCTTTCACTGTCGCAATGTCACTATCAACAGTTGTGTGTCCTCTTCTGATACAGTGTCCTTGAACACGTTTCTGCCTGTTAACTCACTGTAAACTGCTCTGATTAAGAGCATCAGCTAAAAAATGCAGATGTGAATAAGGAGAATCTACCTTATGGAAATAACTGTTTCAATTCAAAGCCATGAGGCAAGGCACTGAGGTACCAGTCAAGGCTCCTCTGGGCTCTGAGAAAGTAATAATGAGACATTCATTGGATAATAACCTCCTTTAGTCATTCAAATATATTCCAATCTACCCCAGGCAGCATTCTGATCCCACAAAATACTGCAAATGACCAAATGTCTACATGTCTTGCTTGTACCTTGCTTGTTGTGCCATTACTGCATCTACCCAGCTATACAGGGAATTAATCCATCTGTTAAGGGCTGCGTTATTCCCGCTAGGCTACATCAGCACAAAGTTTGAGAAAAACAGTTTAAAAGGTCTATCTGCTGGTTTAATTATGGAGAAAGTAAAGGTTATGGTAAGTGTTTGGTCATGGTCACTGTAGAACTTTCAAACATGCATCCTCTTACAATACTGGTAATAATCTTGTTTAGTGTTTTCTGTGTTCATTCATTCCAGCTGAGTGGATGAATAAATTAATATCCAGCAAAACTCTTTACATACAGAATGTGAGCAAACAGGAATTAAATGAGACGAGAGTCCCAACTGAAAGCCCTGTCATTCAATGCCTGTGCACTGTCAGATATTATAAAACAGTCAGCAGAGTTTATTATCAAGTAACAGTAAGAGACGAAACAGGTATGAATCTGATCAGTAGTTCCACTGGTAGAAGCAGTAGCGAGCATTTCTCACACTCATGGTGGTCACTAAGGCTTCAATAGAAAAAATAAGTTTTAAAATCCATCAGTGAGAAAACAGAAAACACTCTTCTTCCTGGCTATCATAACTTTTTAAACTCACCACTGTCCCCTTTCTCTCATGCACCTGAAGCCAAATATTGCGTATGCACGGAGTTCATTCTGTAAATGTACTGTCAAATGTGCTGAATGAAGCAGTAAGTAACATTAAAGTAAAAGTGACTATTATCTGAATGATAAATTGCCTCACTTTAACAGCCAGCAATGTTATATGTTCCATGTCTGAAATGTCTGGCTTTATTTATTTATTTTAATTTTTTAAGTTAAGTTATGTTATCCACCAATTTCTTAATTAAAAACACTGTGCTGTTTTGCAAAGAATGACATAACTTAGCCAACATTTTAGGTTTTCTGTAAAAAAACTATGTGAAAAGCCTTTTAGTAAAACTGCCTCAAATTCACTGAAATTGACAAGATTTGCGTTCAAAAACCCAACTCCAAACACAACCAGAGTGCCTTTGTCCTGCAACCTCATTATTCTCCACGGTTTCTAACTAATCCTGTACCTCTGTGCTCTGTCAGAGAACCTCCACACACTCAAACAGAATTTTCAGATGAAACACTCCGGCAATGAGCCACTCCGACTGAAGTTTCATTAGTGGGGCCTGTTTTGTGCAGATAAAGTGCAACAGTGTCCATTATAATAACATGCTCTCAGCAAAGCCCCAGTCATAATTGCTGCCACATTGGTTAAAAAGTCTATGAGGTGACCTGTCTTATGTAGACAGAAAAGAAACAACACTTTTCTAGGCTATAATTCCAAGATATTATATGGACAGAAATCCCTGTTTTTAATAGAAAATTTAAAGGCAGATATACCTTGCACACACAAGGTAGTTCTTAATGCTAACTTAAGTTTTGGAGTAAAGTTATCGTTTTGCATGTGTAGATTGTGCTTACTTGTTCTTTAGTGAAACTGTCGGCATGCTGTATGCGGTGACTGATATTCAATTAGTCCGCCTGTCACCTCTACACGGCCCGGCATTCCAGCACTCAGTAAATCAGCTTAGCTGACAGCACACAGGTCGATATTAATATTAACGCCTCCATAAATAATGTTATTGTAGGCCCCCATGTTAATGGTTCATGATATGATGGGCATGATAAAGTACAGCACATGTTCTATTGTGAAGGTTCAGGGGTTTAACAGGGAGAGAGAAAGATAGACAGACTAAATCCCCTTCGATGTCCTTCGATAGGGACGTCGGTGACATTGGGTTGGAAATGCGTCGAGGTGGTCACAGCTGTGTTCCCAAGCCTGACTGGCTAGGGGATGGGGAGGTTGTGTGTGTGTGTGTGTGTGTGTGTGTGTGTGTGTGTGTGTGTGTGTGTGTGTGTGGTGGATCGGTAGGAGGTTAGAATGGGAGGCTGTTGGGACTGGACACAGCGGATTAATTATTATAAATCACCTCCCAGGCCACATGTTTATGGCTGCTATGCAAACTGTTGTCTGACTATCCGATTTCCATCTAGTACACTGCAGTGTATGCATTGTGTGTGATTGTGATGAGAGAGGTCCAGGGTTGAGTAGAAGAATGGCTTTGCTCTTTTGTGGCAATGGACCATATTTCATTTTGACAGCAAACATACCACTGTAACGTCTTTATGTGGCTGCTGCAAATCTTTGTATTAACCATTGGCTAAAAGAGATGGCTGTCGTCAAACTGAGAACATGGGGTGCTCAAAAAGTCAGCTTGTTAATTTGACCTCGTGGCCAAAACCAGGGCATCAGTCATTCCATTTAGAGAGGCCAAAGCTTCAGGACCTGTGTGCTTACTGTCTCTTCAATTTCCCGCCAATCTTGGATGCTTACATATCATAGTTTTTTTTATCACGAATGCAGGGATGAAATTTAAAGAGGACTGCACAGCCCTGCTGCATGTCCACATAGTAACATACACATAACATATTTCATAAGTATCTTCTCAGTACATACACTCCACTACCCAGTGGCCTTTGAGCAGCTTCACTGGCTCACACACGAAGTTCAAGGGAAGCTCTCCTGTAGCCGCAAAGGGATAGAGCAGTTTAACTTATTCGCTTGCTCGTCCACATATACATAACTTCCGGCATGCAAATTCCTAGTGATGTCACAGTCAAAATCACAAGCTTCTCCAAACCCTCTCTTAGTTGTGGCACAATTTGGGAGTAGTAGCACATTTGAAAATGTATGCCTTAAGGGGTTGGCATTATCAACAAAGCATCTGAGCAGTTCATCATCATGAAATAATCATAATATTCAAATTCCCATCTCCTATGTTCCTGTGCTCCTTCTTTGTACAATGTTGTGAAATATATAAAAAAACATGTTTTCCCTTTACAGTCAACAGCTCGCAAATAATTAAATGAACGAATAGAGAAAGATCAGTGCAGAGAAATATTAATCAGCTCTCATGCTCATCTGTGAGGGAGGAGGTAGCTGATTGGTGGGGGGAGGAGAAGATGGGTGTCCACACACACACACACACACACACACACGCATTCTGGGTCATCCAATGTATTATTACAATCTGCAATTGTAGAGAATTCTGGGAACGATTTCCAAACTGACTTTGGCTTGTGTCATGATGTCACCTCCCACTGTCCATTACACACACTTGCATGCGCGCACACACAACACACACACACACACACACACACACACACACACACACACACAAACAACCTCCACCAGCCCTGGACCAGGGGTTTTGCAAAGCCTGGATCATCCCTGCTAATCCACATTCATTAAGGATGAACTGCATGATAGCGTGCCACCACGAGCAGCCTCCGCAGCCTCCATGCCCCCATCCCAGTTTACCCCACTTGCACACTCACCCCACCCCAGTGAATAAATGATAGCTTTGGTGGTGACTTTAATAAATTATCGCACGTTATTGCATGCATGCTTGTTGTTGCTGCTTGAGTAAACAGAAGGCCTGCCACACCTGTCTGTGCTTATCAGGCCAGGTTTAATTAAGAGCAACAAAGCTTTATTTCATGGCAGTGAAGGTGAGGTGTGTTTGACCAAGTGAAGTTGAGCACTCTTCACTACACTCTTGCGACTTTAAACGGAAGAGGAATTCAACATGAGACAAGCTGTGGGGTGACAGAGCTGGTGAATCACTTTACTCTGGTAAAATCTAAAAGCATTCAGAGTTTTAGCAAAACTTCAAATCAATTATTCAAACACTTCCATTGTTCCTCAGGATGGAAGAGAAATAGTTTCTGCACTCAACAGATTTTACCCGAGGATGGGAACAGAAATAGAAAGTTCATCCTCAGCGCTTCTCCACATCGCTGAGAAGGTCACCAACCAGTGGAGTCTACCTACAAGCCCCTTGGGCTGAACAAAAAATGCCACATGGATACTTCCCTCCCAGCTCTCCGCTTCCAAAATAACTCTCCCTCTGTGGTTCTTAAATAAATTACAGATATGCTATCCTCCCAGGATGAGATCTCTGTTCTCCAGCGCAAATTAAAAATTTAAGCCCATTTAGGTTGGTGCCCAGTGTAACTTGAAGCAGTGTGGTTGCAAGGGGCGATATCCAACCAGAGTTGTGTCACAGCACTACTTAGTAGTGATGCTTGTTGCTCTGGGCCCTTCATCCGGAGAGGAAGCAGGGTGGCCTTGATGTTAGAGAGAATATCGTGAAACTAAAAGGTCACAGACTTGATCTCACAGCACAACAGTGTTCCTACCCGCAGCTATGTGCCGTGTCAAAGTGTCAAGACACCAAATTCTAACTTGCTCACTCTGTGTGATTCACTCTGTGTGAGACCATGAGCCAAAAGCCTAAAATGTAAAATGTGCAACTTCAAAGATTCTACTTTGAGGATAATTGCACTATGTGCCAGTTTTATTTTCAACCAGCCTGCCCTCCTACTCTTCAAAGAATACAAAGTTCAAATTGTCAACATGAAAATGAGACGTCTTGGAGAAGGCTTGAGTTGCTCAACCTGGATTGTACAAACATAAGCTGGGCTTTTTATGAATCACAATGAACATCACCATCTGTATAGACTTTTGGGCTTTCAAATGGGTTGGACTTGATAAGATGTGACTTCCACAACATTCCCTACAAAACAGACAATAGGGGTAGATGCACGTATAACAAGAAGACAATGAAATTACACTGCAATTTGTTTACATTTTTGCTCATCAGCAGATCCCTCGCTTAACCAAAGTGGCTGATAATAAAAACAGCCCTATCAAGCTGAAACACCTGATCAGCATTTCAACAAATTAATAATACAGCGTCCAACGATCAAATCCATAGTGCCAATGATCATGTTTGAAAGTGAAATACTGTATATGTCCAAATAATTAAAGCGATTTGAATCACTAAAATCAATTAATAAACTAAACAAGTCCTTCTGAGGACAAACACAGCATGCGAAGAGAAACAACAAAACCACCTACCTCTAATACTTGATTATTAAAAATAAATACACCAGAGGATTGCCTGGGAGGCTTGCACATCAGCAAAGCACATCCTATTTATTTAATGCTTTAGAGATTGGTAAGGAGCAAAAAGGCTAATTAGGTGGGAACTCTTTGCAAAAACATTATCCAGTAGAACAGGAGACACGGTGTGAAGTAAATGTCTGATCATTAAGCAGCAAAGGGGCCAAATAAATTAGTTGTGTATGTGCGTGTGCATGTGTGGTAGAGGTGGGGGACCATTTAACAGACCCAACCTCACTATGAACCCAGAAAAAACATTTGTCATTTGACCTTCATTAACATCTTCTATTCATTGCTCCAATTCTGGTTATAAATCAGCAAATGGCTCCTATTGTATCTTCCAGTCGTTGACGTAAAGCAGTCTCCCCTATCTGACTTTCATTAGCTTTTGTCCCTTTAAACAATAAGCAGAGCCTTGATCGAACTCAGGTTTTAGAAGGTATTTATCTTGGGGAGACTTTCACAGAAATTAAAATTAAATTAAATAAAGAGGTGATTCAGCAAAGAAAAATCCACAGAGGAAACACAATCCAAATGTAAATTATATTTTAAACACTTGCAACACCTTTAACCTCAGAATACAGATAATCACAAAAGAAACAAAGAGATCCCGAAGGAAAAAAAAGGGGCGAGTAACTGTATATAGTCCTCTTTTGGAACAGGAGGCCTTCCAGAAGGGGGAGGACTTCCCTCCAGTGAAGCATTGCTGGATTAACCTAATCAGAAGATTAATCAGACTTGAAACACTGGAGGCTGTGCCGGTGGCCTCTTTATCCAACTGTACCGGAAAGCAGAATTTGGATATAGCGTAAGGAGACGGCGTTCCCACAATCTCTCTCTCTCTCTCTCTCTAGAGCTCTCTGCTTGCCAAAAGACCTCAGAGACAGAGAGGGTATTAGAAGCTCCCAGTTTGCTCAAACAGTTTGCTAGAACTGGGTCCCTCGTGCAAACGTCCTATTATCATTTAGACAAGAGCTTATAAGTTTAGAATTTGAGCTCTACTTCCAGCGCATCATGCAAGACAAGGGTATGACTGAGTGTAAGTTGGGTTGGAATAATAATAATGATCTTGAAACTGTGATGTACAAATATCTGAAGTCAGCGACAACTCTGTTTGCTGTGCCAGAGCAATTTGTATAGATATTTTCAATTGTTTCCTAATTTTGTTTTCCACATTTTGAGCCAGCTTTGGGCCATCCTCACTGCAGATGCTCACCAGTGAAGTTAGACATTTTTTTGTTTGAATGTTTGTTTTTTTAGGTGACAACTTATAAGCAAGAACTCCACTTAACTCCACGTAATAGCACTACTGTCGTAATAATAACAATTAACATTTCACGGTTCACATAGCTTAAATATTAAACACCAGTAATGTATACCCATTTAGCACCAAACTTGTCTGAGGAGCAGCTTCAACCCAGAGCATACCTGACCACAATGTTTTACTTTCATGCTTTCAACTCTTAAAGGGCAGCACTCAGCAGTGATCCCTGCCTTTTCAACACAACAGGGATCAGAATATCAGCCACTATTTAAGTACAATCTTCCTTCCTAGGATTTAAAGATGCGATGAGCCGATTGCCCTCGAAACTAGCAGAAATTAGCTCTTGCTGTGCCATGTTTGCCTGACCCTGTAATAAAGGATCAAATCTGAGAGGAGGCCAGACGCTTTATATTTTTAAGCCAGTAACCACGTGTTCATGAGCAGCCCTTGAAAATTTGGCAGACAGAAAAAAGGTATTTGCAGTCAATCTCCACTGAATAAATATATAAATAAAACTTAGTGAATACTTATGTGTCTCCATCTGTTTTCCTTAAATTATACTGTAACTAATCTCACCACCTAGGCTTAGCAAATACGACTGTAGCACATGCCCATGAGAAAATAACAAGAGAAGCCTGCAGTGTGAACAGGGAGGGCATCATTGATCCCAGCTCTCTGGTAAGCAGGTCATCGATTGCAGGATACAGCTGTGATACTTGGCACACCTTGCTGACTCTAACCACAACTTCAAATCTTCAGCTAACAGCGAGCATTTTTGTCCTTCTTTTTGTCAGCTGACCAAAAGATGCAGGGGTGGGGGGTGGTGGTGAGGGGGTGTGGGAGCCCTTCACTGTCCTTACATAATTGTGTGGAAACATCATTTTTCAACCGCAGCTTTGCTTCCCCATCCCCAGGAGGCACATTTCTCAAACAGTAATCATTATGTTATGGAAGCAGCTGCCGGGCAGGGTTGAAAATGCAACTGGAGCCAATGAGCAGACGCATACACTCCTTGGGGTGCGCAGGCACACACACACACACACACACACACACACACACACACACACACACACACACCACCACCAGAGAGCCATCCAGGGGACCAGGAATAAGTAAAAAAGAAAAAAAAACTAGAAGTGAACGAAGGGCCCATTTTTGATCTTTTGTACTCCCATGAGCTTCATCGATCCTGGAATCTTATCAAGGCTTCTTTTGGAGGGTTAAGTAAAACACAGACATCAAAGATCAACTTGTTTTTCTTTGCATCCCTCCTCCACACATGCCCTTCCTACACTCACTTTTCTATTTAAAGATTTGTTTCTCCCAACATTCAATATGAATACACTTAAAAGAGCATATGTGAGAGGAGAGGAGAGCGAAAACCCACTTAAAAGGAGTAGTGGCAGGATGCAGCAAATGGCCGTCTGATCAACCAGTGTTTCATCTTCGCCATATTATCTCCAAATGCAATATTGGCTATTCAACCACTAATAAAAAGAAGGGTGTGTTGTGCCTAAGCTCTCTTGCTATTTACACATCCTGGTTAAAATTAGTTGGTATTCCACTCCTATTACTGGTGTCTTCTCAATCACTGCCAAAACAAAAACATTGAGGTTTAGCGAAAAATGACAGTTTCAATGTATGTTAAAGACTTGTCTGTCAATGCAGAGCCAGTCTTGTTATTGACTCTGACAAATTCTGGGATGCTGCTGATAATGGCTTGACAAATGGGCCCCACGCTTCCTCCTCCAACAACCAATACATCTCCCTGTGTCCCCCTGTCGCCCACCTCAATTAGATTCTATTAGGTGATATTATATCACACCCTGGATGAGTACAACCAGGAAGTACTGGCGAGAACAGAAAGGCATTATGGATCTATGCAAGAAACACAGAGAGATCTAAACTCTCTAGGCCAATTCTAAAGGGATTAGGTGGCATCCCTCTGCTGGACACACCTTTACAATCGAGGCCTTTGGGGCAAGAAATATGTAAGGTCACATGATCAAATAAATCCCAGGGTTGACTCAACTACTAGGCATTGACAAGTCAAGCTTCATTCGACCAAGACACACAAACTTAGAAACACAAAGAAATATGCAGAGCTAGTGTTGCCATTCAGTTGAATGCTATCATCACACCAGGGTAATTTTCTTTACAACCCATCATCACAGCCAGGCAATATAAACACATGCTTGCATAAAGAGAAACTATGTGCGTGCTGCATTTATCTCACAGCCAGCTGACTAGCCAGGGGATTCATTCAACGCCTTTTGGTTGAACAGGAAAGTGGTAAGTGGTAGTAGCAGCTACAGATAGAGCTTTTGTTTTTTTTTCATAATATGTACACAATAAGAATAATTAGAGTAATTATACAACACTGTCTTCAGTACAGTACACACTGTGAAACACAAGGAACAACTTACATTAAACAATCATCTATATCATCAAATAATGAGCAACACTTTTTTCCGGATAATACACCTTATCATGTCTCTGCTCAGATTGAGTGAAAAATCATAGGAGTGAAATACAAGCCCTTGCCTAAACAGGAGTCATTTAGTGCTCTATTCAAAAAAGCTGGACTCAGCATTTTGTATATCTTTGAAAAACATGGCAAAGGCAGTGTTGAAGAGTTGAAGAAAAGTGCGTTCCGGCTGAAGTGAACTTCCCTGAAAAAACAACAAAAAGAAACCTGTTGTCCATTGTCATATGTAAGTGGGATGAAATGACAAGCTGATGTATTAGCTATTAAGACTTGCATATGTACTCATGGGTCTCATATGACCTTTCAGTGCCAGCAGACTGGTGGCCCAAAGGCATGACAGCTTTAGAATGGATGCATGCTAATGTTAGGTGCGGTTTGTGCCCCTTGGTGCTATTTAGCACAGTGTGATGAGAGTTCATCTCCTTCACATCCTGCTTGTCTCTCTGTCTGAGAGTGAGTCCAGAAATAGTCATTGTCACCAACCACACAGCAGGGAACCTTTCACACACCATGTCCAACATGCCTGGACGGAGGCACCAATATGTTTGCCAATGTGTGTGGCTTTTCATGGTTTATTGTTAGCTACTGAGTGCAGGTCTGTACATGCCAGAAGGTTTCTTTTGAGATTTTAAATTCAAATGCAGCTTCTCTGTGTTTTTGAAATTCATTAGTTTTTTTATGTAGCTTGACATTAAAAGGACACTGACAGTTTTTCCTCTCACCAATTTGACAAATTTTAATGATTTAAAAAAAAAGAAGACATTTTTTATTGACTGTTTGTGAAGGGGTTGTAATCTCATTTAGATCCACTTACCAGGTTCTTCTGTTACCTAGGCTCTGACAGCCAGTATCCCTTATCCTATGTGAAGACTATGGGTCGGATTTTCCGGCATGCAGGCTCCCGAGCCTCTTGCCTTCTGAATCATTGAGACACAATTGTTCCGCCTTTCGTATCAGTGCTATATCGTCACAAGGTAGCTATATTACTATGATTATTGTAGAGTTTTCGTTCAGAGGGTTCCAAGGTCTGCTTTACAGGGCCACTAGCCCCTGTTGAACACCCTCACTGGTACGAACACATACTAGGTTGCAATCTGAAAACCGCATTGCTAGTGGCCGCTGAAAACTACATATTTCCCTTTTAAATGATTCATTGGTTTGCTAGGAGGGGCAGCCCTTAGGTGCAGTATCAATACCGAACAAGCATAAGCATTTTCAGAGCATTTCACCAGTGTAATCTGAAATGAGCCAAACTGTGCACAAAACTCAAATGGGAAAACATTCAGCAATGTGCCAGCTCAGTATGGAATGATACACTGGAGCAGAAGAAAAATTATCTGTGAGGGTGAGGGAAGCAGCAACAGATAAGAGGATTACTCCATTATTATCTACCCCAGTGGCTGTTACCCCAGAGCAAAGGAACATGGTTAAAAAGGGCAAGACCTTGATTTTCTTCACCCCGACATGCTCACACAGTTTGAATGAGGCACAGTCACAACGTGAAATACAATCCCACTCTGCACAGGGCAAAGCCATGTTTTACCCCAAGCTCAAATGCAGCATCCTGAAGTGTGACCTTACTCTCCTGTCCAGTCTTGCTCTGACCTTCCTCCAGAGACAACAGATGAATGGACCAGATATCCAGTTTGGAATTTGAGGTTAAGTGTGGTTTCCACAGCCTGAGGATTTTCTGGGGGCAAAATGTTTGCTCTACAATCCCATAAAAACATAATTAAAAATGAAGTTAAGAAGGAGAGACATCACATGAGGCAAAAAAACTGCATGAGGCAAAAGGCAACTAAGGTACTTGATTCCGGCCAGTGGCCCTTTGCTGCATGGTATCCCCTCTCTCTCCCACATTTACTGTCTAACTAAAATGAATTTACAACATTTTGACAAAGAATATTTTGGGGTAATCTTGTATTTATCCTAAAAAAACATTGGTGGCTATCGTGTATCTATAAAAATGTAACACCTTCAATTTGATTGAAATGTTTACACCACACTAACAATATAATGCAGCTCTAGCCAGACAACTGTGTTTTGTAGAGTAACGTTAATTACGTTTGTGTGGGCGATTGAGGCAGGGCTCTTACTTTAGTTTAAACAAAGACATCAAGGCTGTTGGTGTCTCCCCGTCAAGACTGAAGCGATAATTACTGTCATTCAAGCAGAAAGCTCATAGCACAGGCGGGGATTAATGTGTGTTAGCTAGCGACTGTGTCTTTTTAAGATAAACTTACACCAGCTGTCTGCATTTCAGAAAATGCAACTTGTCTTTCCACTCCAATTCAACAGTATTTGCCTCTTGCCACGGCCGTGTCCCAGCCGTGAGCGCCATGTGTGTCCTTGCTGCTTTGAATTTTACTGGCAATTTACTGGCAATTTGCTGATCTTCCTCTCCTGATAAATTTGAATCAAGAGAGCAGGTAGAGCCTCACTGTTTTGCTCAAAGACTCTTTGAGGACACAAGGTTGATGGTGAAACATTAGCAGTTGTAGGCTCCTGACTATCCCTTGAAACACAACAGCCTCATTTTAGACATTTCACTACTGTGTTTGAATTGATGCATTTGTGGCTGCAGGAGCGTTTTACTATTGCATTTCAAAATATTCAAAAAAAATTAGACCCCAGTCCCCACAGATTAGACTTGTTTGCAACACCTTTCACCAAGGATCTTTGAGAAAGACATTTCAGTTCCATTGTTACTATTTACTCTTACATTAAAAATGGACTAATCTGGAATGTGGTTATCTCATTTGGTAGCATGCCTGCTTAGAGCTGGATATCAGTACTCAATATCTTTAAGGTATTGACCGAAATAGCACAGTACCATACCGAGTAGTATCGAAACTTCTATTCAGATTGGGTGAATGACTGTATGGTTTGTACGGTGCTTGTAAACCTAATCAGCTGTGGTTGGCGCGTTATTCATACGCCATCTGTTGATATCAGGCTGCACTGTTACAAGATTATCACTATAAGCTTGTCTTTCTGTTTCATCTTCTGATATCCCTTAACACCACTTTTTATTTGCCATTCACATCACTTGTTCCTGATCAATCACTGTGTTCCAGCTTTTGTGGGCAGCACCGCATCAGCTGATTTTACTCATGGCGCCTCCGGCTGCTTATATCAGAAGGTGTTGGGGTGATCAGCTGGATGTGCAGGCTTTCTTTTCCTTTGCTCACTTCTTGAGAGTCTTTAGTGTACTTTCTCGGCTTGTTTAAGCCAAGTCCCAAAAGCACTTGAAGAGATCTTTCAATTAAACTTTTCAAGATTTATTTAACTAAAGTTAACAAAATTATTCTCCGTTGTTTACTTATCAAAAACTTAGATTCCTTATCGACAACTTACAGCAGTCACTAAACTATTTCACTCCTCTCTCCTTCAAATACAAAAAACCCCCCCTCTCCTAGGCTGTCGTCCTTCCTCTAATGCTACACATCTGGAGAATCTAATAAGGATGAGGAGTGATCTGATACAATTTTGATGTAACAGTTATTTACATTAAACTGTAAAAAAGAAATAATAATAATAATAATAATAATAATAATAATAATAATAATAATAATAACAATAATAACAATAATAATAATAATAATAATCAAATAGTATGGCTTTAACAGGTGGCATTTTTCATAAGGTATCAAATGAAGTCTATAAGGTATCAGTATCACTTTTAGGGTATTGGTTTTACAAAGATGTAAAATCTTAAACGATATCCAGCCTTGTGCCTGTCCCATATACTTAGTCCTGTACAGTATATGGGGACCTGGGCAGCTGAATAGTCTAGCCTTTTGCCCATTGCTGCATTGCTGCCCCCTATCTCTCTTTCTGATTCCTAACACTCTCCACTGTACTGTCTTTCAAGAGAATTTTTATTTTATTTTAAACTGACTGGTTACAATGTTAGAACCTATTGACTGTCTTGACTCTGAAGACACAAGCAGGATAATGAACACACATGTTGTCACTGATGCACTTTTTCTTGCGCTTTTTAGTTTCAAACATAAACATTAGGCATGAGCATAATGATGTGCTCTGTGGATGCTAAGTAATGAGTAGAAATAAATGAAATGGTAAAAGTAAGACTCTCCACCCCTGTTGCACTTTGTCCCCACAATGATCATGTACTGTATGAAAGAGAAGTGCAGGAATACAGAAAAGCTTTTCAGCGCAAGAAGAAAGATTTGGGACAAGGGAGTGTCATTTTGTGGAAGTTGCCATGAAGTTGCCCTCTCTCAAGCAGCCCTGTCACTTCTCTTCATAACCTTAACAAAAAGGACAGTGATTAGACTTTGTTTGAAATGAGATTAAGTTTCAACCTTCCTGTATAAAAGCAAATGTAGACACTCATGATTGTGGCTTGTTAAAAGTAAAGGAAAAGCCTGCCTGGTAGAGATCCTTGCTGAAAGACAAGAAAGCAGCAGGTGAATAACTAAAGCTTGGGAGCTCCACACGAATGCATAAGTGTAGGCTATCAACAGCGAGTGAAAACAGAGACGGGAGAGCGAGTGCATTTGGGAGCAATGTATTGAGGAAAATGGAATTTCCTTTCTCCCTTTTACAAGACAAGTGACCTTTGACCTCTCTGTGGCTCTCTCCTCCTATTTCTCCATTAGTACATAGAGACAGACAGGCACAACACACACAAAGGCATTTGCAATTTCTCTCTAAAGCAGCCTTCCTAATACACACACAGGCGCTCACTGTCCAACAGTCAATATTTTCTGAAGGATGGCCTCCCTCGAGAACAAGCAGGCAATCTGAAGGGGCCCCTGCAATGAAAGGGCCCGTGATTGCATTCGACCGTAGCCCTAACAAAGATGTTGTACATCAAATGCCAACAGATAAAAAGCCATCCGTGAAGAGTTAATCAGCAGAGAAGCGTTCATGGCCACGCTGTAGTTTGTCTCAATATCATGAAAAGACGACAGGCTCTCATAAAAAAACACCGATATAAATAAATACATAGCCCTAATACATAGCTGCATTAGTGTTTCATGTAGCACTGAGTGTGATGTTATCTCAGACTACTCTATGGCTGCATGTGATTCTCTGCTTTTATCATGTAACAATACTGAGTGACCTTGAGTTAGGTGTGTGTATTTGTGTGTTTGTGTGTGTGTGTGTGTGTAAGGCTTGATTGTCTGCTTTTGTACACTTGTATGTGTGTCAATGTCTGAGTGCACTGATGCCCCCCCCCATTTCGCTGATTCAGTTAGGTTTCAGATGCTGACCAATTTGCATTCTGAGTCACAGTGGAAATACTTGTACAAGAGGCTGTTTAAGCATTTTGCATACTTGCCACCTCTTACCTAGTAGGATGCGCTGTTCTTATGGAGTGGCACACTGGGTGAGAATGAGGCTTAATCACAGTAGTTGTTAACCCCTGTTTCTGACCTCTCATACCAACCACCACATTTCAATCAACTTAATACACAGGCCTCACCAATGCCAGTGAAACAGGCAAAAAGATCAATGGAGGAACAAGGTATTTAACCCGCAAGCAAGAAGCTTGCCAAATACTCCAAAATGCACAGTGAGCCACTTCAAAGACTTCCCTGACTGTTTCAGGGATCCAAAGTGGAGACTACTGAATCACAATGTAATTTAATCTTGCACTTATAGTATGGATTGCGATACTTCTTACAGGCATTAAAAAATGATTTTGACATTTTGGATCAAGTGAATTACTTTCTACATATGAGTAACAACAGGGAAGTCAACAGTATAGGATTATTTTGATAATCTTGTAATCCTGGGACGTATTTTCCCATGAGAAGCCTAACTTTTTGTGATTTGGAAAGTGCAGTAATGTTGTATGCTTAAGCGGTCCGCACACAAATAGTACCTCTTGTTACCAGCATTATTCTACATTTGTCAAATTACTTCAAACTAAGTAAAAATTAGGGCTGTGCATGTTAACGCATAATTATCGCGTTAACACATTAATTAATTAATGCGACAATTATTTTATCGCACATTAACATAGTTTTTATTATTAGGCCTGAATACACATATATTGAAATCATCGGTCACAGGAGGGGTGGGATGCTGATCAGCCTGAAAATCACCCACCCAGACAAGCAGTGGAGGGAGGCTTCGGCAGATTACGCTGGATGCAGTATGTGGAAGAAGTAGAAAAACAAAAGCAAGACAAGCGGTCAAATACCATAGCAAAGCAAACAGCTACACACTGCATGCTGATTAGTAATGGGGAAGATGTCGGTCTTAGGAACGTTCTTAAAATCACAACGTAGTTGCTTGTCCCCACGGGGTTGCTCTTTGATCCAGTGATCAGGAGACAGTGCTCCGCAAGTAAATGGCAGGCGTTCTATGGATAGTAACCATGGCAACAACTTCTGTGGTACACAGCTGTAGCCTATTTAACTTAAGTTAAAAATTATAGGTGAACGTTACACATAACTGATAGGTCTAGTTTAGCAGGGATGCTCTGTCATGCAAATTCCCTCCGTTGATGTAAACAGTAATGGGGTGGTGATGGCGCAATGGATAAGACTATGCCTCTAGTGTGAGAGACCAGGGTTCAATCCCCCACTGTGACCCATCCACCCTTGTGTCCCTGAGCAAGACACTTAACTCCTCGTTGCTCCAGAGGCGTGCGACCTCTGATATGTAAAGCAATTGTAAGTCGCTTTGGATAAAAGCGTCAGCTAAATCAATAAAATGTAATGTAATAAAATTCACAAACAGTGAGGATCAGTCTCTCTTCCAATGATTTGTGCTCCACGTTGTGTATAAAAAGTTCAACACAATTAAACTTCGGCAGCGGGCGGGCACGTGCGTGAGACGACCACTTCGCCTCACTCTAACATAGACTGTTTATGCTGATACCTGTTCAGAAAAGAAAACAGATTTATATGTGTTAACCTGTTACTCAGAAGGTGCCTGTTATATGATCGTGGCTCTGGACTCTTACTTGTTTTAACAAGTTATAAAAGGTAATACCCTGGCAGAGTTAAATACCTTTGGTTTTATATTTGATTTGATGACATTAATTTTTAAGTTGCGATTTACAAGAAATATTTTATAGCTACTGTGTAAAGGAAATACTATTGGTAAAAAGTGCGTAATACACTACTTTAGAATTCATTATTCAATTTTGCACATAACAAAGCTTAATCACAGAAATTCATGCGATTAATTGCTGCCCAACACTAGTAAAAATTAACAATTTTTTAACATTTCTAAAATGTACTAAATTCCAAGCACTACCAATTTATTAGCTAAATAATTAAATGATGTTGTGTGTTCCAAAATGTTGACAGTGGAAATTTCAGACATTGAGACTTCAAAATGATTAATAGCAAACAACTGAAATAACCTAAATTGTATTTTAGTCATTGGCTTGTAACACTAGGAGCCAATACACACTAAGGCTTTACAGAATGCATCTTCATAGGTCATTTTAAAGGTTGTCCAGTGAAGCATGTGCATTAGCATGTTTTCACTCTTAAATGGTTAGCAAATAGCTCAAACATTAAAAATACCAAAATACTACAATTAGAATGATTTGGGTGAAAAGACAAACTTGAATACCTTTTGTGTTTTAAACCTTCTTTCAGCAATAGTTAAAGCAAACCTGCTATTATTATTGGAAGTACCTTCTGTTCCTTGCATACAGTTAGCATTTGGTATGCTATCCACATTCTAACCTTGTTTCAGCTCTCTTTGGAGCAGTCCATCCACCTTGGCAGTGGACAGGCTCCATTATGTTCAAGGCTGAAACATCCCGGGGGTAAAATTCTTCATCTCTACCTGAAAACCTAGACAGCCCTTCCTTTGCTCTCAGAACACGTTTACCCAGACCGTCAGCATCAATTGTGTCATTCTGCATTGACATAAGCGTCTGTCACCATCCATTTACCTACACAATGAAGGCAGGACACAGTTCAATTGTAAATACTAGACTTCCTTCTGTGATTATGTTCATACATACCAAGGCCACAACCTCTGCTTTATGTCTAATGATCTTTTGGGTTACAATGAGCTATGTGTACATACTTATGTAAAATGCTGGCTATGGTGCATTTTTAGTGCCCTGTGTAGGAATAATAGCCTGTTGTCACTGAACCATCTGTATTAAACTGTATCAGTATATTTGAATTTCCATTTTTTTCTCTCTATGCATTGGGGCCACCAAGCCAAATACCTGTAAACACTGATTCTGATTTGAATCAAGCATGAATCTGATTCTTCACACTCACACATAAACATGCACACCCCATCACAGATCCCAAAGGTACTGTGTCCTTGGGAGATCGAAGTTTCGTCGAGCTGTTCATCAGACATCTGCTAAGCGCCTCATCATGAAAGCGTTGAGGTTTATTCCCCTGCGTTGCCTTGCCAAGAACAACTGGCAGGCGCCAAGAAACCTTCCACTCTGCCACCAAGGTTAGGTGAATGACAACGCTGAGTTACTGAGACACAAGAGAAGGAAGGAGACAGCCATAGAGGGTATAAAAACAGAAAAGGTAGGGTACAGTCACATATGTTTGCACATTCTTTTCCTTTTTTCTTCCATCCTTTTATAGAATTCCAAGCCGCTTTTTCTCTGTCTGTTTATATTTTCTCAAAAACACAAAAACAATGCTCCTCTCCCCTCTCACAATTCTCCATCTCTTTCTCTCACTTCAGAAAAGAGGCGAACTAATGCTGTCTCTGCATTATTAATCGTCAGACAACAACGAGCAACCGGTGCTGCAAATAATCCAGACGAAGGTCAAACAGGAGCACTAGAGAAGCCAGAAACAGCAGCGCACTATCTTCTCTTAAATTATTTTCACTTATTTGAAAAAGAGGAAAAGGGATCTAAGTATTGAGTGCCCAGTATTGAGCATATATTCTCAATACTGGGCATTCCAAATGTGAACAACATGAGAAAGCAAATGCCAAATGACCTTAATACAGCTAGAGAAATGTTGTCATTTCCAGCACTGATCACTACTGTGCTCTGGTCTGAATGCTGCATCTCCAAAATTGCAATTAACAATCAATCATGGCATTGTAATCATTGGCAGTCAACAGTAAAACAAATGCATACAAACAAATATATATGATTGCGATAAGAATGTAGAGTAAGGTGCCTAATCATTCAGTTTGATTGCTTAGGAGGGTGTATTGTACAATACAGGACAATCAGAATAGATAGGACATAATATAAATCTTTGGCAATTGCCATTAAACTTTAACACTTGAAGTGAATACTAAATCTGCACTCACGACACAACAAGGAAAATTATCTTCTTTAGTGCTACACAATCTTTTCTGTAGTTTGTGGCTTTTGATGACCTCAACATGCAATATTCATAAATCTGCTGCCAAAAAAGTGTAGCTGTCCGTTTAACCCATGATAGTATAACAAGCAATTTCCACGTTTTTTAGACCTCCAGCTAGAGCTGAACAATATGGCCAAAAATGTTATCACAATAAAAAGTTTCATGTCTTTCGATATTGGTAATTATCATGATAAGTATCAAATCATTATTTCTTTCGAGTTTAAAGGCCGATTTCTGCTCCTGAGTAAAAGTTGAAGAAACCTGATGGTTAATTGTGGTCTTAACTTTTCTTAATGGTCAACACCTGATGCCAAACAGTGGATAACTTAATGAATCTGAGGTAGAACATTCAAAACTATTACAATAAAATCTTTGTCAACAAATATGCACAAGTAAAATCAAGTAAAAGCTTTTTTCGGTAATTTTTCCTCTAGAATTTTCCTCTACATCTTAGTAAAAAAATAAGTCCTAATTCGTGTATGATTCAAGTGAATAAAGTGAAACATTTATTGAATATTTTTTGAACAATCGAAAAATATTGTGATAATTATTGTTATTGTTTTATTGTCCAGCCCTACCAAGTCATAATTCTGCTGATAATGTTGTAAATCACACCCACTGTCTCTATTGTAATTTTAAAATTCAATGCTTCTTTTGCAAGACCAGTTTGAAAGAAGGCAATGACAAAAAACATCTGTGACCCACAATTAACCTATTGTTTAAAGATGAGAATATGAGGAAGACAGACTTTTTAAGACAGGCCATGTATTTGGCTAAAGTTTACACTATAATGTGTCTCAACCATCTCTGATTTTTTTTTAACTGTTAACTGGGAAGTTGGGTAAAGAGCTTACAACAGCCTAGTTATCTAAACTCAGTTATGGTTACAGAAAAGATCAGATAATAGCCTTACATTAAATGCCTTAAATAAGGGCCTTCATGCAGACAAGACCAGGTCTTAAAGCAATAATCAATTGCACATTCTCATCCTCCTCAACAGTACTCAATGTCAAAGACTCCATTTTCACTAAAATATATTATGTTGTGCTACTTCACTTGAATGCAACTCAAATCACAAGCTTGTCCTCCCACCCTTGCAAACAATACACAAAATTAGCAAACTAAAGGGCAAATTACATTTAAACATCAAGATAATACCAAAAATGTAGTGAAAATGGCGGAAACTGAGGGACTTCTTTATTTAATCAAACAACACATCGACCATCAGACATATTGTCCCCGTAGAAGACACAAACTGGCATTTGCTCTACTCTCTAAAGTTGATTTAGATAAAATCTAGATCTAAAGTCAAGTTAAAAGTAAATTCAAGTTCAAGTTGATATCTACTTTCTTTCTAAAAACCTTTACCTTGTCAGAGTACTTCAGAATTGGCCTATATTAAGTGTTTGTATGTGTGTTTGTAATTAGCAATGGGAGTGCAGTCCCACAGCAGAGATAGTAAACAGTCAACAACTGATTTAATTCACCTGCTATTCAGATTGATGTTGATAGTCAGATGACAGACAGTAAAAAATAGGAAGAGGTACACCATTCCTTTGCTGCTTTGTTTCTGTTCTGTAAAGACAATTGCCCTTGCACCCATTACATCAGTCGGGTAGGTGGCCTTGTAGCACATACAAATAGCCAGCTCTTCCCCTCAAACTTGAAACAGCACTATCAATAATGGACCCCCCCAAGGGGGTCACAAGAAAATTTTCAGGAATCGCCAAAAGTTTGTGGAGTATAAATAAGTATATATGTTGTGGGAAGCAGAGCAAAATGAGAGTCAGGAAGCAGCTTTCATTGAAATCCACCCTTTAATAACATTAAACACAGGGGACAAGGACTCAAAAACACTGTATAATAAGCTATATATTTGTGTCAACAGGCTCAAGAACCTAAATAATTTAAGTAATTTATATTTAGTAATTTTATCTATTATTCTTTTAGGCCTATAGCAGACATGTTTGTCTGGGGTTCTCTGGGGTTCATGACCTCTAAAAGGTTGAGAAGCACAGCACTAAATAGTTCAGATACTTCACAGAATAATGATCAAGCTTATCATTGCCAGGTAAATCTCTCTGTATTTTGCAGTATTCCAGACTTTTTAAATCTGGTTTTTAATGACATTCCTGCAGTGGCGCACCGGTAGTGATGTGTTTTATGTCAACCAGCAATGAATAGCTTGCCAGAGCTGGAAGGGGTAGCAACTGTATGGAGTAGGCTACAGCAACTAGGAGTATGTCACAGCCTATGGTGGTAAAACCTAAGAAGCAGCCAAGAGATGTTTTTTGATAACAAAGAAACCTGGCTTTCAGAGGAAGGATTACAGTCAAAAAATGAAAGCAATCGACTGCAAGGACAAACACAGATAACCACTGGTGTAGCTTTTTCAATTTGGAGAGCGCAAACACAAATGTCACGTTACTGATCTTGGACAGGTTAGTTATTGCATAATATTTGTAACTATTAAACTTAATCTATCTAAACAATGGATTATTGTCTTGGAGCTGTGGAAATTGCTCTGTATTTTTGTAACTACTTCTCAACACGAGCAAGGGGCAAGCTCAACTGTAGGCATATGTCATAACCAAGCGTCTCCTACTGCAGCTTTGAGAAAGGGATAGTGCATCCTTCTTCTGAAGGAATAAATTTATGAGTAGCAACACTTTGTGTCCAGAGATATATGAGCTGTAGGGTAAGCTACGGATTCCCCCGAGGGGTCTCTGGCCTGTCGATAGGCTACAACCTTTCTGTTGGAATCCAGGCTGAGAGAAGAGCCATCCATCAGGCCTCAACTCACACTACATGAGGCCGAGGGAGAAAAAAAACCCCAGGATGATTAATGTGCCTTCTGTGTGGTCAGTCTCTTTCTTCAACAGACACACAAACAGAGGCTCAGGTGTGTATGTTGTATGTACAGTACTCTTACAGAAAAATGAATGGATGTTTACACGTATACCAACCTACGCAAGTGCTTGCAGATTCACGAACAGAAACACGCACATGGACACACATTATCACCACAAGGTGAAGCTCAACTCTGTCTGACTTTCTTGGCTAACCTCCGCGGTGAATAGAAAGGTATTGACTTAGGAGTGAGACAGGTATCTTTTATTAATGAATACCCCTGCTAGCATCACAGCACACACAGCCATCTGAAAAAACTCAACTCACTATAACTCCCATAACCATAAGTTACCATAACTCGTCACCAGTTGTTCAGCTCATTTGATTGTCTCAGTTACTGAGCTCACAGGAACACAT
Source organism: Lepomis macrochirus (assembly GCA_024633595.2). Classification (NCBI taxonomy): domain Eukaryota; kingdom Metazoa; phylum Chordata; class Actinopteri; order Centrarchiformes; family Centrarchidae; genus Lepomis; species Lepomis macrochirus. The sequence continues at coordinate 22,261,693 of JALXJV020000010.1, forward strand.
GAAGGGCTTAAGTGAAAAAAATGTTTATTTGGAACATAATTGCTAAATGAAATTCAAGAGTTAGTATTTTAGAAATAGGATTTACTATTGAGAAGCTTCACCGTGATAATTATGTTCTCCACAGACAAAAACACATCACATCACAAGGTAATTTATAACGGAGCAACATTTTAAGAAAGAAAGAAAAAAGAAATCCGAAAAATCCAATCCTATTATATCATGCCAAAAATATTGAGATGCAGGATTTTGGCTACTGTATACCACTTAGTTTTGTGTTCAAACCTTTAACACAATCCTTCTCCTTAAACACTTCCATTGTACATTTGACAGCGTCCAGGCACTTGTAAAATGAAAGCTCCTCTGATTCTTGCCTAATGGTGCTTTCCAAGCTTTCTAGTCTGTACAACTGAACAAATACAATGGGGATCTGTTCCATTGTGAAAGAAAAGGGTAGTTTGGCCATTAAAAGCTCCACACTCAAGTAGATTCATTTTTGTCTGTCCACAAAGGATGCTGGCAAGCTCATAAGCTGCACATTAATATGACCACAGATCAATGGGACTGTGAGCAGTCTGAAGGTATTGTTGATGTATTGCCTCGATTTACAGGGCTGCAGAGATGGATATGGGTTAGAGATGACTGGACGACCTCACATCCTTTGGTAGTGCTAACTAGTTTTATTGATGAGTAGGAATGATTTATAGAAAGAAATAATTTAGATTAAATGCTAATTTATTCACTAGAATTGAGTGATCACAGAACAGATGACCGCTAAAATGTTATGGGACTACAAGCTATAAAACACAGTTACACAATTTACAACTTCTACATTATGTATTTAATATACATAATTTGACAATAAAATTACAAAAAAATACCTACAAAATATAAAGTGAACTACATATTAGGTAATTAAATGACTTCAATTGATGTGACAATAAACATTACATTTTATTTGGAATGACATGACAATAAAACGCTATATTCACAATTAAAACCATCTATAAAAGTATGAAGTACACAGTATACATGCATCATTTGGGCGAGGTGAGTTATAAATGTTCTGCAGAAGTTAGAAGATTAATAAGGGGTTGCAATTGTAGATGAAATATGCCTCTCTGGGTTGGTTCAGAAAAAACATTTGAAACAACCTTGAAAGTGCATCAGAAACAATACCAATCAATATGATGACATTTCAAGACTCACCACATGATTAAATAACCTGTTACTGTAAAAGGGTTTCTTTTTTAGATTAATTCAAAAGTAAATTATCACATTACAAAACCTACTGCATTAGACATTTTTCCTTGCAAAAAGGAAAATAAGACTTTAAGACTAAATGCCACATTTAATAACTTCCTTTTTGTTTCCATCCTTGTTGCCAAGCACGTACTAGTTTTTCTGTAAACCTCTTTCCAGAGATCACCTGTCAATCAAACAGTGCCAGCGCTACTTTTCCTCTGGATTTTCTCTTCTTTCCTTTGTTCAGCCACAGTGGATATTTATTTATAAGAAACTGTCACAGATTGTTATTTCAAGCAAGCCAAAATTTGGGGTGTTTCTTGAACCGGCATTGAGTTTGACATATCAGAATGAGTAATAGAAAAATATCCAGTGGTACCCGAGCTGAAGAGGTTTTTAGGACCATTCTGTCTGTTACTCTGTCCCAGTCTGGGCGGGGCTCCACTGGCCCAGGGCCCCGGACTATCAGTCAGGCTGATGTATAGGTCCACAGGGTACAAATGAAACCTGTCACAACAAGGGTAATGATGTCAGAGTCACTATAGCTCACCGCTGGATGAGCAAAGGAAGGGAGATGTGGTGATATGGGGATGTGGGATAGGACAAGAGGGTTCAGGAGAGAGAATGGAAATGGGGAGGAGGACAGTAAAGTAAAGAAGGAAGCAGGAAAGATGAGGAGGGAAAGTAGGGAAGGCAAGATAGACAGAGAGGAAAGAGAACAGAGAAGAGAAAAGGGGGCAGAAGAGGGAGGAAGGAACAACAGAAGAATGGGAGCAGGGACTGACTGGAAGAAGGAGAAAAAGGGTGAGGTAGAAGTAGGCACAGACAAAAGAGCTGAGGAGAAGGAAGTGAGCAAAGGAAATGAATAGAAATGGAGGTAAGGATGGCTAGATGCATTGAAGGGAACACAAGACAAAAGAAGAAACAGAGGGATATATGGATGGAGTGGGGAAAAGAAGATGGCATGAGCAGAGAGGAAGGTATGGTAAGAAGATAAGGAGGACAGAGAGGTGAGAGAGATTGAAGGACCGTTGAGAAGCATTAGGGCAAAGGAAAAAGGGGGAGTGTAGAGATGGAAAAGAGAGAATAGGGCATGGATTTGGATTAGAAGAGATGGAGAAAATGGGGCGTGGGAATGGAACATTGTAACAGTTTAAGAATACATGTTTATTCTTGACCCCAAGAACAATATTTAGAAAAAATAATCTTAACTCAAGGTCCATTAACTATTGTTTTGGATCATTTCAGTTGCCAAGAAAACCCCAATCCACTCTACCAACCCATCCCACCTCTTTACTGTCCATCCCCTCATCTGCATGGGACATCAAAGAAAAAGTACAGGATGTAAAAATAAAAAGTGTATTTCAAAAAAAGAAAATCTGTTGTTCATATCGTTGGGTCAAGAAAGTGAAAAGAAGATTGGTCCGTGTTCAGTGGGAAGTCTTTCACAGCCACAAATCCATCTTCTGACAAACCAACAGTGGTAGAAGTGGCTACATTTATTGTAGCAGCTGAAATGTACATCCTCTCTGGCTCACATTATCTCTACCTCTCAATATCACAGCATCTCTCTCTCTGATACCTCAGTGTTGCCTCAACCGTTCTTTGTGTCTCTTTCATTCTCTCTCTGTCCTCATCCTCCATTATCATTGACATCATCCTTTCCGTCGAGCTCTCTCCACCGTCCCACCCCACCAACACACACAGACACACACACACACGCACACGCACATACGCACACACAGACACTGTCTGCATCCTTCCTGCATTCTCCTCTATAGCAATCTCTCTCCATCTCAAGATGTGGCCACTAATGGATTGAAAGTCTTGGGGAAGAAGCAACAGTCATTTAAAGATTAATGTCAGGCCTGGTATTCTGAAGGGCAGTCAGCCCAGTCTCTGCGTGTGTGTCCAGCAGAGGACGTGCACATGTCATCTCTGCAAAGATGCCCTCTTCATTATCAGCCATTAGGCAAAGACGCAGAGAGAGAGGAAACAAGACAGTATGAGCTGGCTGGGCCATACAAGCACATATCACAAGTTGTCACTTTCTTTCCACTGTGAGATTGCCATTATCAATTAATATAGCACACTTGCGCTTAAGTATAAATATGCTCTTCACTATCTTTGAAATATGCCTCTTCGCTGCAACAAATGTCCTTTGCCAGTGATTTCATCTTCTATTGAGCCTTAAAGCTCCACTAGGTATGTTTTGTATTCATTTATCCAGCTTCAGTAGAATCTTAAGAATTTTATTTTTAAAATGCTGTGCATTTGTTCAATTTGATCCAAGTATTCTCTGGTAGGAAATCTTAATCAAAAGCCGGAAGTGACACCAGCAGTGAATGAGCACTCCAAACCAGAAGAAGGTAGACTAATCGACCGTCTGTCTCCACCACAACCAGAGGGGGGAACTTTGCATACATTCTTCGTACAGTAATGGTTATGGCTTCATCCTTTTACAAAGTCTACAGTCTATACAAATAGTGTAAAAGGCAAGTCAATAGAATATTTAAAGTATAACATACTAGAGACTACACGTAAATGTTATATTTAAGTGAGGAAATATGTCAACATCGTGAACATTTTTTCTCAAACTCAAATTTCTTGAATCCATCCAACCTTATATTTAATCATCCATCCATTATTAACTGCTGATCCCATTTAGGTTTACAAGGTTTACAATTTAAATGCCAGCACACACGAGGTAAGAGGCAGGCTACATCCTGTACATGTTGCCAGTCTATCAAAGGGCAAATAAATATATAGATATTCAGTACACAATTACAATACATGTGAGAAAATTCTCTCCTCTGTGCTCTTAATCCCTATTGAATGAGTGTGTTTTATTTAACTACACTTGATTCTAAAACAGAAAGTGAGGCTCCAGTGTAAGCAGGCAGGACCATATTTTATATAATAAGAGGCACAATTTCTGTCAGGGCTTAACATTTCTTGCATACCTTGCAGTAAGAGTTAAGTAAGAGTTAAGTGTGTAAACTGGCAAAGTGGACTCGTGGTTAGAAGTCTTATAACTGGCACATCACATTTCATTTTTAGACCAGCCAAAACATCCTTGAGCAAGACACTGAACCCCTGGCTGCTCACTCTGTTTAAATACCGAATAATAACAGCTGAGACAATGAAGCTCTGCTCTGCTGCAAGGATACGATGGGATCAACAAAAAAAAAAGTTTCAGCCTTTCAACATGTAATTTTCAATTTTAGGGAGTCCTTGATCAACCAAACTTCTTTATTAATTTCACATGTAAACAATTCTATGACAAATAATACCATGATATAGAGTGAACAACGGCACAACAAGCAATGTTGAACAACTGATAGCTAAATTGTGGGTTAGCAAACTGTCGCTAGAGTTGCTGTTGCAAAGCCAACATGCAGAAAGGATGAGATGTCCCAGCACACCAGCAAGACAGCGATACTCTAAACTCTCCTGCTACTATAGCTAACATCACAACAACAGCATGTATTGGCAAACTGGAGAGTAAGCTGATTGTCCGGGGGAAAGTCATTTAACGTTACCTGAAACACAAATCATAAATGGAATGGTTGGAATAGAATTGTGTGGCTTGGTCCGAACAACTTTGTTTGTTTCCCATTTACAGAGACGAGGCTGTGTCCCATCACCAGATTTTTTTCAGCAAACACACAGAACAGACAGTTAGTGGATCTCGAGGAGATATTCGCTGAATTTGACAAAAAGACGTGTATTGGATTTGAATCGCATTCCCCACCTTTAAGAAATAACAACAAAAGATTCTCAAAGACTAAATAAATAAAACAATAAAAAAAATTTAAAAAATGACACATCAACAGCATATTCTCTTGTATAGGTGCACAGTATCACACAGGGGCAATATCTTCATTTGTCTAATCTAACAATCAAAGGAGAGATAATTTGTGAAGCCCTTGTCCCACAATGCCTTTACATAAATCAACAGCAGGGGACCTTATTTATTGTTCTCTCAAGCAACTCATCATTCCAATTCTTTCAGCAGTGGAACTGGAGGATAGACTTTATAAATACACAAACACAGCAGATAGAAAAAATATTATAGCAGTAAATACAGACCACACATACACAAAGAGAAATATACTACAGGCACACAAACACACACGTCTGTAAGCGAGTATCTAATGGACAAAGAAACACACATGCATGATCACTGTCATTCAAACACACACATGCTCTTCTCCGTGTCAAATAGCGGCTTTTATTTGATTGAGCAACTGCCCCTTGGAATATCTGTGATTGCGCCTGCTGCAGAGAAAGACACTTTGAACATCTGTGGTGTGTACTCCTGTGAAGCAAGTGAAAGTAGCAGCCCGAGCTCTGCTAAATATTTAATGGGCCTGTCTGATGGTCATAATCGCTTTTAAGAACAATAGAGGAAAACAAAGGGCGCCAGGAGAAAAACTGCACCAGGGGTTAAAGCCACATCTCAGAGTGTCAGAACAGGCTGGTTAGAGGGAGGGGAAGAAGGGAAAGGAAATAAGTATACCTACAGCCTGAACAGCTAGGAAAAAATTGTGAGGTATTGTCTTTTGATGTATAATTTTTGCAATATATAGTATAAAATATACTTTAGATTTTTGGCCAACACATATAATGTTCTGGCTTTTTGTTAACACCACCAGCAGCAGATATTGTGTGTGTTGATATAAAGTGTCAGTTCTAATACAGAAAACCACATTTTGCTCTTTTCCACGGTGGTATCTCTCCATCCAGTTATACTGTAATTTGCCAAGGTTTTTAGGTTAACAGCCTGTTACTTGTGTACGAATTACACTCACTGACATTTGGTTTGTGCCAAAAAAAACATTTGAAAAACTCTACTGTGTCAAACTTGCTCAAAATGATATATTAACAGTTTAATTGAAAACCAAAGTACATTTCCCGTGTGTCTGTCAGTCCTGTCTCCAGTTGCAGGAGGAAGTATGCCTGTAGTCAGGGAATAAGATTCACCTGCCCATAGTTACACTGAAAAGGACGAAAACAGTGATACAAAGGTATAGTATGTTTCAGGTGGGTAACATATCTATGTGAAAATGTATTACTTTCCATGAACTGCAGAGCAGATGGTGAAATGAGAGAGCTTTCCAGTGCAACGCATATCTCTGATATACAGATAGCTCAGTAATGGAGGAAGAGTCGGTTGATCGAGTGCCGAAGCTGGGTGATTTTACTGGTTTATAGGCATTAACAAGGCCAGACAGCACTGATATTGCTGAGGCAGTGTGATGTCATATGATCAATTGTAAGTTATTTATTAATCATCATATAATGAATAATTAAACATTATTTATACAGACTTGTGAATAATGGAAAATATGTTGAACTATCATTAATGTTGTTGTAAGTTATTTATAAACCATTACACATCATTGCACATCTTTTGTTAATGATTATTAAATATTGGAGCCAATCCCAGCTGACGTTAGACGAAAGGCGGGGTACACCCTGTATAGAACGCCAGTCCATCATAGGGCACACAGAAACAAACAACTACTCACATTCACACCTAAGGGCAATTTAGAATCACCAAATAACCTAGCCTGTATGTCTCTGGATAGGGAAGAAGCCGGAGCACCCGGAGAGTACCCACACAGACACATGAAAACATGTAAACTCCACTCAGAAAAGCCTGGGATGACTACGGTTCAAGCCCAAGGCCTTCTTGCTGTGAAGCGACAATGCATCACCATGCCGCCTAGCTTTATAAACATTCATCACAAACATAATAATTGTACAAAATTTTTTTTATTTGTTGGGGAATTTTCCAGTCTTTTGATGAACTTTTTGCACTCTGAATCTATATTGTTTAGTTGAGATCTTCATTTCATAATTTAGGAAGCAAACGTATAAAACTTTTGAAGTCAGAGCCAAAGAGAGAGCAGCACAGGGGAAGCACGTCTGGAAAGGGGGAGACTACACGGAGATGCAAATAACTAGATGGGGAGGAAAGAGGAAGGGAGAAACAACACGGGCAATCAGTGGGGAATGGGATGATGTGAAGCTGAAGGAGAGGCGAGGAGGAGAGAGAGCTTGAAGAAACAGACAGAAGGAGGAAGAGAAGAAACATAAGCACAGAGAAAAAAGTGAAGCCAATGAACAAAAGACACAGAGAAGAGGAATGACAGACAAAGAACAGGAGGGGAAAAATTAACTCAATTGACATGAAACAGGAGCAGGCAGCCAGATAACCAGAGAGCTTTTTTCTTTGTGTCAATTAAAATAGCACTTTACAAAGAAGGAGGAGGAAAAGGAAGAGGATGTAGTTGAGCTGAGGTTGTGGAGAGGTCGACATTTCAGCTCACCCTGTCCTTCTGCTGTCCATCTCTCTGAGTGTTTTAGAGCTCACGGCCTGGCTACCGCTGCGACACTGAGCTGCTTTTCATTGAATGCAGTGACCTAGCCTCCCCCACTAACTCAGTGGCTGTAAACGGAAGGGTGACATGGGAAGAAAACATGCCTTCCATCTCCGGGAAGATGAATCAAACTGATGAACAGGACAGGTTTGAAAAATTGGCAGTCCTATTTGGGGTTTGTCAAAGGTCTAACTGATTTATTTGGCAGGTGACAGAAGGGAGTGTTCTCCATTTCCATGTTTCCATTCCAGACAAGAGGGGCAAGCTAGGGGCGATTGGAAGGGAATTCTGCATGCATTTCTTGCTTTTCTGACTCCGGGCCTCAGAGTTGTAAAAAAGAAAGGGATGGATGGAGGAAAAAAGGACAGAGTAGGAGGTAAAAGAGGTCAGAAGAGAGATTGGGGAAAGTAAAGTGGGAGGGACAGGGGCAAAAAAGTGTGAGAAAGCAGGGCGAAAGGGAGGCATATGGAGAATAAGAAGCAGATAGGTTCACCTCTCATTAGCTCGCCTGCCACACACTATTCCACAAAGCAATGCACCTCCCAAGGACATGAATTAAACAGAGAGCCAACTACCTCAGAGGAAAGCAGCCCTGCCAGCACTTAGCCAGGCCTCATAAACAACCAGCTCGCATTTGTCACTTCCTCTTCACCCAACAAAGCGACAGCAGAAATAAATAACCTTTAAGTAGACCTCATTCCTCCTCTCCCTCAGCATCCTGTACTTGCCTCAGCATCTGGTCTGAGCTAACAGCGAAAACTGGTGGACAGCGAAAAAGTAAAAATCAACACACCACAAGGTAGCAGACTGGGGCCTTAAGTTAGTTGTCACATTGGCAGCCTGCAGTAAAGTCCCCCATCCTATATTTAGCCCGCATCGTTGCTTAATTTAGATAGGCATTTAGGCATTCAGTCCTTATCAGAGGACTTTCAAAGAATACAATAGTGGGATTAGTTTGATATCATACATCAGCAAATGAGCAAGCAGTTTCCTAACAAAAACATGTGACCATAAAGTGATTGTAGCGAACCTATCTCTGTAACGCTCCCTTGTTGTCCGCCAACTTCATGGTTTGGAATGGAGAATCAAAGGAAAGGCACTCGGGGCTCCCCTCACAAATAGGTATTGCTGCCAGAGTTGTTGGAATATATTGGAAGTCATGCTATGAATAACATCAAGGGTTAAGTCTAAGAGCAAAGAAGAAACGTAAAGCAAATAGAAAGGGAAAGCAAATAGAGTGAGGCATATAAAGAGAATAACTTGGCAAGGTGTTGTAGCTACTTTTTGGGAAGATGTTTTCAAGCTGCAACCAAAATCAGAAATACATCACTGAGAAACTAGCAGGGCGAAGAGTTAAGTCAGCTGTAGTGAAGCAACATCTTGCTTTACTGAGAGTTCAAATGCACAAAAAAAATGTTATGGGTTTAAATAAAATGAGTGGATGCAAACTATTTCTGGATGTTGAACAGAACAACCAATTAAAATGTTCTTTCCCTTTTATGAAGTATAGTGTTCCTTGTAATGACAGCTAAAAATAAAAATAAAAAAACACTTTAGATGAGAGTCAGAGTTCAGACAGTGTGTTGTACCGGTACAGGGAATCCATGGTTCCCAGCCCTACATCTTTAAAAGGCACCTAATGAAAGGTGAATGTCTGGCTTTTGCCAGGGCTTATGATAAGAGATATATCTGAGCAACACACAAGTATGCTTACCTCTCACACCCTATTCCCTCACTTCCTTCAAACCCCTGCGCTCCAAAACATAACCCCTTCTGCTGCTCCTCCTCATCATGTGTCTACTCCTCCACAGCTTTGATACAATCTCCTTTTTGCCCCATATCTCTGGAACCTCCCTCAGACAAAAAAAGAGAGAGAGAAAGAACAACACAAGAGGCTGGCTAACCAAATTCCTTGCATGTCTGTTATGCTAAGGTTTAAAAAACCCATCTATCATCGATAATCCTGCACAGTGCTGGACAGGAAGAGTAAAACACAGGGCACCTGGATGCATCATCCAAAGGGGCCACCCATACACAAAGATGCGTGTATGGAACCATTCACTAAGCACTGATACCTTAATTAATCAAGTCAGCTGTCTCATTGTTGTGATACAACACTCCTCCTCAACACAAAAATGAGAAAATGAGGACGGATTTTCTTCCCCTCTTCTAGCCCCCTCTCCGCTTCTCCATTGTAACTGCAGTAAACATTCCATCAGGAATTTGGCTGGAGTCCTGCCATTTAAGACTGTTATTGAGCTAGCCTCTGGTGAAAACACAGGTTTGTTAATCAAGCGAAGGCAAAACAATTACTAGAATCCGATAATCAATGGCTGTGGACAAACAATAAATCTTTGGTGGCTGCTTCACAGATGGACGAGAAGTAGTGGGAAATAGGGTACTACTAATTAAACAGAAACCTGCTGGTATGCTATCATTAGCTAATAGCTATGCCGCTACACCATTTAGCCCATCTGATTAGGCTGTTTGACACAGCCAATGTAATAGCCATTGCAAAGTCCTTTTTTCGTTTTTCTTACTGCATGCTTGCTTAACTATACAGCTGCACTTACAGCCATTCTTTTAAGGACTTTGAGGACTTTCCTTCTCCCTTGTTAGCTGTGAGAAATTGATACTGGTGTCTAAATGGCAGAGAGTCTGTGTTATATGTGATTATTACATCAAATATCATTAAAAATGTAATGACTGCAGTATGAATATAAGGTCAATAAAAGGTAAATGCAGAGGGACTTCTAAAACAACTGCCACTATATACAGTACTAATACAAAATATACTAAATTAATTTGAAAGTTACTTTGATTGGCATTAATTGCAGTTATTGCCATTCGGAATTGGCAATTACTGCATGAGGCATTTAAGTCTTGTTATGCATCAGCAAAAGCTGACCAGGGTTAGTTCATAAGGATTAGAGCCCTTGTGAAATAAGGGTATACCCTCTCAAAAATATGCCTGACATGATCACAGAAATTTCAATTCCAGCTGTCTTCCGCTGGATCAAATATCCTGATTCGGCTGCAGGCAATGGGTGGAAAGCCTAATAGGGTGCTGGGAATTACAACAATAGGAGGAGAGCTTGATGGTGAACGCCAGGGGAATCAGGTAAAACAAATCTGTCTGGATTTATGAGAGCCGTGTGTGAGTTGCTAATAGCAGAATATAGACTGGGCAAACAAAGGGGAGTTTATGATATGTAGCGCTGAGCATACAATCTTGATCTATGACTTAATCTTAAAATCTTGATATGACTTAAACTATGATACATCCCTCAAACTATGAAGAAAATGCCAATGCTAATGGGATAAAATTATCTTGTCCAAATCATCTTGTTTCTTGTGGCATCTTGAAACAGGTGTACTTACATTATGGCTATTATGGATCAGTTTATAAACTCAAATAAGGCTGAATTAAAGACAACTATCTTAACACTGAAAAAACAGTAACTGCATTTTTTGTGTTTTTTTTGTACTACATGGCATTGAAGGTGAGTGTAGCACAAATAATGATCAACTGCACAGGCAGTCAACCTAACATGTCTCCACTTAGCACAATAGCAATCAAAACTCTGCCATGATCAATAGCTGTTCATGACTTACTTTCCCATCCTCCACCCTCTTCTAATCCATCTTTTGCAGTCTCATTTCCTCACCTCTTCCTCCCTGTCTCCTCTATAGTTCTACCTTGTTTCCTCCCATGCTTCCTTACCTTATCTAGCTAACTATCTCCCTCCCTACCTCCCTTTCCTTTCTTCACCTACTTTGTCCTGTACTCCTACCTATTTTCTCTTATAGTTTGTCTCTCTTCTTTACTCAAATTCCTGTTATCTCCATCTTTACTTCTCAGTATCTCTTTAATCTACGCCTTCCTTTCCATCTCTCTCCTTCCCCAATCCCTCTTACATCCTTATTTCTTCATTCTTTTACCTCTACATGACCCTATATCTAAATGGTCTTTCCCACGTTCCCTTCCTCTCCCTCTGCCCCTACTTGTTTCCCTATCATCTCTTTCTTCTGCCCCTCACTTCGTGTCATCGCTCCCTCATCTTCTTTTTCAGTCTTTCTATTACTTCATAGAATTCCCCCTCTAATCTTGTTGAGCTCTCTAAACTTGTTTTCCATCCTTCCTTACCATAGCTCACTATTCCCATTCTTTCATGCATCTCTAGAGTATGTGCTTCCTATCTTTCTCATCACTCCCTCTCCTCACCTTCCTGTCTCCCCCTCTGGTCCTTCCTTTTCTCCTGTTGCCTTTCCCACTCAACCTCATCTTCCTGCATCACCCATTACACTTTACCTGCCCTCAATCCCTTTCTTCCTCCATCTCTTCTTTTCTTCCAACCAGTCCTCTCCTTCCAGCTGCCTTTTCTCCCTTCCCACCATGTGTGTCTCCCTTGCTCTCCTGCAGACCACAGTTCACAGGTTTCCCAGGGCACATTGTTGCATCCCAACGGAAGCTTGCACAGCATTCTGCCATAAATAATTGAAGAGGCCCCACATGGCCAGGCACGCACAGTCTAAATGGATTATTCTGGGAGAGATCAATGCCGGCCTGTGAGGGTTTTATTAGGGCCTGCAGATGAAACGTACAAGGCCACCGGCATTGCACTCCTCTCTCTGTCTTAATTCTGCTCTAGTGTGACATTCTCCGTAGCTCCTCCTTCTCCTTGACTACACCTTACACTATCCACTCACTCCCTGTGACGACCCCACCCCACCACAAGACAACCAATGGTAGAGCCTTATGGAGCAGTTCTGAATTAAACATAAATGACTATCCTAGACAGTGTATGAATCATTCATTCTTTATGATGCCTTCGACTATGATGGAGGCCAGTAGTAAGCTGGCGAGACAGAGCTGTTGAGATGCATCATCCTCTCAGACCCCCACCATCATCAGCCCCCACTCACTAACATGGCGGGAAACATTTGGCAACACACTTCTTGACTATGACACTGGAGGTTACTGGAGGTGTCATAGTCAAGAAAAGGGGAGGTGAAATGGTACTATGACCTTCAAGAGTCACGACTCTAGGGGGCGGGTAGCGTCAGCAGTGGCGAATAACCATAGGCTTCTCTCCCTGAGGAGCTTTACATCTGTTTCATCCACTGAGGGGTTTCCTAATTGTGTGCTTTCTGGATAACATCCTGCCAAGCTGGCAACCACGGGCAGCTTGTTATGATTCAGAGCTACTGAGTCTACATGGTGAATAAAGAGTTGAATTAGGTATTATTCCCAAACTTAGAGCAATTCCAATAAAATAATAAAATTCTACTTCATATCAATCAATCAAGTTTATTTGTCACATGTAATCATGTGACAGGTACAATCACAGTGTAACCTGTATCCCCATATTTAACATTACATTACATTTACTCATTTGGCAGATGCTTTTATCCAAAGTAACTTACATTTGAGGAACAACATACAAGCATCAACAGAGCAGCAAATACAGATCTACAACTGACAATACATACTACTGAGAGCAGCAATAAATACTAGTAAGAGCTTAACTCTAATCAATATATTTTGTAATGCTATAGCAACATTTTTTAACTTATGTTAACTCCAAATCATGCAGTAACAGAAAGTGCAATGCAAGACTTGACAATGTGTAAGCTGTAGTATAGCTCAAAGCCGCCATTCATTCACATTCTTGACTTTGGATGTATAATGCTCAAGGCCACACACAACGAAAATTTCTTCAGTCACTTAACTTTTTTTATGAGACATGAGAGGCTAAGATACTGCAGTGAAGTCATTAATGTTAGCTAACCTACCCATGCCTTATTGCTGAAATTTGCGTCAGAATTCATACTTCATCACTATCTCTGATGTTCACTGTGAATAAACGTCCAAAAAATCCACTTAGAAAATCAAAAGACACGCCTAATAACTCCTGAACTTGCCTGGGAATGATTTTTAAGTTTGATTCAGTATCAAAGAAATCCAATAATATTAGTCTATACATCCATTGGTATACTACAAACTAAAACTGCTAATTGATAATTTGGCACACTTTTAATGGTGCCAGTTTGCCAAAATGTAAATACTTAAGCTAAAAAAGGGTGGGCACCTCAAGTTGTAGCCCACAACTTATATAACCTGCATAATCCTGTGTATATTTCCCAGAATTGTGGTTAGTTCCAAAGCTACCAGAGCATGATTATTCCCCATATTAAAGTGAGCAAAGAAAAATAATGAGGAATATTGCACAAACTGTAGTTTCCATTTTAAACTGCACCTAAAAACATCATTTGTTGGCATATTCACATGTTTTCTAAACACACACATTACCACTGCAATTATCCTTGAGTAAAGGACCTTTGAACACTTGCTGTTTTAACCTCAACTAAGAATCCTTCAGTGATTATGATGTGTTCTCATCACCTGCGAAATTGAACCCTGGCAAGGCTACATGTTTCCCTCCATTATACACATGTTTGTGATTCCTACGAAACAAACATAATCAAACCTTCCAAGCAGGAAATAAATGTGTCCACGTTTACTCTTTCACATTGTTTTAATTGTGATTGTGGCTGGCAGACAGAAATAGACATTTCCAAACACCAATCCATAAATGGTATTTAGACATGAAGTGTTAACATATTTGACTGGGAGAAAGGAGACCTGAGGCTTTTACCCCCATTCCTCACAAGTGAGTGGTCTTCTTCTCCTTCCTGGGAATGGAGGAGAAATCTTGCATTACTCCAAGATAGCCCATCTTCCATCTTCTCCCGTACTGACATCTTGGCATGTACCAGGAAAATGTGTACACATCAAAGCCATTAAAGTGTCAAGCTCCACGGTGGTCTTAAACCAGGTCAGAACGTTCATGAAAAACATGAAGAAATTGTGCTTTTTTTTGCCCTCATTCTGGCAGTCAAGACTTCCTCTAAAGAGCTTATTTCTGTCATTAGAAATGACAAACCAGTGTTCAAAAGACACAAGAACAATTTCTTTCAGTGCTGTTAGAATATTCCAGCACTCATTTGCATATGGATTTGAGGACCATATGCCTTCTGACAAGATTTACTGTACAATATGGTCCCAGTTGACAGAAGGCAAAAATCCTCTGTCACATTATACAACACCTCCTTTGCTTTTCTTTAATGATTAACTCAGTCTAAATGACCAGTTTAGTGCCATATACTGGAGTTTTGGTTGTAGGTGTCAATTTTTTACTGGTTTTATTTACTCAGACTGTTGACTTGTACTAAAAACAAATTACTTTGATGTGTTTGCATGTGGCTCAAGGGGTGGAGGTGAGGATGGGATGAGATGGGACACTCTGAAATTGACATTTTTGCTACTTAGAATTTCAAATTCTGCCACAGGCAGGGGAAAAACATGAGAGGAAAAAATAGCCCGCTGTTTATGTGGAGGTGACAACTAACAAGCGCTATCCTGGTAATTAGACTGCTGCAGTGTACATGGACGAAGCGCTCCATAAAGCGTGCTTATGATTAAATATTTTCTTCTCTCTCTCTCTCTCTCGTTATATGTTTGGGTCCCCTTAAACAGCTCTGCCAGCCATCCATATCTGTTTCGATTTTGAATGCATTAATGACAGTGCCACACACTTATGCTTGGTGGCCTGTAATGACACTGCAGAACGTGACTTATAGCTCATCTTGTTAATGTAATAAATGTATATGTGTATTTGTGTGTGTGTGTGTGTGTGTGTGTGTAGTGCGTGTATGCAGGTGGATGTCTGTCACTATGAGCATTTGCAGTGTGTGCCGACCCTCTCTTACACGCCTGAATATTCGCTGCCCAGCTAGTGACAGGTGAGCGTGATTGAAGTGTATTTCTGTTGGAGAAAACAACGAATGCTTGGGCATGCCATCCAATCACCCATCTCATGCATACAGAGAGGCTGGTTGATTGATGTCAAGTTAAGAAGTGCACACAGCGAAAAGCTAACCTGGCTCGTCTCCATTACCAAGGGTCACCTCACTAAAAGGTGACCTACAGTATAATGCCCTGCACTCCAAAAATTAAATAGACTTCATAATGAAAGTTTTGTCATTTTAAGCTGGTGAGAGTGCAGTGTGATATGAAGGTGTAAAAAAAGGAATCACATCCAAAATAAAAAATAAAAACCTACTAGGCTAGACTCAAACCTAAGATTTCACCTTACACCTCAGCTACTTGAGATACTAAGCTCCTGAACAGGGTATCTTTAAGATTTCAAAACCCCTGAGGGTTTCTTTGATGATCCCTTTCATCAAAAAGTTGACAAAAAGTTGATGATAGTTGATAGTTGATAGTAGAAATCCTTCATTTTAACTGGCTCAGTTGAGATCTTAGAAGAACCTACAATGAATGACTACTTTTTAGAGTGTGTGGTCCCTATGCATGTCCAACACCGGTATTTGATTGCTCCATGAACAAATGCTGGGTGAGGAGACGCTTCATAAAATGTCTCCAGTCCATTAAGTCTAAGGGAAGGACTCAAGTAATAACTGCCCACCAGAAGACAGTGAGTGACTCCCTCTTGTCACAGTGATCATGGGGTCGCACCACATCTTGATACTAAGAGCAGGACTGAGGCACACAGACACATTTGTGCTGAAGTGAGGGATAAGAATTATAATTTAAACTGAAATATTAACATCTTACAAATAGTAGCCAAAATCCCACAGGTGATATCGCGCATAAAAAGAGAGTGAATGTAAATATCACTGTGTGTGTCTGTATGTGTTAAGCTTCATACACCAACTCATGCATTACATCATTTGTTTCATCACTGTGGTTCAGCTCGACACATTTTAATGTCTTCTTTGCAGGAGGCCATACTTTCATACTGTTACTGGAAAAAAAATGTGCATGAAATATGGAAAAGGCAAAACTCAAGAAGCATATGATTGGTTGCCAGAATAAATCTTTGGTGGTGTCTGAATATAATTTAGAAAGGACAAACTATTTCCACAGAGGTTGGGTGCAAGCAAGGGGTGTGTGCTCCCCCTCATACAAATTCATTGGTGGATGTTACCTGCCTTGCTCTGATGCTCCTGGGCATTCTGCTGTGTGCCTGTGTTGAGAAGGGGAGCAGGGAGGGGGGTCACTCAAAATGTCTCATGTGATGGAGCATTACAGGGAATTGTAATACACAGCAACATCATAAATTTGATTACATTACATTGCACTGCAAGCCTGTAAGCCATTTCCAGGCACCATAAAAAAAGCTATAACTAAGTTACCACGGGTACAAAGAAAAATGAATAAAGCCATTTTCTTTTAACAACCCGGGCGCTGGCGAGATATTGTTCTCTCCTCTTGCTTTTATGAGCTTTGTAGACGCGCGATGCGCTCATTGCGATCGAAACCGGAGACGGAACAAGATGGAAAATGCACAACTTCTGGGGAAAAATAGACAAGATTGTTCTGTGGCAAACGTTTCAGCACGTAGGCTACCTCCAGAAATCATCCTCATCCTACCTATAAGAAATATCTTCGAATGCTTTAGGATAAGGAACACGAATGATGTAGAATGCACTGGTTTCATGGAAATAAAGGACACACACGGTTCTACCGCATATTTAAAAACTTTATCATATATTTTTTAGTGTGAATGAGCCGTATTATATGGCAGCAGATATGTGCGTAATTTCGAAGAACTACCATAAAGCGTGAAAACGAAAAATAAAAACAGCAAAAGCAGAGGGATTAAAAAACTATTTAAAAGTTTGAAACAAATATATTCTTGAGATGCTATATATATTTGTCAGTGGACATAAAACCACATCAAAGGTATCAAAATCCACAGAGGTCTCCATACACAGGGAATTGAATTCAAGTCGGAGTTTCCAGCATTCAACAAGGGCATCAACAGCACCTATAGAAAAAGTCAGTGTCATTGCCGTGCTCCACCTCAGTGGTGCTGTGGAAAGCACGAGTGGCGTACCTCGAAATAAGGGCAACTCCTGTCTACATGCTATTGATAATGGCGCTGCGCAAAGGCAAATTCGGTCCAGGGGTGTAGACCAACACTGCAGAACTGTTAAAAGTCCGAAATGTATACCTTAGGCTTTAACATCACATCAAACAACCGGTCCCCCCACACACGGACGGCGAGAGATGGGGGGGCAACTGCAATATCGAAAATGGCATTTCCGATTGATGCCTGCAAGAGGAACTCAGTGTCTCATGATCTACGGGCATGTTCATATCAGTTCATATTGTAATGCAAAGCATCTCGCGGTTGACTTGGCTAATGTAACAACCCCCTGTGGAGATGCACTTGTTAGATGGAGCACCCCCACCACACACACACACACACACACCTCCGCCCGAAAAAAAAGATGATTCAGAAATAGCCTATGCGTTTTGCTCCAAAACGATATCAAGGCTATACAGCATACACAAGTGTAAGAACAAATCTTGAGAATCTTCGCACTTCGCACGGTTGCAGAACCGCTTTTTTTAATTTTTCATTTGGGAGATTAAAATTGTAATGAACTCTCAGTGGGGGAAAGAAAGGAAAGCCGTGCCTCTTACGACTGTCGTTCAAAATGATGGATATCCTTTGCACTCAATCAGCAGATATGCTCTGCTCACCAGCAGCAGCTTTGCTGTGGTAGAGTCGGGTCTCCCACTAAGTCCGGGACTATCGAGCATCTCTCTTCATCGCCAAGCTCCGTGGCAGCTTGAACAAGCCTCTTTGCAGTATTCTGAAATGATGATCCTCTTTGGGCACTTGTCTGCGTTGTGCGGATGTTGGAATAACGCACGGGTCGTGCGCTCCGACACCAAATGCCCACATGCCCAATTTTGTGTAAGCGTTTAAACAACGACAAAAGCCGGCAGTCAAATTCCCAGCCCTATATAGATAAATACACCGCAGAAAAAAAGTAGCTTGACAGAGTCAGGAAAAAAGAAAGAGCGAAGTGTGCCTACCTTTTTCAGCTTCGGAGTTCCTGTTTCTTTCTTCTCAGCTTAAAACCCTCACATCTTCATGATTAAAACAAGCAATAATCCCCCGGTTCGTGTTAAATGTGTGCGTCCCTGCCGGGTTAAATAATGTTTTTAAAATCCACCCAAAGAGCGCAGGTTGCTCAGGACGCGTCTTGGTACGGCAGGAGGAGTCGCTCCCTCAGCAGCAGCCGCCGTGCGCACTTGGAGAAACCAAAGCTCTGTTCGCGCAGGGAAACTGAGGGAATGATGTCATGCGTCCGGCCCTCCCTCTCCAGCCACCCCTCAACTCACGGTCTCTCCATCTCCTCTCCCACTTCTCTCATCGTCTCCGTCTTTCTTCATGGCACGTTGTTTTAACATTTGCAATGAAAAAGGAAAATTAACATACATTTAATCTAGCACAGACTATTTAAATCTTGATTTTGGGAGATATTACTTTGAGTTAATGGAAAATAATGTTTCCAAAATTTGAATGAAACAAATGTTATCACAAAAACCTGACTTTTGTTTGTTGAGCAGTAGAAACATTTAATCCACGTGTTTAAATTAGGTTTAAAGCGAGGACACAAGGCTTTAAACCTTGGTTTGGAGGATATGTTTTTGCAGTGCTACGTGATGAAGTCATCCCGTTCCCCCACGCCTCACTGAGTGGATCGTCCAGTAGCATCGTCAGCCTGCCTTTACCCGGAGTGGGTGTGGGGAGTGTTGGGGGGAGGCAAGCAAGGTAGCATGAAACAGACCAATGCACACCGCGCACTGAGTCAGCCCCTCCCTTCCCCGCGTATCTTAAAGATAAAGCATCATATCTTCTTTTAACAACTCACTTGATTTGATTGCCAGTAATTTAACGTGGGACTAGATGGGTTTCGTCATGATGGTTTCTTATTTTCATTACTTTAAGAAAATAATGGTAGTAAAATAAATGAACATAAGTTATCACTTTGCTGTGATATTTTTTTCTTTCCATAGGAATGACTGATTCAAGACAAAAAGAAAACTCTAAATATATGTAAAATTACAGATTCATATTACTAGGTAATTTAGGAGGTTTAGTAGGAAGCAAATAACAGTGACTAACAGCCTATTTTAACTGGCATATTTAAATGCAAATGCATTTGAATTCCTCTCAGTGGTTGAGCGAGCTATAAAGTATTTTCTGAATCCTGACTGCTGCTGGCTGAAAAAAATAAAAGAAAAAGAGTGTGAGAACATTTAATCAATCAACTTCAGCTGCAGGTTTACTTAATCAAATCCTTAAAGTGGCAGGGCTGCTTTACTCTCTATGCACTGGTGCACAGATGCTCTCAAAGGGACAAATCCACTGCTGGAGCTTGGCCATTCATGTTTCCCCTTAATGGATGGACTTGTTACTTAACGAGGGCACTTACCCTTAAGTTTCAAAAATTGCCTTTTGGTGGAAAACACAGGTTCTGTGTTCAATACATCATTGTCATCTATCAGACCATCCTTCAATACACACATTCCATCCATATAATATTCCAACTTGCACTATGGGGTGCAGGGTTATGGCTTGAAAACACATGACAGACCACTAAAACCTGAACACATTTAAGATGTTATTATTAACCATACCCACAATATGATTCAATTCAATTCAATTTATTTATATAGCGCCAAATCACAACAACAGTTATCTCACAGCGCTTTTCATAAAGAGCAGGTCTAGACCATACTCTGAAGTTATTTACAGAAGCCCAACAATTCCCACCAAGAGAAAGCACTAGACGACACAGGCAAGGAAAAACTTCCTTTTAAGAGGCAGAAACCTCGAGCAGAACCATGGCTCTGGGCAATAATGGGCGGCCATTATTTAATCATACTGTGCAATTTTTTATGAATAAATACAATATACAAAAATCAAATCTGCCACAAAATTTGAATTGTGTTTTGCTTAAATGCACTTGTGTATCCATGGTCCTCATGGGTTGGTTTCTTTACGCCTTCTCCACTCTGACAAATCTAATATGTAAATGGACTGTACTTTTATTGTTACAAGTTAAGTCCATTATTACAGATCGCACTGTACACAAGCTATTTTTTTCCCTGTCATTTCTAAACATTTAAAAAAGAATGAGAAAAACATGACTGATTGCCTATGTTAAACACATATTTACATATTAAACTGACATGAGCTGAAATTTTGGTAATGATGAAAAGTCAGTCTGATTTGTAGAGAATCGGCCAAAACATGATAAAAGATGTGTATGGTCCTTCAAAGATGGCAGACCGAAATCAATTTTTGCGTCATGGGCTGGTGGAACAAAGGGATGAGAATGCATAATTAAGAACTGGAAAAGCACCCCACAAACGGTTCACAAACGGCCAACGGTTCATCATTTTGGACCCAGCAGGGATCAGACTCCTAACTGTAGATGTATTGAAGAAATTCTTTACCCACTGAACTGGCAGGACCATGTGTGACCTTTAAGCCAAACTAAAGCATTTAAGTCCCCTGGACTGATAATTTCATTGTCCTTTGCCTGCCTTTGCCTTTAATTCAGATAATTGGACATTGCTTTGATAATGTGTGCTCACATGTAGTGGCATCAGGCATCGCAAGCCAAAAGTCAGCTGGGCAAGCACTAAATTTGGGATTTTTTGTGTTGTCACAATGCATGTGTGCATGCATTTCTACGTTATTCAGTTCAATTCAATTCAGTTTTATTTATATATCACCAATTCATAGCAGAGGTTATCTCTTTGCACATTTCAAAGAGTAGATCTAGACTGTATTCTTTGTAATATTTTTTACAGAGACCAGTTATATGAGTTGTTTTTAACAAAGTGGCTTATGTACTATACATTCTCTTTTCTTCAGTCAGGAATATGTATAATGAAGTAATAAAGAAAGAAAGTTGCATATTTTGCAAAAACTTTTTCATTCACTTGTGGCATTTAAAGAAGTATACTATATTTCCATACAATCAATTTCAGTTGATTGAACAGTTTACATAATATTCTCTGGGTAAAATGTCTGTTGCAACCTTGCCATGATGTCAACGTGGATGAATGAGAGAGAACCTCAGTATTGAAAAAAGCCACTACAAGCTACTACAAAAGCATTTATAGAAGCCAGTGTGTCTCAGCTGCAGTAGCCTTTTTCAGGGTTACAGCATTAACAATGGAAAAGGCTACAGCTGAAATCCATGGTTTCAAATATAAATCAGTCAATCTCAGAATCATTTCATTTGTATTGTGCCTTGAGTCAAATACATGTCAATCTCAAAAGCACGGTAGCCTATATTACACTCCACTTGTACACCATGTTGCGAAAACCACTTTGCTGTGAATTTAATGTAACAGATCTAATGTTACTTAAGCAGCAATTTAAAAAGGCATGTTATTGTTACCTTTACCCATCTAAATTACTGTGCATGATGCCTAACAGTCGACTACAATTGAAGCTAAGTTTTGGTGTAGTGCACCTATGCTTGGAACCTATGCCACGAACAATTCCTCTGGTGTTTGCTTGAGCCTCTTTCCCTCGCAGCTGTCCTTCTGTCTACATACAGATAAGGGAAGTGGTCCAAACCTACTCACCTTGTCTTTGATTGTCTCACAGCCTCACTCTGCTCTTCCATTTTCATTTCTTTTTCCCATCGCCTACTTCCATTCTATCAATCAACCATTTTCTTCTTCTCCAACCTTGCTCTGCCGAGTTGACCTGGCTTCTTCCTTAACTCCCTAATTCCTTTTTGCTCCTTTACTATGTCCACCCATGTGTGGGAAACACCCGCCAGTCAGAGTAGCTGAATGAGAAGTTTAATTAGAGGAGAAGTAGTGAGCACCGGCAATCAAGAGCCACTGGTTTGAAGAAAAGTCAAACAAGGCCATTCATTGATTGGCAATTGTAGAAGTGTTACTTAGTCTACATGGTACACTAAAAGAGCTTTGACTTAGATTAGGGATAAAGATAATGCACTACAGTGGAATTTACTGTACCAAAGGAGCTCCAATCCAGCAATTCCAGTCCAGTTTTATATGTACTTTATCTACTTCATTAGTCATCTACTCAATGTGTTTTCCTTAATAGTGGAGCTTTTGTCTATTGTCTTTGTATGCACTGTCTGCAATAAAACACAAGTGTCACAGGTTTATATTGAAAAAACTAAAAATTGTTGTTACGGAAGCCCTGAAAGGCATGTGAGAAAAAAAATTCTGGTGATCCATTTTCTATTTCTGATCTCAAATTTCTCCAGTGTCTATGACTTTAGAACTTTTGACTTTATGACTTTTTTAGGTGAAAAAAGGTTAAAAAAGGTTAAGTTCCTTAAAAAACATTTTTCATCTGCGAAAAAGGTGGGTTTTGTTAGGTGAAAAAATGTTTCTTTGTTGTTGTAATATTAATTTTGGTGCACCACTACACCATGTTTAAACACAAGAATATTGTGTGTTATGTAACATTACCGTCATGTCTCCAATGAGCGCCAGTTCTTTGCATTGTGGCTCCGCTGCCATCAGTGTGTGAATGGGTGAATGAGAGGCAAAAATTGTACAGCACTTTGTCCGTTAAGGTAGAAAAGCGCTTCATCAACAGTCCATTTGCCATATCCAGCATGTTACTTACAATGCCAGAATTAGTGGCTCAATTCCCCACAGGTCACCACACTAAAGTGGCACTCCACTTACTGCGCAGTGCGTTGGATAAAGTGTCCCCCAAATGGCACATGCACTTTACAGCTGTCTTGATGGCTCTCACAATAACTATGGGTGGACCATTTCAGGAAAATATAAATCATCATTCATAAGTACATTAAATAAATGAATCAATCAATCAACTTTAATTTTGCACATTTTATGTAGATGAAGATGATTTTCTTACCTTTCTATACCATATGTTACTTGTGCATCTGGGATCAAAGAAATAGTGTATTTTGACATAACTTCTCTAAAAATTTAAGAGCTTTTCATACTTTGCATTAATTGCAAAAACTAATATATTAGAAACAACAACTAATAGTGCCTGTATTACACTGAAAGATACACAGGTTACAGGTACATCTCATAAAATTAGAAAATTGTGGAAAAGTTAATTTATTTCCATAATTTTATTCAAAACTTTATTTAAAACTTTTTATATATTCTAAATTAATTACATGTGTATACAATGAAATATCTTTGCTATCTTAGCTTACTACTCATGGAAATCAAAATTTCATATCTAAAAATACTAGAAAATTGGAAAAAAGAATGTATAATACAGAGATGTCGACCTGAGAAAAGCTTTTAATCTCTCCATCTGGTTCAGTACACACAACCCCAGTCATGGGGAAGACTACTGACTTGACAGTTGTCCAGAAGACACTCATTGACATCCTCCACAAGGAAGGTCATTGCTGAAAGGGTTGTCTGCTTGCACAGTACTGTATCAAAGCATATTCATGGAAAGTTGACTGGAAGGTAGGAAAAGGTGCACAAGCATCAAGGATGACCGTAGCTTTGAGAGGATTCTTAAGAAAAAAGGACTCAAGAACATGGGAGAGCTTCACAAGGAGTGGACTGAGGCTGAACTCAGTGCATCAAGAGCCACCATGTACAGATATGTCCAGGAAATGAGCTACAAGCATGGCATTCCTAGTGTCAAGCCACTCCTGAAACAGAGACAATGTCAGAAGCTTCGTACATGGGCTAATTAGAAAAAAACAGGGTCGTTGCTCAGTGGTTCAAAGTCCTTTTTTTAGATAAAAATTTCGCTTTTCATTTGGAAACCAAGGTCCCACAGTCTGGAGGACAAATGGAGAGGCACATAATTCAAGCACTTCATGCTTCCATCTGCAGGAGATGCTGATTTCCTTTTCCAGCAGGACGTGCCACCTGCCCACAGTGCCAAAATGAATTGTAACTGGTTTGCTGACCATGGTATTACTGTGCTTGATTGGCCAAGACAATCAAACAAGACAATGTAAACAAGAGTGGTTCAGAGAGAGAAGAGATTGTAGCATCCAGTGAGCTGAAATGCTGAAAATATGACTGTACTGTGCTTAAAACCAGCATTTGATTTGCAGCCTTTCATTTATATTGGGCCATAATTAAATTTCAATTCATTTTGTTTTACAATTTGTGTTTATACAACTGTAAGTAAAATAGCATGTGGACATCATGGCACCTAGAACAGAAAGAGACAGTGGGTTGAAATAGTACACCTGAGTATTCTCAGTGACATGACCAAGCACAAAATCAAAGAGAACGTGCCTATAATTAAATAGCTAAAACTTTAAACATTAAAAAAATATATATATGTCACCATCCTCAGTAGCTCCTTGCCTATTTACCCTTCACTTTGCTATACAGGCTAATTTCACAATTCAAAAGGAATAATGAAAAGGATAATGTGAATTTTACAGCATTGGGGCACAGATTGTTTGATAAGCCCAAATCTATATTCCTGTAATGTCTGTAACAATTTATATTATAAGTAGATTTGAAAGATACTGGAAAAATGAATTGACAGTGCAGCAAGTGGACAGAAAAAAATGGAACTCTATGGTTGAATCACATACAGAAAAACCTTTGGAGTGACAGTGACACATGAGTTTATGTTTTTAAAATAACACATTTTCATTTTTAGAAAAGAATAGAGAGAACACAAGTATGTATGCTTTGGGGTTGGCTATATGGGGGTGATTGCTATTGTGTTCATGTTAGCGAGATAACAGTAATGTAGCTATGGCTTTTGAGGTGCGATTCTTTGTTACCATAGCAATCAAAGTGTCAGGCCCTCTGCCCCTGCGTAGTGGGAAGCTGCGCAGCGTCTCTCTCTACCTCCTCTCTTCCCTGTGTGTGTGTGTGTGTGTGTGTGTGTGTGTGTGTGTGTGTTTAATTGCAGGAGTGTGGGAGTCAGGACACCAGCTGCCTACCATCAGCCTCACTCAAGCTCTGCTTCATATACCTGGTTCCTGCCTCAACTTATCGCCACATCGAAGACTAAGATACCCAGTTAGTGTTGTGCCACCTGTTGGGCATTCAGTTTGTATGATAACCTTGGTAATCCCTGTCTCCTGTGCTCACAGTTTCTCTGCCTAGACCTGACCCCTGCGTCTGCTTCATTCATGCTGCACCCAAATCTCTGGATCATCTGACACCTGGCTGTACTGGAAATGAAGGTTACGACATGGTAACCCTAGTTCTATAAGCACAGGCAGAGCCCTCTACTGGACTCTATGGGTACTATCTCCTCCAATCACACGCACACACTTGCCCACTGAAATTTTATCGTGCACGTAGCAGACCAACAGGACTTCGCTACCGATACGTGCGTGATGCATAAATAGCAGTGTCCCTACTGCCTCAGCAACCGACCGCCTCTTCAGCAGACGCCGTCAGAGCAGCAGGGCTCTCACACAGGCTCCGCCCTCTACTTGACTCTATGGGTACAGTGGGTAGAGCCCAATGACTGACCGCCCTAGCCGCAACAAGCCAAAGTCCACCACGCCAATCTGGTCGGCCACAGGCCAGCCAAAGCCCCGACCACCACATCACCTAGTGACAGAATGGTGGGACACCCCTGAGAAGGTCGCTGGACCGATAGGGGCTTGGCCTGACCATTAACACCTGGACTGCCCTGACTTCTCACTAAAACATCAGGCACTTGCAAGCAGGATCCCGAGAAGGAGCCCGACATATCCAAGAGATAGAAACGCACAAACTGGCACAGTAAGGGCCAAGATGTCTTTGTGCAGATCTCTTTGACACACACCCCGCTGAAAAAGGGTCATAGACATTTCCACACTTCCAAGTGGAATGTGCACGCACCGCTAAGGGTGGATCTGTTCCCAGCCGTGTACAGACTTGGGAGATTCACTCACAAAGACAGCTGGCCAGGCTCTTCTTGGACAGGGTTTTACTGAATGCAAACAGACGAACAGCTGACCAGTGCATTGAATCGGGGCTGTGTGCTCTATATAGGACATTAGCATAGAACACATGGACTCAACAGATACACTCTCACCCCCCTACACCCTAATTGGGGTAGGGGGGTAGAAAGCATCCAGATTTATTGTCCTGGACCTGAACATGCTCCTTATGTTCTTAAGAACAAAGGAGGTGTGTTATCTCTATCCAGTTGTACTGTGGACACCAAGAACCAGCATGCAGCTGGGGTGAACCGACAGGCACACAGCTCACTCACCTTTTAAGGAGAGGTGAGAGCAAGGCGCAGGGCTGTTCAAGAGATAGCATTTTCAATGAGGACTGCTCGAGGAGCTCATAAGGTGAAGATTTTATAGTCACCAATACAAGCAGCAAGTCCTATTGAAGCGCCGAGAGACACTGCAGAAAGCGTATCATAACGGGGTGGGTAAAGACTGTGCTGTCACCAAACCACCCGTGACAGGAGAGATAGCTGCAGCGCGACAGCCCCTTCTCCTTCTGACCTTGCAGGAAAGAGAAAACGGATCCACGGAACAGGTAGGCAGATCAGTCTCCCTTTCAATGCATCAACACTGAAAGCCCAACCACAGCTTTATAGCAAGAAGTGGTGGAGAATGCCCGCCGCTTGGATGGTCTGTACAACCTCAGCAGATAGACCAGCCTGGCCAGGGCTCTGTCACTGTAGGCTGTGTCTTTCTACCAGAATGACGAACAACCGTTCCCACCTCCCCAAACTGGAGGGATGAGACGGGGTGGGGGGAACACAAACAGCAGCCCTTCTGGCAAAGTGTGTATAATGTGTCCATCCCCAAGGGTGGGCTGTCCTGTGGCTGAATTGAGAACCACAGCCGGCAGTGTGTGTTGGCAAACAGATCAACCTCCGCTCTCCTTTGCCACCTGAGGTCCAGATGCAGGCTGGCAAACCAACATTGTAGCCGTCACCTGTGCGGCAAGCCCAGAGGGACCACCTGATGGACTACTGTACTCAGGCCCAACAGCAGCATCACTGACAGCGGTTTCACAGCTCCCCTACTGCAGCCTGTGGATCACCAAGCAACGCGCCTGTCTCAACAGATACGCTCTTGGAGTGTTGCAATTGAGTAAAATCCCCAGATACTCCGCTCTCTGAAGCGACTGGAGGGAGCTCTCTTCCCAATTGGTCGCAATCCCAGGCTGTTGAGGTGCAAAATCAACTGGGCTGAGTGGAGATCACTCAAGGCTTCAATCTCTCCATGACCATGAGGTCGTGAGTAGAAAAGAACCCTCATGCCCTTCTCGTGCAACGATTACAATGCGATGCATCTGCTGAGCGTGTGGGGGGCTAGCGAGTAGTTGACGGGGAGCCCAACGTATTTGTAGGCTACCCCCTGTGAGGAGAAGCCTAGAAAGTCCCTGTTACTGTGTCACTTCAACATGAAATAGGGGTCTTTCGGGTCGATGGCGGTGAACCAGTTGCCAGGCTGCACTGGTTTCTTGATCATCAGCATGTGGAAATGCCCTTTTGTCCATTATGCTGGATCAGGTGGCGGAGAAGCCTCTTGTTTTTTTGGGGACCAAAAAGTACATGGAGCAAGACCTCTGTGCATGACATGCGTAGAGATGTCCTAAGACAGCCTGCTTCAGCAAAAGTTGCTGGATCTCTGCGGCCAGAAAGTTCACTTCCTCTTGAGAGGACAGACTGGCTTACATTATGTCCAGGAAAACTAGTGGTATGCAGCAGAACTGAAGAGAGTAGCCTCGTCTCAGAATGCTGTCCACCCAGCCTGTCAGCATGCAGCGGCTGCATGAAAATGTCTACACATCTTCACTCTCCACCGTCAAACTTTCCAGTGGAAGTTTGGACGGGGGCATCATCAAACGGGCTATAGTGGCCACCACCACCACTCCAATTACAGCCCAACGTGCAACAGTGTCACAGTGAGCGCGTCATCAGTGAAGCAGTCAATATCAACACAGTTGCCGAGTGAAGCCGAGTCAGGACAGGGCAACGTCCTCTCCACTGCCGCGGGCTTGCTGCTGGGAGAATGAGCCACTGTTCACTGTGATAAAGTGCCATGGGCTGCACATTTTAAGTATCTGTAAAATAAATCTTTTCTATTTTGAATTCCTGGCTCTGTGTTCTGCACTTGGGTTCTCATTGAAGTCTAACTGTAACACAAAGTAAGCCCCATCTGCACAGTAGCAACCGTCTCAACAGTCAAAAGCACTTAGGCCTATGAAGTTCAGTGAGTATACCATGGCATAAATGCTACAGTACTGGGGTTGGGGGGTGATATGTTGTGACATTATAGCAGGAAGAGAATGGCTCTAACTCTGAATTCACAACAGAAACAACACGTCAGCAACATGTATGCACTATACAAGCAACCATTTCTTCAGATCCAAACTGACACTGACTTTTCTTTTAAAATTCAACCCAGCTCAATGCCAACCACGATTTTATAGAAGAAAGCGTCTGAATGGGTGAGTGAAGTTTGCTATAGTCAATCCCTCTTGGGAATTTTTGGTCCAACCAATTACTACAAATTCACACATTTTTCCTATTAAAAGTTTTCAAACTGAAATCCTTGCCAACTGTACCAGTTACACACATACAATAATTCAATTCATAACCCATATTGTGAACCAAAGTTATTAAAGTAAAATCTCATCTCCACAAACAATGAGGAGGCTATTAAAATTTCTACAGCTGACTATGTAGTACCACAGATTATAGGAAACACTAGGTTGACTTAGATCCACTTCAGATTTGGAAAAGTTTACATCTTGACGAGCTATCTGAACAGACTAGCTGTGACTGACCACAAATGGTCACAGCATTTTTACCCTCACAAATGTGGGAGAGGTGTACAGCTCGTTCACTTTGGTTCTTCATTTTTTTATAGACTACGCACAAAAACGAAAATTTGTGTTTGGTAGATTATTTCTACCAAATTATTTTGGTATAATTATTATAATAACTATTCCTTATTTACATACTTGCGACAAATGCCAGTTCAAGAATGGGATGCCATCCCACAGCAGTGTGCGACCAGGCTACTAGCAGCCACAGCTAACACACACGCATTTTCTTTAGGAAATGCCCATTCTAGTTGAGTTTTTAAAAATTTTACCACTAGCATCAATAACTCTTTAAATAGATGCAATTTATTATAGCAGTCATTTTTTTAACATTACTGCAATTTTCTTAAAAAAACAAATATTGTCATACAATTTTAGTGTAATATTTAAAATGAGAAAAAAGGGTGGAAAATGTATAACTTTTATTTTAGTTTTGTGTTTGCATACTATTTGTTTAGTAGCTGAATCACTTTATCTTTACATCCTTTCAGAAGCTGCTGAGTGGAGCTGAAAGGAAGAAAGGACAGCGGACAGCTAAACTGTCTTGACCAAGGTTACTTATATTAGAAATACAACCATAAGAATTGGTCTGTTCATTGCTCTTCTCCAAAGAATTGCCTTAGCAAGTTCACAGTGTATAGACAGTTTTGCATGGGAAGTGTAGTCATCCATCCCCCTTCAATAAAAAAAGATAATTTATTGTTGCAATGAAAGAACATTTGAAAATGTTAGTCCATTAAAATATAGTCTGTATCTAGACATATTATCTGGATAAGGAAAAACGCATGTTAATGCCAGGTGTAAATGCTTGCAGACCTCATTGGTATGCAACCAGATCAGCCAGACCAAATTTGGAGGTGGTTAGGCTCACATTATGATCCGAACTCAGCTAGGTGTAAATTCATTTTATATTGCATGGCCGCATTCTTAAGAAAAAGATCCACCCGCAAAGTTGAAAGGTAACTTGACTTTGCCTCTTACTGCTAACTTATGCAAGCTCAGCAAAAGCCACAAATGTTAGCAATAGCTAGCAAGTCTCCTTTGCTAAAAGCTATTCAAAAATGAAAAACATTGACAACACATTTAAATACCAGGTGTAAATGCATACCCAGTATTATTCCACATGCAAGTGACATGTTAATATCAGGTGTAATTAGGACCTAAGTGACTTAAATAACAGCCTATGTTACTTCACAAGATGAGGAAAAAAACACTTACGTCACTTAGAGATGGAGTGGTGTTTGTACAAATGTGTCTGTGAAGTGTATGTGTTCAGTGAGATGAAAGAATAACAATGCTTCAGAAATGTCTTGGAATTGTCTTTGTGGATTGGTTTAAACAAAGTTTGGATATCAGCTGCCATGAAAACTACCCATCTATATGTATACACCAAGTATATACCCTGAAGTTACAGTAAGGTGTAGTGAATAGAAACCACCTACCAAATGACATATGCTTTGGCAGAAGTAAAGATTTTGCCTTTGCCTATGGAGAAAGTCAGTGAGTTGGTAACATGACAGTATGAAGGGTGCATGTCGTGACAACAGTGAATGGAAATAGAAGCACTGCTGTACAGGGCGATAAATTGTCTATAACACAGACTTATAATGGCTGTGTGATAGTGCTGGTGTATACAGGAGCCACTGAGAGGCACTTGGCTCATTAGGTTGAGGTATTGTGGGGATGAGTGGGTGTGTGAGCGGGTGAGTATGTGACATGACAAGGCTTTGACGTGCTGACAGGTGGAGAGCTCATTCTCCTGCTCTTCCCCTGTCATCATTCCCTCTTTTCACTTCTCACACGTTCTCTCACTCTTAAAAAACCCACTTCCAGCTGGATTATTGTTCCCCTTTTCGGTGTCTTCACCTCTATGCTCTCTCTGCTTCATGACTCTTTTCTGCTGCATCTCCTCCTCATTTCTTCTTCTTCTCACTTTTTTTCAGTTGTTGCCTTCCCCCCTCGCTGTGCTCTGTGTGGATATCTATAGCCTGACAGGACAATCAGTGGGCGAAGGCGTGAACATCCCTCAGAAAAAAAACTCAACAACTAAGAGATGATATCTGCGTAAATACAGGATCCTTACGAGGTGGGCTTGTCATCATAACAGTTTTGGAGATATTTAAATTATTGCATGGTTAAAATAGTTCTGGGTGGGCTTGTTCAGATTCATAATGTACAAACAAGCGTAAAATTGTGTGAATGAGCAATCTGCGCCCACAGTGGTTCGTTGCTGTATTTGGACCTGTCTACCAGTTAGGCATGATTTTGAAAATGCTTTTATGTTTTTTTTTTATTTTCATGTTTCCAAGATTCACTTTAAAGTCATGCGTCGATATAGACAGAAAAAGATTTGTCGGTGTACAAATACAGCACTGTATATACAACCTCATTCACACCCACCCAGTTAGAGGAGTTAGAAAAGGTCTGTGAGAGCTACCTTACCAACTGCTGGCCACTACTGCCTCAAGGTTTATAAGGGTGACATGGTTCAGTTTCCCTGCCAGATGAGGCAGTAAGATCAGATGGTAAGGGTCAGACTTTTTGTGGGATTGGGCAGGATAAAAAAACAAGTCACATGTAGATCTTTACTCCATAGGAGTTAGTTGCACTTGTGTTTGTATTTACAAAAATTATGTGATGTGGCATTTTTGCTTTCATTCTGTGTTTATGTCCTCCCAAAGTATAAAAGGTATATCCCTAACCCTTAACATTAACACAACATGTCTGTATTTAGTTATTTCCTTGATAGAACAATACAGGCAAACATTGTTACATAACAGCTGCTGTGTATATATAGCATCTAGGAGAAGTTAATTAGCAGCCCCTGGTTGTGCTTGCAGCTCAACAAATAATTAAAAAATAATTAAAACAAAATTCAGGGTATTTAGACTAAAGTACACCGTCATATCCAGTTACATTTTATATTGTATTTTACATGCTCACACATAAACTGTGATATTTTAAAAGCCATTCATCAATTAACTTTTCCAATAGGCTTGTTTGAAGACTATTAAAAATGTCTTGGTGTCTCTGGTAGAAATCAATGTCACAGAGTGTGGTGATACCAGTATTTAAAGATGATGTGGGGGGGGGATATTCAGAAAATAAACAAATTACAATCATTGGCTGCTTTTATCCAAATTGTCTACAGTTCCCTGGCAGTAAACATTGGGAATGAAACCTTTAACCCTGACAGGTGTATAGCCATGGTCCACTGAACAAAAAACAGGAGACAGCCTGGAATAGCTTAACATAGTGCACAGAAGCTTTATATATTTATAAAGGACCACCAAAGAAAAAAGCTGAGAGTGAGTCAGCGAGTCGAACTGCAGCTCATCAGTACATTATCACCCAACCTTTGCCTTCCCTCTTTGCTCCGCTACAATAGCCTGTACACAGCATCCCTCTCGCACCAACGCTGTGATAAGATCTGACTTAACCTTGGTGAGGTGCATCACCTCCAACAATAACACTACCTTGTCACAACTACAGAGCATCACCTTCAGGGGATATGGGTACCATTTAGAGAGGAAATAAGCTAACAGATAGGGGCAGATTTCAGTTTTGGGCTTGCTTGTAGCATCCAGTGTTTATGTCAGCATCATTTCCTTCTCACGGGTCCTTTTTGAATGTTAAAGCAATACTCTGGTTGCTACAAGAGACTGAAAACAGTTTGTTTATAGTATTTATTATCCATGGCCTTGACATTTGTTAAAAAATATTCTTATGTGTCTTAGTTGATGTAACAGGGTAAGTTAAGATAGGTCTAGCTTAGAGCAATTAGCTGACCCCACAAGTGTTCACTGACCTTCCAGCTCTAGTTATTTCTCAAATGTGACTGTCCTTGTTAGGGAGACAACAGTTAGATTGATAAGGTAGAGATTGTAGCTCAGGCTTCAGCCTATCATATATCAGTGTTCTCTGGGAATCTTACAAGATTGAGTATTACAAGAATGTTTACAAGAACTCACTGGCTACACAGATTAGACTACAACTTACGGATAGTAACAGATTCCAAAATGATTTAGCATTGGAGTCTAAACATCAGATATATTATTTGTTCTAGGTTAAGGCCATCTAAAGTTGGCCTAATAGGGAAACCTATAGGCACTAGGGGAAAAAGAGAAACATAAAAGGGACCAAAAGATGTTATTCAGATTTGTTGTTGGTATTCGATGTGTTCACATATTGTATGCTGGCAAAACTTCTTAACAACGGAACCTGGCTCTGTTTCTTCAACATCACTCACAGATTGCCATGAACTTTTGTACCCATAACATAAGCTGCATTTGACTTAATGCAGCGCTGTGCAGCGCTACCTTAATGTGATGCATGCTGGACTTAACATAAGGCATTCTGGTTAGAAAGTGTCTGACTTTCGCCGGCGCTGCAAAACGTCACCATGTCACATGACATTAAAACCTCGCGGGAGCAAGGCAGATGCAGGCGCCAAGTCCGGCGGCCGCAGTTGCTTTTCCCCGACTGCACCAAGTTGGAACCACACTATTGCACGGTCTCTCGGCATTTGCAAAGAAAAATGCCGCGAGATCAGTCATTAATCGCAGCTCACAGTAAGCTGCTGAAGGTAGAATGTGTCCGACTTGACGGCGCCATTTTTATATATATTTACACTATCAAGTCGGCGAAAGTCAGCCGCCATCATCTCGAACGCACCTATAGATCCTGTGACTTTTTCTCTAGTGCCACCCAGAGGTTGACATTATTGTTTTTTAGTAAAATGTCCTGACAACCTTTGGATTAACATGCCATTTAGTTCAGATATCCATGGTGCCATGGGGATCTATGTTGGAGTATAAATCATAATGACTAGTGATCCCCTTACTTAATTAGTGACACCATCAGGTCGACATTTTAATATAATATTTTGGTTTATGATCCCAAAACTACAAAACAAATTACATTCCAATCAGCCTCCATTATACTTAAATGTAATGGGTGGCATTGTGCATCTTTTTATTTACATACCTTGCATGTTGACTTATGAAGTAGGATGACATGGAAACACGTAAAGTGTAAAATTACATCACATTTATTATTTACTCATATTGAACTTTAAGAGTCTTAAAAGCAACATTTCTATGTGCCACAATGGTTATTTGTAACATTTAGCAGATATAGAAACATACAAAAGGTGTTACATGCTGTAACACTCTTTATCATAAATGTGGACTATTCTTTCCTGGAAAAACTCCCAGCACTTCAATTTCCACTCAAAATTCCCAGTACATGCTTTATTCCCAGGCCTGACAAGTAATGATGAAGGGGGATGGGCTATTATTCAAGGCTTTAATAACAGATGAAATCCTGAGAAACTGAAAATTAAATGGATCCCCTTTAGCAGGTATGGTAATTAAAAGTTAATGGAAAAATTGTGAGAGTACAGATACAGCAGCAGTTGTCAGATGGAATACATTACAACACATAATACTTCACTTTGTGACGCCAGAGGTCACAGTACAGCCTTCTGGAGGTGTTCACTGTGTGAATCAGTTAAACATCTGTGATGGGAGGTGCCCACTTGATAACCCAGTGATAACTCACTACTCAACATTAAAGCTATGCAGGTGTCACATAGTCATAAATAAATGCTTAACTTGTGCCAATTTTTGTCTTTCCATGTATAATTCACAGCATACAGTAGGCTGGGAAAAATACTGTAATACATTTTGCAGCAGCTATTTGTACTCTTTTTCTCCAAACAAGCTGAGACAGGTCAGTTACCAATGTTTTGCCAGCGGCCACTTACTTTTTTGTTAGCTGAGAGGTTGTGACTGAAGTTATTGACAAAGAGATATTGTTTGTATAATTTTTAAAAGAATGGGAACTGACGCCTTAAACTGTGATGATAAAGCGGCCAGGCCAAGTTAACATCAGAGGATGGAAAATGCTTTCACAAATGCTACACAGAGCTCTGTGCATAAACAAATGAGACTGGTTGAAAATTTGCTCATTGCGTTAAAGAAATTTACACATAATAATAGAATTAAAATTGCTTGTAAAAAATAAAATTTTTGGATTTCATTTATTAATTCATTAATAGTTCAATTCACACCAGGAAAGCAGCATGTTGCCAGTTTGCTTTCTGGTAACTCATAAAAACTGCTACTTTCCACATGTGCAGCTGTCCTTCAAACTTTTTCACTTTGGCATTGTCAGTCAGAGCAAGTGTGACAACCCTATTACCATTGCAAAATAACAAAAGCATAGTGAAGACGCTGTTTCCAATCACAGTTTTACTGTTACAATACGCTGCATACAAAACGGATATTCTAATCCTGAGGGTGGGTGTACGCTAATGGTTTTGCCCAAAAGGTTCTTATCAGGAGGTAGATAGTGATATGTTAAAACAAGACCCCACAGGTCGCGACTTGGAGTCGCAACCTGTGGGGTCTTGTCATGCACACTGCTATCTGTTAACCATCTTTTCTGAGAGTGTCTTGGCCTTGTAAGATATCCTTCTACAGATAATACGTGGAGGATGCCTTGCCATTACAACTGTCATTACTCAAGCTAATACCTGAACCCAAACACATGCAACACTGGTCTCCTATATTTCCAGCATTTCATATGTTTCAAGAAAACTGAAAATATGACTAAATATTAGAAGTGGCCTTGTGAGTATTTTTTTCACAGTTTAGAGGCTTGGTCAAAAATGAAATAGAATTATAGGTGACCCAGTTCTGTGAATTCACATCTGTCAAAATATCAATCAAAAACATGTCCTGGGAAG
Organism: Lepomis macrochirus; assembly: GCA_024633595.2. NCBI lineage: Eukaryota > Metazoa > Chordata > Actinopteri > Centrarchiformes > Centrarchidae > Lepomis > Lepomis macrochirus. Next base: position 22,297,742 of record JALXJV020000010.1, read on the forward strand.
ACAAGTAGAATAAAGTGTGAAAGCTGCAGGACTGTAAAGCGGAGTGTGGAATTAACCGCATTACCTACATGTCTGCTCTTTGTCTTCACCGATGATTATCCCCTTCTTTCTCTTATACAAATTGTACACTTGTAACCCTTTAGGGAGGTGGTTGTGGCGACAAAGAAGGGCCTTAGAGGCCTATTATCCACAGTGTCTGCAATGTTGATATGGGGGTATTTAACTTGAGCTTCTCCCTCTCCCTCTATCCGTCTTCATCTGTCTCACTCTGTCTGTGTTTCCCAGTGTTTGTGTTTGTGTCAACAATCATTAATCATCTGTGGCTGCTACAACAAATTCTCTGGGACACTTTGAGTTCGGGACACTATATCGGACATACATGTCTACACACACATACATTTTTCTGAAATATACACATTTTAACACACCTTAGCTACTTACCCCATCCTACACATTAATGACTAAACACTGACTTTTCACATTGACATTTGTTAAAATTCATTACACACACACACACACACACACACACACACACAAATTTCTCACCATATAGGTATGTTCTCAACACATACTGCAGTTGCCATGTAACCATGTTTTCTCACTCCATCGCACTTTTACTCACTTCCACAAATTGCATGTGAAGTGAGACTACATAGTTCAACTCAAAGCTTTATCATCTCAGAAATGTTTCATATCTATACCGATAAGTCACCAAACAATGTTCACCAAAACAGATTATGTTTTACTTTTTATGTTACTATGTTAAAATATGACATGTCTGACATGCATACGATGAAGTTTCCTGTGCTACTATAGTGCAATACATAGGATGTATTTTCCAATAGGTTTCCATCATATATACAGAGATAGCATAAAATAATCACTAAAATCAACATAGTTTATTTTGGCTTTTCTGACAAACGTGCATTCCTTAGGATAGGGGCATTCCTATTTTAATCCGAATGAAATCAAGAAGGCAATATAAATAATGCAAATGACCTCAAGACGTCACACAACAGCATATGGTTGTCGTTGCTAGGTGACAGTGCTGGTTAGCAATAGCACACATGACGATGAAAACACACTTGTGATTTGAGAACAGCTTTATTGAGACAAACAACTTTATTGTAAGCAATGGCACATAGCCATATACACTATATACTGTAGTTGAGCAAGAAGAGCAGAACACCTCAGCACAGCAAAAAAAAAATGAAACTGTATCGTTTTGTTTGCTGAAGTTCAGATGACCGCTAACAGGGCATGGGTTCAAATTGTTCTGTACCCTCTCCTGCTTTACACAAGTCTTGTTAATTCATTATGATGAATTGGGTAAACTTGAGGGAGCAGACTAGACCAAGACTGTGAACAGTGTATCATGGTCTGTGCTGTGCGGTGTGAATATGGGAAAGAGACAAAGAACAAGAAAGGGAGAGTGTTCTGACATTATGATATTCTTTTAGAAACTGGTTCAGGCTAAAAAAGTTTGTTACATGTTGGCTAAAATGGAGACTTGGCCCAGACCTAAATGTAGTGCCTGTTGTGCAAATATTCCTGAGTAGGTAATTGTCAAATTGTGCTATATATCTAATCTGTAATTAAATTACTGCTTCATTTTGTGGCACAAGTAGGCATTTGAACCTATGCCAACACTTTCTAAATTCTGTCTTCATACATTACCTGTATGTTTATTTTTTAAATTCAATTTCAATTTTACATTTCTGTTTATAATGTCAACATCACCTTGTGGCCCCATATGTTACTCATCTTCAGCATATTTGTTGGATATCCCAAGGTCTCAAGAGATTGTAATAGTAATTCCTCTCTGAGGCAGTTTGACTAGTTCATTCTGTGTCATCAATTTATTTATTTCGGACACACACACATTCATAAAAGCCTTTTTTAAATTCCTGGCTATGTCTTTGATTACCATCCCAGTGTTTTTTTTGCACTGTTATCTTTTAATCCGCCCTTGATAATTCACTTTTGAATAGCCTTTTAGCTTTCATATCCTGTCCCTTGTCAACCTTCTTAACTTGTTTTTTATTTTAAATTGTTTTACTTCCTTACTGTTGCATTTTTATTTAAATCCCTCTTGATAAAAGCTTCATCATTTTATAGCCATGTCTTGTGTTGTGATCTTTTAATGTGTCATTCTCTTTTTATTATTTAATTGTATGCCTATAATGCATTTTATGACTTGTGTCGAGAAACATTAAACATTAAAGCTACTATACAACATCCTAAAAAATATTGGTAAAGCCATCTACAGTATATTTTGATATAATTTTCATGAATATCTACACGTAACATTTATTTATTTATTTATTTATTTATTTATTTCGTTCATGCCGTTGTACAACATTTTGTTCGGCTTTCTTTTTCCGACCAGCAATAAACACATATACATATACATACATTTTCATGAACGAAAAAAAAAAGGAACAGGAAGAAGAAAAATCTTGTATTACCTGTCACTTTTTGTGCACATCAAAAAAACAAACAAAAGAAAAACAGCTGCTTTATGAATGGATCAACCCCAATCCTCACCCCAATCACTAAACATTTTCAGTTATACCTATCTTTACACTTAATTATCATCATTTTTAAATCTGTTTTTTCTTTCTTTTTTTCTGGCTTTTTAAACTTGTTTATCATTTTTCTTGTAACAGTCCCGTATTTTTTCCTTATACAAATTCTTAAATTTGCAAACACTTTCGCAGCACTTCAGTTCATGGTCCAAGGTGTTCCACAGTTGAACTCCGTAAATAGACAAACACATCTGTTTTTGTGTAGTACGTGCGAAAGGAGTTTTAAAATAATATTGCCTTCTATGGCCATCTTCCTCTGATACGAGAGTAAATAAATTTTGTAAAACCACGGGCAAAACTCTCTGCTTTACTTTCCACATAAAAATCAAAATCTTCAAATCAACCAAATCTTTAAATTTTAAAAGTCCAGAATTTACAAATAAACTATTGGTGTGTTCTCTGTAGTCTGTCTTGTTGATGATCCTTAATGCTTTTTTCTGTAACAAAAAACAGAGGTTTTGTGTTACTATGGTATGTGTTACCCCAGACTTCTGTGCAGTATCCAAAATATGGGAGTATTAGGGAATTGTATAACATATGCAACGAAGAATAGTCTAAAACATCTTTAACGTTATACAAGACCCCAATACTTTTACAAACTTTACTCTTAATATAATTTATGTGAGCCTTCCAGTTCAATTTATCATCCAAATAACACCTAAAAATTTTGTCTCATGAACTCTTTCAATATCAGTTCCTTCAATTGCTATTCTTACATTTTCATTCTTTTTGCGATTACCAAAAATCATGTATTTTGTTTTCTCCCAATTTAAACATAATTTATTTTTTGTCAAACCATTCCTTAATTTTTACCATTTCTGAACTTATATTTTCTATAATTTCTGACAGACTATTTCCAGAGCCAAAAATATTAGTATCATCAGCAAACAACAAAAACTGTAATACTTTAGACACATCACAGATGTCATTAATAAACAAAATAAAAAGTAATGGCCCTAAAACGGACCCTTGTGGAACTCCACATATTATATCTTTTAACTCAGATTTTTGACCATTAATTTGAACAAATTGCTGTCGATTGTTGAGATAACTTTTAAGCCATTGTTGAGCTGGACCCCTAATGCCATAGTTATATGATTTTGACAATAGCAGACTGTGATTTATAGTGTCGAATGCCTTGCTTAAGTCGATGAAGACCCCCACTGTGTATTGCTTATTCTCAGTTGCAGTTGTAATTTTTTCTATGAGTTCAATTAATGCTAAAGCTGTTGATCTTTTTGCTCTAAAGCCATATTGTTTTTCAGTAATTAATTTATGTTTTTCTAAAAAAGTATTTAGTTTTTGAGCAAACCACTTTTCAAGGATTTTAGAAAACTGAGAGAGCAATGACACTGGTCTATAATTGTTGAAGTGATGTGCATCTCCACTTTTAAAAAGTGGAACGACTTTAGCGACCTTCATCTTCTCAGGAAAGACACCCGAATGTATAGACAAATTACAAATAAAAGTCAATGGTTTAATAATACAGTCAATGGTCCTTTTTACAATGGTCATGTCAAGTCCGTCACTATCAGTAGATGTTTTATTTTCACATTTGCTAACAATAGACAGAATTTCATTTTCCTGAACCTCACCCAGGAACATGGACTGCATTATTCTACTTTCCATTCTACTGGAATTTGACTTTGGTTAGATATATCAATTGATTTGGCAATATTTTCCCCAATATTAATAAAAAATGAATTAAATTCATTGGCCACATCTATGCTATTGTTCATAACAGTTTCATTGTACACAAAATATTCAGGTAACATTGTATATTGTGAATTTGGTTTTGTTATATTATTTAATATTTTCCATGTTGTTTTCATATTTCCTTTACTATCTTTCAATTGTTTATTGTAATAATCCCTTTTAGTTTCTCTTAAAATTGTTGTCAGTTTATTTTTGTATGCTTTGTATTTCGCCTCACAATTGGGTGTCCTGTTTTTTACGAAGTCTTTATACAATCTGTTTTTCTTTTTGCATGCTTTAAGTAATCCTGATGTCATGATCCATAGGTTACATAAAATCTGTTCCTTTCATATTATATATCCATTTTTTCCTCTTGTTTTGATTGACACTTTACAGTTAGGTCTTATAAGTTAGTTATACTTCTCCAAATAATGTAAAGTTATGAAAGCTAACACAAGTGACGTGATTTTTCTGTTTGGACAGCTATCTACTGTAACTTCCTCTTTCTATGCCCACAACCACCTGGGACCAACCAGATTACTTTCAATGCTTAAAGGCAGAGGTTTGGTCTGATAGTGGAGGTCTTGTTTTGATGCTCAGGGAAATATGTCATATAAGTTACTGTGTCTTGCCTTCAGCTGTGTACTATGAAAATATCAACTCACTTCTACACATACACTGCTTTCCCACATTTGTCATTCTAGTCCCCATCAAACCTTCCAATCCTGCACAGTTTGACTCTTGCTCTGGTGAGGCCCACAGAGCCCGGAGGCCAAACCTCTGACATCACATCAGATGGCTGATGTGACCCCATGTCCCACCAATGACCCGGCAGACCTGTCTTATTACACGACTGCCATGTTAGTGCCAATTGAAAGTGGCAGCAGAGCCTGTCACCGAATTTTAATCACAGTGTATAATTGGTGACTGGTTCAGTGTGTGTGTGTGTGTGTGTGTGTGTGTGTGTGTGTGTTAGTGTGTGTAATACAGAAAGTGTGTATGGTATGGTATTAACATCTAAGGGTAAAATATAGTAAATTTAATTGACTTAGTGTGCATTTGATGCTCAGAATGAAAAGTTAGCATTAGTTAGCACATATTGTACTTGATACAGAGCTTAGAGACTGGTTAATGCATTAACCATACAAAAAATATATACATAATAAAAATATTCCCACACAAGTTTCCAAGGAAAAAACTAGTGTCCAGTCAGAGCCTAAAGATGCATACGGGGGTTGCAGGTCAGGTTGACTAAATAAAATGATCTGTTTTTGTGTTTCTATCAATGTTTTTTATGTGCATTCTGTCTGCATTGGTTGATGGAAATGTAAAATTCAAAAAAACTTCACTCAATTTCGCAAAAAAGTTTTAAGCTCGCTTGAGGCGATTTGTTTGCTTGTTACCCAAATGCTGAAAGTAACATGTAAGAGTGGTTTGTATGGTTATACTCATAAAGCAGCTTAATTGGGATCTTAATCATTAGCAGTTCAATAAGTTTTAATCAACTATGTTAATACTCAAACATTAAATCAATGAATACTTCATGAATATGAATGCATTTACACATTATTATGGAGAACTTCAATTAACATGATGAGAATGATCATCATCTATGTATGTTAATTGAAGAGTGTGATATCCAGTGCACATATAGTGTATCTAATAGTATAGTAACAAGCTCTGTCGAACTGCATATTCAATATAGTTCCAAACATGTACAACTATTAGCTACACAGAACAGCCACGGTGCTGGATACTAAGCAGTTCCATTGTTGCGGGTGGGTGTTTCAGATTTGTTGCTCAGAAGGCATGTGTACACTTTTCAGTTTTAAAGCTGTCCAAGATTACATTTTCTGGTCATGGGTCCCAGTTTGGTTCATTTTGGGTACTGGGCTTGATCTCTACACTCAGATATAACAGTGCCTTTAAGGTTTTACTGGGTTGAAACCAGTGGTGTAGTCTACGTGATACGCAGGTATACGCCGTATACCCACTAGGAATAGTCAAATATTTCCGTATACCCACTTAAAATAGCTAGATGATACGTAACAACATCGTTTTGTGGCAGAACTTTCACACGTTCATTCATAAATTCCCCCTGAATTGACGTTTGCGGCTTCCGTGGCCTTTGACCGGGATCTGACGTCAGCTACCAAACAACAACACAGCTGCGTGGCGGTCACTCGGCACACGTTTGAAATTAATGTGAATCACTGAAGGAGATGTGAAATGCGACCAAACGCAAACTACACTCTTTTAGTGTTTTCGTAGGCCTGCAGAAGCTGCTGCCGCTCACCATGTGACACCATGACAGGAACGTTAAAGTTACTGAAACACAGAAAACGAGCCAGATGAGGCTGATGTTATCGTAACGTTACCTGGTGAGTGAAAATAGCTTATAGGCCTGTGTTATCATTAACGCTATCAGTAACAGAACTGTAACAGCATTATTGGTCTGTTGAATCTAGAAATAGTTAACGTTAATGGATCAGTGAATGCGGGTTATTGTGTGTGTGTGTGTGTATGTGTGTGTGTGTGTGTGTGTGTGTGTGTGTGTGTGTGTGTGTGTGTGTGTGCATTTAAGCTGATAAAGTACATAACCTACGTTTGACAATGGTTTTTGGAAGATAAGTGAGAGGATGTGGACCCCTTTTGGTGTCCTCAGTCCTAATATTCTGTGATGAATGAGTTTTGGTGATAGAACTGCACACAGGCCTGTGTTCATTGTTATTACTGCTACTGAAAAGCCTCAGCTTTCCATTATTGTTAATAACAGTTGCAACGTGCACTCTGAAATGTGCAATGAAAATTGCCAGATGATAAAACCAGATTCATATAACATCTAAGGCTAAATGTGGCTGAGTTAGATGGTGATTAACACTAAACATGAGACATTTTCACCAAAACATTGGTTCAGAAAATGTCTCCAGAATGCAGGAAATTAAATGTTTAATGCTCAAAATCTTCGGGGGGAGGACCCCCAGACCCCCCAATCATGTACTCATCAATGAATATTTTTAAAAATACTATTAAAATATTTTCTAGTCTTGATCTTGTGACCTCAATATTCTGGATTGTCCCATCTCATATGCTAAGTGTTTTGTCACAACTCTAATCTGAGCCCCCACCACGTTTGAACTGAAAGTGACGCCCTTTCCCACCTGTAACTTTCATTGGCTGTTAAAGTCTTTGCATTGTTGGTAACGCACAGCCTAAGCAGTCCTTCAGAATGCTCTCTATTACATGTACATGCATATTAGTGAAGGTAGTGGCGCTTATGGGACGTCACGCTGGGACGGCGGGAGGGGGTGGGGGGGGTCACAGTATAGTCACTAGAAAAAACTAGACTACACCACTGGTTGAAACATCACCACAATAAAGTTTCTTTCCTTCCTTCAGCTCAAGCTCAACTCATGTTAAAATGACAACAGTTTCATGTGCATAATCTATTTGGGAACTGGGTCAAGTGAAAAAAGGGTGATATTTGAACAGCCACTGGTTGACTTGTTGGTAAAATGCAGTTAGGACCATAGAAGTAAAAACTAATGGACAGTGACCAAAATTCTCACCACTAGAAAGGGCATTAACGAAGAATAAATCGATAGAAAAAGAGCAGGGAGCAGACATTTGGTCAGTGAGTTATATTAAAATTAAAGAAGGTGGGCGGCTAGGGGCACAATTTATTTAAAATTTATGAGGCAGTGTCAAACCCACACCAACGTGTCAAATCAGTGAAGAGCATAGATTTTATATCCATACTGGTTGTAGTGGTGCTACAGCTATCTTACATGGATTCAGCTCATCTACAGAGAAAAATAAAAGTAAAAGAAAAGGTAAGAGCAAGTCTTGCTCTGTTAGATATAGTGATCCAGAATGTCCATGATTATTACAAAATTAGCAATACATGTTTACTTGATTTCTGCGAGATGTTTGATAATGCATATGAATGGCCAGAAGGTCTGACATTAGTGCCTTGGATTAGTAAGTCACCAGTATTCACTGCATGTTAAAATCTGCCTCTATAAACTATTAAGTTACATCATCATTTGAGGATGATATTGATATCTCATAGCTGAGTTTAATATTAACAGGTTGCAGAGGAGTGACTCCTCCACTCTTTATCCCATGCCAATTCTCTTTAAATAAACCCTCTGAAGTGAAGAAAACATAAGATGACCCAAAAGTCAAAGATAATACCGAATCACGTGGAGCCTGTGAGCTCACATGAATATACAGGGGAACTATGCTAACTGGAGGAAAAAGGACAAGTCCACTGCTACACTGCAAAATATGATCAACACAGCATGCTTATGGGGGCGAAAATATATACAAAGATAGCAAAGGAAGTTGAAATTACCAAAATTCAATAACAAAACAAGCAAACAAAACTAGATTGAAAAAGAAGCTTCAGAGATGAAGCCTCTTTTTCTTTTACAACATTGGAGAAGGGTGCATGCGGTTGGAGCAAAGGATGAACAGAAGGGCAAAGTGGATAGATGATTCAAATATATATGTACTGTAAAGTTCTCATTCAGTGAGCATTCATAGGTTCTGGCGTATAAACACATAATAAATGACAATATAGTAAAATACAGTTGTAATAACATAATATATGTCATATGAGATGTTATAATTGTTAAGAAATACTGTAAATTAACAAACACAGACTATCTTCTATTTGCTTACAAGTACATGATAATATGTTACAAACCATTTATCTAATGTTTATATATTGCTTATGAATGCTGGGGGTAAGAGTTAAGTGTGCTCTTGTATATTTAACACTTGTAGATGTGTTAAAGATCATCTATAAACATATGAGCCTTTTTAAAAAAAGGTATATTCTGTTGTTATTGTGAAGGAGAATTGCATGTGGGTTCTAGTTTTTTTTAATGTGAATAAATTATTGAATGATTTATTCATGCAATGATTACCTTGCAAACAAGAAAGAAATTACACATTTGAAAATACCATGCAGTTTAGACAAGGAAACTCAAGGTGTTTATAAAAAAATCTCATCTCAAAATAGTATATGTGAAAATCTCATAAAGCTATGCAGATGACAGAAAGAAACTCATGCAGCTCACATCAAAATGGAAAAAATTAATAAGCATAGGAATCCAAATGACATCAAATCTGAAAATACATAATGAATAATATGTATTCAACAAACTGACACAACTATAAAATGCAGGGCCAAATGTTACACATCTACATTGTCTTTACTTAAGCTATAAAAATATTGGTAGATCAACAAGAAAGCACAGGGTGAAGAGGAAGAATGCTTTACTTTTTTTGTTTTGTGGGGAAGTTGAGGTTGAAGGGGACATCACCCGGATTGAATAAAATGACAGAGCAGTGAGAAAACGCACTGATATATACTTTGGAAGCTTGTGCAAGATTAGAAGGATGATCACAAGCAACTGATACAATTTCAGCAGCAGGCAAAAAAGAACAGTGAGGGAAAATGAGGGGTGGGAGGTCAAACAGGAAAAAGAATAAAGATGGAATACAACACTGAGTGTGAATAATCAGAGAAAAGTGAAAGAATATTGAGTAGCATGTTGCTACATTTACATTTTCCATGATGCTGTCATGCAGCGGTACTTTGTATGAAAGGTTTCAATTCCTAGATCACAAAAATAACAAAGCCACAAGAAGTAGAGCTCAAGTTGTTCCTTAACCTGAAAAATAGTGAAGTACAGAAACGTGCATGAGGTTTAACAGCAATCCAGAGACAATCTTCATAATAGCTCAATTGTAGGAATGTCCAACAAAAATGTTACTGCTCCTGTAATCACTGACTAAAAACTAGAACGCAAACGATTTATTGGTCGCGCGATTTTATTCGCCAATATTGGCCTATAGCAGATACATCAGTTTCATTTTGGTATCAGGAGACACATTACAAACACTAACAAAAAGAACCATTTGCATTTTGAAACTTAACAAACTACTCAGTTCAGCTCAAGGCAAATCATAATAGGAAATGTGGGCTGTTGCTATAGCTACAATACTCTAAGCACCATGCAGCACATGTAGCAGAATGCAGTGTGCATAACAGCTGAGCAGATGATAGTGGAGTCAAAGCAGTGTCTTCAAGTTAAGTTTCTAATTAGTTTATGATACACATTGCCGTAAAGTCAATAAACAATGAACCCTCCTTTTCAGTATAACTCTATTATAAACTGATAACTGTCACATCTCCCATAGTTATCATATCTATTTGCTGTGTTAGCAAGGTAGCTAGCCAGCTATGTTTGTCAGTAACGTCAGAAACAGAGCAGGTTGAAAGGTTAGCATCAGAGCATCATTCTGCAGCTCAGCAGATGATGGTACAGTGGTTTGAGTCTGCTGAGTATAGATTTGACTCTACATTGTTGTTATCAAGTTGGTAAAATGCAATACTGGAAAGAAAACTAATAACGTCCCTATATTTTACTCAGGAGCCACAGGAGCCTGTTTTCCCATTGGATACGTTGAACGTTTCCCCTGAATGCGCTGTTCTTCTCTTGATGCAGCATGAGTTAATGTTTGTGTCTGTTACACATTACCAGTGGAATATTGCTGGAAGATTACATTTCTTGAGAAGCAAGAAAAAAGGCATTTCTGATTGGAGTCCATTGAAATAATGGTTCGGAAGTGGAACAAAGCTGTTGCATTAATACAATAGCTAGCTTAATAGAGTAGAGGGCCATGGTGGAAAGTAGATTTACTCAAGTACTGTACTTCACTACAATTTAGAGGTACTTGTATTTACTTGATTTTCATGGCATTTTCTGCTACTTCACCAGTTGACTAATACTGAACAGTACTGATGTTAATTTGCTATTTATTATATTTTTAATAATTCTTTCTTCAGTGTTCATTTCTAGAATTGGTTGACAGCATATATGTTAAATTATTTACCATGTTAAATAATATTTAACTTAAAGGGGTATATGTTGTTTTCAGTGGCCACTAGTGGTGTGGTTTTTAGATAGTAACCAAGTGTGCTCTCATGCTTGTTGTTACTGTAGTAGTCATGAGGCTCGGCAGCCAGTATTCAGAAAATGCGACCTTCACAAAATACCTTCACAAAAATTCCAAGAAACAGAGAAAACAGGAGTGGAGTTCATTTGTATGGGAGGTTAAATTCTGTTGACAAATAGGTATTAATTAAAGAAGTGATATTGATATGTGATTTCATAGAAAACCACATATAACCCCTTTAAAGGGGTATTATGTAGTTTCCAGCGGCCAGAAACTGCTTAACATATACACATCAAATGTTTAGGATGGTAGGATGGTGGAACCAAGAGATTTCACAGAGAACACACTGGCAAGCAGAATAGCCTCAAAAGTGAACATCTCTTCTCCTTTCTTTGAAACTCTTTAATACATATATGACATGTTAGTGGATTTTCCCCAGCTCTTCCTCAGTACGGGATGCCTACAATGAATCATTTCATCCTGAACTCCAAGCTAAGCAGTGTTTTCATAGCACTGTGTTTCAGCACAGTGGATTAGATAGGAGGCTGTGGTAAACGTTACCTACCATCTAGTGAACTTGTATGGGTCTGGTTCACTGAGGGTTCACTAGAAAATCCAGTTTCAAGGATAATAATGACAAGTCACTGCATAGCAATGTATGCTCTTGTGAAGAAATAACAACTTCTCAATTGTTGCGAAGTATGTGTACTCCGCACAGAACACGCTACCTGATATATATGCTTGCATGTCTTGATTGACCATTTCAGTGCTTTTCCAGAAGACAACAGATGCTAAGACAAATGGATCAACCCTTAGTTGGGCTACTAGCTTAGGCAGGGATTCAGCTTGTTGTTGAAAGACATTTAAATATGGCAAAAGACTTTTGGTACGTCATAGCTGTTGCAGCACCTGTCAAGTTTCTAGTGTGATGCTCTCTATCTTAATTTTTAACATTAAAATATTTTCAAGTCCATGGTCAATGATTTTCACATCCATTTTGGTTCCAAGTGCAGTGGTTGACAGCTGTGGTCTTTGTGATGCAAGCAGGTGAAATCCGGGCAAAATGTTTAAAAATCTATTTCTTAGGCCTGAATCAGATTTTAGAGTTTTGTCGTGCATGGTTGTGAGAGACCAAGCTGGCAGGCATGAGTGGTCATAGGTGAATTTTCAGAAGGAGGGTTTTATTTACCCCAAAATAGAAGAAACCAATTTACAAAATATACAATACAGTTTTGGCCCATAAAAGAGGTCAGCTAAACAGAACTTATCTAAGGCTATGTCATAAACTGATGTACTAAAACATATAGTGAAAAAGTAGCAGTTGCCTGCATTCTTTACCATTATATGTAGTAAAATCATGTAGTAAATATCTAGAGAAACAGCAACGGTTTCCAGAATGTATGCACCAATAAAATGTAGTTAAAAAACAAATTAGCTCTCCTCGGGAATTAGTCAGGTAGCAAGAGTTCAAAGCAAGAGTTTATTACTCCTGTTAATAACACACACACACACACACACACACACAAATTAATGGATAAATTAAGTAAAACGGGGGTTACGTACTGTAACCCGGATTCTATGAGTATAGGCGCAGCCCTCTAAGGCTATCGCTATTGGGTATACCCTTCCAGCTGCCTGCACTGAGAATTTTAGTCACCCACCCACAGCGTGAGCCTCTCAGTCCGCACCTTGTATATATACAACGGTGAGACCTGCCTTCGGCTCCCAAATGCCTTTTCTTCAGCACTGAGAACCAAGGTCCAGTGAGGCCTTCAACTTAGAGGGCTGCGCCTATACTCATAGAATCCGGGTTACAGTACGTAACCCCGTTCTATTCGTATAGGCTTCAGCCCTCTAAGGCTATCGCTATTGGGTTAGAGGCGAAGCAGGATGAGTCAACGCCTCACTGGCCCATACTGGTACCACCAAGCACAACCCACCTGCCCAGAGCCATAATGAACCACCCAGTCACCCGCCGACAGCGGCATTGGTCTCGGCGTGCGCACGAGCACCAATGGCGCGACATGGGAGGCCGAGTGCCGACCCATGCATAGCGGAAACCGGCGGGGGACCTGCAGCTGTGCAGACGCAGGCGGGTCGCGACAGCAACCACGTCAGCTGCGCCCAAGGCGAGTCGCGTAAGCAGCAGCCGCCCTCCCACACCGTCCGGTGGGAGAGGATGCACCGCACACCTACAAGGAGAATCACTCAGCCAAAACACTCAGTACTGAGTGAGTCAGAGAGAGGCGGAGACATCCGCGCAGGTAGAAGCGGACGACAGAGCACGGGGACAACCAGGAGGCCGCCGTGCAGATGTCGATCCACTGTCATCCACCGTGCAACGCCACTGAGGAGGAAGCGCTCCTCGTGGAGTGCGCCCTGATGCTCTCCGGGGGAGACTCCCCGGCAGACATGTAAGCCTGGGAATGGCATCACACAGCCAGTGAGACAAGTGCTGCGCCGACAGGGGAAGCCCCTTGGACCGTTCCAGTGCACAAACAGCTGCTGCGAACGGTGCCAGGCGGCCATGTGCCACGTAGCAGGACAGCGCTCGCACCGGGCAGAGGAGTTGGGACGTGGCGTCCCCCGCCGACCCATGGGGGGGAGGACAAAAACTTTAGAGAGTGATGACCCGCGACCGAAAAGAGCTCATAATGCTTTTAGGCATGAGCGCCAGGTTAGAGCGCAGGGTAGTTGAGCTGCCGTGGCCCTGAATCCTGAGGAACGATGGAGCCACAGAGAGGGCAGCCAGATCGCTGACCCTCTTGGCGAGGTTAGAGCGAGGAGCAGGGCGACCTAAGCCGAAAGGAACCTCAGGTCCGCCCGTCTCCAAGGGCTCAAAGCGGGCTAGAGTTAGCGCCACGTAAAACCAGCGGCAAGTCTGTGGGGCAGCAGGCCGTGTCACAGGTCGGCGCCGCACTCCCCTAAAGAAGCGTTTCACCAGGGGTGGGGAATACAGTCCTGTCCCGAAACCCTGCGTGACAGGGCCGAAATGGCGGCAGTGTAGGTTTAACCGTACTGAGCGCCAGCCCCTGTCCATGAGCAGCTGCAGGAACGAGCGCCGCCTGCAGCGGGCAGGAGACCAGGTCCGGCCCCTGATCCAGACACCAGCGCTGGAAAAGCCGACCACTTAGAGGAATAGGAAGACTGAGTGGAGGCGAGAACCGGAGAGACCCTAAGTCCTCCAGGCGACGCCTCACAGCCAGACCCAGAGGCTGGCCAGAGAGGCTAGCTCCTGATCACAACCCCGCCTGAGAGAGGCGTCCCCTTCCAGGGAAGTTTCCACGGCTGTCCCGACAGCAGCCGCTGGAGGCAGGGAAACCAGGACGCGCTGGTGCGCTCTGGAGCAACCAGAATCACCGCCAAGCACGAAAAACTGCAGGCGGTCCAGAAGGCGTGGGATCAGCCGCACCGGTGGGAAGGCATACAGCAGCGTGGGGGGCCAAAGCAGATGAGCAAAGGCGTCCACTCCCAGAGGGGGACGTCCCGCGGGCTCAGTGAAAACCACAGGGCACACTGAGCATTCTCCCTGTTGGCGAACAGGTCCACTTCGGCCTTGCCGAACCGCAGCCAGATCTGAGACACCAGATCGGGACTGAGACGCCACTCGTCCGGGCGAGGGCCTCCCCTCGACATAATGTCCGCTCCTATGTTCAACACGCCAGGGATGTACTCCTCTCTGATCGAGAGCAGGTGAGTGCTGCGCCCACAGGAGCAGCCGCCTGGCCAAACCCAGTAGCTGCGCTGGCGCACCCGCCCTGGCGGTTTATGTAGGCCGCCCGCTGACCCTGTTGTCGGTCGCGGACCAACACATGCTGGTCCCGCAGCAGAGGAGAAAAATGACGGATCACCTTCCACACCGTGAAGCTCCAGCGCGTATACGTGGAGAAGTCTGCGGCCCTGCCACAGACCGCCCACCACCTGAGAGAGGCATGTCCGCCCCAGCCCGCCAGGGAGGCGTCTGTGAAGACCGAGATGTGGGGCGTGACCCTGCCCAGGGGACCCGACCGAGAGAGAGGGGTCCCGCCAGTAGGCCAGATCCGGGGCCAGAGCCGGGAGAGCAGCGGCGTCGTCTCTGCGTCACCGGGTCTACCGCAGGCGGATGAACCACCGCTGCAGCCTCCTCATGTGGAGAAGCCCCAGGGGACCACCACGTGAGCGCGCCGACATGAGGCCCAGGAGCCTCATGACCGACAGAGCCGCCACCGTCGCTCCAGGGACAACATGGCGGAGCAGCTCCATCAGAGCACCCACCCTCTCCTGAGAGAGCAGCTCTCTGGAGGGAGGAGTCCAGTACCACGCCAAGGTAGGTGAGTCTCTGGGAGGGAAGGTGGGCACTCTTCTCCCAGTTCACCGTGAAGCCCAGGTAAGACAAGTGCTGCGACCAGCTGGGCGTTTGCACCACTGCCTGCGTCCTGGGGCGGCGCCAGCAGCAGCAGGTCGCTTCTTTCCCAAGTAAAAGGACCCTGATGCCAGACGCGCTAGCGGCTCCAGCGGCGTCTCGACGCACTTGGAAAAAAGTGCGGGGCCAGGAGTAACCGAAGGGCAGGCGGTTGTATTAGTACTGGCGCCCTGGAATGAAAAGCGCAGAAACTTCCTGTGTCCGGGAATGGCGGGCACATGAAAGTCTGGCGTCCTTCAGGTCGATGGAGGAGAGCCAATCCCCTTGGTGCACACTCCAACACCTGCTTCACTGTTTACATCGCGAAAAGGTCTCACCATAATCGCTCTGTTGAACAGTGACAGATCCAGGATGGACCTCACACCGCCCGTCTTCTTCCTGACCAGGAAGTAGCGGAGTAAAACCCTGATCCTCCTGCCGGGAGGAACCCTGGAAATGGCCTGTTTTCCAGGAGCTCCTGAAGCTCCGCTTGGAGAGCGGTGTACTGAGCCGGGAATGAGAGCATCGTCTCTACAATCCGGTGAAAGGGGGGGCGAACTGCAGCCTGTGACCCGGCGGATCAGGCTGTCCGTCCATTTGTCCATCAGGCAGGAAGCAAGCCACTCTGAGTAGGCTCTGTGAGTGGTTGGACCTGCTGATGAGAGCCCTGGTGGCCCTGAAGGGAAGCCACTCTGCTGCCCTTGCCGCCCGTCACAATTCGTGGGGGG
Source organism: Lepomis macrochirus (assembly GCA_024633595.2). Lineage (NCBI taxonomy): Eukaryota > Metazoa > Chordata > Actinopteri > Centrarchiformes > Centrarchidae > Lepomis > Lepomis macrochirus. The sequence continues at coordinate 22,314,106 of JALXJV020000010.1, forward strand.
GGGGGCAGCAACCTCCTTGTTCCACTGAACAGGAGAGTTAGCACCAGGCAGGGGAAAGGGGAGGCTGCGTGAAGCCAACACATGCCAGCCAGTCAGGGGAGTGCCTCCCTGCGTTGCTTGCATGTGCGGAGTCAATGTGACGGCAAGGCACAGCCACTGGGGGAGGCGAGCCAGTACTGCGCTCCACCAGGGCCCTCCAGCTCCGCTGCCTGGGGGGCAGGGGCACGGGCCACATCGTGAGAGACCTTCACACACAGTCAGAGGGTCTGTTGGGTGTCCTCCCGTGTGTGGCGGGGAGGGACCACCGCGAGGCAGCGTAGTTGCCTTCGTGGGTCCCTTGCCGTACCGCATCCCGGTGGGGGAGGGAGGCAGAGAGCAGACACAGTCGCAGGGGAGCGCGAGGTGGGGCAGCCACAACCGTAAGCCTGTAACCATGGCGCTCCCGATTGGGGGGGGGGTGGAGTGCAGGGATAGAGCAACAGAGGAGTAGTCTGCCTGCGACATCCGAGCCAAGCTGCATGAAGGCCACCACGGCCAGCTGCAGCCGGTCCACCTAGTGTGGCGGCAGCCGCTGACCAGTAAAGACAGTGGCGGGCGAGGAGGAAATATCTGCTTGTGGCATTGGAGCCAGACTGCATGAAAGCCACCTGGCCATCTGCAGCCTGTCTGTGTTATGCCACTATCCCGTGGGGTGGGGTGGGGTGGGGCTCATCGCCATGCAGCTCGACCGGCAAGGGAAGAGGGCAGGGGGGCCTACGTGTGGGCTCAGGCCAGCCACCTGACCATGTCAGGGAGGGGGCAAGAGGAGGGAGGATGTGCAGCGTTGCAGCAAGCCCAGGCTGCTTGTTAGCCGTTTGGCTAACACACAGCTGGCTCACACAATGTGTGGAAGTGAGAGACAGCAGCTTCTTCATAATGTCCAGAGCAGCTGTCTGTAATGTGCAACACTAGGTCATGCAATTGACAAAAACACAATTCTCCCCAGCGTTACTATCGCCTGCCGTGGGTAACGTGGTTTGCACACACTTGATGGCGTACAGCGCGCATGTACAGTGCCCAACACAGCCTGTCACACACCTCTGGATGCAGGAAGAGGGACTGCGGCGGTGATGCCGTGGTCACGCACAAGCCCGCAGCCGTGCTCTGCCGGGGAGGGGGACGTGCGTAATGTGTGGAGCAGCTATAGGATAACACTGCACGCAGGGGGGGGGTGTAGTGCTATCCTGCCTGCATGAAGCGTATGACTGCTTTGAGGGCTCATTTGACACAGTCTGGCTTCTGTGAACCAAGGGGGGACCCCTGGAAGCACAGAAGGACCGTGCCATTGATGCCGTGAATATGCACTTGCTGCGCCGTCGGGCACTGCCGGAGAGCGTGCATAATGTCAACAGCATCACACACTGCACAGCAGATTTCTTCGTGAGAAAATATCTGTACAGAGTGTGTATATGTTCTGTCCACACGGCGAATGTCGCTGTCGGTGGGCTAATACCGTTCTGTGGGGAGGGTGTGTGAAGGGACCTCTGATTGTAAACAGAGTGTGCTGCTTGTTGCTTGAGCTTCAAGCTACACATTAGCCACGTGGCTAGCGGCAGCTGGCTCACACAGTGTCGCGAAATGAGTGCTTGGTGTGGCTGGTTCGACTGAGACCGGCACAACAGCATTTGTTCAACAACTTCCACAAAGGGGCAACAAGATTCCACACAGCTTTTCTCGACCCATACCTTACCAGTGATTCGCTCTGGCCGACGAGGGTCGGCCAGCAGCAATGAAACCGGTTGCTAGATGTCATTAGCCGCAGCTAATGTGGAGCAACGTGGGCACACGGGATCGTTCTGGTCGGCTGATCCAGGCAGACCGCATGTGAGCGTCACGTTAGCCGTTCGTTAGCATAACGTTCGTTAGCATAACATGCCTCGCCGCGGCAAGCTAGTAGCGTCGAGGCCGGCGTCATCGGAGGTCTGAACGGGAAGCGAGGAGCCGCTCGGAGACCCGTGATTGGCAAGAGCGGAGCAATCCACCTCCCGCTCTTCCGCCAACAGCAGATCAAGGGCTTCGTCCAGAGAGCGGGTGGACCGCCACACCTCCTCGTATTGAACGGCAAGCTATTCGCCCGGCGCCGCCACTCTTCGGGGAAAAAGGCGAAGAACGGGCAGTCGCGACACGAAGTGGCCGTCGGCGGCGTGCTCCAGTCGGGGCACGCCACGCAGCGGGACCGATGTAGCCCGTGCTCTCGCCCGTTCTGACCGGCTTGCTGGAAGACATCGTTCTAGTTTTCCGGCTGGAAAATCTTGCTCTTTAGACAAATCTTCTGCTCTTTAGACAGCTCAGTGCTGAAGAAAAATGGGAGCCGAAGGCAAGGTCTCACCGTTGTATATATACAAGGTGCGGACGTAGGAGAGGCCCACGCTGTGGGTGGGCGTAGACTAAAATTCTCAGTGCCGCGCAGGCGCGCTGAAGGGGTATACCCAATAGCGATAGCCTTAGAGGGCGAAGCCTATACGAAATAGAACCAAAAAGGAAAAAGTGAACTTTCTGGTATTTCAGATGGCCAGGGAACAAGTTGAGCTAGAAATGAGGGGGGAAGGGAGGCACACAGTCGATTATCCTGTGTGGGACCCTTGGCTTCGGACATTCCCTCTGACCCATGTTGCAGCTTGTCAACAGATGTTTCTCTCTCTAGTGTGGAGTATGCCCAAAAATATTCAGACTTATAAAACTGTGCGTACGCACACTTGTAAGCAAGTTCCCTTAATAAATCACAATCAACTTGATATGTAGCGCATGTGAAGGAGCTCAATGGCCGACTCTTCAAAGTTAGTTGAAGAGTTGCCTATAAATGGTCAGCTGAAATGCCCCTCGTTAGTATTAATACATGTACTGACTGCATGAAGAAAAGGAGTCAAAATCTGACAGAAAAGCTACAAACTACAAAATTTAACTATGTGACACTGGCGTTCCTTTTGGGGAAGCTGAAGCATGTTGTTTGGTGGGTAAAGAATGCACTTTCAAGCAATGCTTGTGCACCAGGGGAAAGTGGGCAGCGGAGCTCCACCCCTGTATAACCGATCTGGAGGAACGGACATCCCTCCTCAGTAGTGATATCACTGGCTGGAGTGGACTCAAACACAGGTACTAATTTGGATTCCCCTGTTTGAAAAGACATTAAACCAAATGCATTTCTACTTGTGTTTGAACATTTATTTAGGCTACACAAACAGTCCACTCACTTAATGAGGCTGCTGATGAGTTAAAAGAAATATGACTTGTTGTAAATGACATAAAATAGTTTTATATTTCCATAATGTGTTTTTACAAGCAGCACATCACATCCACATGCTGGCGCGCAGTATGTGGCTCGATAAGGCAACGAACAAGTGATAACAAAAGCTATATGAAACTATGCACTCCTATTTGCTCGACTGACACACTGAAAACGGTCCTCCTGTTCACCTTATGTGTGAGAATAAATTGCACTGCATGCAAGTATTATTAATATGATTTCCAATTAAACTGTACAGCATATTTGAGGAGTTCTTTTGCAGAAACAGACATCTCCGTTTGTGTTAATTATCCTAAATCTGGATCTTTTTGTGTGCTGCAAATGATCTTAAATTGCGTTTTTTTGAGCACTTCAGGGAAAGTCAATCAAACGGGTGTTTTTATTCAGAAAGACTTTGAACCTATTACTCTATAATAGACTATAAGAGGTAATATTTCAATATATTTTACAAAATAGTAGGCCTATTCATTTCAAACACTTTCATCCTTCTGCCATGTGAGTCACCGTTTCTCATTTCTCCCCTTTATGTGTGTATGCATGGTTCAGAGTTTTCCGATCAAGTTGTTTTTTATAGATCACAACCTTTGCTTGGGAAGTGAGTCACTGAGCTGGGGTGCGTTTCCAGTACAACCACGGAAGGTAGCATTGAACTATCTTGGTACAATGCATCGTTAAACTAACCAACATCTGAAGTTGGTACCACCGTGGTGGTTAGTTTGAACGAACATAGTTCAAACTAACATGTTAACATGTTTCCAGGTGTGTTCGTTCGAGTTTCACAGCATGAAACTCACAAAATGTTGTCATATTCTGCCTAAATATGTTAGTTGTGACCGATATTAAGTGACATTATTATGCTAACTTTTTATTTAGGCTTTTCTTATTATAGTCATACGGACAATAACAAGAATATCCAAAATATAAATAATATATAAAATTCTAATCATTCTAATCATTATTTAGCCTAAATATAGGTTATATATTTTGTTATAGCAATAGCAACATTTTAGAAGAAAAAATTAAGAACTATGAGCGATTACATTACATTAGTAAAATATGTTTACTCTGCAAGTAGCTTCATTTCAGCACTAACACTATTATGAATCCCTTGGCCACAAAAGATGTCAAGATATTGAGAATAGCTCAGTGTGGTAAGTGGCTGAGCTTGTGAATATTCTCTATTGAGAAAGATAATATTTTTAATAATATTGCTCAGAGGCCTAGAAATGTTTACACAAAGGTATTATGAAAAGTCTTGTCTTTACATTCTCCATTTTGTCCTTCACCTGAAATATGTTTGTAAAGCAAGATTATCTAACATTCCTTGCTTACACACGACATCTACCTCCTAAGACCGCATTTTCTGCTATCTGTGACGTAGTCACCATGAAGTAAGCTTCTAACCACAGGTCAAGAGCTGAAGTTTGAACTATGCAACTTAATAGCAGTTGGTGCAAACATTCGTCAGAACTATGGTTTCAGGGAACACCTGCATCACATTGGTTTGTACCAGGTAAGTTATCAACTTAGTTACCTTCATAGTTCGAACTAGGGTTTTGGGAAACAAGGAAGATGCTAGCAAGTAGCTAGCAATGATGCTTTTGGGAAACGCTACCCTGGGCTGGGGAAGTGAGATGTGCAAGTCCAAACAAGCACAAAAAACAAGAAAACAAGAGATGGAGTGTTTGTCCTTCTGTCAGATTTTAACACTTTACACTATCAAAGAGGAGGAATGACAGGCAGACAAATGCACCTTGTGTGTGCTCTTCAAGCAGAGTTGGCATTTCAACTTACATTTCCTCTTCTTGCAAGCGAAAATAGGTTTTCTGGTTAGACATGTACACCTTTACCTGTTTTAACTGATTATATACTCAAAGAGTCTAAACACATTTCCAGATTAACTGCATAAGCATACACACTTCCTGTTCTGTTGGTCCTTCATCAGCATGGCAACAGAAAACTTCAAAAATAGAAAATGTCAGTTCTCATCAGTAAAAGATGCAAAATGTTCATCAGAATCTTAGCTGATCCTCTGTGCTGAAAAGAATAAACAGACCTACATGTAACAAAGACAAAATTGACCTAACAACTGAAGACATAGGAGAAGATATATATTGTGATACATAGATCAGACCATTTTCTCAATGAGGGTAACACAAAGACAAAAACTACCAACTAAACTACAACCAAAAGAAAGTAGGAATAAATAAAATTCCCAATTATCCCATAATCCCCACACAATGTGTCAGTCACTTGGTTTTGTTGAACACCCTGTTGTGTGACACAAATGTTGCAACTACGGCAGCTGGAAAAGGCCATTCTTTGCATACTGCTCTAAGAATTTTTGGGGCCTGATTTAAGACTACAAAATACACTTTATGTTACGGTCACTGCCCTTGCTGTCCGGAATAATAGAGAACAACCAAACTATGTGAGGAGGTGTGGAAACTGTGGGTCGTCGTTTATATGCCTATATCATTGCTGATTGGGTGGCGACATGGTTTCGGTGAAACATCGTCGTTTAACACGGAAAGCATGGAAAAAGCATGTTGCATACCTTTTTCAGATTAAATGTGCCCCTGCTGTATTTCCAGAATCGCATGTTTTGCTGCAGCCAGACAAGATATTCCTCCAGGAGCACCACCCTCAGCAATGGTAACTTAAGAAATATCAATATCAGATATTATAAATAAAATGTAAAGGTTCAGTGTGTAATATTTATGAGGCTCTATCAACGGAAATGCAATATAATATCCATAACTATGTTTTCAGTGACGTAAAAAGACCTTACATAATGAACCGTTCAATCTCACACAGACTCTGCCCTCTACTGGGCTCTATGGGTACTACCTTCTCCAATCATACACTTGCCCACTGAAATTTTTCATATGCATGTAGCCGACCAATAGGCCGTTGCTACTGATATGTGCGTGACGTATAAATAGCAGAGATATTTGGAGAAATGGAGGCCCACACGTGGTATTTAGATCTTTATTGCAAAAAGAGAAATAACGTTTGCATGGGACATAAAGAAGTATGCAGAAATCTGATTTGTGCAAAATCACATATTGCATATATATATTTTGCAAACATGTAATTTGTATTATGGTTAAAACGGTTAGTTTGCTGTCCATGTAGAGTGAACTAGATATCTGCATGTTGTTTATATACTCTATATACTAATAATGCTAATCCAAAAAAACTTTTGTAGTAGAGTCCATGTTGTTTCCATATTCCAACTTAAGAGCACATCAAACACACTGGAGTTGGAAGAATTCAGGAAATGGGGCCTTCCAAGGACCACATGAATCCATTGTGAACCACTGGCAGACCTTTATGAAACAGCACCCTGTTTGAAACTGTTTCTTTCCATAAATGGAATTATGTTTAGAAAAATTGAAAGGAATTTTCAATTTTTAAAAAAATCTTCTTTTAATGTATACTTGTTACATTCTCATACATTGTACCCATATGTTATGACTGAAGTGGTGGACTTTCATTCCTTTGAAATTGTCCTCCTCCAAATTGTTATGCAGAGCAAACCATTTTCGACACACCTTGTGTTTCTGGTTGCTTTGACTTTCTGTGGAGCTTCACAACTCATTGTTATCCCTGAATATGATTTAAGAGCATTGTGGAGACATGAGGGCTGCTATTGAGTGTGTTAGGGCTATCACCACAGTCTATTTTACACCTCACTAACTTTGGATGAACTCATAAAATTACTGTGTCTGGCCTCAGCCTGGTAAACCTGGCACCAGCAATGCTCTCTGGTGCTTCATTGCTGTTGAATCTCATATAAATTCATGGCTTCTTTCTTCTGTCTCTGTCATGACAAAACAGGAACCTCTCTGTTGCCTTATCAACAAGATACCCTGAATATCTTAGTTTACTTAACTAAAGCAAAACCTTGGCAGTTCAGAGTAAATATAAATTGTGTTTGGACCATTATCCATAAAGCAAGCACAAGAATGGACAGCAGGAAGGAGGAAAATATGTCGAGAAGTGGCTTTGTTAATGATATTGCTAATTTGATGGACATGCAGAAAGAGGGTGGAGGAGGTGAGATGGAGGCTTAGTTAGGAACATTACAAACAGTTGATTTATGCATGCTATGCTAATTAGCTGTTCTATTTTTTCTCATTTACTTGCCACCAGAGATGTCCTTGGGCAAGGAAAATAAACACACATACACATTTCCTCTACACTTCCAACTGGAGTTTGCGATTTGCGGTTTCATGTTGTTTGACCCATGCTACCTTGGCCCTGACATTGCAGACTATGGTGACACAGTGGAATTTTATAGGGCATTTCCACTGCAGGAACATTCCCAGAGGACCAATACCTAGGCTACTTTCTTTGTTCCGTTCCTTTCACATACGTCTATTTCAGCCCTCACACACACACACACACACACACACACACACACATATACATACATATATTTTTTTTTCTCCTTTCACATACAGTGGTGCCACTGGTAATTGGAGCACTGGGGGATGTGACCCCCAAACTAGGAGAGGCTACAGCAGATTCCAGGTAAGCTAAGATACTGCGCAGAACCCTCAAACTCCCAGGCCTCTGGTAAAGGACTCGAGCTTGAGGATGACACATACCATTCATATATATATTTCAGTTAGAGATTGGTCGCACCTGCACTGAAGATATAAAGGTCAGACCCATGCATAGTGAGTTGTTCTTCGTTGCTTGATGCTTGATGAACTGCATTGCATTTGTAATAAACTGAGGCTTCTGACTACAATTGTCTCTGACTACTTGATAAAGAAAAGTGTATCTAACAATTTTCTCTCCCACAGGCATACATTCTCCTTTTGCATATATTTTATATTTTGCATATAAGATAAGTGTGTATGCACAAAAAGAAAAGAATGCAAGCATGTGTGAAGAATAATATAAAGGAAAAAGAATGAGAATAGTGGAAAGCAAGGCCCGACTCAAGCTTCACAATCACACAAATGTGTTCCCTTCCTTTCCACAATTCTCTTTCCCACTTCACTCTGTCTCACACATGCATGTATTCTTCTCTTACATGCATATTATACATAATATTAATTGTATGAAATTGCATGTACATGAGAGCCAAATGTTTGAGTGTGTACATTATATATCAATACATATCAATATGAGAATGAAAATATGTTGGTGTAAGAATGAAAATAAATTAATTTAATTGTTATATATCTGTATGTGAAAGGAGAATGTATGTATGCGTGAAGGTCAGCATTAGTGGTGGGCATAGATTAATTTCTTTAAGTCTAGATTAATCTAGATTAATCTTGAAATTAATCTAGATTAATCTAGATTAAAATGGCTCATTTGAATTCTGCTGAAGGCATTTAAAATATGTGTGTGAACGGGTTTCAAGCCAGGTTTCAAGCCAGAAAAAATTGATTTGAAGTATATATTTTATGAACGTTTAGTCTTTAATATTTTAATACACTTAGTAGGCTAGAAGGACCATTCCTTGACATTCAGTACATACATGAGGCGATAAAGCTGTTTGATCAATGAGCACAGCAAAATGTCTGAGAAGGACCTAAAGAGGTGGATGCATAATTCGGCAGATCAGATTTTGTAGGCTCCCTGCCGAGTTTTGCATCCACCTCTTTTCTCAGCATAGATGACCGTTAGCACCCGCGAGGTGCATGCAATTCTCGGCAGGCAGGCAGAATTTGGCACAACACCGGCGGCTTCAGAAATGTTCGTACACAAAGTGCTGTCCAACAGCTGTCTGTGGACGTGTTGCTACAGTTAGTGTGAGTAAATACCGCACAATGCGTTTCTTAATCAACCGGCGTATCAATAACTAACCTGGCTAGTTGTAAACAAACAGCTGGCTGAGCGAGGTTGTAACTGGAACGCCGTCAACTCGGGTGTGACGTCATTCCCAACTCCGACCTCCGAGGTAAATGGAACGCAGCAACAGCTGCATCCATGTTAGCACGTCATGTTTGATGTGGTAATTTCACAGTAGGCACACACACAGGTTCGAAGACTCGTTCTTGCCCCCTACAGTGCAATTCGGTATACATCTGCGCTAAAATATCAAGGTGAAAGTCATCATAGCTTGCGTAGTATAGAGACCCAGCTCCCAACCCAAGTTTGAGAATAGATTGACGGCGATATTTGTATTGTCGCCCGATAAGAGTCTCACGTTAACGCAGCACGTTAACGCCGATAACGGCCCACCACTAGTCAGCATATATGTATGTGAAAAGAAAATGTGTGTATGTGAGAATGAAAATATATGTATGTGGGAGGAGAATGTATATGAGAGGACCTGAAGGAATTATAGCTTGTACGGCCCCTCATAGCTGACCATCACTGGTTGAACACAAACTGCTTCAACGTTTGTGAAACTTCATTCACAAAACAAGAAAATATTGAGTGACTGTAGTATACATATTTGGAAGAGGGGTGGATTTGTTGTAACGTTCATTAAAAACATGTTATGAGCTTTATTGCACACACATACACAATACTCATCCACAAACCAGGTATCCTGAATGCTACTGCTATGCTAGCCTGTTAGTCGGATATTAGTGACGTTAGTCAGCCAGTTATGTTAGTTAGTTAGTTAGGTTGTAAACCTGCAATGAAAACACAAACACCAGACTTAACTAATAAAATTGCCCAATCATGTGATATTAAATCTTGATCTGAATTACTAGCAATGCTAGTTTACAGTCACTCACCGGCAAGGCGCACCAGTCTTGAACATCAACTAAATGAAAATGAAACTTAAAGGCGAAACGCCTGCGCACTGTAGCTAATTAGGCATACACAGAAAAGATAGTCTGGAGACCAGGAATAATAAACAAACCTTTAACCTAGTAAGAATATAACATGTCCCTTCATTTGGAATAAGTTGGTAGATGGTTGGTAGTACACTCTCATCTTCTTGAATACACCAGGACATAATTTAACATCCATCACTTGTGATATATATGTAAATCACTAGGTATACCTGCTGGAAAGCTCTACAGTGGAGATGAGAGGACACGACGAGTGACGGAAAGAAATGGAAAAAAAAACTTTAATTGCTAATAGTTTTTTTGTGGTTACATCGGAAAGCAGAAAATATTTACCACCATAACTCAATGCACAAACACCATTTAGTTCTTACTTTATTTACTGAGTTAAGTTCCCATTGTTCTATAGTTCTTGGAGCTGTTTGAAAAAGGGCCAATAGTGAATAAATCCTAGAGGACACTGTTGGCCAGTTCGCAAGTGTGATCTATATCATACAGGCTGTCCTGTGTTTCCCTGCAGTGATGACTTTTAAAAGGTTTCACCTGAAAATGAATGTAATCTTCTTACAGGCAGCAAAAGCTTTGCTATGAATGTCAACACGACGTGCCGATGAAATCTTACTTTATATGTTTTATTATGGCTCTGGGGGAATTCATGGTCCAAAGATTAAAAGGAAAATCTTTCCCCAAAATCTCCATCCAAGGGGGGCAAACATCTTTACCTCGAAATCAGCAGGTATTTTTAAGCTCCTCTGTCATGAAGCTGTCAAAAAGACTCATGCTGAAGATACACACCTGTCGACTGTTTGCGCCCTCAGCCGATAACTCGTCTGCTGTTCTGGTGCACCTACTCTCAAATGTTTAATTAAGGTTGACTCAAATATCAAAGTGAGGAGCATTACAAATTATTTTTTCAAGATGTTTCCAATGAGATATCTCAGTCTGACAAAGAACAGCATATAATGCACTAGAGAGAAAAAGACTAGCTGGTGGGGGAAAGAATTACACTATAATGTGCATGGTGGCAGTTAATAATCTTTCTTGATAAATTACCTGAGTCAAAACAGCCTAACAGGGAAATAAAAATGTGTAAATGGAGACGGGGAGAAACAGACATTTGGAGAGTTTATTGTTTCATTAACTAGTCCTGATCGGGTTTATGTACAAGACAAACAACCAAAGTCAGAATTTAGTCAATACTAATATAAATCACTATGCATCCCACACGTTATGCTACCTATCTACCTATCAATTAACCTACACAATCATTACTTTGACGGGGGGAATTTCAATGCTTTGGAAATGTAGACATACTTCCATTATGCCATTATTGTGTTTATGACCTCCAATTCATTGGTTCATAAACATTATGCATTATGGTGACCATCAATCTTCTTGGCCTTTTGACCCCCTTCTCTAAAACATGAATGGTGACCACAAGCCACTGTTAGATTCATACACCATTTCTCACATCTTTGCTCAAAATGAATTAACTTTGTTTTGGTTAGAAGAGAGAATAAAAGGACACGACAGAAAGACGGTCAACAGACCACACAGCCACCCTTTTGCATTTCTCTCAAGTGAGCACGTGAGTGAGGGATGGAGCATTGTCTTGAAGGGAATGGCTTGTAATTACAGCACCCTCACTTCTTGGCAGCGGTCCTCTGACAGCCTTCTAATGGATTCTGCACCGGCGCTCTGGCAAACACCTGTCGGCCCCCGGATAGAGAGAGCGTGGCCTGCCTCGTCCTTTTATATTCCACTCATTATTTCATTACTCATGCTGTGCTTACATTCTGTCTCGCCTCAGGCACCCCCAAAGCACCCCACTACCACCACCCACACAAACACATATCCCTGTGTCTTTTGTGTACAAAACAATGATGACATGAAAAATGAATGAAGGGGCAGTCACTAAACCTGAGACGGTAACCTGTTTGGTTTGGTTAAAACAAACCTTGGTGTGTTTGCCTGGTTAGTAAGATTTGTTTGGGCTGATGTGAAAGCTGTCAGTCAAACTCTGGTTCCTACCTTTGGGTCACCACACACACATTAAAATTCCTTTCAATTAAACATGTGAATACAGTAGAGTTAAATGCAACATAACTTTACTGATAATTCAGCACAGTGTACATTTGAATCCGATCTGGTCCCTGGGTGCAACTGATCAGACTCTGTTGTACATTCATTTTGTGGGCCTTATTGCAAGGTCCACCTATTCTAATCTCATCCTGTTGTCTTTGACAACAATATTTACATATCTTGCTCATTTGACCAACCTTGGTTCCATTTGAAAATAATGGTATATTTTCCCTTGCAGCCCACCCTACTTAAACAAAATCAAACTGTGGCCTGATAGGAGAAGAGAAAGATGCCAAGATGCCAGCTGCAGCCGTCTTCTCCACTCAAATAGCAAACCTTCTGTAGCAGCCAATCATCTGCCACCAGCTAGAACCACAGCCACCAATCCCCTGCCGAGCAGAGACATAAGCCACCAATCATAATGACGTTTTGGCCCAGACATAAGAAACAGGACAGGAAACAGAACAGGGAGCAAACACTGAACATCTTTCAAACTTTACAAATTACGACCACATTCAGAACACCCCAATTCTCAAGAATCAAAGATTCCCCTACAATGTTTAATTCAAGTGAAGTTTAAGAACATCTGGGCAGTGCATCAGCAATAACATTATCAGTGCCTTTTTTGTGACAAATCTTCAGGTTAAAATCCTGCAGAAGAAGAGACCAGCGCATAAGCCGTTGGTTGTACGCATCTGGGCAAGAAACACTAACGAATTATGGTCGGTGAATATCTGCTCAGGCTGTAGAGTCAATATAAACCTCAAAGTAGTGTAAGGCAAGCAACAGGGCAAGAGCTCCTTCTTTGATGGTAATATATTTAACTAGTGCTTGTTACACTTTTTAGAAAAATAGCAAATGAAATCATGTATGCCCTTTTCATCTTCCTGCAGGAGGACAGCTCCTGCACCACACACACTAGCCTCAACTTTGGGCTTAAACGGCTGTGTGAAATTGGGCGCAGCGAGGACAGGTGCACAGCACAACAAAGTCTTAGCTGATTCAAAAGCAGCTTGATAAGCAGGTGACCACACAAAACTTTTGAGAGGTGACCACACAAAGCTTTTGACTAACTAGTCCAGATGAAACAAATTTTTTTTTAAAAATCCCTAAGCATTTATTGATTGCTTTTAGGATGTGGAGATGATTTCAACAAGTATACCAAAAACGATTATAAAATCCATTACCTATCCTATATATAATGACAAGATACAACTGACCATCCTCCCTTACTTTGGGTATTTGAAAAATACAGACATAACTGCTTAACAGAATTGACACATGAATCTTTAAGTCAAGGCTAACTTTAGAATCTGTTGGTGGTCTGAGTTCATATATCACTTACATGTCTTGATAATATTCCTGCAGATAGGTGCAGATTTCTTTTTGTGATATTGTTGCACAGACTGATTTGTGATTTAAATGTTTATTTTGAATTTATGCATCTAGTGACATGATCCTAGCCAACTGATTTACAACTCTGTGTATGTTAAATTATTTCAAGCCTCCCTCAAGGGGAAACTTCCACTGTAACCACATCAAAGTTACAGTGACCACCAAGTTGGTAGAATTAAGAGACAGAAACAAATAAACCAATTCAGGCCGTGTCAATGTAAAAGATAGAACGTGATCAATGATTTCTTCTTTCATTCCTCCTGCCACACCTAGATTATGTCCTAGACGCACACAAACACACCAAATGGGTATACCTAGTGAATCTTTTTCTAGCAATGGGAATCTATGCACTGTAGAAGACTGTATCATTCTTGGTGTGGTTTCTAGCTTTAAAAGGTAATGAATGGTTCTGGAAAAAAGTCCACTATTTGAAAATAGTGACGCCTACACATACTGATGATACTGATAGAATTAGTCCTATTTCACACTCACAGACTTGCACTGAAGCAGAACTGCAATGAAATTTGCTCTGTGTCAGCCAATCAGGATGGACCCACTGATCCCTTTAGAAGTGGCCATTCTGCAGTACTAACCTGGCATCTGCTTTCTTTCAGCAACTGAAACTGCAACACAACAAATGAGATGATTTTGTTTCATCAAGGTTGGTCACATCTCCTCTTCTTCAACATAATGCTCCACTAGTACGGTGGTTTTGGGTTCGCATTTAGTTATTGAAGGTGACAAGGCTAACCATAGAGCCCTGTGCGGCCCTTTGGCCAATACCAGTACAATACAAACGTCAATGTGCTGCTCTGAAGTGGGCAATAGTATCTTAGAGGAATCTACTTGTGCTAAAAGTGCTTTGTCCCGGGAAATATTTATTTCATTCTTACTTATATTTTTGAAATACACTGTGTAAGCTTTACTCTAGAGAAACATTGAAGTTAGAAGTTATATTTTACCTTCTGATATAAAACACTGACATGGTCAGAGATGATTTGTATTTTTGAACCACACATTGGGGGATTACATTTAACATTTTTTCCTATCAACATTTCTTAATGAAACAATTCAAATACCACTGACTTGGCAATGAAATCATTTGCATTCTAGTCTGATGTAGTGAGTATTTTGATGAAACTACAGAAAAAGACAGGTAACATTGTGTCAGTGTAAATGAAACTCAGTATTTTATGCAAACAATATTAGTTTTCAGAAAGCAATACAGTCATGCTGGGGATAGTGTCTAGTCTCTATAGGTTCCAAATATATAAAATCCAGATGAATACCACAATAACTTCCATTTAAGTCACTCTCTCTCTTATAATTAAGAGTATATATTGTCATTTACTAAAATACATGACTTGACATTAATAGCACAACTGCAACCACAGAGCTGTCATGAATCAGGTTTTGCTTCCATTGTGATTACACTGTGTTTAGACGTTAGCCATGGGAAGTATAAACATTTACAGAAACTTATGACTTAATTCAAGAGCAACTTTTCTGGTAAAACTTACATGCCAACTGCCACAACAATTACAGCATTACAAGACTTTTTTCATTGTTGGGTTGTGGCAGGTATCTTCTAGCCACTGCCTTTCCCACCTCACTACATCTATCTATCTGTCTCCTTGCTTCCAAATGCCATATTAGACCTTCATGCTGACTTTTGGAGGGTTTTGTACACAAATCAATGTGCAAATGGTCAAGTGAGTCAGACTCATAACAACTGAGTTAAAGCCAATCTGGAGTTTTTGACCACTAGTAATGCTATGGTGCATTTTTACACCAAGTGGGTCTTATGTTAGAGGACTCACATTAAACATACAAGCACACGGGTGCTGCGTTACACATTGCTACCAATGGTTTCAAACTATTCTTCTGATTTACAAATGGCTGCAATGTGGCAGCAAATGCAGGGAAAAAGAAGCCAAAGTATTCAGAAATTCAGCTTTGCAAATGTTTTATGAAGTAAGGAAGGAAGTGCATTCAACACATTTGTTAGACTTTAAGTCATTCAACATGTAAAGGAATTGAGCAGTAAACTGCAAACATCACAAAGATGATAGGTTTATGTTCAATTTACGAAGAGGGAAAAATGTCTTACAGTTCAGAGTGCATAATTAGACACATGCATCTAGTCACATGATCCTAGCCGTGGGTTTTAGTAACACAGTGAATCTTTTGCCCAGAAACTGGTGAGAAATAAAAATCTGGTTTGAACAGCTCACTCCATTACTGCAACTTCATGGCTGGTTTAAAAAGAAAACAACAGGTTGACAGGATGTATGATCTCTCTCTCTCACACACACACAAACAGTTTGATTGACAGAGTTAGTTTGTTGTTTGTACTGCAATTAAATCAACAAATAGAATTTTAAACAAACAGCAAACTTCTTTCCAAAGCACCACTTGTATTGTAACACGTAAATCCCAAGAACACTCTCTTCTTTATCTTTGAAGACCTATATTTTGTGATAAAACATGTAATGAGATATCTCGTAGTGCTTGGATAGCAAATGTGTAAATTTAGAACGCACATCGTAATGGCATTGTCCCCTTAGGCACCATTTAGGCTTGTCAGTGGCAATTCATTTTTGGCAACTATTATTTGCTGTAAATATGGATGATGGATAAGGAGCTTTTTATACATCCCCTTAAGGTGCAGGGATCATGTTGTGCTCATAGCATGAATCCTTCTTGGTGTGTGTCCGTTTGCATGAAAGTACTGAATGAGTTGAGAATTTAACAAACATCACCCAACTCATTAGATTTAAACTCCTAGAAAGAAATAGCTATTTCGTCACTTAGTAAACATGCAGGTGCTCATACATAAGCCAGGCTCCTTTAACATCAACTTTAGCTCTGTTTAAAATAACTTAAACTGATACCTATTAAGTCATTACATCTACATTTTTGGATCAATATGGTGATGGTTTACTGAAATTGTAGCAAAACAAGAACATCCCTCAGTAAACTGGTACCCTCTCCCAGTCTCTTACACAGCATTTTCAGTGTGTGCCACCAGGTGGGATTTGAAAGAATTTATGCCGGTTTGTGATTTATGACATGATTCTTCCAGTATGACCAGCACAAAAGGAGCTAAAGAGTTTTTCACAATTGCAGGCCATGAGAGGAGTGAAAGGCCAGTAGAAAAGCCTATGAAGATTCTCAGTCATCCAGGTCATAGTTATCCAACGAAGGTTAAAGTCAAGGGCAACTGGACTTGGTTGAAAGATACTGGAAGACGTTTCGTCCCTCATTCAAGGAACTTCTTCAGTTCTGACTGACTGGAAGGGAAACTCAGCTATTTAACCTCAGTGGGGTCGTTTCCCAGGATTGTCAATACTGCTGGTTCGTTAGTGTTTCTGGTTGCTGTAAAGACAGTCGTTACAGTCGTTAGAACTACCCGAGGCCAAGCCTGAACGACCATCGTTGGTATCTTCACCTGAAACCAATAGGTTACGTTTGTTGAGTATCCTGGGAAGTGATGAAAGGACAGCATTGTAAGTGGGGGATAAGTGGTGGCGTAGACCCCCTCCTCTGTTCAATGATGGCTTCTCGACCCGTGTGTAGATGGCTTCCTTGACCCCTCTTTCAAACCATCCATCTTTTCTGTCTAAGATGTGCACCTGGTGGTCCTCAAACGAGTGTCCTCTATCCTTCAGATGTAAGTAGACTGCAGAGTCTTGACCTGAGGAGTTGGACCTTCTGTGTTGGGCCATGCATTTGTGTAATGGTTGTTTGGTCTCCCCAATATACAGGTCTGTGCATTCCTCACTGCATTGGACCGCATACACTAGATTGCTTTTCTTGTGTTTGGGTGTGCGATCTTTGGGGTGTACCAGTATCTGTCTCAGTGTGTTCTTGGGTTTAAAGAACACAGGGATGTTGTGTTTGTTGAAAATCCTCCTGAGTTTCTCTGATACTCCAGACACGTAGGGAATCACAATGTTGTTGCGTTTGACCTTCTTTTCCTCCTCCCCTGTAGTTTTGTTCTTCTTGGATCTTTTGGCTGTTTTCACAAAGGTCCATTTAGGGTATCCACAGGCTGTAATTGCCTTCTTCAGGTGGTTCTGTTCCTTCTCTCTGGCCTGGGCGCTTGTTGGTATGTTTTCCGCTCTGTGGTGCAATGTTCTCATGACCCCTAGCTTGTGCTCCAGTGGGTGGTGGGAATCGAACAGCAGATATTGGTCTGTGTGTGTGGGTTTTCTGTAAACCCCAATCTGCTGGCTCCTGTCCTCTTCAATGTGTACAGAGCAGTCCAGGAAGGCCAAACTGTTGTTGTGGACATCTTCTCGTGTGAACTTGATGTTACTGTCCACAGAGTTGATGTGTTCTGTGAAAGCTTGCACTTCCTGGCTTTTAATTTTGACCCAGGTGTCGTCCACATATCTGTACCAGTGGCTTGGTGCTGTACCTTTGAAAGAGTTGAGGGCTTTGTTCTCCACTTCTTCCATGTAGATGTTTGCCACAATCTGGGATACCGGTGAGCCCATGGCACAGCCATGCTTCTGTTTGTAGAATCCCCCGTTGTACTGGAAATAGGTGGTGTTTAGACAGAGGTTGAGTAGTTTACAGAGCTGGTCAGGGCTGAGGCTAGTTCTGTTGTCCAGGGTGGTGTCTTGTGTTAGCTGTTTCCTTACGTTTTCTATTGCTTCTATGATGGGGATGCAAGTGAACAAAGAGGTCACATCATAGGATACCATGGTTTCATCTGGATCCAGTTTTAGTCCTCGAACTTTGTTTACAAAGTCAATGGAGTTTTGGATGTGGTGAGGCGTGTTTCCCACCAAAGGAGCTAAGATGGCCGAAATGTGTTTGGCAATGTTGTTGACCAAGTTAATGCTGCTGATAATCGACCTGAGTGGGGCTCCTTCTTTGTGTATCTTGGGTAGCCCATAAATGCATGGAATGGCTTCTCCAGGATACAAGCAGTAATATTGCTCACGGTTGATGGTGTTGTCCTTCTGTAGAAGGAAGTAGAAAAGTAGAAAAAGGCACTTCTTACAGATGTATCTTATTCAGTAAAGGCAATACAGCATATAAAAGGAAAAACTGAGCTACCAATGTATTAGGTACATGTGTTACAATGTAATTTGATCAAGTCATGCACAGTTTGGTCACATTTATATTTATGTCTGACAAACTGGTGGTTGATAGTAAAATGAAAGTAACAGTTTACAGTAGGGATGTCCAGATCCGATCACGAGATCGGAAATTGGGCCCAATCACGTTGTTTCAGACTCGAACGGAATCGGTCGTTACCTCCCAATCAGGACTCGGATATAAATGTATATAGATGTATATATTGATGTGCTTTGCAAACACTGTGGCACTTTTATTTTTGTATTTGTTTATATGCCTGCCAGGTATGTTAAGTTGAGTTAAGTTAAGTTGAGTTGCTATTTGTTTTTATCTTAGACTTTTTTTATATTTACTGTTCCACTAAAGTCCAAAAGTGAAGAATTTGTTATTTATTACTTGATTGTTCAAGCTACCTCACAGAAGTGTTCTGTTTGTTAACAGAGTTGTTGAATGTTAAAATAAGGGAAATTAAATAAAAAATAAGGAACATCCTGGATCTGTTTTTTCGCTCTTCTTTATTCTTTTTTTAAGTATTATAGAAGTATCGGATCGGGACTCGGTATCGGTAGATACTCCACATCAAATGACTCAGAATCAGACTCGAGGGCAAAAAAACCTGATATGGACATCCCTAGTTTACAGTGTAAAATAATGGGAAATATTTAGGTAAGGAATTTTCTGTAATATATTTAAACATGTAGCACTGTGGAATGACACAGTAAAATTAATTTTCATTTACAAACACATCCATATATTTTCGCACATGCACACAGGTTTACAAACATATAATGTATGAATGTGTGCAAAACACTCCAATATACTTAAATATTAATATGGCTAGACACAGGCACACACACAAACATGCATAAACTCATACAGCACATAGGACTAATAGAAGTGCGTGCATGCTCACATTCAGAGAAATTTACTCTTGCTTGCTCCAGCTTTTCCTTTCTTTCACTTTGTTCTGCTCTCACCTCCAAGGCATAATCAGCCTCTTTAATCCATTCCCTTACATTAAGTGATGCTTCCTCCTCTGTTTGGCCTCTAGCGCTCACTGCACTAGCTCTTGACAGTGCCGTTGTTTTCCTCAGAAAACCCCCTCCCGGTCACGGCAGGGAGATGGAAAGGAAAGAGAGACAGATCCCTCTGGCACCTCTTGGAAGATATCCTCATTTTTGTTTCTCCCCTTAAAGAAGACAGGCTTCTTTTTCAGCTTTTGTTTGGGGAATGCCATTGAACAAAACAAGCAAGTTCTGCCGGCATCCCTGCCTATGGAGTTAAGCTATTTCAAGCAACAGATCAGATGAAGTAGCTTTATATGGGTTCTTTATTGGTGGGATTTATTAACAGTAGCATGTATGTATGTAGTATGGTTTATTTGCTCCAAACACATTTCAAAATTCCGCTTAAAATTTGCATGACAATTGGATGGAAACATTGCTATATACATGGGATACACTTACCCCAATGAAAGATTGTGCTCACCAGAAAAAACGACAGCATTTGTTTTGCTGTTCAAGTTGTAGAAATACAGACCTTTTTTACACTTGAGGTCAAAGTTGCATGAAATTGTTGACTTATGCAGTAAACAGTCTTATTCAGTTTTTAAGGCGTATGCATACATTTAAGAAACCATCCATAATCCAGATCTGATCGGTTAATAATAACATTATCACTGCAGTGCCAAAGTACCATGTTCCTATCTGTTGCCGCTGCCACCACAATAAAATGGAGCAGAAAGACATGTCCCTACAGGTGCGGGGAATAAAACAAGTGATCAACCCAGCCTCAGGTGTGCCTCTGTTTAGATGTTCAAGGTTTTGAAACAATAGAAGTTGTTGGCTTATCACAATTGCCTCAGCAATGAAAGTGTAATATTTTAAGCTCCATATTATACTAATTTTCCTGCCATCCTGCATCTCGCTTGTGATGCAAACAAATAATCCATTAGTATTATTATGTTACTGAGGTGTTCCAAACATGCCTTGGGCACTCATATGTACTGTGAATACAATTGCTTTCAGTGTTTTGCTGTGAGCTACTTGCACAACAAATTTAAAAGAAGATGCAGCCTGTGTGATTCATTTAAGGAAGAAGAAGAAGAAGAAGAAGAAGAAGAAGAAGAAGAAGAAGAAAGAAGAAGAAATCATAGTGGTGGATTATTTATTTCTCAGCACTTGGGCATAGTTATCTGGAACCTAAAACTAAAATGTGCATTTTATATTAAAAGAAACACATTATTTGCCTACCATTATTTTATTTAGTGAAATGGCCCAGATTTTTATTCAATGGTTGATGATTTAATGGGTACTTTAATCCAAAATAAAGTGTAAATTAATATGTGACATTACAAAGTAAGATAAAAGTTAGTACTGCTTTCAGAATTTGGGTATTATGCCATGAGGGTCCACTTCATCAGGAATGGTGAAACAGTGTAAGATATACAGTATGCTGTGGTGTAGAGCCTTGCCTCTTTTGTCAGCTTCTCTGCACTCAGCTTGGTTGCAACAAATCTAAGAAACTGGTTGGCTGCGGAGCCTATGGACTTAAAGTCACAGTTAATTTGAATTCACTTTGAGATACCTCACTGTAGAGTCAGCACACATTGCACAGCCTATTTCAGCAAGCTGCACCAAGATATACTATTGCAGTTCACAACTTCATATTCTAAAAATAGATCTGATTTTTTGGTTTGTTTTTCCACCTACTTGAATAGTGAGTGGATCCAAAAGCAAGTTTTGAGGCTGTGCCAAAGTGACAGGTGGGTGATGGCATGTTCTCCACATCTATCCACATAATTTTTCAGTTTACAAATAAAAAGTCCATGATTTGATCACAATACTGACTATTATAGTAGCACATTACTTTAAATTAAAGTACTTTAGTTAATGTATTGTAAGTAAGGCTTTTATTGACAAAATGACCCCTTCATAGACTACACTATGTTAAAGCAATAAGCCATCATGACATTTTCCAAAAATTTTGTCTCTTGAAGATTGCAAGTGTTACAGTATTTCAACTTGTAACGTGTTTTTTCCTTTAATGTAAAATATTTAATGGGTCTTAAACCTGTGAAAACCGTATTATTTAAATTACAAATGACAAACATTTCATAAAAATTTCTTAAAACACATTGAGTGTGGGTCATAAGGGTGTGCCTTGTCACCTCTCTTGGTTGTGACTTTATATGGGATTATCAAATGGCAACAAAGATGTAGAAAGAAGAGCTGGAGCTGGAGATACTTGGAAAACAGATGCTTGGGCTGCCTTGCTTTCCCTGCTTCCACTGTGACTTTGACTGTTAAAAACCAAGATGAAAATTCATGGATTGATTAATATGCTTTTCTTCTTTTGTCCAAAAGTTGACAAATCTAAACTGGATGTGAAAGACAAGTAAGGGTTTACAAATAAGACAGGAATACTAAGATGAAAAGGCAAGGTTAAAAACCACCCACTTGGCTTTGACATAGCTCTAACATTTCCTCTGTAATTCACCATCGTGTCAATCTTGGTGTAACCTTCTGGGGAAGGAAAGATTTCTCAAGAACAATTAGGACAGGTGATGAAGTCTTTATTCAGCTGTTGCTAATCTCATCCTTAATCTAGCTGCTTTCTGTGCAAAAATCAAAGAAAGGCTTCCAGTTAAGCCTTGGACAGAAATAGCTCATTTGCTCAAGACCTTTTAACATTGTTGGCCTCACACTAGGCAGCAGACTAGACATGGATTATTAGAGCATTAATTATTTATTGTAAGTCAGCATGGACTAAGTGCAAAGTTCACAAATTATGATGCAATCAGCTAAATTTGTGTAAAATAGATTTTTCTTAGTTTCATCCAGGAAGGATTTGTTCAACATGCATGCTTTCTGTACCCTGCCCTTTGCATACATATACATGCAGACTCATGAGCTTCCTACTGTAACCAGAGTCCACCACAGCAGTTGTGAAATGGTCTCCATAGCAGTAGCTATTCTTGCTGAAGATAACATGAGTTTTCAAAATCTTATATGGTCAAAATTCTAATATGCAGTAATATTCATGCTGTTTGTTTTAGATAAAAAAATTAATAAAAAAATATTGCACCAATGTGACTACTGAAGCCAACATTCAAGTCTATAGCCTGTGTGCAAAAAATCTTTCCTTCTTTAGAAATAAAATCATGTCTGCCTTGTCTTTGTTTTATTGAGGTAATTTTGGCCATGTTTACATAGATTAACCATCAATAGACTCTTCAGGGCCACAGCCATTTGGTGACAGAGCTAAAAAAATCTGGGTGTCATCTGCATATCAGGGAAACGTCAACTATAGTAGTCATATTTTCTTGCAGGACTTGGACAGACTTGAATCCTGCAGAGGTGGCTGTAGGCTCTGTAGTTAGGGAGTTTCCCTTCCCAAGTGTCTGCAACTGTGTCAGTAGTGCATAGAAGGAATTTGCAGGGCTCTGTTTTTTTTTGCTTAATTCTCCAGTTCCCAGTGGAATGATTTATTCTTAAAATTCTAGAAAGTACTATTACTGACAGATGTATCCCAAGAGAAAACACTATTGTGTCGTAGCAATCTTGTTGGGGTTTGTTAGCATTCTGTGTAAGGCCAATTTGGATGTTGGTACCTTTGATTAACTGTTACATCTGGGCAGGTCGTGGGTGCTGCACTAAATAACAGAGCTTGTTCAGCTGTGCCTGTGCAAATACTACATAGGTCTACTGTAGTTGATGGTGGGCAGATAAAAGAACTAAATTACTGGAGCCTTAAGTCTGTTCTGTCTGTTTTCATCTCGCAGGGCATCATTTCTTGTTTGATAGTGATCATAATGTCCCAGTCACAATATTGTCTGATACTGGTGCAGCACACTTATTCACACTTATTCAGCAATCACCACCCACCCGAAACCTATCAACGAGAGGATAAGACAAAACACCACTACAATACATTCTCCTGCGTAACACTAGTGTAGCACATTGTTAATGACAATGTTACTTATAACACGATTACTGAGCCCTTTAAATCAAATCAGTTTCTGATGAACTCCAAAAGATTTAAATAATTTAATTAATATCATATGCACAAGGAGTAGGCAAAAAATGGCTTGAACTAATGACTACTACTCGACTAGGAAAATATTTGGGGAGAGCACTAGATTCGGTACCCAGCTCTCCAAGTCCACCTAACTTCTTTTGATTACAGAAGCATTCCTCTCATCAACTTTGCTGCTGGCTGCCAGTCATACATTTTTAGTCTCCAGTTGCCATATCACCACATCAGTACATTATGAATCCAGCATTCCCACATCTTTACATGCAAAACGTACATACATCCATAATGCGACCAAGTGTTGATGATAGGTCTGTGGATTAAAAAATACCTCTTAACCATAATTTCATACTGAAGAGGGACTGAAAAGGTTTAGTAGAGCTAAACAAACCACAAAAAACTGTACCTTAATGTTTCCTGCAGTATTGCTGATTTGGAGAATACTTTGAACTTTTTTGTTAGAGTAGGGGATAGCTATTATAGCTCCTAATATATTATGAGATTGTTGGATAACTTTTACATCCATCCAATTCCATTCTATTGACATTCAGGGGATTGGAGGATGTGGGGTGTGGGGTAAGGAGGAGACTGAGGGTTGAAATAATTGCCCTTGAAAGCAGGCGAATGTTCTTCATTTGAACAGAGAGCGCGTTGTTCACTGAACCATGTAAAGATCCTGCCACCATCCTAGAACTACCACACTAATAATTACATTCTGCTTTCATCAAGATCTCTCACATTTGGGGAGTGTTGCAATGTGAGGCAGAGACGACAAAAGAAAGCTGGGGTCTGCAGAGGGAGAAATAGCTATGCTTAGACAGATTGCAGCTGTAGAAAGTTCATGCACCGCTAGACTCAATTATAAACTACCCCAGAAAATCCTGCTTGCTGAGAAGAAAGGATGTAAATTGTGTTTACTGTAGCCTTGTCGAGTAAACACCATTTAAAGGTATGCCATGTATGTTATTCATCATTCTGTCTGCAAACTATCATACACAAGATGGTAATTTCATAATTACTTCTGAATTATGTTTACTAGCCTTTAATTGATTCCCTTGCTGGGAATGAATACTGCTTATGTAGTGGATTATTGGTACTCAAACAATGCCCAAAAACACAACCTCACATCATGTTTTCATTTCCCTTTAAGAACACATAAGTGTATGTCACATTAAGCCTTTGGGGAGCAGGTGCTCACTACTGATCCCCCCTCATTTCACTCTGTGTCACAAAAATGACAAAAGCATTAAGCATATGTGTACACAACACTGTTCACCCTAAATTCTTCATGGGACATTTTCCACTCAATATAAAAAGATTATGATGATTTATTTTAAGATCTTTTGACTTTTTCATAGATGTAGCAACTGAAGGTAAAACCTGCACTTGATTGCACTTTTCTTACAAGACATGTATATCCAAAATACAAATCTGAACATATATAGTCTTTTTACCCACAGCAATTTGCCTCACAATTTCCTATTGAATTACACCTTGTTTAACATCATTATATTGTTTTTTTTTATTTATAAGAAGAGTGAACATTTTGGTCAATAGAAAATTCCTTTCACTCCTCACTACTTGGCCACCCTGCAGACAAGGAACTTGCAGTAAATGACCCTCTGTAACAAGACTTCTAGAGATGCAGGCAATGTGTGCCTGAAAAACAGATGAAAGGAGGGTTAATGGCAATATGAGAGGAATAGAGAGAGAAAGAAAAGAAATGCAGAAGATGAAAAGAGTCTGGTAAATAAGGGCAGTATAGGGGATGAATAAGAGAAACACGGGGTGCATCTGGATTGAACTCAAAAACTAGACAGTGTGGGCTAAACAACTTTAAGGTACAATATGAATCTGTTCATCTTTTGTTGCTCTTGCCCTTATTTTTGTGAAGTTTCCATCCTAACGTCATCGTGCTCGCTCAGCTGTTATCTTTGAAGATGAGGTTGACTGCCATGATGTTCCATCTCTACAGGTGCCAAAGAAGCAGATGGGGAATGAAACCAATTTATAAAACAGAAAACAACACTGATGTTTTGAAAAAATTTTGTCTGCTGCACACCTACCATCACTTGCAGTTATAGTGCTGACATTCCAGACAGATATATTCAACACCTCCTAAGTTGAGGCCAATCAGGGACAGTGAGCATGCATTTAGCCAACTGGATGGCACATCTCACAATTGAAAATTCCCCATTCTATAATGGATATCAAGTAAATCAGTTTTTATACCATCATTAAATAATATTAAAATCAAATCATCTCTTCCATAATGACACAAAATTAGGCTAATGGTAATATGTCCTGGCTGATCCCACTCAAAACATAAATTTGCAGCATCACATTAAGTACCAATTTAACTAATTATTGCAAGTAAAAGGACGGTGTGCAGGAGTTCTTCCTTCTTATGCCTATGGAGATTTCCTCCTACACACCTGTCTACAAGAAACTGAAGGTGTGCATTAGCCTTTACAGTCAACATAAAATGATAGCAACAACATTTTTACTAGCAACAACATAGTAAACTCACTTTGTGAATCCATGTTGCCATCACAGCAGTACGTTCCAGATGCCATTCATTCTTGCATTACTGCCTACACTAATTATCCATATTTCCTCCTCCAGTAGAAGTCATCTGCAATCTGCCTCCTGCTTCATTCTCAGCCAGCTACTCTTAGTGTGACAGCTAAAGATATGTTAATGTGCTGCAATTTAAAAAAAAGTCAAAAACAATTAGAGTCCTCTCAGATAGTCAAACTGTGACTCTGAATCTTTAGAGTGGTAATTATCTCCCACTGAAGACTAAACTGTATTGTGTCTAGCCTAAATTCCTTTCAGGATATTACTCATAATAAGTGAAAAGGTATAAATAAATGAGGGCATCTAAAGTGGTTGAGGGTTTGACATGGTTGATGATTAAAATGCTGCAGAGTATTTGCATTAGACTGATGGAGGGAAAAAACCATAGAAGTGATCAATGTCAATGATTAGCTTTTAGCAAAGTCCCTTGCAGGACCATAACTATATAAAGTATTTTTACCAGTTGCCTGTGTTGTGATCCGGCTGTGCCCCATTTTAATGAGATAGATAGATAGATAGATAGATAGATAGATAGATAGATAGATAGATAGATAGATAGATAGATAGATAGATAGATAGATAGTTGGCTTAAACTGATGCCACACAAACAATTAGCCTAATGTTTTCATGTTTTTTATTGAACACACCATGTAAACATTCAAAGTGCAGTGTGAAAAAAATATGGAAACCCTTGGATTGACCTTTCTTTGGCAGCAATTAGTCAAACAAATGTTTCCTTTACTTGCAGATCAGACCTAAACAACGGTCAGGAGGAATTTTGGATCATTCCTTTTTACAAAACTGTTTCAGTTCAGCAATATTCTTGGGATGTCTGATGGGGATTGCTCTCTTGAGGTCATGTCATGGCATCTCAATTGGGCTGAGGTCAGGACTCTGACTGGGCCACTCCAGAAGGAGTAGATTCTTCTGCTGAAGCCATTCTGTTGTTGATGTACCTTTGTGCTTTGGGTCGTTGTACTGTTGCATTACCCATCTTGTGTTGAGATTTAATTGGTAGTCAGATGGCCTTACATTCTCCTACAAAATTTCTTTACAGGCCCTCAGGCAGCAAAGCAGCCCCAAACCATGATTCCCCCTCAACCATTAGGGGTGGGAGAAATAATCGATTCTAAGATGCATCGCGATGAATTGATGCATCGCGATTAATTGATGCATCGCGATTAATTGATTAACAAATGTCTAAAAATCGATTATTTAAATGTTAATTGATAATGTAATGTTGATGGAACGCGAAAGGCAGAACTCGCAGAAGCGCAGCGCCCGAACGTCTGTGGAGCGCACACAACAGACAGACCAGTGTCCCACTGTATTCGTCACTGCTGCAGAATGAATAACCACCCCAAAGTGTCTCACAATCATTAATATCAATGCGTAAGTAATTATTTTAAGTCACACACTGCGAGCATGGTGACACTCAACGCTCGGCAGCTCTGTGTATCCTGTGTGTGAGGCCGAGCGAGTGAGAGAGAGAGCAGCAGAACGTGACGGTGAAAGTTAGTGGTGAAATATATTAGCAGTAAGTTTCAGTCTGGTACTAAACGTGCAGCGCAGGTCGCTGTGTGTCTGTTAATAAAAGTCTGCAGTTACCCTAATGGCTGTAAAAGTGAAGGCTGCTAGCGCTAGCTAACATCTCCCCTGTACAAATGTTTGCTCTCTGCCCCCCCATCAGACTCCGGACTTTTGGGGACAGAGCCTCAGCCTTCAGTGTCACAGCCCCCCCCCTCTGGAACTCATCCCCACAGAGATCTGAAACTCTCCCTGTCTGGACACTTTCAAAATTCTACTGAAACCCAGCTTTACCCAGGCATTCAGTCCTGAATGACTTTTTGTTGTTCTGTAACTATGGGTAAAGCGTCCTTGGGTCCCGTTAAAGGTGCTAAAAAGATTTATTTATTTATGTAACATTAGCTAAATGAAGCTAGTAATGAAGTAATTTAAATATCCGCTGTAGGTCATTACTAACTAACCTACTAGTCAAGGCTTGAGAACATCAGGCACAAGCTTAGACTACACTGGTGTGCAGCTCTGTCCTGTACACAGACTGCACATCCTGATAATTATATTTCAGTGTTCAGAGGAGTCTGACAGCTGGATGTTTAAGAAAAGAGGGACCATGGAGCTGAGGTTGATGAAGTAAATTAGGTATGCAAACTAGTCCTTTTAAGCTAATTAGGAGATGTTTCTTTTGGATTTTAATGGGCAAAATTAAATGCTTAGTAATTATCCAGGGGTCCTGTAAGATAATCGTTTTATAATCAAATCGCAGTCCTCTGAATCGTAATCGACTCGTGAGGCACCCAGAGATTCCCACCCCTATCAACCATACATCACCTTTTTGATGTTGGTGTGCTGTGCCTTTTTTCCTCCACATAGGGGTGTGTGTTCCTTCCAAACAACTCAATTTTGTCTTACTGTGTACTGATGAACATCAAGGCTTTTATAGATTATGTTGTAATCCTTTCCAGCTTCATGCAAGTCATCAGTTCTTAATCTTAGGTCTTCTGAGAGCTCTTTTGTTTGAGGCATGGTTTACATTGCGTAACGCTTCATGAGAATAGCAAAAATAAAATTGGTGTGTGTTTTTATATGGCAGGGCAGCTCTAACCAACACGTCCAAACTCGTCTCATAGATTGGTTTCCAGGTTGGCTGACTGATGACTTCAATTAGCTGTTGGAGAAGTCATTAAACTAGGGGTTCACATAATCTTTACACCCTGCACTGTGAATGTTTACACAGTGAGGTTAATAAAAACATAAAAACATAATTTTTTGTGTGGTATTAATTAAAGCAGATTGTTTGTATATTGTTACTTAGATGAAGATCAGATCACATTTAATACAGGTAATTCCAAAAGGTTCGCATATTTTTCCTGCGACTGAACACCACATTTTCTAATTATGATTTGAAATAACTATGGTTCATGCATTTATAATTCAGTCACCACAGTACCTTATTTTAATAATAAGGTAGTAATGGTAATGTGATTTTTTTTGTATTGGTTAAAATCCACATGGGTCAAGACGATTTTCTCCGTCTCTAGAGTACGCACATGAATAAGCTCACTTTCTGATCACAGAAGAAATATGTCTGCCGATGATTGATACATGCAGTGTTGTGATAAAGCCTTTTATTCAATTCAATTAAATTTTATTTATATAGCGCCAAATCACAACAACAGTTATCTCACAGCGCTTTTCATAAAGAGCAGGGGCCCGTTCTTCGTACGTCGCTAACTCACTTAGCTGGATTTGATTGTTGCCGATTTGGCATGATCTTGGATTATTTGGTTCTTCGACGCTCATCCTGGACTTGCTGTCATAGCAACAGGTGCGTAAGCTTGAACCTGCTCGCGAGCAGGCTTATTTCATGTCAACAGGATTAGATCCTGGCTTTATAAGCGGAGGTGATACTGGAAGTCTTTCGCAGCCATGTCTTGTCCGCTTTTACGAGAAGAACCTGTTGCTGAAGGTGGCAGAATAATTCGAAGAGCTTTTCAATTAATCGCTGCATTGCGAGATAGACAGGATCCTTTAGCGCAGTGCGATAATATTCTTATTGAGAGATATCGTTTTTCTCATGAGGGTGTCATATACATCATTAATTTGTTGGAACCACACGTTAAAAGTTTGATTCGTCGGGAGCTTTAACAACGGTACAAACTGTGTGCATTGCCCTGAGATTCTTTGTGAGTGGCACGTTCCTTTGCACTATTGGAGATGCGGAAAAGTGCTGTCTGTCGTGCCATTCGCAAAGTGTATCTGGCACTCAAGCAGTTTTTAAGGGGTTTTGTGGTATTTCCAAGCCACTTCAGACCACAGGTTGTTCATGTATTTCACTTTCACTTGTTCCCATGTTCTAGTGGGTCCTGAGGTGGCTCTGACATTAAGCAATTATGAAATTATTAAAATGCAAGAATATATACTGTAATAGGTGATAGAACCATAACATGGAGCACTTACGCATTTAATTTGTCTTCAACTTTTTGCCAGCCCTCTCTCCTGGCTTTTGCACACTTTGAGGTGTTCCCTGGCGTTTTAATTAAGTTTTCAAATTCTGTATATCCTTCTAGCAATAACTCTTGCTCTGCTGCGGAGAAGAACTGAGCTCTTTGGCCATGGTGAACAGCCAATAGCAGCGTTGCTGATCAATGTTTCTACTATCGATACATGTCCCCTTTAAACCAGTGCATGAACACGCAATTATCTCCGATAACTCAATCCAGCTATACTAATCATAACCGGCAGGTGTGTTCGAAGAACCCAATTAGCCAGATCATGATTAGGCCGATGATATTATCTTGGATGTCTCATTTGATCTCGGATGTTTTAAGCAACGTACGAAGAACGGGCCCCAGGTCTAGACCGTACTCTGAAGTTATTTATAGAAGCCCAACAATTCCCACCAAGAGCAAGCACTAGGCCACACAGGCAAGGAAAAACTTCCTTCCTTTATCTTCTGCTGTGGGGAGAAGACACCACTGTGTCCAGGCATACCCAATTTTAGTAGAGGACTCTGGACAAGAAAACAATGGTACCAAAGATAGATGGATGTTTAGAAAAGGTGGGCCTTGCATTAAGACAAGAGAACCTGAAGACAGCTGGCCCACCTGAAGGTTTTTGTTTTGAAATAATTGCAAAATAAAATAAATATCCATTTATTCTAAAAACATAGAGGCCCACTCATGTTTATTAATATATAATAGGACTAGATGGATGTATTTTCATGTTAAGGTTACATAAAATGTCCCAAATTTGCAAAACATCTCTGATGGAACTCTGGTGTTAAGCAAAGTGAAATGAAAACTGGTTGTTGTAACGCAAACACATTTTGCCATAGCCATTTATAGTGTCATAAAGGCTGGTGATCTAAAAAATATAAAGGGTGAAAATAGCTTATTGTTATAATATGGAGATGATAACAGATTTAGGAGTGGTACTCTGTTAAACTTGAAGATAAAACTGTCCCTTTGTCTCTTCAGGACCTGGAAACTAAATAAACAATTTGATTGGCTTTTGTTTTAATGGGTAGTTGTAGTGTGGTCCCAAAGTGGTTGAATTTTGGTGGATTGTTGACATAAGCATAATTATTTGTCTTTTTGTTGTCATTTTATATCCAGGAAAAAAAGCACAATTTATTGCCCATTGTTTGCTGTAGTTCAACAATCTACATGTTTGTTATTTGATTTCAAAAAGTGATATGGGTAATTGAAACAAACTTTGTAGTCAAATATGTATTTGGTAGGCATGGAAGCTAGAGTGCACCTACTGATCATCAAATCTGACAATGTACTTTCAAAACAAGATTTACATATTGTCCATGAAAAACAATGCAATAATGAAATTAAACAGTAGATGAAATGCATGATGAATATGTATGGAAGCCAATTTTCGTCGATGTGATCCCGAAAACACACCTGTAAGTCATTATAATGAAATAAATAATGACATGGTATCTTAAAATACTGAATTGCTTATCTCAAATTAATAAATTAGAATATCATAATAAAGACTTCATGTCAAAACATAATGAGAAACTTTCTCAAAATAATAAGTTAGTTGCTCAAAATAACGAGAAGCTTTCTCGAAATAATGTTAGTATCACATAATAATTAGATTATTGAGTTTCTCATTATTTTTGAGGTCTTGTGTCAATATTTTGAGTTTCTCGTTATGTTTGGATATTAAATCATTATTTTGGTATAGTGTGTCATTATTTTGAGAAAGTTTCTCATTATTTTGAGATACAAACTCATTATTTTTTGAGATTTTGTAATTATTTTGAGATACTAACTCACTTTTCAAGAAAGTTTCTCATTATTTTCTCAGCATCTTTCTTTTTTTTCATCACATTGCCAAAAGTGGGCCAGTAATTATGGGATATATCATGCCATCTGAAAGAAATGATGCATAGTTTTGACCAATAGAGGGACATTAGCAGTCTAAGCAATGCCTAACACAATAAGAATCTGAAGGCCTCCACATAGTAGCTGATTGCATTATGGGCTGGCTATGCAGCTGGCAGCTGCTTCCTGACAATATGATGATGGAAAACTCTCGTCGCTCCACTTCAAAATAGTCAATTAACGGAAATGAAATTGTGTTATGTTTGTTGCGGCACAGATGCTGAAGGCGAAGATGACAAACGTGGACTGCAGCAGAAATTCTCTTGCTGGTTCAAATTTACCAGTGTTTTCCATTTAGGTTTTTATTAACCCTTGTTAAAACTTAACCTGTGCATTAAGTTTTTCCAATACATGCAATGCATGATGATACTTTGTTGAAGTTTATGTGGTTAAAAAGAGCTACACATGGTCATAAGGGAGCTGCTTCCCTAACACTAAACTATTGTAATGATGGCTATGCTGGAGCCATTGTTGTGTTTATCCTTCTTTTTTATGACTGACTGTGTTTGGGGTTTAGTATAGTGACACACTCAGCATCCATTCATTGTATTGCTACATGGTAAGCAAACCATTGGTTGAGTTAAAAAAAAAGTATAGTAAGTAAAGAAATCTGTCTGAAACATTGTCAGGGATGTATGCATGTGAATACATCTCTGTTTGTATATTCATATATGTACCAACAAAGCCTGAGATAAATAGCCAAAACTACTATGACAATTATCTGACCTGTCACGGCTGGTTCTCAGAAAGCAGTGCACATTCACAATTTGCAGGGTTTTTTTAAATCTCTATATAATTCATCTAAATATTTACTCTGTGTAATGCACAATACAGCTGTGTTCTATAAATAAATTTGACTTGATTCCCTTACTGTGTAGCATATAATACATCAGTGAGAAGTACCACAATACACTGCATGCACATGCAGGCACATATCTCTCATACACAGACATACACTCTTGGACCTGGTCTGCAGCCTTCCTCTATAGAAAAAGTGAAAGAGATCTAATTGGCTACATTGCTTGCTCCCACATTTTCATGGTCATTCAAGCGATCTTGTTCCATGAAAGATAAAAGGAATAAAGCTGATCTAGATGTACAGACAGAGAGACAGATAGACAAGTAGAGGGACACACAGACAAAAACTAGTCAAGACAAGTAAGGCTGTCACTAGAATGGGAATCTGTGTGGCATGGCGGAACTGGCACAGCAGGAAGCTGAGCTACATTCCAATGGAATCTGTTCACACAAAATTTAAACATATTTTCAAAGGTTTAAAACCAATTTGTGGACAAATTATGAACCACACTCAAAAAACAAAAAAAGAGTTTTTCTGCCAAAGAGGGCTGCATTGGAGAGGTATAAAGGTAAGCTTACCCATTTGTGGATGGAATTGTTGGTTTTTGAGTCTATCTTCATTGTTGTTAAGGGGATCTCACACAGTATCAATGGCCACATCAGACACTGGTACACACTGGTGATTTGCTCGCACCAGACTTTGAATTTCCCCAGGAGGTGGCTTATGTCTATTGTCCTCAGATCTTCAGAGTGCACCATGACAGAAGAAGCCATTGTTTGTCTGAGATATCAGCAGTGTAGAGCCTCTCAAGACTTCACACTGACTGCTCTACCAACATCAGGATCTTCTCCCTGTTGACATAAGAGGAGATGTTGTCATCCCCAGCTCTGTTTACGCATTGATTGGCTCAAAGATTTGGCTGGCTTGACATTCATCTTTGCCCAAATGCACAAGTTTGCAGGAGTGTCATAACATCCATGTAGCTTCTTAGAACTGGTGGATGCTGTCCTTATGGGGATCTCCCTCCTCAGGCCACCTGTCTTCCACCAATCAGCATTAGTTTGAAGGCTGCTGTGAGTTGTGGTTTTCTGGTGTGATGACTTCCCCCCAGTGTTCCTGCCTGTGTGTCTTCTCTGGTTGCAGATGCTGGGTGTGATTTGTAGCTGGAGCTGGGAGGGCTCAATGCATACCTGCACCTCTGGGTTGGGCTTCCTAGCGGGTATAAAAGGGCTGCCTTTCTGGGAATCAGTCTCTCTGCTGGCCTGCTTCTGGTGTCGAATTGTTAGACAGGAAGGTGCTGGCCATGTTAAATAGCTTAACATGACCAAATAACCTAATGACCAAAAGCTGTTCCCCTTGTCATTTATTTTGATAAGTGTGTTGGTCTAAAGTTATTTTAGATTTTGCTCCATTAAACTAATTGCCGACTAAAACAGAGAGTGCTCACGTCTGCCAAAGGCCCCATGGATCCCAGGGGCTCTCTTGAGCAGTACAGCTGACATCGAGTGCTGCTCAGTGGGTCTGGGGCTCCATCTGTGCCAGCTTCTCCCACTGGGTGCCTTGTACCCAGCTGACCCCCTCAACACCCCGCAATATGTATGTCTGCTTCCCCCCTGACAGCCTGTTACACTGAGGAAACACATGAAAGTGGTTGCAGATACACAGATGCACACATATACATACGCACGCATTCTATAGACTAGTGCACCAGATGATTTATATGATGCACTTTGTCTGAATATTAACTGTGGCTGCACAATGTAATCGAACACAGCTTCACTATAAAAATATGGGAATGTTATTCAGTCTCAAAATGCCAGTCTGAAATTGGTTAAAACAGGCTTCAGGAGAAAAATAATACTTTGTTTATCCTCCGCAGAAGCATTACATTGCATTGCCTTTGATATTTTGCTGGATCAAAAACAACTTGCAATGAATGTCATAATTTTTTGCATTTTAACCAAATTAAATGCATAATCAAATAAAGAACAGGAAGTGGATTTCCCAGTATTTCTGACTGATTTAAAATCATTTTGATGGTACGCGGACTTGTAATGGAGTAAATGGAGTCTTTCATTGAAACTCCGGTCTTGCTATGTTAGCTACTGCGCTGTGTAATATTGCAATCCATGAGCAGTTACTTTTATCACAACAACGGCATAAGGTACCAGCATGACTCTTAAGTAAGCAAGCTATAAGATGAAGCAAAATGTATATATTGTATAACGTACGTTCTATGGAAGAAGCTATCTCAGTATTCTGAGTATTGATGTCATGGCAGTTGCTGCAAAGAGACCAACGAAGTAGAAGAGGAAGCACGGAAGACAAAAAGAGAGTGACAAGAAAGCAACCAGACAAGGTAGTAAATGTATTGGTCTTTCTTTTACTAGTAGGCAAGAGCTAAAAGAGCTTAAAGGATGCAAGATGGATGCAGAGATGGTCTACTTTCTGTTGCACTAGTAACTTATTAGCTGGCTTGCTATGTCTTGTGTTGTTGCACTTCCAAGGGGCTCCCGGATGATGGCAAGAGCTTCCTGAAAGTTAGTCTATAACAAACATAAAAACCCTTGGACATTAAACATGTTCTTTACTGTAATTTAGAAATAGACACATGGAATCACAAGTATGCACACATACTGATTAACG
This sequence comes from Lepomis macrochirus, assembly GCA_024633595.2. Lineage (NCBI taxonomy): Eukaryota > Metazoa > Chordata > Actinopteri > Centrarchiformes > Centrarchidae > Lepomis > Lepomis macrochirus. The sequence goes on from JALXJV020000010.1 coordinate 22,349,713, forward strand.
GTCTTCACTGGCTCATTTCCACAGGCAAATAAACCCTTGGACTCACTTGGATAGTCAATTACCTACTTTGTATGTGCATGTCTGCAATATGTAGTCACACAGAGAATCTCAACCATGCACACGTATACACACACAACTTACACATGCTGCCTGTAAGATTGTGCAACTTTGACATGAGAGTCTCTGATTAAATTTGGCATAAATGTGCTGACTCCTTGGGAGTTAATTGGTATTTCCCAATGTTATTATGACTGCCTCCAATCTATTTCACAAGCAGGTACTTTAAAACTAAAACCTGCATTCTCTTTGTAAAGACACATTTTAAATTTGCTGCCTGAAGACAGTTCAAGACAGTTTTTCTTTTTTTTTAATAAGTGAGTCATCTCCAACAGAGTTGAAACATTGTTGTTTACCAATTGAGTCAGATTTTCATGTTTAAACAAGGACTTACATACGAGGTACCCCTCAATGGCAGCTGTGGGAGAGAGAGACAGAAAGAGAGGGGGGCTAAAGAGAGAAAGACAAAATAATATATATATAACAATAATAATAATAATAATATGTAACACAGATGGTGTTCCTGTTTCAAATGCTCTAAGTACAATTTTTTGAAAATTAGGAGATTATCATTGTCATTATGGGTGTTTGGCCAGATCAGTTACTTTTCTGTGCTGCAGGTTATCGTGTTTGACCTTAGTAAAGATCTATACAAAGTTTTTGAAATTTTATGGGTGTATAAAGCAAAATGACACAGTAGAGAAGGTTGTTCATAGTGTCCATACCGCATTCAAGGGGTTACAATATTAATTAAAGAAGCCTTTAGTTTCATGCTGCTAGTCTACACTGTTCTGCTGAGTGTGGCAATACAAACGTGGGCATGTTAAAATATCACACACACACAGTACCATACATGTTTTGGACTGCGACACGGTAAGAGGTTAGGATAAATAAAAAAATAAAGTTCAGTTAAACCATATGGTATAGATATACAACTGATGACTGATAAGAGAATTATCATGATATTGTAATATTTTAAAATAGTAAATTTCCAATAGGACATACCTCCATACTTCATCATCATGTCATGACATCATCATGTCTTTAATGTTAGGAGGAACACCTTAGTCAGCACATCAGTCACCATTATTTACTCCAAAGCTGTTTTTGTCTCAAGAATTTTGTCATACAGAACATGGCCTGGCATGTAGCCATCTTCTAAACACATGATGGGGAGATTGCCACGAACACTGATTGAGAATCCTGAAATCTCTCCTTCCAGTAAGATAGTGAGAGAGTGATTATTAGGGCAATGTGAGGCAAAACATTCTTTATTGGGCATATAGATCCAGTTACAGACCTGGGAAACGGCAAAGCCATTCCCATGGTTCTCTCTTTGGCACAGGGAAGGTCAGCAGAGCAGCTGGGAACCTCCTCAGTCTCCTGCAGACCCCAGATGTTCCTCTCTTCCGCTTTCTATCCAGCCCTTTCCCTTGTGTCTCGTTCACCATCTCTATCTCTCTCCCCAGTGTGGAAAAAACTGGAATAGCTGCATTCCAGTTGTGAAATGGTTGTTTTCGCCAATTACTTCTCTCCCCTTGGCCCCCTCTCAGATGTAGCCAATCTTGTGTGAAGATGTCAGAATTATGCAAATTGTATTAGCAAGTCTGGAGAGCAAGATAGTGGGGATCTGTCATTTTTTTTGTCATTATTTAAAAATGTTTTGACTTCTTCATATTGGATGCATGATAAAATAATATTCACAAAGATGATAAATTGATATTATTTTATTATAATACCAAATGAAGACAAACAAATCAGTGCTGGCTTATTAAATTAACCCGTAGTGAAGTCAGTTTGCATTTGGATGTGGAAATGAAACCAGAACTGATTACTGTCACGAATCAATGTATGGATAGCTTTTACCTTTAGCTTTTAATTTAAGTCAATCATTCAAACAGTGGAAAAGCGACACATATGGAATCTGGGTGGGGAACCAAAGTGTATGTGTGTGATGATGATGAATACCCATAATTAGTTCTTTTGTCGTTTCTGTGAATGTACCGTATAAACACAGACTGCAGAAGGCACCGCATGTTAAACATTGCAGCCACAGTTTGTACAGACCAACCCTACAGAGTGAAGTGCTATTCACAACACTATATGTTTAAACATTGTTTGAAAGCGTACTTATAAAATGGATACCCTGCTACACTCCACTTTATTAGGTACACCGTGCTAGTACCATGTTGAACCCCCTTTTGCCTTCAGAACGGCCTTAATTCTTCGTGGCATACTTTTAACAAAGTGTTGGAAACATTCGTCTGAGACTTTAGTCCATTGATAGCATCAGCCAGGTGCTGTAGATTTGTGTGCTAAGAAAATATCCCCCACACCATTACAAGACCACCACCATCCTGATCTGTTCATACAAGGCAGGATGGATCCATGCTTCAATGTTGTTTATGCCAAATTCTGACCCTATCATTTGAACATTGCAGCTGAAATAAAGACTCATCGAACCAGGCAACATTTTACCAATCTTGTATTGTCCAATTGTCGCCATTCATCCCCATTCTGATGCTTAGTTTGAACTTCAGCAAGTTGTCTTGACCACAAATATAATTATAATTATATATAATTAACAATGATATAAGTAAAGACACAATTACATCATTGTGCTGTGGTAATACATAAGGATTCATTAAGCTACAATATTTTTCCTTAAATTGTAGGGAAATAGAGCAGACACTGAATTACTGTTGCTGGAGCAGACAAACTTTCTCAGATTGCTATGCATACATTGTATTTTTTGAGTTGTGTTGTGATAATGAGATAAATGTGAAGAAAATGACACTAGAAGCAATCAGATCTACAACCAGCCAAGGGGAGCCTGGTGCTTGATCGACTGCATCGCCGAAAATGAGGTACTAATACAGCAATACGTGTTGACACCAAAGTGTCAAGTCCAAGTTTCAGTGACTGGTGGAGAGTGGGCAAGGACTGTTCGAGAGAGGGGCAATTGGACTTTCTGTCAGGACAGTGCCTTTTCTTCCCAAGAGAGGGTGTTGTGATAATGAGATAAATATGAAGAAAAAGAGACCGGAAGGAATTGGTTCTGGTTCTTGGGGGGCCTTCATCGATACTGTTTGACAGCCTGACAGATATACAAGCCATATAGTAAAATTATCCGCCTGTGCTTTAACTCTGATGCCCTGTGTTTCAAGACTGATAATTGTTTAGCTCAGATGTGATAAAATATACCCAACTGTGTGGCCCGAGAAAAAATAGTGTCCAGTGTGAATACGGAATTTTTTGTTAAGTTAAACTTCAAGAAATTTAATTGCACTGAGAAATTAGCGGTCTCTTGACTGGCTCAGGCAGCAAAGGGAAGGTGCTTGCTGCAGTGTCAATGAACTCTAATTGTCCCTGAGGAGTTAAAGGGGATCTTGACTGAGCTACGAAGCAGCAGAATACAGGCCGCCCTGTGCAAGCGTAACTTGCCTCGCTACAGACACTGAAAGTACAGTGATCAGTAAAGATTGTACCGGACTGTAATTAAGGTGACTTTAGTCTAAGGTGGTTTGTTTTTAAGAAAGAGGGTTTGTCTCACTGGCCGTGCTGTGGTTATCTGTTTTACCTGAGTGGAGCACAGGGAAGCCAGGGAACTAGACACTCACAGACATGAGGGGCGAGAACTCAGTATCTGTCCCATGATGCAAAAAGCTAGGGCAGAGCAAAGAGTCGTGCTGAAAAATGAAGTGCCAGACTGGGTGCCAGAGACATTTACTAGTCAGCCTGTACAGGCCATAGGCTAAGTACCCAGGCTGTTGAAAAAACTGAAAAACAATATTATAAGTCTTATAATATTCGCATATTACTGGCAGAATCCAAAAGAGTAACCCGTAACGGAGTGACGCCCGAGCAAGACTGATCACCTCGTGTGTAGGGGCAAGGAACTCATACGTGTAAAAAAGGGTCAACAGGCTTATCCATTAAAAAAACAGGGATGACTGGGCAATTTTGTGCAGTCTGAAATGGACTAAGAAACCCCTTCAGCACCAGAGTATGATGCAAACTATCCAGATGTTAGTAGACTCTGGATTGAACCACACAATAACCACCTCCATGTCATTACACTTAAGGTCGGATGGCATCAGGAGTATCCCTTGACCTGGCAGGGCATCTGATGGAGAGGGCAAAAAATCAGTTGGCAAGAGTACACTGCAAAAAATCTGGTTGTTTTTATGGAAAACAACTAACAGTTGTGGTCGCCAGAATAATGGTATAGAAGTACACAAATAGAAGAAAGACCTGCACATTTTACACAAGTTTAAAACGCGGTGTCTTTTGCAGTATTTGTAACTAGTTTCCCAATCAGCAGATGAGCAGGGGAAACACCTGCTGGTAACAGTAAGTGAAGATGTAAGAAATTTGGTTTTCACTGAAATTGTGATGAGTAGTAAACCCAGCCAATCACCAATTGCAACATGGTGGAAGAGTGGCTGCTGCAATTACAGAAAGAGCAGGTAGAAAAATGGTTTTAAAAGAAAGTCTGAGGGTAATAATGGCAAGCAGTAGAGGTTAATGCTGTAGCTAAAGGGTTATATGCTAATAAAAAACTTAAAATAACCTGTCTGAGAAAACAGTGACAGACAGTGCTTATTGCTGCAAGGAAAGAAAAAAGAAATCTCCTATATTGGGTGCAAATAATAATAATGATGATACTACTACTACTACTACTGCTACAAATAAATAATAATAATAATAATAATAATAATAATAATAATAATAATAATAATAATAATAATATAAAATACAATTCCTTATTACCATATTCCCCAGTGTGTAGTATAACAATTTGCACGTTCACGTACTGCATGAAGGAGCCCCTCATGTTGTGTGGGAGCTCCACAAGGCACAGGTCATGTTGGTCGTGTAAGAGCGAGGCAGTATTGTACTGACCAAAAGATCAGGATCCCAGACCTTCACACACCTTCAACACACACGAGCCACATGTCATAGCTGTGCAGTAGTTGGTTGGCTGAGAAACTGAGCAGGCAGATATCTGCTGATTTTGGCCACAGCGTTTCCATCAACATGCAGCAAAGTTCTGCTACCACAGGATGACATGTTCACATTACACGCACAGGCAGTGTGGATGCTTACCACATTTTTCTGTAGGAGGGGGAGGATTTTATATATATATATATATATATATTTTTTAATATTTTTGATTTTCTGATTCTTCAATTTTTAATTTTTAGATTTTTTTTAACTTTCTTGTATGTGGGAAGCCCACTGTGTCCCAAAGAGGGACACAGTGGGCTTCCCACATACTTTGGGATCTCACACACTTTGGGATCTCACCAAAGGCTGGGAAAAAAAGTGCGTACAAAACACCAGGGGAAACAAAACAGGGCAGGAAACTTGCATACGCCACTTCCCAAGCAAAGGTTGTGATCTACAAAAAACAAACTTGATGGGAAAATGTGCGTAAGTAATCTCTGAACCATGCGTACGCACATAAAGAGGAGAAATGAGAAATGGCAACTCACATGGCAGACGGATGAAAGTGTTTGAAATGAAAAGGCCTACTACTGTGTAAAATTTATTGAAGTATTACCTCTGAGTATTATTTGCTTATAGCGTTTCTAAATAATCATGCACTTGTTTGATTGATTTTCCCTGAAGTAATAAAAAAAAAACATAATTTAAGATCATTTGCGGCGCACAAAAAGAACCATGAATGAGGATAATAATGAGGATAATAAAAACAAATGGAGATATCTGTTTCTGCAAAAGAACACCTCAAATGCAGGTGAAACTTGAAAAATTAGAATATTGTGCAAAAGTTCATTTATTTCAGTAATTCAACTTAAATAATAATTCATAGATACTGTTTGACTGCCTGGCACATATAAGCCATTTGGTAAAATTATTCACCTGTGCTTTAACTCTGATGCGCTGTGTTTTAAGGCTGATAATTGCTTAGCTCAGATTGCAAAAGTACAAAGTTAAAGTAAGAAAGATTTTTTGTTTGATATACTGTTTTATATTTTAATGTGTCTCTGCAGTCTCCTGTGTGCTGACCTTTGCTTGGCCTCCAGAAACCTATGGTTGTACATGATCATATTTCTGATTATACATTGATGTCCAGTAAAGAGGAAGTGAAAGTCCGCTCTTGCTGGCAACTCGACCCATGTGTGTATCTCTTCTGACTTTTTTCTCAGAATTCTGACTTCACACGAAAAAATTCACACGAGGCCCTAATCCTCTTCTGCAATAATATTCATTTGTACATTTTAAAACTTTTTGAGATAACATATTTTATATGTATCCCCTGATGATGTCTGAATAATTGTTTTAATCAGCAAAGAATGTTCTATCAACACTTGTGAAGAGACAAGCATCTTCATTTTGTGACTAAAGGGGCATGGGAGGCCTTTTTCTCCTTTTGAAGTCAGAAAGAGATGAGAATAGAATGAGTGATGACATGAATTGATTTAATGTACTCTGCATTTGGAGTGATGCATTTAAAACTGATTTTTTATTTGTGCATGCATTTAAGATTATGTAAGAGAGGGGATGTTAATTTATTTTGTTTGAGAACTGTGGCCTACTATATTGGGCCTTTATGCGTTAAACATTTCAAGGATTATACTAACATGAGTTATAGAGGCCTGCATGATATGTTTTATTACCTTATTTGGAAAATAGTTTGTGAACAGAGGCAAAGGGGTGTTGCAACTACTTGACAGAAGCACCATCTACCCATAAAAGAAAAAGTAATGTAAAAACCAATCAATGTGTGAGTGTGCAAACTTTTTGGGGCTTTTATGAAAATAAATAAGTTTCTCTTTGGGTAGACGCCTTAAGAAAACTACAAAGAGTTTTTCGTTTCACTTTTGTCTTTATTTTCTTCCCCTCTCCTGGACTGGTAAGTTAGTATTTACTTACTTTAAAATCCACACTGCCTGCGTTAAGCCACCTCATTACAGATAACCATAAAACTGGCCCTTTATGGAGCTCATTCCAGGTTATGTGTTTAGTTCCCTACTCTCTGAAATCTAAAGCGAGAGATGACGAGGGGTTGACTAGGGAACTTTTGAATCTAGAGTTTGAAAGTCAATACAGACGGTCAGGCCAGTACCTAGTGTTGAAACTTTCTTGTTATTAGAGGTTGCCCTTCTTCCTAAGTGGTTTCTAAATTCATAAAGTGCTAAGGGCGCCCGGATGGATATGGTGACCTGATAGAGCAGGGCTCCGTGCAGTGGACCACTTGTCGCTACAGTTGGTTAACCCTGAAACATTTAGGGGACAATTTTGTCTACCTGCTGTAAAAGTTAAGACTTTGATTAACTTTATATTTACAATTTATATTTAACTCATAAATTTTGCCTTTATACTCGATGAAATTAAATGGGGCAATGTGTAGTTTTCAGCGGCCACTAGCGGTGCGGTTTTTAGATTGCAATCAGGTATGTGTTCATACTCATGCTCGAGTTCATAAGAAAGTAAAATTTGACACATACGGACTCACCATGAGACTGCTCACACAACATGCTGGAACAGGTAAACTCCCACTGCAACTCTACAGTAAGATATTTTATCAGCTTGAAGTTGAAGTAGTCCATGCTTGTTACATGTTACATTACATTTTTTGCTGCATTGTTAGCTCGCCTGAGGCTCAGCAATGTGAGCACAGCTAAATGTATTTGATGAGAATGAAACTGTTAGTGAGCTAGACTGAATATTTCAAATGAGATTGTTGGCACATTTATAACAGTTAGACTGCATAAGAAGCAGAACAGTGGCTGTTAAAAGCAAACAGAGAAAACAGGCGTGTTGGTCATTTCTAAGTGAGGCTACAGCCCGTTGACAAACGGGCAGCAAAATAGTGATTTATTAAAAAATTATTGCATTGAAAAACTACATATAGCCCATTTCACCAAATACAATTCAACTTCACTTTGTGCATGTTACCAGATGAAACATTATAAGTTGTGGAAGGGATCAGTCAGGTGTGATGTGATTGCTTGTGAAAGGTAATCTATGAAAAGGGCTGGTGTGAGACAGGCCAAGGTGGGGTGCCGTCTGGCCATGTAGACAGTGGGAGGCAATCTAAAGCAGAGAAAATGACATCATGTAACTTATTTCCAATTGTAATGTTGATGTAACATTTAGAGTCATATAACATTTTTGTTTTAACTGTTCTTAAGACACTACAATTAGGCAGTTAAGCTTCATCAGGTCTCTCATAAGAGGAATTCTTAAAATTATTATTCTATTTAGCTTGTGTGTTTTTGAAAACAGCATCTGCAAAAGTTTTACTTTTTTAACTTTAATTTTCACAAAAATATATGTGAGTATTAATATAGTAATATAAAATTTTGGTAAAAATATGTCTTTGTAAATTCTAAATTAAAGCAAAGACTATTAAATGTTAAATGTTAAGAATGTTGTGTATTGAAGTATAAAATCAAGTTGGACTTTAATAAATCTGAACTAATCTATTAAAACAGTAATTAATATTTTTGGGACTAATTGGGCAGTAAGGAAGAAGCCGTGAAACAACACTGACATAGTATAACCTAATAAAGCTAATATGGAGTGTGTTGGCAAACAGCTGCCGAGAGCTGTTGCTGCTGCAGAGCTGTTTCTGGTAATGTAGCAAATGGAAGTCCAATATCCACTCTTTTTTTTTTACTCTGTTTTAGTCTCCACCAACTCTCCAGAGAAATATCTGGCTCTTAGGCTGCTAAATGCTCCACTATGTTCACTATACCATGTGAGAGAGTGTTTTTCAGAGCTTTTTCTCTGAAAGCAGTTGCCTGCATCAGCTGGGAATAAGATTAAGAGTGGTAATGTAGTGGGTTCTAAAATCAAAAACAATCAGCTAAAAGAAGCAATAAAGTTTTATAGAGCTGAATAGAACTTCAATGTTGGGTGATAATTCAACATGATGCCATGGGATGGCATATAAATAGCATGACACTTTTAAGGACATTTTGGGTGACATGTCAATGCATTTTGAGCAGTTAAACTTTTTGGCATCCTATGTTACATCCTAGCCAAAGTTTCCAAATATCAATGTTATACAAATTGCATAGGTAACAGTAGTTTACTGGAGATTTACCAAAGACATTTTTGTAAACACATGGATAGAGTTTGAATTTCTGAATTCTGAGTGAGTATGCATTCTTCTTCAGTGACCATGCCAGTTCTATGACCTCCTCTGGAGAAATGGATCTATAAGGAGTAAGAATTGGGCAAGAATACAGAAAAAGAAAAAAAGAGAGAGCTGTGAGCATGGAATAGCAGTTAATCATGCTAAAGCTATACACTCCCTCAATCTGTCCATCCATCTGCCTCTCTCGTTTGCATCATCCCTCTCTATGCCTGTCTGTCTCTAACTCGCCATTTCTCTTCTCTCAGCCCATCTTTCATCCACTTCACCCACTAGTTTCCCTCTTTCTCATCCTGTGTTTAGCTCTCACCTTTAACTTGCAACGGGAAGGTGTATTTGTCACACACAGACACAGACATCAACCCTATTCTCTTTACATTTGCAGTATCATACCCCAACACAGTTACCTGTCATGTCTTTACATAATTTGTACACTTTCCACCTGTTTTAATTTGAAATATCTCATATCACACTTCTAGCGTGTTCTTAGAGATTACAGCTTTCCTTAAAATGCTGTAATCTGTATTTCATTGCACAACATTCTCACTGACTCCTCCTCAACCCTCACCTGTCCTGACCTCACCTCTCATCTGTCTGTCCTGTCTATTGCCCCACCAATACCGATCTTGAACACCCACTGAGAATGTATCCACTTGTCTCTTCTTCCCAGCTCCATCCATCCAGTGATTGCTGGATGTCCACAGTGGGAGGTTACCAAGGCCAATCAGCTCCTGGTGGGTGGTGGTGGTGATGGCATAGGTAGAGTAAACAAACCAAGACCAGGTGACCCAGTTATCTGTTAGATAGCTTAGTTTAAGTTTGGTCATTTGGATTACCAGGGGCATTTGTGTGTATGTGATGTAATGCAATGCAAGCTTAGAAAGTTTCAGTACCAAAATATTACTTTTATCACCAGAAAATGTTATTTTTTGAGACATTTCGGTCTGTAATAAAGTGTTGAAGTTAGATATTGAGGACTGGACCAACCCATTGGACAGATTGGTCTGTGAGTTTCCTGGGCCGCTAAACTAGTAAAACAAATGTTAGAGAAGCTGCGCGGGTTAAAATACAAACGCTCCGTCATGAGGTAGTCTCAATAATAAATCGGCTGTAGGTCAGCAGTCCGGAGAGGACAGCGGCTGTGTCCGGATCTGGACCGAGTTCCGCCTATTAGTGACCTCTGTACTAGTGGATTAGGTTGAAGACAGCACAACATTTTTGTGCCAACATGGAAGCTATAGAAATGAATGGAAATCATTTATTGGCAGTAAGGAACATATATAGGAGGAAATCATAACATAACCGGTTTTGGTGCGTTTTCAGTTGTTGTGTCACATCTTCTATGGTGCTGACGTGTGTGTAGTGGGGTAATGATGATATTTCTCCTTTGTGCATGTCTCTGTGTATGTGCATATACCTATACAGTATATACGGACTATTTACACCAGCATTCAGAAGTGTGGGAGACAATACCAGCCACTCCCTTGCAAAGCAGTTTCCAATAGCAACCAAACCTGTGAGCTTCATCCTCTTAGATGGTTTCATATTGGTATTATTTATATGACTGTACTTTTATTGGACCCACATGGGCATTTACAATTTATCATTATTTGTTTAATGTCTTTGTTATGTTGTCAAGTGAACATGTTTCACTGTAATAATGGAGGCATTAAACTTATATTCAGTGACTTACAGTAAGTGAGCTGTAATGGCTTCTGACGAACTGACTTTATGATGCAGTGGGCGTCACGGCTCCTCTTCATATGAAGTGTACATGGATATAGAATTTGTTGATGCAACTAATATACTATTGTGAGCAAGGCAGGATCTATGCATACCACACTCAAGGTTATGCAGCAATGTTCTAGACTTATTTGCAGTATACGTTTTACAGCTATTAATAGAGTCCTATTAGACATTCTGTACACAATCATTGAATATCTTGATACATATCAAGCTATGTATCATGTAAGCGGTGGTTATACTAAATGGTCTGTCACTTTTTTTGAATGTTCACCATACACAGCAAAAACTGGAGTGTTGAAATTTCAGGGTTAAACATTTAGAGTTGATTTTAACTCCCAAAGCGTAATTTTAACAAATTTGGAATTAAATGATGTTTAATGTGGGGTTCTTTTACAGTGTTGATTTCATCAGTGTTAGCAAACCCTCCCTGGTGTTAGCCCAACTCTGCAGAGATGTAATTAAGCCCCGCCCACAAATGCCACGCATTTCAAGATTTCAACCGCCATTGAAGACGAAGAAGACACCTACTTCACTTTTTCGGTTAGAAACAGCACATTTTCTTCCTTCAGGAAGCTCTTCAAGGTAAGTCCAATTAAGTCAAACTAACTACAACAATTGTAAATTGATGTTGTGAACTGTGACATCTACAGACAATATATGCTTTATAAAATGTTGTTTGTTGCCAGGACGGAACAGTAAAAATGTCCAGGTAACGTTAATTAGCAGCACCCAAACAGCTAGCTAACTGTTAAGTACTTAAAACCGTCTCCCCCGCTTTATCAGCAAATTAACAATTCACATGCAAGCTCAAAGTCATGAAAAACAACAATTTATGTTGTTTACTAGTACTGACGGATAAATGGTATTTTTATGTGTTACTTAGGGATGGGCACTGAAACGCACTTTTAAACAGGCACGGGGCAAAATAGCGTAGTGTTAACGTTATCAGGCTGCAGCCTCTGCCTACTCTCGGTGTCAGTCTGCTGTCGGCGCCTACACTCTCTCGCGCACGTAAATACATACACACACACACACACAAGAAGCACGCACAAACAGCGACTTGCAGATCAGAGAAACTGCAGTGAAGGTAACTCAAATTTATTCCAGTTGAGGCAGCTAATATGTACACTTCAGTATTTATTTATCAGTTAAGTTAAAAAAGTCCCAACACATGGTTCATGTATGTGCGATCTTGCTTGTCTGTGTGTGTGATCTAGACTTCTTTACTGTTCCTGCTTTAAATAATACTTTTATTTATTAATAATAATTTTCATGCATTGCTCAGGTAAAATGCTAGTCCAGGTGAAGTACAAACAACAGCAGAAGTATGTGAAGTTGGATGAGGTTGATGGACGGTTTGACTTTCTTCAGTTCCACGAAGGTTTTCTTTTACTTTACTTTTTTAAAACTCATTCTGCCAGTTCATTGGTTATAGATATTTTTCATGCTTTTGGCAGACACTAAAAATTGAGTCAGTTGCTCAATATTTTTAGTTCTTTATAGAGTGTAAAGCATAATATCTCCCAACACAGTCAATAAACATAGAAAAAAAATCATAAACTTTAAAATTTGGACTCAATAGGGAATGGCTTTTGCCGGGGGGAAAGCACATTCATTTTTATCTTACTCTCCGTTACAGTCATCGAAAGAATTTGACCGCCACCAGATGCAGAAGTTAAATACAAAGATGCTACAGGTGCATAAGTTGATAGAGAAATACTCAGCGACCTCGTTGGACAAGGACATGTGGTGCTGACAGTTTTCTCAAATGACGGCGAGTTACAAAGAAGTTATAATCAAGCACTCTAAACACGACAGAAACATTTTAATTTAACATATTTTTTATTCCTTTAGAATTTTTTGATTGGTCCTTGTTGTCGTCTTCTTCTGCGACATCTGACTCAAGCTCCAGCTCATCAACTATAATCACAGATGAGGTCCCTGGCAAGAAACAAAGACTTGAGGATATATGTGATGCAGAGTCTGCCAAACAGGTTAAAAAAAACTTTATTCTCATGACTCTTTAACATCTGACATTTATCTGAGGCTCTAAAAAAGCACCATGTTTTGCATTCTCATGGATTTGTTTTTTATTAGTTGATTGAAACTTTGCTACGAAGCAAGTCCGGTGGTGAAGCAGTACTACAGGAGTACCAAACTACAAAAACCCTAACCGATGCCACAAGAAGACAAATGGACAACATACTCGTGGGTCACATGGTTGATAAACATGGGTATGTATGTTTCAGATTCTTTTGTGTCAAATAACTAGATGGCCATTGCATACATTTAGATTACTAATTTAATTTCTCCTCTCCGGCACCTCCCCACTAAAGCAATCAGAGAAGAGTATGCTCTCGGGATAGTGATGATGTTCCCTTCCCTCAAGGATCCATAAGCCAAGAAAGGCTATGTAAAAGTCAAATTATTTTTGCATGACACTTTCACGTCATATGTTCATGTGACATGAATCTGTGTCCATTACGTTGAATTCTCTGTATTTTCTCATGAGTTGAGTATGAAACTTACAGGAACACTTCATTTCTTGGTGTCTGAAAACAGTCCAAAGGAGGATTCGTCGATGATCTGTACTACCACCAAACAGCTCTGTTGCCGTTTTTCCAGGAGGTCCAAATTTCCAAAGGACAGTTAATGTCAAAAGGCAGCTCGATGGGGATGCCTGCCAAGAGGCCATATCCTTGCTCAACCATACTGCAGACAATTTCCAGATTCAGTTTGGAGGAGCATCTCTGCAACCAGCAGGGTTGGCAGCCATACCTTCATTGCTATTGGTCATCAGAAGAACAAGATTGACAGCTTCTATATCGCCATGGATAAGCATCCCATGACAGGCAAACCGTTCCCGACTGCTTAAGCAGTCCGTACCGCTCACATTCTGTGAGTAAAAGGCTAAAACAATGGTGACCTGTTTCATGTGTCAGAAACCGTATCCCAGCAGTCAGCAGTTGATTTCACATTTAGTTCAACATGGTTACAACCTGGACCAAAGTTCAAATTATTCTGTGCTCAGCAAGGCTGTAGGCATCAGTTCCTAACATATGCAGGTTTTCGGAAACACCTCAATAGTGTTCATAGCAATATTCAGCAAATTGCTCAAACTTCAACTGCTGTGTTTTCCTCTTGTGAGCCAGTTGCAACTTCATCTCAGGCACATGCTTTGGAAGACCAGTTTAGTCCCCCAAATCAATGTAGCTCTTCCAGTGTTTCTTCTGAGAGCAATTATTCTGGACCTAAAGATCCAACCAAAGAAATGTATGCATCTATATGCCATATTACAGGGGAGTGGGATTTTGAACAGTTTGGTATCCTCAATTGTAGGAAATTTGGAGGAACTAACAAGTGAGCTCCGTTCACAAGCACAGCGCACTGCTATTTCTGCTTTACCCGTTACTGACCTAAACATACCTATGATTAATGAAGCTTTTGAACATTTAGAAAACCCTTTCACAAATCTGAAAACAGAATGGAAAAGAAACAAATACTTCAATCTAAAATGGGGGGTTGTCGAGCCAGCAGAAATAACACTAGGTGTGAGATATGACAACAGACGAAATCAGAAATCCGGTACTTATGCTCAAGTACCTATGAAGGATACTTAAATTTATGTGCCGATTTTAGAAACCCTGAAGTTTATGTGCAGAAATCCATACATTTTAGTTCTCCTGAAGAAAGATTATAGAACAGAGCCAGACACTTACAGTGACTTTTTTGATGGCAGTTATTTTAATACACATCCTTTGTTTGCAGCAAAAACACATGCATTAAAAATTCCAATATATTATGATGAGTTTGAAACAGCCAATCCCCTTGGTTCAAAACGTGGAATTCACAATTATTTTATTATAAGAAACTTATCCCCCAAATTTAATTCAGTTCTGATGAACATTCATTTGGTAGCACTTTTTCATACACAAGATCTGCATATGTATGGTTGGTTATGATATAATACTGGAAGCATTGTTAAATTATGTGAAAAAACTGGAGAGCCAAGGAATAAGTCTTCCATTTTCTGATGAGCAGGTGTATATGGTACAATCTCACAGATCACAGGAGATAATCTAGGGATGCACACAATTCTTGGTTTTAATGAGTCATTTAGTAGTCGTCATTTCTGTCGCCTTTGAGAATGATTTTCAAACAGTATACAGTGAGGATGATCCTAAGGTGATCCTTCGCGGAAAAGATATGTTTGAGATGCATTGCCAGACTCTCCAGGAAAACCCACAATTTAAGTCACTGTATGATTTGAAAAAAATTCTATACTTAATTTCATGTATGTAATAACTATTCATTTGATATAATGCATGATCTTCTTGACGGTGTGGCTCAGTATGAGATCAAATTGCTTTTTGGATATCTCACAGAACACTTTATGTCAGAACAGGACTCGCTTTCCAGGATTTATAGTTTTGATTATGGATCTTTAGAACGAAAAAAACGTCCCACAAAGATTATTTTGGAGAGTGCTGGTAATGGCATTGGTTTGAATTCTATTCAGACATTGTGTCTTGTTAAAAACATCCCACTGTTGTTTGGTGTTGTATTATTCCTGAAGGAAACAAAAACTGGAATTTGTTATTGTTACTTCAAATAACGAACATAGTTTTTTCACCATCTCTCACATAAGGTATGACAATATATTTAAAGCATTTGATTGTTGACCACCACAAGCCTTTTAAGCACTTATATCCACATAGGAACTTGATACCTAAGCATCATTTTATGATCAATTACCCATCTTCTATAAGGAAAATTGGCCCTTTATTACATAAGTAAAGTATGAGGTTTGAAGCTAAACACAAACTCTTTAACGGTATGTTATTTTAAGCATGCAATTTATATGGGTTGATCAGAAATTGTTTGTTTATTGCTGATTAGAAAACTATTTACATGACAGCATCAGCATTGACCTTCAAATCAATGGTTTTGATCACAATAACAAACAAACTATACACAGAACAAGTTTTGCAACAATGAATACAACACTTGCGGTTGCAATTATGCAAGAGTTTTCATACTCAACATAACTTTCTTTTTTTAACTTTTAATTTTTTTATGAACGGTTAACCTGCTCCCAGCAGGTTATGTTCCAGAAAAGAGACTAACTCTATGAAAACGCTGCCTACTGACCAATCAGATCTCTGGAAAATGACATCATCATCTGTAGGAAATCCCACAGACTGTTTTAGCCTATAGGCTGCTTTATGTTTGCAGCGGTGATGTGGAGTAACTCTTGACTATGGTGATCCTACAGAGACTGATTCAAAGCCTTAGGCTAATGTTGCCTACAGGTTTTTACAGTACAGCAGGATGAGTCTACTTACTGGCTTTAAATGGTTTTAATATTTTTTATTTGCTCCCAGTCCGTTTCACACAGCCTGACGCAGCCGTTAAAATAAATGGATTTTGTGAGGCTGACTATTATGAGCAGTTTGGTATTGAAAGACTAAATTTTAATATGAACGTAGGCTATCTATTTAGGTTAGTATAGCTTTCTAAGGCCGACTACAGAGACTGTAGTCATGTTCTGTCCCACATTTTGCGATGTGAGCGTGAAAGGTGGGACGGTGAGTTTTCAGCAGCCTAATGTTCAGATTCAGTCTTTCAAACATTATTTGAGCACATTTTATGGCATGAAGGGATTTTTCATTGCTTTATGAAGTTAATTTAGAACAATGTTTGGACCACTTTTGAGTGTGTTAAATAAATTAATCTGATTTTTGCGACAAGTTTTTTTTTAAGTGAGGGAGAACGGCCCGAGTCTTTTAATGCGCAAACGCCGACACACAGCCGAGCTGAAAGAATAAGGCTGATATTTTCTGCAGCTCATAAGAACACTTTATCAATGCATTATTATAGACTACGCCTGTTCATTTAGACATTCACACTGCAGGTGTCAGTTTCAGCCGTACTACTGTCGTATTTCTGTAGTGATACAGTTTAATCCTCGATCGTAAAATATGATGCTCTGCTGACAGTGGACCTGTTCATGTCTGTTTGGTCATCTGCTGCTAACACCGCCTCTTTTATGTGAACGCACTAGGCTGGATCGGGAAACCCTGGGTTAATTTACCAAGTTGATAAGCAGCTTCGTGGTGCTGCTTATCCCGATCAGGATTGCTAGGGTTAGTGAAGCCAGAAGCCAGATAACAAAAACATATCCTGGGTTTCGTGGTGCAGGCCAGATATGTGTGTGTGAGTGAGTGAGTAAGGGGGGGGTGTTTGTGTGTGTGTAGCTTAATTTGTAATATTTTAAATAATTTCTTTATACCACAACTACCTTTTTTTTTAAAATACAGCAAGAAACTGTCAGACACTCAGTGCTTGAAGTAAAAAAAAAAAAACTGGTTAGAGCCAGCTGACAGTTTAAAAAAAAATCTCAGATGACTGGCACAGAGAGGGGAGAGGGTGAGAGAGAGAGTGTGTGCACAGTCAGCTAAGCAATGACGATTTTTATTCAAACCGAGCACAGATATTGACTCGTATTACTCGTATAATACTCGTACTCGGCAAAAATGCTTTATCTGTACCGGATACTCGGCTCAACCCTAGTGTAGAGTATAAAGCTGGACTTGTTGTTTGTAGAAGAAGACATGCCTGTCTTTTGTCAAATAAGTAACATACTTTTGGTTGAAGATGACATTTATTTTTTGACTAACAAACTGCATAAGTTTTTTATGACCACCACCATGCATTCAGAGTATTTAAAAGTGAGGAAAGGTTTATAATAAAAATGTCTGAGCTTAAACTTTACAAACTGTTTGACTTTCAAAGCTTATACAGTCATTCAGATGAAAATTTGTACATTATACCTTCATTCGTAATGTTTTGAATAAACTCACTGCAATTGTGAAAAGGCAAAAATAAATGTTATTGAACATTATTTGTTTATTGTAATTCATTCTTATAATTCAATTTTAACACATTTTAGTGTAGATTTAACACTTCAGGGAGGGAAACTAACACTGTGTTATTTGTCTAATCTGTAAGTGTTACTTTAACTCTGTTTTGTGAGTTTAAAAAGGAACTCTGGCATAGTGTTAAATGTTTTAACTATTTTGAAAGTGTTCATTTAACTCTGGAGAGTGTGGAGCTATATAAACCCTAAAGTGTTGAAATCAACTCTGGGAGTTAATTCAACACACCAGTTTTTTGCTGTGTATGTCACTGTAATCACACTGTTGTGTATTAGTGTATGCAAAGCCATTGACAAACATGAAAATTTTAGCTGAATAAATCAACTTTTGTTGCAGCTTAATATAAGGACTCTTTCAATTAACGATTCATGATATTAAAGAGTTTTTTAGTTTGGCTGTATGATCTGTGATTTAATTACTGTGACTCAGTTTACCTCTATAATTGATTGAAACATGTTATTTTCAGGTAGGAGAATGATAGGACAGTAAAACCTTCAAATCCATATTTTGTATTCCGCAGCAATCAAATATGTGATCCATCTCTTCTTTTCTATCTAGCACTTTAGTGGAGGAAGAAAAATCCCGAAAGAAAGAGATTGGAGATTTTTTTTCCCTCCTTCTCTGAAGTAACTACAATGGCCCCCTGCCTTGTTCTATCCCAACAGTGTCCTGAAACCCAATGAATAACACCCAGATATTTTCAGTCCAACACAACCAAGTCACACAGAGTACAAAAAGGGTGAAAAAATAAAGCCTTCTTTTTCATCTCGCCAGAAAAATAACATTCGTGGGCCTTCATTTTACTCCCAATTTCCTCATATCTTTCATTTCAGAGAGAAATGACTTTTGTTAGTCTGAAGCCATGGAGCCTCTGTGGTGTCCCCGCATGCCCTCTTCACAATAAGTGAAACCACACAAAATCCAGAGTCCAAGAGTAAGGCTGCTTCCCTGGTTAGCTAGCACATCATGGGATTCATGTACACTATGTTTTGAAGGGAATCCCACAAAGTCCCTCATCCATTTGTATTCTAAATTGCTTTTGGTAGTTTTACACTTAGGCAACCCCAAATTGGATCGAGAGGTAATTGTTGAGATATTATTGACAGCAGACAAATTAAAAATAATTCTTCCTTCATTTTGAAAAGGAATACTGCCTGTACATGTGAAAACATTGGGGATTGTGTTGGTTTTAGCTTTTGAAGGGACAATTAAGAAATTATACATTCATAGCTGTAACATTTGATACCACCCACAATGTGGGAAGACAAAGTAAGTGCAGAACGACAGTGGAAATGTGTCAGGGAATAGGCTGGCGAGTGTAAGTGAGTGTAGGATGAACAGACACTAACAGGTAGACATACAAAATGGGCAAGTAGTGGTGTGGGTCTGGGTTGTGAGAGTGAGCAACAAATGGACAAACTTAAAGTGTGTGAGGGAGGTGTAGGTTGTCACAGATGGATGACTAAACGGAAGGAACAGAAATAGGTAGTGGATGGGAGGCGGGTGAGAAGTGGACTGTAAGAGCAGGCATGAATGGATGGCTGGATAGAGGAAGGAAAAAAGACAGTAAAAGACAGATGTCCAGTTGGCTAAAAACAGATTTTTTAAAGATTTTGTAAAAGAAACTAACTGCAAATATGCAAGCAAGATCAAAACCATTTAAAGAAGTGTGTCTCAGTGTGATAAAATTAAGCAAAAGCATTGTTATAGACATTTAGCTGTCTTGCAGCTGCGCTAATCAAGATTTTATGTAAAAAATCTCCAGCAGCATAAATCATAAAGTGAGGATGAAGCAGACAAGGAAACCCATTAAATCCTCTAAATGAAATTATAACACCCCATTGATTACCCCAATTTCAGGTTTTTGTTATGTACACTTCTTGGCTGACGAAGTAAAAACGTGAAAGTGAAGTGAAAAGTAACTTTCTTAGTCCGATAATATAGCTCATTATCATCCCTTGGACACTAGTACATGTGGTCTGTGCAGATGTGACCATGTACATCTGCCATGTAAACATTATGGGACAGATTTACTAAAGGTTTGCATGAGTAAAAACGTGTGCAAACCTGATATCACCAGCAAATTAACACGTAAGCTGGTTCATGTAAAACGGTTTGCACAGAGAGTGACGTCTTCCAAAAGTGTAAGATAGCACCCGCTGTTCATTTACTACTTTTGCCTTATTGACTATGCAATTTCGGCCCTTTCCATTATATTGTGCAAAGTAATGGGAGGGTAACATACAAATATTTGATTTACTACACACAATATGATATACAAAACCTACCTAGCAATTTCATGTGAGTGAAACAGCATCTGTATTTAATAAGTTTGAAAGGAAGGCGCAAACCGCCATGTGTTGCGCTGAGATGGCAGCTGTTATCGTTGAGACAGAGACAGAGAAATTAAAAATATTAGATATTATTCTATATCCAGTATATAAATAAAATTATTTTCTTGTATTTATTCGAAGAACTATATGAATTGAATTGTGCTTTTTTATTTTCCTTTAGCTTTGGCAAAACTGTTTACATTGATGCCAATAAAGCAAATTTTGTTTCGACCTGACTTCTTTTCTCTGTGAGATGGAAGAATTTCAAAAGTTGCGTGGCGCTGCGGAGAGCCCCCAGCTGCAGTAGTGCAGAGTTCCCTCTGGCTGGATGAAACACAATCTGCTGGCATTTCCTCGTGTCTGGGTCATTCCAGCATACTGTATCTGTTTCTGCTGGGGTTTCCCAAAGCAGCTTTTCAGGCATGCTGTCCCAAGTAGGCTACTTAGTGCAACCTTAGACAGGATGGGTACATAACGATTTCCACATACTCGGGACGCACTAAATGAAACAAAGCAAGGTTTTTATGCAGTTGCTGCTTTCCCTCCCATCTTTCCATGGCAGAAACCATTAAAAAACACAAAACCCTCATTTAAATCCTGCCACCTCTGTTGTGTTTGCACGCGTTGTCATCTACTCAATAATTTTGATTGTAGTAACAAGTGCCAAAATTGCACATGGAATATTTTAGACTGCACACACAATATAGTACTCTTTATTCAGGATATTAGTAAATCAGGCCCTACATGTGTCAGTAGATATGGAATCAACATAAAACAGGTGGAAAGACTGGCTGAACGAAAGTCAACATAGCTTTTTTCTAACCTACACCAGTGTGGGGTTAATAAAGGTAATCTGAAATCTGAAAGTGGCCAGCCTCTTTAGAGGAGAGAACTGTAACTCAAGTCTTTGGCTTCTTTCCCTATTGAATGCAGTTAAACACTCAAATTCACATATCCCCCTATAAGTTCTCTTCAAATGTGCATGGCAACATATCATTAAAAAGTGCACTGTCAACTTGTAATCATTTATAGTCTGCTCCGAACTACATGATTGGATCAAATTTGACATCTTTCAATTGGTTTGACATTTCCAGTCGGGCTGGTCTGCAACAACCATGAACATAAAGAGAATAGCCACTGGCTTTTGATGTAAAACATACCGCACTGTGGTACTTGCTGTTTATTTCACTCTCTTTCCTGTCATAATAGAGTCTGAGTGAACAAGGCATTCTACTCACACTACCTTGATGAAAAAAAACTTTGACAGGGAAGAACAGCTTTTTATTCAGTGTCTTATCCAATCAAACTTTCTGTTCCTGTAACACTGCCATCATTCAAACTCACATATTATACATCGAAAAAGTGGATTTTCTGAAATCAGTCAGTCCATGGTTCAGTAAAGGGACATTGGCCCATCAAGATGTGACGAGTGTCATCTTTGCGACCACCAGTAACAGCACATCAGTTGGATGAGTTTGAGCATTTTGTCAGTTCCTTCCAAAATAACCAATATGACTGATTCTGTGTTAGTGACTGTTCTGCCATACCAGTAGGTATGGCTCAATTTAGGCAACTAAAACTGCTTGGTTAGGGGAAGTTCATGGTTTACCTTCATGGTTACAAGAAACAATCTGGACTGCTGTTAGGAGACCTGCAAAATATAGTCATACACTTTGTATCCCCAAATATCTCTTTGACAGACTTTATGGGGAACACCTAGTCTAGTTCGGAGAGATGGTATCTATCCCACTGGGAAAGGAGCAGCTCTCATTTCTAAAAATCTGGCCAAGTTTATTAGCGGACCAAATCCATGACAATCCAGAGTTGAGACCAGGAGGCAGATTCACAATCTAACACACTGACCTTCTATTTCAGCAGTTACCCACCCAAAACCCTACGCAGAGTCGCAGTCTAACACACTTCTCTGCTCCTTCATTTCAGGAGTTACCTAGTCAAAACCCTATAGTGACGGTGTCTGCCCTCCAACCATTGAAATTACTTAAATCAAAGGTAAAAAGAAGAGCTGTGTATAAAAACCTTGTATAAATTAAAACCACAAATGCAACAGTGCAAAAGAATAGGAGAATTAAATGTGCAAATGTAAACATCAGGTCTCTCTCCTCTAAAGGTGTAGTAGTAAATTAATTAATATCAGATTATAAATATTGATTTATTTTGTTTTACTGAAACCTGGTTGGGTGATGGAGAATATGTTAGCCTTAATGAATCCACCCCTCCCAGTCATATTAATACTCACATTCCTCGAGGCTCAGGCCGAGGAGGTGGAGTTGCAGCTATCTTCGACTCTAGCCAAACTAATCAGCTCTAAACATAAACTAAACCAGAACTGCAAGCAGATGTGAGCGGGGTCCAAGCCCCCAGCACCAGCCGCCCCCCTCACTCCGCATAGAGGCGCGAATCTACCCAGGTGGCCCACCGCAGCTGGGGGGGCCCATGAAGAATAAATGACCAGAGATTGAAATGAAAGGGACTTGCGGTTACGGAGATATAAAATGAATGGATGTTTATGGGAGCGATATTTGACAAACAATCAATAACCCCAACTAAAGGCCGATTGATGCCACACTTTGCACAGCTCATGAGGGGGGCATACCACATAAGTGCTCTGAGTTTGATGCCGATAGGCCATTCCAAACCTAACATATGACATCACTTCCTGTTTTGGGCAATTTGCACAAACATTTGTTACCTCATAATTCCTAGAGATTTTCACGTATCAATCTGGGGAGCACAAGCCTGTGTGAGCTTCTTCCAGAGATTGCCCATACCAAGTTTGGTGCCGATTGGACTTGCAGCTTCGGAGGAGTTAACCAAAATAGGTTTTTAAGTTTTAACGATTTAATGAAATGAAAACTTCATCGCACATAGGTGTGTCCTATAATATACAAATTGGCAGTATCCTGTAAACATGGAAAAATAAGGTTTTAGAACGTGTGATGTAGTGGTGTATAGTTATGAGGCAAAATGTTTGTTGGTTCAAATCCCATTCAAATGAATGGGATTTTCTGATGGTATTTGAGCAATTCGATTATAGCGCCACCTTTTGGCCGAATTGAACAAAATTTTTCAGGTGTCATCAGGGGCCCAGGGGAAGCATTGACCCAAATTTGGTGCCAATCTGACTTGAGGTATTGGAGATATAAAATGCATCTAAGTCAATAGGATTTTTTTCAAGTCTTTAATCTGGAATAACAGATTAGGTTTCATGTTAATGTGACTTGTAGTTATAGAGGAACACATTTTTCGGATAAAATTTTTCGGATTAAATAGCGCCACCTAGGGGCAAGTTACACCAAATTTTGCACAGGCCCTCAGGGGATGTTGCACATACAGTAAGTGCTCCAAGTTTGGTGTTGATCCGCCATTCCAAACCAAAGATATGACATCAACTCCTGCTACTAGAGTTTTGCATAAGAAATTGTTAGCCTTTAATTGGAACATTTTTTCGCATATCAATCTGGGGAGCACAGGCCTATATCAGCTTGGTCCAGAGATGTACCATGCCAAGTTTGGTGTTGATCGAACTTGCAGCTTTGGAAGAGTTAATTAAAATAGGTTTTTCAGTTTTCGCGATTTTGCGAAATGGAAACGTCATCGCACATAGGCCCCGTGTCCACCAAAGCGTTTTTTTTCTGACGCCAGCATCTTTTTTCAATTCATTTAAATGGGAGCACCACATTTTTACAAGCTGCTAAAAACGCCAGGAGCGTGACGAGGCGCTGAGCGCCTTTTCCTCGCTGAGCGTTTTTTTCTGGTCGCAGAGAGTTGAAAAATGTTCAACTTTGGGGAAAACGCTGCGCTCGTCACTGTCGCTTTTTACCCAGCTGTGCAATCACGGTACAGGAGGGGCGGGACAAACACTGCAACGAGCACATCCGATCTTGAACGAAACGATGTGCCTACTCGTCGAGGTGTTTCTTCGCCGCAAAATCTCATGAACACACGTACGGAAAAGTCTGTACTCTCATGTTTCAGCCTTCTTTTCATGCAGAGCGAGGACCAGAACAAGTAAGCCTACGAACTTGTGGTGACATTTTTACATTCAGTAAATTAAGTAGGCTACTCTACTTGTAGCACATCGCCTCCACAGAAATTATGTATCATAGCAACCACAGCTTCTCGAAAAAACAATGTGCCGCCAAAACTCACCCTAGCGCTCGCAGCTACGCGTTTTCAGAACAGCAGGTGGCGTTTTCAGCTGGCAAAAAACGCTTTGGTGGACACGGGCCCATAGGCATGTTCTATACCGTATGAATCAGCTGTATCCCCCAAACATGCACACAGAAGTTTTTTGAATGTGGGATGGTGTGGTGCATAGTTATGAGGCAAAATGTTCTTGGGTTGAAATCCCATGTAAATGAATGGGATTTTCCCTCTGTATTTCAGCTTTGATTATAGCGCCACCTTTAAGCCCAATTGCACCAATTTTTCAGGTGTCATCAGGGGCCAATGGGAACAAATGACCCACATCTGGACCACATTGGTGGTCATGGAGATATAAAATGCATGTAAGTCAATGGGATTTTTTCTGACGACTTTAATCTGCAATATCAGCGCCACCTATGGGCACATTAGGGACAACTTTGGTCCATGGAGTCAGGGGACCATGCTGAACAATTTAGTTCCAATGTGACTTCTGGTTATAGAGAAACATATTTTGCGGGTTAAACAGCGCAATCTGGGGGCAAGTTGCACCAAATTTGCAAAGGCCTTCAGGGAGGTATGGCACATTAGATCCTCAAGTTTGGTGTCAATCGGCCATTCCAAACCGAAGATATGACATCAGTTCCTGTTACTTGCGTTTTGCGGAAACAATTGTTAACCTATAATTTTTTCGCTTATCAATCTGGGGAAGCCTGTATCAGCTTCATCCAGAGATGGTCTATGCCAAGTTTACAGCGAATGTGTTGATTGGAGTTGCGGGTTCGGAGGAGTTAATCAAAATAGGTTTTACAGTTTTCGCGACTTTAGGGGGAAAAAAAGTCTAGGCGGAAATGAGCATGGCCTATACCAGGAGATTCACCTCGATTCTCCGAATGCGTGGATATAAGGTTTTTGATATCTGCCTTCGTATGCAGGAGTTACAGTGATTTGAAAGTGCCAAACTTTAAACCTTGCTTGTAGCGACCCCTAGAGGTAGAAGTGTGTGAATTATTTTGCCTGCCGTCGTCTCATGGGCCTGAACCTACCCTGTGAGTTTCGTGTCTGTAGCACTTACTGTCTAGGCCGCAGTATGGAAATTAGGCGAAAACGTACAGAAGAAAAAAAATAAAAAACATTACAGAACGATTACAATAGGGTTCCCAGCTGCTTCGCAGTACTGGGAACCGTGGTGCCTTGCATCCGCGGGTTCCCAGCCCACTTAGGGCTTGGACCCCTAATTATAACTTATTTGAAAGCTTGTACTTAGTCTTTCACACCCTAGTTGTAAATCACTGCAACCAATTCTATTTGTTATAGTGTACCGAGCACCTGGTCCGTACTCTGAATTCTTATCTGAATTATCTGAATTTTTGTTTTTTTATCTCTGTTGCCCCTCTAAAAAAGAAAATAATAAAACAAAGGCATTTAGTTCCATATTATAATACTGAAACTTGCAAATTAAAGCAAATATCGCGTAAACTTGAGAAGAATTGGCGTTGGCCAAACTGGAAAATTCTCGTTTAATTTGGCAAGATAGTCTTAAAACTCCATAGGAAGGCCCACAGTAATCCAGAGCAGCACACTACTCGTCATTAATAGAGGAAAATAAGAACAACCCCAGGTTTCTTTTCAGCACTGTAGCCAGGCTGACAGACAGTCACAGCTCTACTGAGCCATGTATTCCCATAGCTCTCAGTAGTTACGACTTCATGAGCTTCTTTAATGATAAAATTCTATACTAATAACTATTAGTAACAAAATTCACCAAGACCCGCCCTTAACTGGCACCAACTTATCTCTAAACTCAGGAATCATAAGCTGCGTTTCGACCAAAGGAACTTCACTCTGGAACTAGGAACCTTTGGAGGAACTCACTGCGTTCCCACGATGGACCAGTGTCTACTTTCCGAAAGTACCGGGTACTTTAGGTGGCGGGGCTTGCCTTGCAGTGAATTTCTGAATGGGCGAGCGGAGGCTACTGGCTTTAACTGGAGAATGTCGGGTGTTTGTCTGCTACTGCCCCTCTCTTTTCCTCCACTGTTTGCAAACCAATAAATCACAATCAGCAGTCAAATAGCACACATGTCTCACCGCTGTCCGCCTGAAATCAATCTTCGGCATTAAATGTAAATAGCCTGCCTGGGCAGTGGTGTAGTCTAGTTTTTTCTAGTGAGTATACTGTGATTTTTCGATCCCAGCCTTATACTCAACAGTCTCAGAGCGGCATCCCATGAGCACCACTGCACTCACTAATACTTACAGTAGGCCTATGCATGTACATGTAATAGAGAGCATTCTGAAGGACTGCTTAGCAGTGGTGGGAGTAACGGCGTTTAAGTATAACGGCGTTACTAACAGTGTTATTTTTTCAGTAACGGAGTACTCATTAATTAATTAATTACTAATTAATTACTTTTCCCATTGTTTCAACGGCGTTCACGTTACTGGACGTTAAATACGGTGCGTTACTATGTATTGATTGAATAAACTGTGTAATCTGAATGCACCCCTGGCTCACACAGCTAGTGAGGAGGTGGGTTGCCCTCTCCATATCAGGTTCTCTGGGTGCAACGTGGCGATCACCTGTTCCCGTTCTCGCCTGCCTGCTAAACTCTGCCCGTTGGCGGAGAGAGATGAGGGACAAGAGAATCTCGGGTACCTTTCAAGCAGCCGTGAGCTGAATGTAGCTCGTCAATGTCACTTGGCGTAAATTGACCAATCACAGCCTGGATGGGGTGAGACATTTAAAAATTTTGACAGATAGGTGTCACTTACACTGGGGACAGGTCATAATCAGAATGTATCCATCTCTTTTTGAAAGCTTTTGTTAAGAAATGTTAAATAACAAATGAAACAATGGTCAATAATCAGAATCAGCTTATTTAAAACATGTTTTATATCAGAAAACATGCAATGCAATAAAGAAATATAGAAGAAGCAAGTGCATTGTCCAAAAGCTGATTACTGCATTATATTCAATTAGGCCTATATTTTAATATTTTGAGTTGTCACCTGCCACCTTCATTTTGTTTCCCTTCATAAAACATTTCCACCATAAATTGGTCAGAAAATGTCTCCAGAATGCAGGAAAGTAAGTATTTAATGGGGGGGATAAACCTCTTGCTGTCTGTCGACGTGCAATAAATTATGCAATAATTATAAATTAGTATAAATTATGTACAAACATCTGTCTGTTCTACTCATTTCAACTGACTTGTGAAAACTGCTCAAAAAATCCAAATTCTTTGACATATAGCAATTTTTTTTTAACAGTAACGCAAATAGTTACTTTCCCTGGTAACGAGTTACTTATATTATAGAGTAATTCAGTTACTAACTCAGTTACTTTTTGGAACAACTATAACTAATTACTTTTTTAAAGTAACGTTCCCAACACTGCTGCTTAGGCTATGTGTTATCAACAACGCAAAGACTTTAACAGCCAATGGCAGTTACAGGTGGTAAAGGGTGTCACTTTGTGTTGAAAAGTGGTGGGGACATTTTAGGGCTCAGATTAGAGTTGTGACACTTAGCATATCAGACGTGACAATACAAAATATTGGGGTCACGAGATCAAGACTAGAAGAAATTTTTATAGTATTTAAAGAAATATTCCTTGATAAATAGCCTACGTGATGGGGGGTCTGGGGTTCTTCCCCCTGAAGATTTTGAGCATTAAACATTTAATTTCCTGCATTCTGGAGACATTTCCTGCTTCATTTTCATTCAATTTATGGTGAAAATGTCTTCACCATCTAACTCAGCTAGATAAGAGCTACATTAAGCCTTAGATGTTATATGAATCTGGTTTTATTAACTGGCAATTTTCAATGCACATTTCAGAGTGCAAGGTGCAATTATTATTAACAATAATGGAAAGCTGAGGCTTATCAGTAGCAGTAATAACAATAAACATAGGCCTATGTGCACTTCTATCACCAAAACTCATTCATTACAGAATATTAGCACTGAGGACACCAAAAGGGGTCCACATTTTCTCAAGCACACTTATCTTCCAAAAACCATTGTCATGTACTGTAAGCTTAAATGCACACACACACACACACACATATAGTATCCTGCCTTCATTGATCCACCACATTAACTTTAGTTAACTACTGTAGTTCTAGATTCAATTCAATAGACTAACAATGCTATTACAGTACCGTAAATGAAAACATAGGCATATATGCTATTTTCACTCACCAGATAATGTTACGATAGCATCAGCCTTGGCCCCTTTTCTGTGTTTCACTAACTTCAACATTTGTATCATGTGTCACACAAAGTGGCAGCAGCTTTAGCCGCAGGCTTACGAAAACACTGAAGGAGTGTAGTTTGAGTTTGCTTGTGTTTCACATCTCCTTCAGTGATTCACATTAGTTAATTTCAAACGTGCGCCGAGTGACCACCAGGCAGCTTTGTTGTTGTTTGGTAGCTGACATCAGATCCCGGTCCCAGACCACAGAAGCCCCAAAACGTCAGTTCAGAGCTTCACATCACAGACGGGGTGAACTTTTGAATGAACGTGTGAAAGTCCTGTCACAAAATGATGTTGTTATGTATCATCTCACTATTATAAGTGGGTATACGGAAATCATTGACCGTTCCTAGTGGGTATATGGCGTATACCTGCTAATGACGATGACTACACCACTGTGCCTGGGTGTGTTTACAGCGAACAGCTGATGGGTCCAGAGTTGTTGTTTTTAAGTTTTCATCAGTCAGGAAGCTTAACACAGAACTGAGGTTGGTCTCCTCTTCTAAACCAGCTGAACAGCTGATTACAGAAGATAATAAAGCTTGTTAAAATCACGTTCCTCCGACGTTCAGGCGACACAGACGTGAGTCCTGCAGCTGATCTGCAGCTCTTGTTGCTGGAAATGCTTTAATAACCTTCCAAACCGTCTTGACTTTATTTTTGCGTTGTTTTATCTGTGCTGGAGTTATTTTAAAAACTTGATGGTTTTATCCAGTTTTTTATCCACACATGTCTCACAGATGTCCACTGCTTTGCTTCCCTCAATCTTTACCAACTAACTTCAGTAATTTCTTCATCCAAACCATCAACCTACCTCTTAGACCCCATCCCAACTAGACTGCTTAAAAGGGTGGTATTATGCTCATTTTCAGGTTCAAAATCTTAATTAGGGGTTGTACCAGAACAGGTTTACATGGTTTAATTTTCAAAAAACACCACATTTTTCTCATACTGCACATTGCTGCAGCTCCTCTTTTCAGCCTGTCTGTTGTACGCTCCGCTCTTGAGCTACAGAGTGATGCATCTTACTTGTACCGTATCTTTGTTGGGAGTTGCACATGCGCAGTTCCTAGGTAACGACTACAAGCCAATGTGTGATCCAAATCAAAACCTTTAGACTGCAACCGTAACCTAGCAGATGGTATAAGTTATTATCAGGCCACAACCACACAACATCATTGTTCCATATCTTACCATCAGGACTAAACGTTGACTGTTTCCGGTGTTCTGATAATCTATGCTGCCTTGCCGAAAATGCTTCCATAGCGCAAATCGATAGACTCGACTCTACTCGGCCCTGCCCTGTTTTCCATTGCAGACAGTACCCAGAGATAGTGACGCCACACACAACTGCTGCGACGTAATGTTCAATGCGACACTCACACCAGGGATCCACATCAGGCTCCGCCCATTGAAGCATTGAATCTTTGACTATTGGGGTCAGCCCTACTAAAAACTAGTGTTTAGTTATTTCTTTCATATTTAATGGATTTATTTTAGGTAACTAAATCAGTGCAGCTCCCTGAACATCTGTATGCTCTCTCTGTGTCTGTGTCAGCTTAAAATATATACAGTCTAAGGTTAAACCGAATATTACTCATATTGTAAAGACAGAGAAGCGGTAAGAAAACCTTCCAGCTGTTTTCCTCTGCCGTTGTTGCTGCAGCGGTCTGTGTGACGGCGGGAGCAGAGGGCTCTGTGAGCGGGCTGCTGGCCGGACTCACAACCTCTTCTCGCGGGTTGGCGCAGGCTTCCTCCGTCGCCACTTGCGGAGCTCCTCAACTCCGAAAATATTGATCACATTTTTGTTCTGCCATGACTTCTCGTAAAACTGTCAATATTCGAAATCCACACAGCTGATTTCTCACCTCAAAACTTCTCAGAAGTGGATTTAGTGATGAAATTCCATACGAAAACTGTAAAATAAACTCTCTGTTGCTGGCCTCTGTCCGGTGCATGCAATGATGATGCAGTGAATAGTGAATATTCTCTGACTAATCAGCAGTCTGTCTTCATGTTAATTTTAGTATCCCTCAGCTCGCTCGGAACCTCAACGGAGGTGAGGTGAGGCAGGTACAGGTACAACTTTTCTACAATGGAAACCCAAACAAAGGCGAGTCGAGTCAAAGGGCCTCCACCCAGACTAGCTTGGCTTGAGGGCGTGCCGCTTGGCAAGCTTTATAACGCGTTTGCATTGTGATGTCACAAGTCAAGGAAGTGAAAGGCTGGACTACAAACGAGCCGTTTTCAAGCAGTTCTGAGCACAGCTTTCTGTGGGAGATGAGAACTCCCTTTGGGCTGGACTTTGGGCTTTTTCACTTTGCAAACCTGTTACATGCACAAAAAAGATATATAACTCAATAAAGAAGAGGGAAAAAGCCAAAAAGCATAATACCACCCCTTTAAAGAATTTTTACCCTTAGTCAGCACTTCTTTACTAGATGTGATCAATCTATCTTTATCAACAGGCTATGTACCACAGTACTTCAAAGCCGCTGTAATTAAACCTCGATTAAACCTCAACCTTGATTCAGATGTTTTAGCAAAATATAGACCTATATCTAACCTTCCATTTCTCTCCAAGATCCTTGAGAAAGCAGTTGCCAAACAGCTTTTTGACAGATTGATCTTAATAACAGTCATGTTAGAGGTCATGTTTGGGTAAAGAACTAATATCTAACCGGGATTTGGGACGTAAACTTCTGCAAATGTATGCAATCCATATGTGTGTCACATCAGCACAAAATAAACTTAGGATGTTGTAAACATTTGAACAAATGACCAATGCTGTAGTCTTTCTAGTAGGACATACTCTAGAGTCAAAGAAAAAAACAGCTGATGCTCACCCTTATACTGTGCCAGTGGCAAAAACTTCTTGCTTCCATGTTAGCAAAGATTTTGGAAAAACATACTTGATTTCCTGGATTGGTATCTCCCAGCACGACGTAAATTAATATTGGCAAAGATGATACAGGTAAAAAGGAACTTTGCATTCATCCTGTAGAGTTTGTGATCTTACATGGGTTAAAATAAATGTGTAGCTATGAATTTCTTCTCTATCCTTGCATTTTGTCTGAAGATTAGATTACGTCCTACACAGATCCTCAGGCACTGTGGTTTAAGGAAAGTCCTAAATGACCATTTATAGTCCCAAGGAAGTTGGGAGCTTTTTAGCAGCCTTGTCTGCTGTGATATCTGTCAACATGCTAAAGGGGCGTTATAAGGCATCCTCTGGGATCCCTGAGGTGGAGAATACCAAATTCTCCCTGTCAGGCTCGTATAAATATTTCCTTTTTGTTTAATGTCCATTACGCAAGGGCTGTAACATGTATTGGGCTATGTTTTTTGCTGTTTTTTGTTTTGCTGTTTCAGTCTGTCTGGTTAAGGTTATGCTGTGTAGTTACTCCACTGATCTAGTCTGGTTGTGCTGGTGTGGTTTATTTTGTTGTCTTTTTTTAAACAGGAAGCTGTCAAGTGCAAAATGGATTTAGTTGGTTTTGGATTTACCAGCTCACACACACACACAGGTAAGAGTTTAATCAAGACAGACTTCACTATGAGTGAACAAATATTTTATTTGCACAACAAAGATGAGAAATGTGAAGAACCTTTGATGATTGTACCCCATCATGATGTCATTGTATTTTGAGGGGGTAGTGAATTTGTGAGAAGTACATGACACCGCCTTGGTCGAGTATAGACACTGGTGGTGATGTTGAAAGGATGGCTGAAGATCTGGATGTGATAAGGACTTCTGATGACTGCTGAGACTGGATGTTATTAACTGGAGGTGAATGGAGTGTAGGAAAGTTTCAACGATTTCACACTCAAATGACAGCAGCAGAGAGGAGGAAAGATTTGCATTTATGTCTGTCCCTCTGTCTTGTATGTGTTTTTTTCTGTTGTGAAGCACATGTAACATCTGCTCTTGAAAGATGCTATGTAAATAAACTGAAGCTGTCTCTTCTAATGTGTTCTGTTTCAGGTGTGTTTATATAATAATTCTATAACAACTTTCTGTCAGATGAAATCATATGATGTCAGGTGATATATTGGTGACAGTTTGTATCATGATATTCTTTATTTGGCAGTTTCATGTCACAGCGAGCATCGAGATTGGTCATCCGAGCTAAAGAGTACACTAGTTAGTCATGCTTTTGTTTGGGATATTCATGCCTTATAATGTGTTGTGATTTGTTCTGAATATCCATAAACCTATGCAGTCTGGACACCAATAGGATAACCTGCGTGAGTAAACAAACATGCTTGGCTGCACAGAGTGCTGGGATGCCTGTCTCATTGTCTGAGTACACATGATATGACCTGGCATTTGGACCTTGCCAGTACCCCTTGGCCTGGCTGCCTGCTGTGCCCTCTATGCCACCTCTTGCTGGGAACAAGATGGCCCGGGACAGAAGCAGAGGCAATCACCATAGTGGCATCATTTGGCTGTCAGCCACATTATAAAACAGGCTGTCAGTTGGGCTTGCAGACTTGACGTCAGGAGTCGCAGTGCATTGCAGAATTACGTCATCCTGTAGTAGTACCTGCAGACCATGAGCAAGCTGGACAGAGTCTTTAACGTTTTGTCATTGACTGACCCGTCCATTTACCTACACTTTAATGCAAATATGGTTGTACTGTACACAAGCCATGCAACATACTCTGATGGCTGTCATTTTCTTTTGTTAAAAGGAACATTTTATTCTTCACAAATCTCAAGTACAGCAGACACAGTGAGAGCATGCAGAAAAGATGTTCAGGGAGCTGCACTGACTTAGTTACCTAAAATAAATCCATTAATATGAAAGACATAACTAAACACTACTTTTCAGTAGGGCTGACCCCAATAGTCGAAGATTTAATGCTTCAATGGGCGGAGCCTGATTCGACTGTCAATCTTACAAAGCTTTGCAGCAGCGTTATGAAACAAGGTCCATACCATTTTGGTGATATGGGGGTGCTCAACTTCTCATTTTACAAAGAACTACTTGTTCTCTCCTAAGTTCCTATACAGCCTATTGAAATATATATCAACATATAATGCTGTAAATAAAAATGTGAAAAGAAAGAAGCTTTAAATAGGTGAAAATGAGTGAACAAACCCAAAATCCCAGCTTCACCAGTGTTTGCCGACTTGTGTGCACAGAATATTATATAGTTTTTGAATAGTAGTTGAAATAGACCCGTGAGAAACTGCAATGTACATGCAGCTGTCGGCTGCACAAATGAGCGCAAGAACGGTGAGTTGCAGGCGAGCGGAGAGAAAATGGTCAAAAATAAGCCTCTGCTTAGCTTTTTCCACTGACTACAGAGAGCCCAGCGAACGACGTCATTACGTAAGCATGATGTGGTAAAAGAACGGTTCTAGTCCAGCAAAGAGTTGGTGCGGCTTTGAAACCAGTTTTCCAGGCCGAGTACTAGTTCTTTGGCTGTAGAAACACAAAGTACTGGTTCACGGGTAGGCACCGGCTCCGAACCAGCTCAAAATGCTTTGGTGAGGCTACAGAGAAAAGGAGGGCAAAATTTGTAAACGCTGCAATACATAAGACCTTACACAGAGAGAAAGAAAGTTGTGTTTGTGTGCTCATTCATTTTTTTTTAACTTTATATAGAATGCACCTGTAACAAAGCAAGATGCATGATTGTTGATTGTGAGGTAATTGCATGCAGGTTGTGAGTGCAAATTAAATGATTAACACAAAACTGCACTGCTTTTTTGGGTATGTTTAAGATTTCACTATAAGATTTCACATATGATGGAAGAAAGAATAAGGAAGACGCAATAGATTACCACATAGTTCTAAGACAACTATTTTTGCTAGCCAAATAGTAGGTTATATAAGCAGACATCAGTGCAGTATAATGGAATCTTACAGATCATATATATATTAAATAAGTGTTAAGATACTATTGGGTGACAAAATCAATTTTCCTTCAGTCATAATGGAATTTAAAAAAAGTCTACTTGTGGACACATTTTGGCACAGCAGCTATACTGTGAAATAAACTAAGGTACAAACATTTCTTTTTCTGTACATGTCTTACCATGATATAGGAGCCATATGTAGATTCTGTTTCATTTGGAACTAATCTTTCTGGCTTTGAATTTTATCTCAGCAACTCAGTTACTGAATCCAACGCAGAAGTTCTCCAACTACAGTTTCTTTCTTAGCTTGTAGTTGGCACAGGCGGTAATTAATGAATCAAATTTCACCAATGCTACACCCACAGTGATGGTATAGTGCTTAGGAGGGCCAGAAATAAGTGCTTGTGTAAAACTCAGAAAAATGCATTGCTGCCATTCTTGCCATATCACCAACCTCCTACTTTAAAAAAAAGTGTCATATCTTGTTTTCACTTTGCTGCCTAATTCTACAACCCTCCTGACCTCACTGTAATGGCAATGAAAATGCTGAATCACCATAGGCTAACCCTGATACCCTTTTCCAAAGTAGTCACACCCTTTCAACAAAAGTACTGGCATGGATGCCAAAACTAACAGGAAGTCTGTTTTTAGCAGGAAGTGGACACTTTTTAATATTGATTGAGGAGGTTTGTTCCAGGTGAGCTGTGCGGAATTGGTGACATATAGCTGACATTACAGTCCATCTGGTAGGAAGAGTCATTCACCTTTACAGCATTATATACAGAATAAGATGATTTATGCTTAAAACTTGTATGGGTGACACTTTGTCAGAGGGACAGGAAATGTTATTTTCAGCTCTTCAGCATCAGCATTGAGGCGTCCCTGTGGCACCATGTATGCAATGTCACAGTGATTTTATGTCCCGTCCCCCCTAATGGTAGTGTTTTTGTTCCTGCTGGATATAATATTGAGTTCCTTTTTTACTGTTTAGTTTGACATTAATATCATTTACTTTTGTTTACAGTCAGAAAAGAACACATTGAGTACAAGTGGCTATTTGACAGTGGTCTGTATTGATTATTGAAATTATAATTATTGTCAACAACCCAGCTATTTATCAAGGATTTTATCTGTGTTAATGATTGCTAATTATCATAATCTATGAGCACAGAGGGGCTAACTAATAGGTTTTATAGGACTTACCACTCTCTTCTGCAGGGCAGGACTCAAAATTGTCCTTGCAGAGGTGGGTTACATACGTAATCGTAGCTCTCCGAGTGATGAGTTATGTCCTCTGCTTGCAGCAGCTCCTAGACACTTCCTATCAAAATCATAAACAGGGAGTTTTAGGTGTTAAGTCACCCCTCACTTTTTTGTCTTTTAATCCACATTAACTGCCCCTTTGAAAATATTAAATATGTTCATTGGTTCATTTGTGGTGAGGTTGTGTCCTTGCTCAGAGAACTAGTTATTTATATGACTTTCTATTATGCTATTGACATTTCATTAAATTCTCAAAATGTTTTTGTTGGTTTCCAATAGAATCATAAAGTGTTCAGACAATACAGTTTAAACTTGTATTTACCCTTCCTTCACTTTGTGAGCAGGTAGAGTGGCATCAGAAACCTGTAATACTAGCATGGTCTGTTTCACAGGAACTCACAACACTGTTGAATGCTCCTTTACATTTTCCCTCTGTAATTAATTTTTAAAAAAGAGTACAGAGATCAGGGGACAGTAAACAGCTTGATTTTCTCTCTGAACTATTGCTTATTCACTAGCAAAGACCACACCAATAAAGTTCAGTCAGGACAACAATCATCAAAGACTGATATGGCTCCGTGGAAAGCCATGAGGCGGGGAGAGCAGCTACCTGCCTTTCCACATGGCTATGTGGAAAGCATGAGCACACCTCTCTGGCCTTCTACGTGCCTATGTGGAAAAGCCATAAGGTAGGGAGAGCACCACCCTGCCCTGTACAGAACGGAGCAGGCATACGCGGTTTACATGTTTAATGAGCTTCTAAATGGGCAATGAAGCACTGAAGAAACATACTGAACATACTGTTTATTATCAGGCTGTAGCGTCCGCTGCTCTGTGTTGCCTCCCACAAATGAACACACACTTGTGGGCTCACACACACAAACAGTGGCACGCTGAAGTGAAGGTAACACCAAAGTACTCAAGTTGACGACAGCCACCCTTGCCAAGCAGTATGTGCAACAAAACCTCAAGAATAAAAGACGTTATTGATACACTTGTTAAACGAGCATAACATGTAGAAGGGTTTATTTGATCTTCTCTGTCCACCTCTCTCATCCTCCATGTTATTAAAAGCACACCACGCTAATGCTAGTTTGGCAAAGCTTAATGTACAACAAGCTAAACTGAACAACTAGCTGCCTGAACTGCGTCTGTGTGGCTCTATCAGTGCACAGCAACACGACGCCCAGAGCGGGACAATGTGGCAGTGCACATTCGGCCAAATTCATTCATGATGTGGAAGGCTGAGCTTCTTTGGCCACGACATCATCCACATTGTCATTGTAAACCTGGAAATGCTCCGGAAGCTTGGAGAAGGACAGTAGTGTTTTGATGCTAATCAGTGAACAGCTTTATTGTCAAAGTGGTGGAATGGGCTGTTTTGCTGACTGAGTGTGTGCTTCAGGCGAGCAACTGTCCACTCGAATGTATGGTGGATGGTCAGAGCCTTGGTGGGGTGGATTAAGGTGTCGTCACTTTGCCTGTCGTTTGAGCGGATCGGGGAGGGGTTTCTGGAAGAGACAACATCCTGCAAACGCCAAGGGCGGAACCTTCCCCTGGAGCTGTGGGAATCCAAAGGCCCGGATACTTTGGAGCTGTCAGAGGATAAAATGTCACATGTGATATATTATATGTGAAACACCATTTCACATGTGATAGATTCACATGTAAGTGTACATGGGTTTTGGACATTTAAGGTAATATTATAGTCTACTATGAACAGCATTAAACACAGGCATTAGAAAATTCTCAGCACAGCGTATTCACTTTAGTGATTGCATTTAATCACAGTTTCTTATAGGATTATGTTCAGTTTAATGGTATCTATTCATTGCACCACACAACAGAACATAATAATGTTAGGTGATGTCTTATTTGTAGGTCAATTTGCAAAATAAACACTGACTTTGAATGTCCAAATGAATAATCTGTGCAATAATGATGTTGAGTAGGTCTAAGCTGTAAAATGCCAGTGGCAAGACAAAGTCAAGGCAGTTTATTTGAGAACACTGACTGCATACAGTTGAAATGTATGAGTATGAGACAGTCCATTCAGAATATAGCCTATGAGGTGTTTCTCATTAGCGAACAAATGTTTTATATTCTTTTTTTCAGCTCCTTTTATCTTCTTTTTATTCTGATTGTTGACAGGTCAAATAGAGAATCCTATTAAACACTTTCTTGAAATTGCTGAAACAAGTAAATCAATCAAACTCTCCCAGATAAATACCTAGTCCTATCACAAGGTCTTATTTGTTATGACTAGCAAAGTTGAAGCAATACCCACTGATAGTCTTCTTTAAGAAGACTAGACATTCATCACTGTCAAGCAGCTAAAACATTGTTTATTTGTTAAAGTATGCCATTTGAAAGACACTTAAAATTTAGATCATCAGCTCAGTGGTGTTGTGGCTGAGAGATGCTGTGAGATGCTCACAGCAGCAGTTTGTGTTACAGTGAGGGAATGTGGCAGGCCTCTGTCGAAACAGAGACTTGCCTACTGATTATGTGAAGGCATTTCACATGTCTATGAGCTGGCAAGCTTAAATCATCCAGGTGTAGTGAAAGCGCCCTAGGAGTATGTTGGCTGCAACAACTCTCTTTGCTAGATTTGAGGCAGGACTGAGCCGTCTTTACCTTCCCCCTTCTAGAAAAAAGGATTTTACTGCCATTTAGTTCCTGTTTCATTTCTTCACCTAGCATTTTTCTCTCTTTTGTATTACTAAAACTGTTACTGTTACTGAAACCTGCTCCTCTCACTATTAGCAAGTGGCCTTTCATATTAGCAATGTAGGTTAAAGGTTCAGTGTGTAAGTTTTAGTGGCATCTATTGGTGAGGCTTGAGTATTGCAACCTGTGGCTCACGGTGCATTCAGGTGCTCCTTGGATGGTCCCATTCCTGAGTTGTGAAGTTGTTCTTGTGTTCATGTGTTCTTAAATCAGAATGTGGAATTAATGTGAATGCTACTACAAAGATGTGTTAGATTAGGATTATCATAACATGTTCAACACGCAGACAACTATACTTATAACTAGGGGTGTGGTGAGACACTTCAGCCACAAGATGAGATGAGATTTGAGATTGCGTTCATGAGATTGAGATGAGATTATTTTTTAAAAAATTTAAATACTGAATTATTTGAAAATTTTGACCATTAAAGCACTTTATTTCCTGCATTCTGATGAATGTCAGTTTATGGTGACTTAAGAAAAACACAAAATTCAGGTGGCAGGTGACAATTCAATCTCTATAACTACAGAGAACTATAACAGAATATAATGCAGCGCATCTCTCTGTCATTCTGTGATGCTTCCAGATCTGTTTCTCTTGTAGATCAACTTTTCTCATGTAATATCATCCCTGGTGAGTCATGATTTAGTAACCTCAATGATAAATTATTACATTTTAATTTAGTTATAAACTCCTGGACTCTTTTAATTGCTTCGGTGTTTCAGCAAGTTTTCTGCATATGTTCTAACCTTTCTACACATTCAGAATATCTCCCACAAGTGTTCTGACCAGAAAAAAGGCAGAATATTACAAGACTAAAATCATTACTTAATGAGAAATCTACCTGCCCTGTACTCTGCTGTGCATTATGTTATTAGCCCTGTGGTTGCAACATCATCCCCTTCAAAATTATCATTTGCGTGAGTCTCGCGAGACAGCTTTTTTACCTGACGAGAAATTGTCACAATTTAATAATACCCGTGGGTCTCCATTTGTCCAAATAAACTTCTAATAAACCAGTCAACGACTACTAGTACTACTACTACTAACAATACTTGTTCCTCTTCTTCTTGTATGTTGTATTCAATGTAGTGACAAAATGCAATACATATTCTGTGTAGTCAACTTTGTTGTCCTTCTATATCAAAATTGCTTGTGTCCCAAAGCACCACCATACTCCCAGATGTAACAGTATATAACAGATGAAAGTAATTGATGTGCCCTTGAATAAAAACTAGGGCAGCATGTTGAACTTTACTTGCAGGATATAGGGTCCCTGCCATGAAAAATACCTGAAAAGATCATATATTACCTTATGCTTTAGCACACCTATGATGCTCCAGCTGTGCTACACTCCCTTTACCTAAATCCAAGTGAGATTCCTAGTGAATATTTTATGGAATGTAATTGAACGGAGCTGTGGCACCACATTAAAATTAATGTCATGTTTGTGTCTGCTGCATATTTTCACCCAAATGATTGTAATGGAAATGATCATGTGCCTGAGCCTGCATATAAAGAGAGAAGCTGCTCCTCAGCTAAGTGTGTGGGATGCTAATAGGGAGATGTTTTATGGCCTGAGACACACAGACGAGAGCAAGGGAGGTGTAATGGCAGAATATACTACAACCTCTCTGTGGAGTCAGACACCTGGCTCATTCTCTGCATCTATTCCTCTTGTTTTGTGACTCACCCTGGTTGAAACTGGTAGTTATTGGATAGTTTTCTTGGGTATGATGCACTAAATGTTGATGTCAACAGCCACAATTCCCTCCAAATGTAGTACAAATTTTAACAGAATTTTCAGAAAATTTGCAAAGGGAAATGCAAATGAATATGCATTTACATCCACTATGGTAATGTCAGTATCAGGACCTGGTCATGCTATTTCTTCCATTGGATGCCATGAAAACATTGTAGAGGAAGATGATGGAAATACATGGAAGATCTTATTGGGTTTCAGTGTTTCCCCTAGGATAGAGTTGTAGCAGCGGAAGTGAAGCAAAAAAAAAGAATTGTGCGCATAGCGTGCATGCTATATATCTGAATATAAAACCCCAATAATACATGTCTTGTGTCCATGAGCTAGTGATTCACATCACAATAAATTTCAGTGTTTTCCCATCGTGTTAGATGTACATATTTAGTGGTGAGGGAAAGAGGGGGGGGGTACTTTTACCAATGACAAATATGCAATTTCACATCATTTGGGACCATTATTTTTACCATATCTGTAACTAATAGTTGGAAAAGATAGAGCAGATAATAAATAAACAACCAGAAAGCGTGAGGACTAAACTTGCAAAAGAATGTGTCTGAGGAGGGACTAACCTATAACCTATAAATAGTCCATCCTCTCTCCAACGTATCAACATGGCACAGCACCCAAGCCGTTTTGGGCCTCACCTTCACAGCCTTATTTCAGCAGGGAAACCTTGTTAATATGAACTAATCATTAAAGATAGAAGTGTCCAAGCTGCCTTTTGTGTCTCAGTTTACAGCTTTTGACATTTATCTGTAGAAATTAACATGAAAAATGGGCAACATGAGAACCACCTACCTTAATTACCAAGCATTTCATTTACACAATAAAATCCAATAGAAATATCTCCTCATTACCTTAGAAGGAACTAGTTTGCATCCCTAACTTGCTTTACTAACCTCAGCTCTTCCACTGTCACCACCATCCCCCCTTTCCCTACAACCAATTTGAAAAACTGAAAAATAGTTAACTAGGAATTATTAGGATGTACAGTGTGTGTGTAGGACAGAGCTGTAGGTTACACGAGTTTAATCTAAGCTTGTAATGTTGTCAATACTGGACAAAGTAGGCAGTAATGAAATGCAGCAGGTAGAACTTCTTATAAAATAAGCTAATGTTAAGTTATGTAGAGCCAAATATGTAGGCTACTGTCAGCTTTCCTGCTCAGCTGTGCAGTCTGAGAGGAGGGGAGACATTTGCTTGCACTAACAGGCTTTAATTTTCCAGCTGTTTGGGGGAAAAAAAGACATTTTCTTGGTCTTGATAAGCTGACACGTTGTAACTGAGATATACATTTACTGGAAGAATATTGTCAAGTAGGTTGAGATCCCAACGCTCTGAAAATACATGAACAATGGCTCAGTAAGACATCCGAGCCATGGGACTGTAAGGTATTCCCCAACTATAAGTATAATCAGCTTGCTAAATGAAAGAAAGAGTCAGGTACTTTCCAAATGATTGTGTAAAAGTATAAAATGTGATGCATCAAAGTGATAACTGTAAAGGGTTTAACCAAGAAATAGAATGAGAATGATTAAATGTGAAATGTAATGGAGAAATTATGAATTTAATAGTATTAAGAGAAATGTGTATGCTTAAAAGAAACATAGTAAGAAAATGTGTGTGTGCTTAACAGAAAAAGGGAAGTGAAGAATTATGTTGAGACATGTTGAGCTTGTAGTGAAACATTGATATGAATGTGAAGCATCAAGACCATGAGTCGGTAGAAAAGAGGAGTAAGAGAGGGGAGAGATGAAATGGCCAAATAAGGATGTCTCTGGCTCGACGGCAATGCGGAGAGACGAGCTACATGACAGCCGTTAAGAGAAGAGGAAGGGTGTTGGCTGATAAGGCAGAGAAGCTCAGCTACGAGGTAGGATATAAAAAGAAGAGACAGAGAGAGATCGGGGTTATTCCTCGGCAGATTTCAGAAGGCATCAGGACTTGGAGCAAGACCACCACTGCACCGGACCAAGAGCCCAAGACCAGAGACGGGGAGTTGAGAAGACAACAGCCAGAGAAGACTTTCTTCAGGGGATTTCCAGAGATCGAGCCACTGAGGGTAACCACAACGCCAACCCATCTGAAGAATCATCGGACTCAGAAGATTTTCTCTCTCTCGTCTGCAATGGAGACTGAAGACTTTTGAAGAAAATCTGAGGGCTTTAGACAAAGCCTCAGGCTCCACCAGGGTCTTCAG
Source organism: Lepomis macrochirus (assembly GCA_024633595.2). Lineage (NCBI taxonomy): Eukaryota > Metazoa > Chordata > Actinopteri > Centrarchiformes > Centrarchidae > Lepomis > Lepomis macrochirus. The sequence continues at coordinate 22,392,167 of JALXJV020000010.1, forward strand.
CCCAGCAGTAAAAGAAGGAATCCACCTGCAGTACCGACTCCTCCCCCTCCCTTTCTCACCAAAAAGGAAGACATCAAATTACTCAAGCTCAACTATCGCAATCAGGTTTTGAATTCTAAAATCTAATCAGCTTATTATATTTTTAATCAAATTTTAATATTTAAGTGTATGCTTGCTCTTGCTCAATTTTGCAATAAAATATATGATCCCTGCATTTAAAGTACCAGTAGTAGACATTGAATTTATTTTTCATTAAGATAGTAATTGTGTTAGGTAAAGTGTGTTTAACATCTTTAAGGTTCTTTTAGGTTGCTATAGCCAACCAAATTTAACTTACCCTTGGGGCCTCTTTTCCTGGCCACTAAACACAATCCTAGCAAACATACCAAGTGCACAGATCAATGAGAAGAGAGCTGTCGTGAATGGGCGTGGCTGTGGTGGTATCCGGCTCAGAGGCTATTCAGTCGGGTGCCATTTCAGAGTAAGCAGGGTAGGCGCTCGGAAGAAGACAGTGAGAAGCTAGGCGAATCTCTTCGACACCAGCTTAAACAGTCCTCAGTAACACCTTTAGGGGTGGGAAAAAAAATCGATATTGCAATATATTGTTGTGCTCTCTGTCGCAATAAATAATCGATACACTAACGCCCAATATCGATATTTTATTACAACACAAAATTAATTTACCCGTTGTCAGTGTCACTGTCACTACCCAATATCTACCATTCTGTTTGCGGGGGGCGCTGTTCGAGTAAATAGGGGTAAAGTGGCACAAACAGCGGCCGGTGAAGAACACCAGTTAACTAACAACAACAGAGAATTGCAGAAAAAAAGAGAAGCGAGAAGAATGGCGGAAAACAATAAAAAACTAATGAAAGACCCACCCGTTTCCACTCTAAAGTGTGGAGACACTTCGGGTTTTACGAGACAGTCGACGGAAAGGCACTGGATAAAGACTATGCAATCTGCAAGAACTGCTTTGCAAAGATAAAATATAACAGCAACACTATGAATCTGCAAATGCACCTCGTTCGCTATCACGGTGAACTACTCTCAGGTGATAATGAGGGCAAAACAAGTCAGCCGACAATCACTACTGCGTTCAAAGCAAAGCTCCCCTTTGGGTCGCCGAGGGCACAGAGTATCACTAAGTCCATCGCCGAATTTATTTGCAAGGACCTTCGCCCTTACAGCGTGGTCGAGAATGATGGATTTTGCAGAATGTTGACAACACTGGAACCGAGATACGAGATACTGAGTCGTCGGCACTTTACAGACAAAGTCATCCCTGCATTGTATGCAGATACCAGAGCCAAAGTGGAGGGTGCGCTCCGGTCTGCTAAACGAGTTGCACTAACCTGTGATGGTTGGACGTCAAGGGCCACCGAGTCCTTCGTAACTATTACTGCCCACTTCATAGACGACAACTGGGATGCCCAAAGCTACGTCCTTCAGACTCGGGCTATGAATGACAGTCATACTGGCGCTCACATGGCAGAGGTGCTTAAGAAGGCTGTGGACGAGTGGAAGCTCACCGAGAAAAAGCCAGCAGTGGTGACTGACAACGCAGCGAATATGTCCGTATCCGCACGTTCGCTGTTTCGCTCATGTTTTGAATCTCGCGGTGCAGTGTGTCCTCAAACTGCCAAATGTCGCTGTCGCTCGACTGCTCGGGAGAATTAGGAGAATTTGCACATTCTTCCAGAGGAGCACCTCAGCAGCTGAGGCACTGAAGAGGAACCAGAAGATGTTAGGCCTTCCGCACCACAAGCTGATAACTGATGTTGTTGTCCGCTGGAACAGTGCCTATGAGATGATCAGCCGGTTTCTTGAGCAACAGCCAGCTGTTACTGCTGCCCTCTTATCTCCAGAGGTAAGGCGTTTATTGTTTTGTTACTGAATTGCATATGATAACTGTAATGTGTTATAAAATATTATTAACATGATATATATTTTGTTCCTTAGTTTAAAGTGCTTTTTCCTGACTTCTTGGTCTGGATTAATAAGGAATATGTGCATTATAAAGTTTAAACTTTTGACTTCATTCTGTTCTTTTCCTTCCTTCTTTAAAGGTCAGAAAGAATACCACTGACATCTCTACGCTGATTGATGGAGACATCAAGAATACAGAAGAGATTGTGAAAGCCCTCCATCCAATGCTGGTAGCAACAAAGAGCATGTGTGAGGAGAAAAGTCCAACTGTTTCCATCATTGCTCCTCTTCACGCCCAACTTCTGAGCGACACATTCAGCGCAATTGAGGATGCCCATCTCGTCAAGGACATAAAGTGTGCCATCCATGGAGACCTATCAAAGCGCTACATGTCTGCAGAGGAGAAAAACTTCCTCTACGTTGCCTCCGCCTTAGACCCCAGGTTTAAGTCGACGCTCTTCTTGTCGCCTTCAGAAGTGCAGGAGACGTATGCCATGGTTGTGTCCAAGGCTGCTGCCCTGATGGTAATTACAACTTGTAAAAACTGAACAGCAGTTACTTAGGTCATTGAAATTCTCATTGTATTTGTACCTTTTAAACTTTCAACTCTTGCACTGCTGGTAGAAAAATGTCATCCACACATCTAACCATGTGCAAAGATGTGTTAAATTTTAAAATGATTAGGGGCTGATGATTTCTTGTTGTGATGAACATGTTATTTCATTAAAATGCATATTTTCATTGTTATTTTTAAAACAAAAATAACAATGAAGATGTGGCAAATGCTTTTTTGTGTTACAGGGGAATGCAGATGTGGGAATGCAGTCTGATGGTAATGTAGAGGAGGGAGGAAGCACTGAAGAGAGTGGTCCTGCTGATGACACCAGTGATGAGGACCGACCACCACACACACCAAAAAAAAGGAGATCCGCACTTGCAAACCTCCTTGGACAAACATTCCAGCATGCCAGATCTTCCCTGACCCCATCATCACCTAACTCCAAGGCTGAAAAGGAGGTTCAGCAATATCAAGAATCCTCACCTCTACCACGGTCAGATGAGCCGTTGGGTTGGTGGAAATCTGAGGCATGCAAGTACCCACACCTTGCCAAGCTGGCCCAGAGGTACCTGTGTGTGCCAGGGACTAGCGTGCCATCAGAGAGAATCTTTTCTACCACCGGTGACATAATCTCTGCTCAGAGGTGTGCTCTTATATCTGAGCATGCTGATCAATTAGTGTTCCTCAAGAAGAATATGCCTTGATGTGTCCACTGTTTACAGTAACTGACTACTGACGTTTCAGTATTATGGTTTACACATGTTAATGTTCATGTTGTTTTGTAATGTTCATGCACTTTTATCTGTCTAGATGTACAGTGTTTACATTTAAGACCAGGAGGCAGTGAGTTATTATGCAAATGCATATTTCTTTGCACAATGTTGGAAATGTTGGCATTAATAAATGCATAAAATTTCCTTATTTCCTTATTCCTTCTTTCTTTTCAGTCACATATATCGTTGATGAAATTTCTTCCAATATATTGAATATCGTAGATATCGCGAATCGTGATATTATATCGTGGACCACATATCGCCACAGAATTGAATCGTGAGGTACCTGTATCTTCCCACCCCTAAACACCTTATAGGGTAATACCCATAGGCCACGAGGATCGGACCCTTTAAGACGGAGAGCTGGTCCAGTACCTCCTGAACAGGGGTAACTCGGGATCTAACAATATTTTCCTCTGCTCACATTCACTGTCACTTTCTGTCGCTCAGACAATCAAGCAACCGCTACGCACCTTCTAAATCCTTATTTGAGTTACGCTTCTTTTAGAGCAGTGTTTCTCAACGGGGGCGGTACCGCCCCCCAAGGGGCGTTCCGAGGACGATGGGGGGCGCTGGAAGCAATATTTTAAAAAGGGGGGCACTTAGCTGCTTTTGGGGGGCGTTTGTTGATTGGAAATTCTAAGGTGAGTTTACACTTAAGATTCACAACAATACGAGTTTAAACTTTGAACTACTTGCAAAAAATTGTGGTCTGCAACATTAAAACCTGCCAGTGTAGTCCACTGCGACGGGACGAGACTGCATTTTTTCTCCTTCAGCTACTTGTGGTGCAGCTTCGTGCTGCCTTCATGGGAATGGGAAGTCAGAGTATCGCCTCTAAAATTTTTGAAACGCCTCAGATTGCGTTTACTGTGTAAACTCTAGAAAACCGACGCTCTCTTTCTAGGTGGGAAAGTGTTTATTTCTCTGAGAAATACACCGTGAACGTCTTGTTATCACAGTGGTTACACATTTACAAGAGGGATTTTCCGCTGTCGGACTTACCTTGAAAGCAACTTCGCTGCCACACCAGCGAGTGACGTCGACCCGCCTCGCGCTGTGAGTTGCAGACAGTTTGTGCCAAAGCGGACATGTAGGTAGATTCATTCGGCTATAAAAATGTAACGTTAAACTGAAGCCCTGTCTCGCTCTGTTGGGGACTATTAGCAGCACTTTATCAGAGGTGCTGAAGTTAAGCTGTGTGGAATTATTCGGGAGCTTTCTGTGTGATCAGGTGTTGTCGGTTAGTTTCGTTCTCATTCAGTTTTGTCTGTCAGACGGCGAGGGGATAACTTACTTCGAGCGAATCAGTAACATAATGCAGTACAGGGCATGTAGTGAAATATTATGAATTCTCTTTAAATAGCCTAATGACGTTAGTCTCCTATAACGTTTTTTTTTTCTTTACATGTCAGAGAACACAGATCTGTGGCAGAGATTCTGAATGTGCAGAAAGTTTTGAACATGAGCAGATAAGTCACTGTATTTCCCATACGTTCATTTATTTGTGGTGGCCCGCAACATATTGATTTTTTTTTTTTACCAGGCCTATTTAAAATCGTATTTGACTGCAGAGCTGCAGGCAGCACGAATTTGCGGAGCTCATCCTCTCGCTCGTCCCTCTCTCTCTCTCCCTCCCTCGTGAACGCAGGTGCACAACGCAGCCAATGTCGGAGACACGGCTAATAGAAGTTATTAGTAAGCATGTAAGGTGGCTAGCAATAAGGAGAGCTAAGTTAATGTTAAATACAGCTGGGTTTTCGAGGTTAGCATTGTTATGTTAGGTAAGCCAAGTGTGTGCAGTGAATAAAGACACCGAGAGCTAGCACATGCTTAACAGGAACCTTTACTCGCAAACTGTGTGTCACATTCAAAACAGTCCGTGTATCACCGTGAAACTTTAGTTCCCTTTACAGAACACCTCCCCTCTTAAGTAAGACTCCCCTTCCCCGACATCTGGCCAAAGCCCTTAAAAGCAATACTCACTTATCGGGAAATTCTTGTCAAACATAACATTTCACAACAGAACATATATAGACCAATGCATTTTTTTTCTTTTTTTCTCTTTTCGGTCTCTTACAAGTCCAGACGCTCTGGTGGGCGTGACACTCTTCCTGAGGTTGTCACATACAGGGTGTTGGATGTGGCTGTCTGTCTGTGAATGTCTGTGTCAGTGTTCTCATGTTGGTGTGTGACCTGGTTGTCTGAGTCTGTGGTTGTAACAGTCTTATCCAGCTGCACCTGAGGCTGTAGTTGGTGCACCGTTCGTAGGTGTGTTCGATTCCTCCTGATCTGTCCTTCATCTGTGTGAATGATGTATCTGGGTGTTGTAGCCTGCTGGACGACTGTTCCTTGTTTCTCCTCTCTTGGGAGCCACACGTCCTGTCCTGGCTGCAAAGGCAGCAAGGGGCGGGCCCTGTGGCGCAGGTTGTAGCGGAGTCGTTGCTTTTCTTTGAACCGCTTCTCAACCTTCTTGAACCCTTTGAATGTTTGGCCAGCGGGGAAGCAGGGCCGCCGGCAGCTGAGGTATGGTTGTGCGTAGCTGTCTGCCCATAAGGAGTTGTGCAGGGGAGTAACCACACTCCAGAGGTGTCACTCTCCTCCATCCCCATCACTCTCCTCACATCTTCCACTCCCTTTGGTTTGGGCATCTCCCTGATGGCTCTGACCTTGTCTGGATCAGGTGTCACGCCACCTGCTGTGACATGATGACCCACAAACATGATGTTGTCTTTTGTCAACTCGCATTTCTCGTTCAGGGTGAGTCCTTCGTCTCTCAACCTCTTCAGCACCTGGTGCAGTCTCTCATTGTGCTGCTGTATGTCCTCTCCATACACAACTATGTCATCCGCATGACACACCACTCCGTCGCACCCCTCCAACATCTGCGACATGCGACGCTGGAAGCGCTCCGGGGCTGATGAGATCCCAAATGGTAGGCGATGGAAGGCATATCGCCCGAATGGGGTGATGAATGTAGTGAGAAGCCGGCTCTCCTCTGACAACGGGATCTGCCAGAAACCAGAGGTTGCACAGCCGTATCTTTCCTGGCTGAGCCTTTGACGCCACCACCATGCCTGCGCACCAGGGTGTGGGCTGTGTCACCTTTGAAATCACCCCCATGTCCTCCATGCCCTTAGCTCTGCCCGCACCTTATCTCGCAGTGGTAGAGGCACGCGGCGTGGGGATGACTGTGCATACGGGACAGCACCTGGCTCCAGTTCTATATTGTAGGGCTCCTTTAATTTTCCCAATCCGGAAAACACTGTAGGGTACTGAGCTTCAAAGTCCTCTTGCTGGGCTTGTACAGCGTGAACACGCCTTATTAGCTTGAGTGCTTTTATAGCAGGAAGGCCCAGTAGCGCCTTAGTCAACCCTTCAACAACATAGATGTCTTGTTCTGTAGTTACCTTTTCGTGGCTCAGCTCACCTTTAAAGCGTCCTTTTACTTCCAGCCTGTAGTTTCCTGGTCCATACAGCACTTTGAGTGGCGGTTGCAGTGTCCCATGTTTTTTAATAGAGTAACTGCTGCTCGGAATTGCTGTAACACTTGCTCCAGTATCCAGTTTGAAAACAGTTGCTTCTCCATTTAACTGCACTGTCTCTATCCACTCCTCCTCTCCTTCAGAGCCCACTACTCCAAGGAAAGCAAAATCCTCCTTGTATTCTCTCCCTATATGTGCCTCCGAGATGTCGTGGACCCCACCAGTCGATCTGCATTTCTTTGCAAAGTGTCCCTTTTTGTGACAGCTCCGGCACTCAGCATCACGGCCGGGGCAGTCCTTCCAAAGATGTTTCCTTGCCAGACCGCATCTACTGCATTCAGATGTCTTTGGTTTATCTTTGGCCGCTTTATCTTTGGCTGCTTTACGCCATTTCTGGTGTTTTTGCTGTATTGCTTCAACTTGTCCGGTCGCTTGCTCTGTCCCTCTTAACACTGGCTGCTGTTTTTTCACTGCTGCACTCTGCCTCACTCTTGTTATGGCTTTTGCTAGTGTCAAATCAGCGTCCAACTGTAGACTTTCTGATAACTTAGCATCGCGAATGCCGACCACAATTCGGTCCCTTATTAACTGTTCTCTTAGGACCCCAAATTCACAGTGTTCTGCCAGTGTGTGGACCGCTGTAATAAAGGACTCACACTCTCACCGGGCTCTTGGTTCCGTCTGTTGAAGCGTGCCCTCTCGAAGATGATGTTCCGCTTGCTAATGCAATGTGCCGTGAAAGCCTCTGTAACCGCGTCATAGGACTTCTTCTGTTCGTCTGTGAGGGTTAACACTTTTAGGATGTCTTCGTCATCATCGCCGGCTGCATACATGAAGGCGTTCACTTGAAATTCTGACGATTGTTTATCCGATCCTGCCGCTATTCTGTAGCGTTTGAAGCGCTTAATCCATCTCGGCCATTCACTAGCATTGGAGAAGTTGAACTTGCCTGGCGGCGCTAGCTGTGGAGCTAGCTGTGGAGCTAACTGTTGCGCCGTTTTTTCACCATCCATTCCTAAATTTTCCGGAACGTTTTTCTTAACAGGTTTAGTTCGTCGTTCTACTGTCCTCCGCCTCTCCATTTTTCTTCTGACACCATGTTAGGTAAGCCAAGTGTGTGCAGTGAATAAAGACACCGAGAGCTGGGACATGCTTAACAGGAACCTTTACTCGCAAACTGTGTGTCACATTCAAAACAGTCCGTGTGTCACCGTGAAACTTTAGTTCCCTTTACAGAACAAGCATGCTGTACAGCTGCAGCACAGTTACACTGTCATTCTGTGGGAAACACTGACAGGAGCTAAAGTCCGGTCAATTACTGAATTAAAACGGACTAATTTATCACTGAGATGAAAAGGGGCCATAAACACATTTAAATAAGTTACTTCCCCACAAAAGAGGAGGTAAGCATGTTTGTTGACTCAGCAGGGATGATGGAAATAAGTTGATCTACAGGAGAAATATATTTAAAAGCAATAAAAATGCCTGAGAGGCTCACTACATTATTTTCTATTATAATTATATATTTTGAATTGACACCTGAATTTTCAGACATTTCCACCCTAAATTGGTGCAGAAAAGGCAAATTAGGGGAGAAATTTTCACCAGAATGCAGGAAATTAAGTGATGCTCAAAATCTTCTGGGGGAGGACCCCATACCCTCCACACCCCCCACTTATTAAGTGCCCCATCCAAGAAAAGGATTTTGCTTTATACACAGTTTCTGGGAGAACCATTCACTTATTAGTTAAATATAATTTTCACATGGCTTTTTTGTTACCTTTTCCATGTTTTTAATAACAATAGTAACAATAAAAAAAAATCTAAATATATTTAGGGCAAGGGATCTGGATAGTGGATACGGGGGCGCTGGCCCAAAAAAGGTTGAGAACCACTGTTTTAGAGAGACTTTCACATAGATGTTCTTTGAAGAACAAGGAGCGAAAGCTAGCCAAGCGTGTTACTGTGGTTGCACAGTGTGCGAGTGAAAACATTAGTACCGTATCTTTATTGCTCATAGGAATTTTTTCCTGAATGAATAAAGGGGAAACACTGGACTTTAATATTTGTAACCCACATAAAACAATCCACAAAACAGTTTGCATTTGCAAATTGCTTCCTTTCAATATGTGGGTCACGCTACATTTGTAACTTCCTTTTTACACATTTGTGGAGTTTTGTCCAATCTGTACCACAGAGATCTACACACATCAATCTGTAAGTGTGAGAGCAGTTTGCTAGCTACACCAGCAGGGGTGTGTTTCTGTTTTATGATTACAGGATTGACATGAGGATTTTCTACAATATATCACTGAGCCTTTCCCTTTCTGTCTCCCCATTTTCTCAGCAGCACCTTGACTTCATCATGTCCGAGCATGTCATTCCTGTAATCATAAAACAGCAACACACTGCATTGACATCATGGTTTTCTGTCACTAGGATGATGATAATTTTGTACTGATCAGTCAAACTGTCTAGCTTACTGATTCCATCACTATAGAACCTAAATATTTACCAGACAGCAGTAAATCTAGGCATTAATTAAGCTAACTAATAACTAAATTGGGTAAGTGGTTATAACCTATTACAAAGGTGAAACAACGGAGTATCAGTCATATATCAAGTAAGTTAAAAAGTATTATCTCACAAGAATTGTTCGCATGCATGTCTGACATCAGGGGCTGAGGAATTACGATACTGGGTTCGCAAGAACAAGACAAGAAAATAATTGTACACTGTTATGAAGAAACCAGAGAGTTAAGTGTGCAACTTAATGCCAAATAGTGGACACTCCATAAATCTAAGCGCAGAACATTCCAAGCAATTATGACAAAATCTTTTTTCAACAAATGCATGAACAATATTAGGTAAAATCTGATTTCAGTCCCTTTTCCTCAACAAAATATCTAAATAGAAAAATAATTGCTGATTTGTTGATTCAACTGAATTAAATTAAACATTTATTGAACATTTGTTATACTGTTATTGCAGATAAGTATATTGGGATAATTATTGTTTTATTGTCCAGCCCTGCTGTTACTCCCCATTTACATGCTGCCTTGTTTATCGGCCGGTATTAGGGCTAATGTTAGTGTATTCATTATAATTTCAGATAGCCTACAATGTATCTTACCACTAATATATTAGTTCCAGTTGGACACCAGTTTCATTTGTGTGGGTTATTTCCATACATTAAATTTGAGTAAGAAAATGATCAACATGGCGGTCAGTTTCTAATTAATGTTATTTACTACTCGTCAATAATCATTCATGCAGATCAACAAGTTCAACATTTCAAGTTTGCTGCAGCGGATCAAACTTTTTTTTAGTGTCCCGTCATCTCCAGGCTGTGATTAGTCGGTTCACGAAAAGCTATGTTGATGGGCAACTTTATGCACACGACCGCATGAAATGCAGCCGAGCTTCTCTTCTCCCTCGTCTCTCTCCGCCGACAGAGATTAGTAGGCAGGCGAGAACGGGAACAAGTGAGCGTCACGTACCGGCAGCTTGGGAAATGTCCTGGTACACCGGAGTAAAATGTCAGAGTGCCGGTGCTGCGTACCAGGGCGAACCGCTCCACTTCATTTCTTGAGGTGAGAAATCAGCTGTGTAGATTTCGAATATTGACAGTTTTATGAGAAGGTGTCGCAAGTGGCAGCGGAGGAAGCCTGTGCCAACCCGTGGGAGGAGGGTGTGGGGCCGGCCAGCCGCCCGCTTACAGAGCCCTCTGCTTCCGCCATCACACAGACCGCTGCAGCAACGACGGCAGAGGAAAACACAGCTGGAAGGTTTTTATACCGCTTATCTGTCTTTACATTCTGAGTAATATTAAAAAGTTTTAACCGTAGATTGTATATATTTTAAGAGCTGAGTGGATCGCTGGTGTGTGTGTCGCACTGAAAATTACTTCGCGGCAGTTGTGTGCGGCGTTGCTATGACGACAAGCTATATCTCTGGGTACTATCTGCAATGGAAAACTGAGCAGGGCCGAGTAGAGTCAAGTCTATTGATTTGCGCTATGGTAGAATTTTCGGCAAGGCAGCATAGATAGTCAGAACACCGGCAACAGTTCAACATTTAGTCCTGATGGTAAGATGTGGAACAATGATGTTGTGTGGTTGTGGCCTGGTAATAACTTATACCATCTGCTAGGTTATGGTCGATGTCTGAAGGCTTTGATTTGGATCACAGTACCTTGTTTCTTACCGCCCTTCTCTGCTTCTGATTGGCTCGAAGTCCTTAGCTAGGAACTGCACATGTGCAACTCCCAACAAAGATATATTACAAGTAAGATGCATGACTCTGTAGCTCAAAAGCGGAGCGTACAACAGACAGGCTGAAAAGAGGAGCTGCAGCAATGTGCAGTATGAGAAAAATATGTTTTTTTTTGAAAATTAAACCATGTAAACCTGTTCTGGTACAACTCCTAATTAAGATTTTGAACCTGAAAATGAGCATAATACCACCCCTTTAAATCTGTTCTCCTCTCTACTGCTGTCAGCTGCCATTTCTGTGCCAAAATCACTGCAGCCCTCCTCCACACCATTCACCTCCAGTTCATCATAGCCAGGCCCAGGTTGGGCTCATCAGGGTCCACTACTCATCACATCCAGATCTTCAACATTCTGTTCATCACATCAACACCACCAACGTCCTTAATGTCTAGACTCCATTGGGGGTTTTCTATATCACTTCACCATCCCCTTTAAATACCATGATGTCACGATGGGGTCTAAATGCAAAAGATTTTAATTTTTAATATTCATTGTGCATGTGTCAGTAAACTATTTGTTCACTCAGATGAAGTCTTAATTGATTGAAATGTGGATGGGAAAACATGCACAGAAAATCAGTGAATACTATGCCCATCTTCACCCACCCTGCCTCTCTTTTTTTATGATTAAATAATAATGTTATGGGATAAACTTTGAATGGATGGGCCACAACAGTAAATTAAAATAAAATTATTTTTATTATATTTATTCAAGTACCACACTTTTTTCACCACACATCTTTCAGATTGTCGTTATACCACTGGCTTCACATCAAGCTTTTGGTTTTGCCTTTATTACAATTACAATATTGGATTTAAGGTTTTCATGCTACAGCATGTTACTTAAATAGGAAAAATACCTTAAGTTTGCTTGACAATAAATAATACTTTTGTTTGTGATAATGTTGGGCAGATAATAGGTACATTATTTTGGCACAAATAATGGTACAAATATTTAATAATAATCTCAACCCCCAAGTCGAAATTGTCAAACACAGTCACGTCAGTAACTAATTAACAAAAGAAAGCAACCCACACCCACACCACTGCATTGCACATCATAACACTAATTGTTCTTCCTTGGAGACACTGCCGAACTTTCTAGCAAAGTGAGGAGGCATGTTCAGCAATGACAACCATATGGCTGTTATTATTGAATGAATACACAGTAGCGCCTCATTAAACACAAACCCAACAGAGTCTTTTGTCACTACGGCTAACAGGCTGCCTGTCTGGTTCATCATGGGTCCAGGCCTAGTGGATCTGGGCTACAGAAGACCTCCCCTGGCACGATGCTCCATCAGGAAGACAGAAAACAGGGTATATGTGAGCATAGATATGTCATGATATTGTCATAATAGTAATACTAGAACTGCAAGCAGTTGTTAGCAACATCCAAGCCCCCTGGCGCAAGCTGCGCCTCTCACCCGTGGAAACCATGCCAGTCGACTCGGGCAGCCTGCCATGGAATTTGGGACCAGTGGTGAATACATGACCAAAGTTTGAAATTAAAGGTACTTGCGGTTACCGATATTTAAAATTAATACATGTCTTCAGGAGTGTTATTTCATACACAATAGCACCACCTAGAGGCCAATTGACACCAAATTTCACACAGCACCTCGGGAGGGCATGGCAGATAAGGTTCCCAAGTTTGGTGTGGATTGGATGTTGCAAACCTAAGATATGACATCACACTGTTTTTCGGAAATATTTGTTTGCTTATAATTGGGACATTTTTTCGCTTATTAAAATTTCCTCTAAAATCTTTTATCGACTTGGTCAAGGGATGGTCTGTGCCAAGTTTGGTGCCTATCTGACTTGCCACTTCAAAGGAGATAATTAAAATAGGTTTTTCAGTTTTCGTGATTTAGCAAAATGAAAACATCATTGCACAAAGGCGTATCCTATACCATACGAATTGTCAGTACACCCAAAACACAGACATAAGGTTTATGGATGTGCAATATAGTTCATTGAAATGAATGGGATTTTCCCATGGTATTTGAGCTTCGATTATAGCGTCACCTTTAGGCCTTTAGTCATTGGGATTTTTTTTGATGATTTTAATCTGCAATAACAGTGCCACCTTTGGTAATAATTCAGTGAACTTTGGTCCATGGAGTCAGAGATTCTGAACCATCCTAAACAATTCGGCTTAACTTTCAGGTCGGGGGGGGGGGCACATAAGGTTCTCAAGTTTGGTGTTGTTTGGCCATTCCAAACCAAAGATGACATTTTTCCTGCTTTTAGCATTTTTTCCACAATATTTGTTAGCTTATAATTGGGACAGATCAAAATTTCCTCTACAAAATTTTATGAGCTTGGTCCACAGATAGTCAGTGCCAAATTTGGTGCCAATCAGACTTGCGCTTTCGGAGTTGTTAATTAAAATAGTTTTTTCAATTTTTGCGATTTCACGAAAAAAAAAATTATAGACTGAAATAGGCGTAGCCTATATCAGCTGGATCCCTCCAACGCGTGGATATAAGGTTTTTGATGTGTTTTCCAGGGGCCCGTTCTTCGTACATTGCTTAAAACATCTAAGATCAAATGAGACATCCAAGATAATATCATCGGCCTAATCATGATCTGGCTAATTGGGTTCTTCGAACACACCTGCCGGTTAAGATTAGTACAGCTGGATTGAGTTATCGGAGATAATTGCGCGTTCATGCTCTGGTTTAAAAGTGGACATGTATCGATAGTAGGAACATTGATCAGCAATGCTGCTATTGGCTGTTCACCATGGCGAAAGAGCGCGCTCAGTTTTTCTCCGCAGCAGAGCAAGAGTTATTGCTAGAAGGATGTACAGAATTTGAAAACTTAATTAAAACGCCAGGGAACACCTCAAAGTGTGCAAAAGCCAGGAGAGAGGGCTGGCAAAAAGTTGCATACAAATTAAATGCGTAAGTGCTCCATATTATGGTTCTATCACTTATTGCAGTATATATTCTTGTATTTTAATAATTTCATAATTGCTTAATGTCAGAGCCACCTCAGGACCCACTAGAACATGGGAACAAGTAAAAGTGAAATACAAGAATATTCTTCAAAATGGTAATCTTTTCTACTTCTACTGTTTAGTCTCTTTTACCAAAATAAATGTTAAAATATGTGTGTTTATAACAGCAACCAAGAAAAAGGCAGAGCAGAAAAACAGGTGGTGGTCCTGCACCCCCACATTATACCCCGGCAGAAGAGCTGGCCCTTGGTTTAAAATGTGAACCGACCCATTGTGGAGGGCATCCCTGGGGGCAGCTCTTCCTGAGACCAAAACCCAAGGACCAGTAGCAACACCTACATTACTGGTAAATGAGTTTTACATTATCTTGCTACACTGTAAATAATTTGTTGCTGCATTAAATTAAGTGCCTATAATCCAAATGCCATTTCAACTGATAAATATTGAGTAGTGATGAATTGCTTTGTCTTGTAAAGGTGAAAACTGCATAACTTGTAAAAATATTTTGCAATATGTTATTGATCACATTTTTTCCTAGTGTAGTTCATTGTAATGCCATTGTGTTCTCCTCTTTTCTGCAGTTTTACATAATACACCAACACTTTTACCTGTTCCCAAGCAAGTGGTGGCTGAAGCATGTGCTGTAAGTGGACTTTTTCTAACTTTACATCAAAAGCAAAGAAAGTGGAACATTATTTAATACCCATTAGTTTCTTTTGCACAGGACAGTGACAAAACCCTCTCAGATTACTGTCCTTTGGAGGACGTACTTGTAAGTGCATAAATAACTGCTTATTTTATAGTTGTGTACATATAATTTCTGACTACAATATGATTTGCAGGAGGAAAGGCCAGACAGGCCTACAGCACAAAGTGATACAGAGGTGGGCAGTGTAGTATATTTCCTTTTTTACTTCTGTTGCATGAGGCTTGTGTTTGATGGGTTTTTTTTGTTGTTTTTTTTGGAAATTCTTTCTATCCAAAAGTGGCACAGTGTGATATCCGTACCCTATATAAACGGAATCTACAACAGAAGATTGAGTATCTTGACCTGAAAAAATAAAAATTAAGGGGAGAAATAGAACTTGACACCTTAAAGAAGAAAAAACTGGCACTAGAGATTGAGTTACTTCAAAAGGAACTTCAGAGTAAGTACTAATACATTTCACACAGTACTATTGCTGACCTTGGATAACAATATATCTTATTGCAGGCAAAAGATGACCACCACTAGCTTTTCTTGACAAAGAATAATTGAAATAAAAATCAAGGAACTAAGCATGTTGTCTTGTCTATTCATTTAATGAATGTTTTTGTTAAAACAAGAAATCAAAAATGGTGTTCCACAATTCTGTCCCGTGCAGCTCTGCCACTAGGTTGGTCCAAGTGCACTGGCTGGAGGTCATCAAGCTGCACCTCCACCACAGGGGTCCTCTCCTTTCTGATGGTGCCAATGTTGTGAAGAATGGCACATGCAACAATAATGTCACAGGCCCTGTCAGGTGCAACCTTCAGACCCTTCAGACACTGAAATCTTTCCTTTAGTTGCCCAAAGGTCATTTCAATGCGTGCCCTTGTCCTGGCTAGAGCTGCATTGTACCGGGTTTGTGGTCCAGGGTTTGGGTCAGGGAATGGCGTTAGAAAATACTGCCTGCAGGCATAGTCCTGGTCACCAAGCAGGATCCCGTCGTAAGCACCTGGAAAAATGCAGTTTTGTTAGGCTCAGAATAAATGTCATACAGTAAGCTTGATATAAAACTTTCTTACCACGTTCAAATAATGTG